>SMMW01000046.1:8862022-10063530 GCA_004794655.1 Marisa cornuarietis | reverse complement strand
GAAGGTGTTTGACTGATGGAGAGACACAAAGTTCTTTGAGGCTTCACTAGCTTCTTTGATGTGGAGCAGGCACTGCAGCAGATTGAGTCCTTGTACTGTTTCAGAAACAATTTGTCCACAAAGGTCAGGGTTGCAAGCAAGTGGACCATGGATGCTGTGAGTGGCGATGAATTTTACAAACATCTGAAGCCATTTTAACACCTGATTTGTAATGATTTTGAGCATTGGAAAGAAATTTTCATCTCAAGGAAATCTTCATTGTTAGTATTTTTCTTTTTCTTTCTTTTTTGCTGTGATGAAGAGTTTTCCTTAATCTATGGAATAAAACATTGTGTGTTAACTGTTGGGGAGGGAGGGGCACATTAACGTGTTGATAGCTTTCCCAGATAGCAAAAACAAGTCCGAGTGAATAACACAGGAAGAAGCTTGTAGGATGGAAAGGCAGACAGTTTCTCAAGGTACCACCCAATGCTGATGAGAAGGTGTTTGACTGATGGAGAGACACAAAGTTCTTTGAGGCTTCACTAGCTTCTTTGATGTGGAGCAGGCACTGCAGCAGATTGAGTCCTTGTACTGTTTCAGAAACAATTTGTCCACAAAGGTCAGGGTTGCAAGCAAGTGGACCATGGATGCTGTGAGTGGCGATGAATTTTACAAACATCTGAAGCCATTTTAACACCTGATTTGTAATGATTTTGAGCATTGGAAAGAAATTTTCATATCAAGGAGACCTTTATTTTTAGTATTGTTCTTTTTTTCATTCTAATGTTTTTTCCACTATGAAATAAAGCATGTTGTGTTAACTGTTGGAGAGGGAGGGGCACATTAACGTGTTGATAGCTTTCCCAGACAGCAAAATGAAGTCCAGCAGGACAACACAGGAAGAAGCTTGTAGGATGGAAATCAACACAGTTTCTCAAGGTACCACCCAATGCTTACGAGAAGGTGTTTGACTGATGGAGAGACACAAAGTTCTTCGAGGCTTCACGAGCTTCTTTGATGTGGAGCAGGCACTGCAGCAGATTGAGTCCTTGTACTGTTTCAGAAACAATTTGTCCACAAAGGTCAGGGTTGCAGGCAAGTGGACCATAGATGCTGTGAGTGGCGATGAATTTTACAAACACGTGAAACCATTTGAACATCTCTGATTTGTAATGATTTTGACCATTTAAGCATTGGAAAGAAGTTTTCATATCAAGGAGACCTTTAGTTTTAGTATTGTTCTTTTTTTTTTTTTTTTTTAAATGTTTTTTCCTTCGTGTATGAAATGAAGCATGTTATGTTTACCGTTGGGGAGGGAGGGGCACATTAACGTGTTGATAGCTTTCCCAGATAGCAAAAACAAGTCCGAGTGAATAACACAGGAAGAAGCTTGTAGGATGGAAAGGCAGACAGTTTCTCAAGGTACCACCCAATGCTGATGAGAAGGTGTTTGACTGATGGAGAGACACAAAGTTCCTTGAGGCTTCACTAGCTTCTTTGATGTGGAGCAGGCACTGCAGCAGATTGAGTCCTTGTACTGTTTCAGAAACAATTTGTCCACAAAGGTCAGGGTTGCAAGCAAGTGGACCATGGATGCTGTGAGTGGCGATGAATTTTACAAACATCTGAAGCCATTTTAACACCTAATTTGTAATGATTTTGAGCATTGGAAAGAAATTTTCATCTCAAAGAAATCTTTATTGTTAGTATTTTTCTTTGTCTTTCCTTTTTGCTGTGATGAAGAGTTTTCCTCTATCTATGAATTGAAGCATGTTTGCTGTTGGGGAGGGAGGGACACATTAACGTGTTGATAGCTTTCCCAGATAGCAAAAACAAGTCCGAGTGGGTAACACAGGAAGAAGCTTGTAGGATGGAAAGTAACACAGTTTCTCAAGGTACCACCCAATGCTGACGAAAAGGTTTTTGACTGGTGGAGAGACACAAAGTTCTTTGTATCACCACAAGCTTATTTGATGTGGAGGAGGATCTGCGGCAGATTGAATCCTTGTTTTGTTTTAGTAACATTTTGGCCACAAAGGTCAGGGTTACAAGCAAGTGGACCATGGATGCTGTGGAGTGCGACAGAATTTTACAAACATCTGAAGCCATTTTAACATCTGATTTGTAATGATTTTGAGCATTGGAAAGAAATTTTCATCAAGGAGACCTTTTTTTTGGTTTGTTGTTGTTTTAATGTTTTTCCCTCCGTGTATGAAATGAAGCATGTTATGTTTACTGTTGGGGAGGGAGGGGCACATTAACGTGTTGATAGCTTTCCCAGATAGCAAAAACAAGTCCGAGTGAATAACACAGGAAGAAGCTTGTTGGATGGAAAGGCAGACAGTTTCTCAAGGTACCACCCAATGCTGATGAGAAGGTGTTTGACTGATGGAGAGACACAAAGTTCTTCGAGGCTTCACTAGCTTCTTTGACGTGGAGCAGGCACTGCAGCAGATTGAGTCCTTGTACTGTTTCAGAAACAATTTGTCCACAAAGGTCAGGGTTGCAAGCAAGTGGACCATGGATGCTGTGAGTGGCGATGAATTTTACAAACATCTGAAGCCATTTTAACACCTGATTTGTAATGATTTTGAGCATTGGAAAGAAATTTTCATCTCAAGGAGACCTTTATTTTTAGTGTTGTTCTTTTTTTCGTTCTAATGTTTTTCGACTATGAAATGAAGCATGTTGTGTTAACTGTTGGGGAGGGAGGGGCACATTAACGTGTTGATAGCTTTCCCAGACAGCAAAATGAAGTCCAGCAGGACAACACAGGAAGAGGCTTGTAGGATGGAAAGCAACACAGTTTCTCAAGGTACCACCCAATGCTGATGAGAAGGTGTTTGACTGATGGAGAGACACAAAGTTCTTCGAGGCTTCACTAGCTTCTTTGATGTGGAGCAGGCACTGCAGCAGATTGAGTCCTTGTACCATTTCAGAAACAATTTGTCCACAAAGGTCAGGGTTACAAGCAAGTGGACCATGGATGCTATGAGTGGAGTTGAATTTTTACAAGCATCTGGAGCCATTCGAACATCTCTGATTTGTAATGATTTTGAAGATTTACGCATTGGAAAGAAATTTTCATATCAAGGAGACCTTTATTTTTAGTATTGTTCTTTTTTTCATTCTAATGTTTTTTCCACTATGAAATAAAGCATGTTGTGTTAACTGTTGGAGAGGGAGGGGCACATTAACGTGTTGATAGCTTTCCCAGACAGCAAAATGAAGTCCAGCAGGACAACACAGGAAGAGGCTTGTAGGATGGAAAGCAACACAGTTTCTCAAGGTACCACCCAATGCTGATGAGAAGGTGTTTGATGGAGAGACACAAAGTTCTTCGAGGCTTCACTAGCTTCTTTGATGTGGAGCAGGCACTGCAGCAGATTGAGTCCTTGTACCGTTTCAGAAACAATTTGTCCACAAAGATCAGGGTTACAAGCAAGTGGACCATAGATGCTGTGAGTGGCGATGAATTTTACAAACATCTGAAGCCATTTTAACACCTGATTTGTAATGATTTTGAGCATTGGAAAGAAATTTTCATATCAAGGAGACCTTTATTGTTAGTATTGTTCTTTTTTTCATTCTAATGTTTTTTCCACTATGAAATGAAGCATGTTGTGTTAACTGTTGGAGAGGGAGGGGCACATTAACGTGTTGATAGCTTTCCCAGACAGCAAAATGAAGTCCAGCAGGACAACACAGGAAGAGGCTTGTAGGATGGAAAGCAACACAGTTTCTCAAGGTACCACCCAATGCTGATGAGAAGGTGTTTGACTGATGGAGAGACACAAAGTTCTTCGAGGCTTCACTAGCTTCTTTGATGTGGAGCAGGCACTGCAGCAGATTGAGTCCTTGTATGTACTGTTTCAGAAACAATTTGTCCACAAAGGTCAGGGTTGCAAGCAAGTGGACCATGGATGCTGTGAGTGGCGATGAATTTTACAAACATCTGAAGCCATTTTAACACCTGATTTGTAATGATTTTGAGCATTGGAAAGAAATTTTCATATCAAGGAGACCTTTATTTTTAGTGTTGTTCTTTTTTTCGTTCTAATGTTTTTCGACTCTGAAATGAAGCATGTTGTGTTAACTGTTGGGGAGGGAGGGGCACATTAACGTGTTGATAGCTTTCCCAGACAGCAAAATGAAGTCCAGCAGGACAACACAGGAAGAGGCTTGTAGGATGGAAAGCAACACAGTTTCTCAAGGTACCACCCAATGCTGATGAGAAGGTGTTTGACTGATGGAGAGACACAAAGTTCTTCGAGGCTTCACTAGCTTCTTTGATGTGGAGCAGGCACTGCAGCAGATTGAGTCCTTGTACCATTTCAGAAACAATTTGTCCACAAAGGTCAGGGTTACAAGCAAGTGGACCATAGATGCTGTGAGTGGCGATAAATTTTACAAACACGTGAAACCATTTGAACATCTCGAATTTGTAATGATTTTGACCATTTAAGCATTGGAAAGAAGTTTTCATATCAAGGAGACCTTTTATTTTTAGTATTGTTCTTTTTTTTGGTTTGTTGTTGTTTTAATGTTTTTCCTCCGTGTATGAAATGAAGCATGTTATGTTTACTGTTGGGGAGGGAGGGGCACATTAACGTGTTGATAGCTTTCCCAGATAGCAAAAACAAGTCCGAGTGAATAACACAGGAAGAAGCTTGTTAGGATGGAAAGGCAGACAGTTTCTCAAGGTACCACCCAATGCTGATGAGAAGGTGTTTGACTGATGGAGAGACACAAAGTTCTTCGAGGCTTCACTAGCTTCTTTGATGTGGAGCAGGCACTGCAGCAGATTGAGTCCTTGTATGTACTGTTTCAGAAACAATTTGTCCACAAAGGTCAGGGTTGCAAGCAAGTGGACCATGGATGCTGTGAGTGGCGATGAATTTTACAAACATCTGAAGCCATTTTAACACCTGATTTGTAATGATTTTGAGCATTGGAAAGAAATTTTCATCTCAAGGAGACCTTTATTTTTAGTGTTGTTCTTTTTTTCGTTCTAATGTTTTTCGACTCTGAAATGAAGCATGTTGTGTTAACTGTTGGGGAGGGAGGGGCACATTAACGTGTTGATAGCTTTCCCAGACAGCAAAATGAAGTCCAGCAGGACAACACAGGAAGAGGCTTGTAGGATGGAAAGCAACACAGTTTCTCAAGGTACCACCCAATGCTGATGAGAAGGTGTTTGACTGATGGAGAGACACAAAGTTCTTCGAGGCTTCACTAGCTTCTTTGATGTGGAGCAGGCACTGCAGCAGATTGAGTCCTTGTACCATTTCAGAAACAATTTGTCCACAAAGGTCAGGGTTACAAGCAAGTGGACCATGGATGCTGTGAGTGGCGATAAATTTTACAAACACGTGAAACCATTTGAACATATCGAATTTGTAATGATTTTGACCATTTAAGCATTGGAAAGAAGTTTTCATATCAAGGAGACCTTTTATTTTTAGTATTGTTCTTTTTTTTTGGTTTGTTGTTGTTTTAATTTTTTTTCCTCCGTGTATGAAATGAAGCATGTTATGTTTACTGTTGGGGAGGGAGGGGCACATTAACGTGTTGATAGCTTTCCCAGATAGCAAAAACAAGTCCGAGTGAATAACACAGGAAGAAGCTTTTAGGATGGAAAGGCAGACAGTTTCTCAAGGTACCACCCAATGCTGATGAGAAGGTGTTTGACTGATGGAGAGACACAAAGTTCTTCGAGGCTTCACTAGCTTCTTTGACGTGGAGCAGGCACTGCAGCAGATTGAGTCCTTGTACTGTTTCAGAAACAATTTGTCCACAAAGGTCAGGGTTGCAAGCAAGTGGACCATGGATGCTGTGAGTGGCGATGAATTTTACAAACATCTGAAGCCATTTTAACACCTGATTTGTAATGATTTTGAGCATTGGAAAGAAATTTTCATATCAAGGAGACCTTTATTTTTAGTATTGTTCTTTTTTTCATTCTAATGTTTTTTCCACTATGAAATGAAGCATGTTATGTTTACTGTTGGAGAGGGAGGGGCACATTAACGTGTTGATAGCTTTCCCAGACAGCAAAATGAAGTCCAGCAGGACAACACAGGAAGAAGCTTGTAGGATGGAAAGCAACACAGTTTCTCAAGGTACCACCCAATGCTGATGAGTAGGTGTTTGACTGATGGAGAGACATGAAGTTCTTCGAGGCTTCACAAGCTTCTTCGATGTTGAGCAGGCTCTGCAGCAGATTGAGTCCTTGTACCGTTTCAGAAACAATTTGTCCACAAAGGTCAGGGTTACAAGCAAGTGGACCATGGATGCTATGAGTGGAGATGAATTTTTACAAGCATCTGGAGCCATTCGAACATCTCTGATTTGTAATGATTTTGAAGATTTACGCATTGGAAAGAAATTTTCATATCAAGGAGACCTTTATTTTTAGTATTGTTCTTTTTTTCATTCTAATGTTTTTTCCACTATGAAATAAAGCATGTTGTGTAAACTGTTGGAGAGGGAGGGGCACATTAACGTGTTGATAGCTTTCCCAGACAGCAAAATGAAGTCCAGCAGGACAACACAGGAAGAGGCTTGTAGGATGGAAAGCAACACAGTTTCTCAAGGTACCACCCAATGCTGATGAGAAGGTGTTTGATGGAGAGACACAAAGTTCTTCGAGGCTTCACTAGCTTCTTTGATGTGGAGCAGGCACTGCAGCAGATTGAGTCCTTGTACCGTTTCAGAAACAATTTGTCCACAAAGGTCAGGGTTACAAGCAAGTGGACCATAGATGCTGTGAGTGGCGATAAATTTTACAAACACGTGAAACCATTTGAACATCTCGAATTTGTAATGATTTTGACCATTTAAGCATTGGAAAGAAGTTTTCATATCAAGGAGACCTTTTATTTTTAGTATTGTTCTTTTTTTTTGGTTTGTTGTTGTTTTAATGTTTTTTCCTCCGTGTATGAAATGAAGCATGTTATGTTTACTGTTGGGGAAGGAGGGGCACATTAACGTGTTGATAGCTTTCCCAGACAGCAAAATGAAGTCCAGCAGGACAACACAGGAAGAAGCTTGTAGGATGGAAAGCAACACAGTTTCTCAAGGTACCACCCAATGCTGATGAGTAGGTGTTTGACTGATGGAGAGACATGAAGTTCTTCGAGGCTTCACAAGCTTCTTCGATGTTGAGCAGGCTCTGCAGCAGATTGAGTCCTTGTACCGTTTCAGAAACAATTTGTCCACAAAGGTCAGGGTTACAAGCAAGTGGACCATGGATGCTATGAGTGGAGATGAATTTTTACAAGCATCTGGAGCCATTCGAACATCTCTGATTTGTAATGATTTTGAAGATTTACGCATTGGAAAGAAATTTTCATATCAAGGAGACCTTTATTTTTAGTATTGTTCTTTTTTTCATTCTAATGTTTTTTCCACTATGAAATAAAGCATGTTGTGTAAACTGTTGGAGAGGGAGGGGCACATTAACGTGTTGATAGCTTTCCCAGACAGCAAAATGAAGTCCAGCAGGACAACACAGGAAGAGGCTTGTAGGATGGAAAGCAACACAGTTTCTCAAGGTACCACCCAATGCTGATGAGAAGGTGTTTGACTGATGGAGAGACACAAAGTTCTTCGAGGCTTCACTAGCTTCTTTGATGTGGAGCAGGCACTGCAGCAGATTGAGTCCTTGTATGTACCGTTTCAGAAACAATTTGTCCACAAAGGTCAGGGTTACAAGCAAGTGGACCATAGATGCTGTGAGTGGCGATAAATTTTACAAACACGTGAAACCATTTGAACATCTCGAATTTGTAATGATTTTGACCATTTAAGCATTGGAAAGAAGTTTTCATATCAAGGAGACCTTTTATTTTTAGTATTGTTCTTTTTTTTTGGTTTGTTGTTTTAATGTTTTTTCCTCCGTGTATGAAATGAAGCATGTTATGTTTACTGTTGGAGAGGGAGGGGCACATTAACGTGTTGATAGCTTTCCCAGACAGCAAAATGAAGTCCAGCAGGACAACACAGGAAGAAGCTTGTAGGATGGAAATCAACACAGTTTCTCAAGGTACCACCCAATGCTTACGAGAAGGTGTTTGACTGATGGAGAGACACAAAGTTCTTCGAGGCTTCACGAGCTTCTTTGATGTGGAGCAGGCACTGCAGCAGATTGAGTCCTTGTACTGTTTCAGAAACAATTTGTCCACAAAGGTCAGGGTTGCAGGCAAGTGGACCATAGATGCTGTGAGTGGCGATGAATTTTACAAACACGTGAAACCATTTGAACATCTCTGATTTGTAATGATTTTGACCATTTAAGCATTGGAAAGAAGTTTTCATATCAAGGAGACCTTTAGTTTTAGTATTGTTCTTTTTTTTTTTTTTTTTAAATGTTTTTTCCTTCGTGTATGAAATGAAGCATGTTATGTTTACCGTTGGGGAGGGAGGGGCACATTAACGTGTTGATAGCTTTCCCAGATAGCAAAAACAAGTCCGAGTGAATAACACAGGAAGAAGCTTGTAGGATGGAAAGGCAGACAGTTTCTCAAGGTACCACCCAATGCTGATGAGAAGGTGTTTGACTGATGGAGAGACACAAAGTTCCTTGAGGCTTCACTAGCTTCTTTGATGTGGAGCAGGCACTGCAGCAGATTGAGTCCTTGTACTGTTTCAGAAACAATTTGTCCACAAAGGTCAGGGTTGCAAGCAAGTGGACCATGGATGCTGTGAGTGGCGATGAATTTTACAAACATCTGAAGCCATTTTAACACCTAATTTGTAATGATTTTGAGCATTGGAAAGAAATTTTCATCTCAAAGAAATCTTTATTGTTAGTATTTTTCTTTGTCTTTCCTTTTTGCTGTGATGAAGAGTTTTCCTCTATCTATGAATTGAAGCATGTTTGCTGTTGGGGAGGGAGGGACACATTAACGTGTTGATAGCTTTCCCAGATAGCAAAAACAAGTCCGAGTGGGTAACACAGGAAGAAGCTTGTAGGATGGAAAGTAACACAGTTTCTCAAGGTACCACCCAATGCTGACGAAAAGGTTTTTGACTGGTGGAGAGACACAAAGTTCTTTGTATCACCACAAGCTTATTTGATGTGGAGGAGGATCTGCGGCAGATTGAATCCTTGTTTTGTTTTAGTAACATTTTGGCCACAAAGGATGACCATGGATACTGTTAATTTAGATGAATTTTTTAAACATTCATTTTATAAACACCTGAATCCATTTGAACATTTGATTTGTAATGATTTTTTCCATTTTGGACTTCAAGAAACAAATATTTTAATTGGAGAAACCTTTATATTCATTTTTCTCCTTTATTTTGTTATAAGGATTTTTCTTTCTGACATATTAGCAGAAATAAAATATGTGGATGGCTTTCCAGACAGCGAAAATAAGTCAAAGTGGACAACACTGGAAGAAGCTTGTAGGCGGGAAAGAAAGTTTCAAGGTACCACCCAATGCTTATCAGAAGGTGCTTGACTGATGGAGAGACATGAAGTTTTTTGAGGTACCACCAGCTACTTTGATGTGCAGCAGGGTCTTGCGTCAGATTGAACCATCATACTGTTGTAACACAGTTGATGTGTGTAACCATTTTCAAACTGTAAAGTTCTTTATCATCGGTACCTTTCAAACACCTCTTTACCCATCACACTTAACTATATACATTTTGAAGACAAACAGAATATATATATATAAAAACAGCAATTTGAAGAAGAGTGTATAGAAATCTTTGTTCAATGAACCTATGAATGATTTGGCAAAACTTGTCTTGTAGTTCACACATTTTACAGTTGCAGTATCGTGACTAAGACTAAGCAGTGTAAGTTAATAGAATCTAAATTTATTATACAGTGTAAATGTTTGCTATATTTTAATGGAACTTTTGGTAGAAGAATACCAAATTAAAACATGAAACTGTCGTTTCCTTATTCTATTAAGGAGAAGATATACCCTTCTGATCAATAACTGCTGTCGATGTTTGTCGATTTTCTCAGCACTGATCATGTAAAACTTTTAAATGCGCATGCGTGCGCACAGAACATGTGCACATTTATCAGTAGATCTACACACAACTCCATTTTCCATTATTTCTCTATTTGTTTGAGTGTTATACAATTAAATATTTATTATTCTCTCACATCTTTGTCTGCCTTATGCTTTCCACACTCTTCTTTCTTTAACTTTGTTCCTTATTTTCTTTATACATCATATGTGTGCAGTGTGTAAAGATCGTTGCATCAATTAAGTTGCATCAATTAGTGAAGGGAATTGAAGATGAGCTCCTGGATGTAAGTGCTTTTTTTTTTTTTTTTTGCGAACGTGCAATCATCGGTTACCCGGGGAATACTTAAGAATTTTCTGATATCTTCTTTAAAGGCTAATACCTTACATGTACATACATTTAGCACTGATATATATATATATAGTGTGCGTATTTTAATTATCTATTTGCCCTTTTGCTTTTGTTCGCGTCAGTTAATTATTTATTTAAGTATTTATATGTAAATTAAAAAGTGAGTGTTAAAATCCATGAGATGTAGTAATGTTCCTCCACCATTGTTTTAAGATTTGCTTCGTTTATGAATTCTGTGTGCAGGAACTAAGTGCCATCAAGGACAAGCTGGACTGTCTGACCAGTGAGAAAGATGGCGGCACTGTTCCCATAGGGGCTGATTCCCAGGAATGCTTGAATAATAGGAAATGCGCCCCCATGGAGTTGAGTTCCTGTTCTGATAAACTGTCAGCAGTGCTTGGGACATATAATATGACATTTAATGTTACATCGTGCAAATAAAAACATGTATAAATACAAACACTTTTTTTCGTCGTTTAGACGCGAGAGAATGCGAGATGGAAAAACAATGTTACTGTACTGATCGAAGTACATCCAAAATGATCATAATGCAGATTTTGTTTACAGTCATTGCAAATGCCTTAATTACCAGCAGACTTCAATATGGAGGAAGCACCATCACCACAGATTGACGTAGATGAGTATACGTACCACGGGAGTGTAGATGCCTGAAGAATTAAAAACCTAAACTTAACCTTTTGCTTCTTAAATATAAGAACACATTAGTCCTAACACCTGTATTTTTATGACTCCAATGCTTCTTTATGATCGGCATACAGCAAGCGTAAGGGATAAGGGAGATGATTTCACAAATCTTGCTACAAATGGGATCACTGAAACACTCTTGAAAATAATACTTTAAAGTTTTTTAAAGTCATCACCGTGATTTGTTTTAAACTATCAATGGAACGTAAGCTATAAGATCAATAAGAAAAGTGTATATCAATCCTACATTCAAAGGGTGGCAGGTAGTATTAAGGGAACACACACTCTGCTTGTACCTGGACATGGATAAATTACATTTTCTAGCCAGTAACTTTATACATTCTTTAACTAATAGAACATACAATCATTTCTGACATGATGGTTAGTAACATTTTAAACGACTATATGTAAAATGGTCACCCAAATCTACTGATGAATTTAACGCAGAATGTCTTTTCTATGGCATCAATATTGTTATGGGAAACCACAATTTATTTTAGTGATTGGTTGCGAAAAGATCAATATTATAAAGTTAGACACTTACTTAAAGATAATGGGGATTACTTCACATACCAGGAGTTTTAGCTACCTTACCACTAACTTTCTACAGTTTGCAGGAGTTCTAAATGCAATCAAACAGTAAATTATAGATTGGAGACATAAAAGGAAATGAAGAAAATGAAGTATGGGAGATAATTTTAAGGGGAGTAAATCTGTACGATTAATGCTTGGAAACTCTGATCTCTGCCTACAGGAATTGTGAAATAGAATTCTTGCTCTGAAAAAATACCAAGGAAAGGTGTATATAGCAAATGCATTAAGGAAACAACAGAAAATCAACTAAAATAGTTTCATTAAGGATTCTTCATTGAATCTTATCAAATAACATTAAGAAAGGCAAAACCCACCATCTTCAATTATCAATACTTCATGGATTATAAAATCTGAACAATACTTATCAAGATAATAGCTAAACTAAGTTTAGAACGGTCTAGACTCTAGAGCGTAAAGAAGAAAAATGTACAGGGCTCCAGCGGGTGACGTCACTGAAAGATGTGTGGCAGACATCAAGCCTCCACATGCTTTTTACCCAGTGTTGTTTTGATCGGAGTCTGCACGTCTTGAACCTACGAAAGTGGTGAACTTTTGTTGTATTGTTGGCTGCGGTCATCGCAGCAACAGAGATGAAAGTGTAAGATATTTTTGTATTCCAGTTGTACTACAAAAATTCAGCGAGGAAGAGAGAAATCTTATTTCAAATCAGCTACAAGAATATGGCTGTCGAGTCAGATCCATAGAAATGAAATCACGGAAAGCACTGCAAAACCATGGAATTATGTTTGCTCCATTCGCTTTCTCTCAGCCATAGACCAACATGCAAAACACCACCCTTGACACAGCCACAGAGATGGAACTTGTGAAATACAGCGAAGAACATCAGACCCAAATCAGTTCAGAAACAAGGCTCAAATTAAGCACCATCTACAAAGGCTATAGATATATACTGATGGATCTTATGATTCAGAGACAAGCAACTGGACTGGGAGTTTACTCTCCTGACAGCATGTCCATCTCCACCAGACTCCCAACACAAACCTCAATCTTCACACCTGAGCTAACTGCTATACAGACAGCTCTTAGACAGTACCAGAAAGAAAAGTCTCTCTGACAGTACACCATAAAATGAAGGACATGACACAGTGACAAACACTGGATTCAGACTCACTGTCAGCACTCCAGGCACTAAAAAATAAATCATCTAACAGCATCGATGTAGTGTATGTGATTCTATTTCTCAGAAATAAGATACATAAAGAAAATGGGGACATTAGCTCCTGGGTTTCCTCATATATATTGAAATTAAAGACCCTGCTTTTCCCCAGACGAAAGTGTGTTTTCTCCGGTGCATTGTTCAGCTCGATCCACGGATCTTCATGTGTGCTCTGTGTGACAACTACGTACGGAGCGGCAATTTCTTTCGCTCTAGTGATACTCGTTCATCTCATTCACACGACGAGGACACACGTACATCACGCTAGCATCCATGCGGACCAAGACGCTCAGACAGGTAAATAAATTCAAAGACATAGATTTTATTTACATTATTTACACATACGACTTTTTCTATTCTAGCTAACCTACTAAACCCTAGCACCTAACTCCCTGCATGGGGTGGGGAGAGAGGGGTTGAGCGACGTGAGCCGCTTTCCAGCGGGACCAAAACACCTTGCGGCAAAATGGCACGTCTCCCGTACTCAGGGTGGTCATAACTAGAGTTACCTGGGAGGGGTTGAGTTACGTGAGCCGCTTTCCAGCTAGACCATATAGCACCTTATTGAGGCAAAATGATACTTTTCTCGCAATCGGGGTGGGTTTGCTTAGAGGGAAGGGGCTGAGTAACAAGAGCTCCTTTCCAGCAGGACCATATATAGCACCTAATTGCGGCAAAATGGTACGTCTCCTCTTCCAAGCAGGACCAGTTATGCCTTTCGGTAACGGGTGTAAGAACCGACTGTTTCCTGCTATTTATACTAAAATATTTGGGTACTGCGTCACCTGCTGTGTTGTCTGTCTGCCTCGCGATGCTCCGCTCGCGCGACCAAGCATGCTATAAAGGGGGTGGAGGGTGGAGGGTACAATTAAGCACTATCAGCGGTACAAGGTGTCTAGCGCTCCCGCTACAGTAGCAAAAACACAAACGTACGTAATATTAAGGAAAACTAAAATAATAAACTGAAGGTCTTTAAAATAGTAGAAACTAATATACATGTAGTACCTAAAACTATATAGTACATGTACTATAAAACCAATGCAGCATTTGTCACCTCGATCGCCCAAACGATCGAGTCTTTTGAGCCCAGGGTCTACAATAAACACACCATGACCATAAAATATTATAATAATAATTAATGTGGACTTATATAGCCCATTTTAAACTTTTTAAAAGTGGGTTTCACAATTGACGACGGACTCGAGCTAAATGATCGAGTAGCCGATCAGCGACGTCTCATCTGCATATAATAATTAATTATAATCAACAAAAAAGTCAAAATACAAGTTCACAAAAAAAAAGATGACTCCCGGCGATTCTGCCCTGGGGTAACAACTTAGTCTTGCTGATCTCGCTTCGTATCTACCGCCCCTGGACTGAGGTTAATTAAAGACCATGCATACGTTTTCGTGTAATTATACTGTACAGATCATGAAGGTCCATATACCGATATACGGGCTCGCAACCTACAACACAAATGACTGATTATAATCTTTTATTAATAAATTGTTTAAGCAGAATACCCTGTGATTTGGCTTAGCTGACTGTTGATGAGCTTGATGTCAACAGTACAGATCGTACTGCATGGCTATACGGCTTACACAACTAATAATAATAATAGGGAAGATTTTTATAGCGCATATTCACACTCATAGAGAGCATGCTCTTAGCGCTTAAAACGAGGAAGAGACGTGGACTAAGTAGATACAGAACAAAGGGGACGAAAGAAAACGACAGTACTGACAAAACAGAAAACAAAAGGCATCAAGTAACAGGAACAGAAAAATATATATAGTGATTCTGCGAGAAAGAGGGGTAAAGTAGCAAGAGGGAAGGGGGCGGGGTTAAGAAGGACTAGCATTGTGTGGACTGTGTTAGGAGTAATGCTCAAGGAAGAGGTGCGTTTTCAGTGCAGATTTGAAAGATTCAGTTGTAGGAAGGTGGCGGATATGGAAAGGAAGAGAGTTCCATTGTTTTGCAGCACAGTAGCCAAAAGTCCTTTGACCATATGTTGTTGTTCTGGTGACAGGAACAGTTAGGATACGGTCGTCAGACGAAGAGCGTAGTTGTCTGGACGGAGAGTAAGGGATGAGAAGTTCAGAGAAATAGTCAGGACAGGAGCCAGCAAAGAAATTAAAACACAGCACAGACAGTTTGTACTGAATGCGAGAACGGACGGGTAGCCAGTGTAGCAAACGAAGGAGAGGAGTGACATGGTCCCGTTTCCTTGCTCTAAGCACCAGACGCGCAGCAGAGTTCTGTACTCTCTGGAGTCTCTGAATGAGGTAGTCAGGGCAGCCTGCCAGCAAGGATCGAGTTGCAGTAGTCAAGTCGAGAAAGAACAAACGCACAGACAAGAGTGTTGGTAGCGTGTGCAGAGAGAAAGTGACGGATAGCACTGATCTTACGGAGCTCATAATAGGCAGACTGACAGACAGCTGCTACATGTCTATCGAATGTCATGTCATCAGTGACAATAAATCCCAGATTCCTAACGGATGACGTGAAGGTGATGTTGCTGTCGCCCACCTTGATGTGATTGGGCAGACTGACGAGTGAAGGTTGATGTCTTCTTCTATGGCACAAGAGGGCTTCCGTTTTATCATCATTTAGTTTAAGCTTGTTTTTTACCATCCAGCCCTTGACATCGCTGATACAAGCTTCTATATATAGAGCTAATATAGCAGACTGCTAATGCACGACTGCTACATCTTACAAAAACTATAAAGAAAAAACGAAATCCGATTTGTATTCACAGCAAGAGAGAAAGTAATGCAGGTGAAAAATGCTATTTCAAACAATACAAAGACGCAGCTGTATTCATAAGCCGAAATGAATGGCGCAACAAAACTCCATGAACTCTAACCTCGCCACCAGCATCAAAACAACGCAAATTTAATGCCAAATCCGGTTCTGGCCAGTTCTGTGTTCTAAAAATATCCGTTGCAGTTTGTTTACTATGACGCAGTAAACGTCGCACTTCTTTATACATCCGCTCACGGTTATGTTTACATGGCTAAAAAAATAATTAAATGCAATACATTAATAAAAAGATTGATAAAATACAAAAATGTTTCATGCACATGTCACATAGATTGTTATTACTTGTTACTGTGAATAATCTTTGAGATCACACTTAGAACTATATCTTTGCGCCTCTACGCTTGTGCGACGTAAGTTGCGACTTCGTAGTTCTTGGGCGGTAGATGGTAGAGAAAGGTTCTGTTTTCTCGCTGTTGTTGGTATTCTGTTTTCTTGGCGAAGGTTCCTGACTTCGGGGTGTTGACTATAATGAGAAAAGGACAGCGAGGAGTTTGTCTGGGAACGTTAAGGAAGGCAGTTGAGAGATGAGAAAAAGGTTGCATTCAACATTTTTTCTGTTGCTATGTTGGAAGTTCTGGTAAGGTTGCGCAGTTAAACGTTGCTGAACAACATATGGTGTCGAATCGCTGTCTCGTTTTTTTGTTTTAAATATATGCCGAGCGAATTTGATTTATGTTTCAATTCGTACGTAAAAGTTGCTAGGAAGTAAGACTATAAGGCGATGGATGGTGAATTTTTAGTCGCTTATGTATGTTATTCATTTCTGCAATGATGAAGGTATCTGAAACATATAGGGCTGTACGCAGAAAGAGATGCGTTTATTTTCTGCTATGCGTTTTCAAATTGTTAAATTTGAAGGTGATGTGATGTATATGGAGGGGGTGAAGGTTTGCCATGCAGACGAAATATGGATGAATAAAGGTATGATTTTGTGGAATGATTAGCAGTTTGAGTTTTTCATCAAATGCTATTTAACAGTACTGAGATGCTGAGGTAGTCTTCAAATGTAGTGTAATGGGATGTATAGCCAAGATTGATGGTGTGCTTTGGATGCGCATAAGAAGATGAATGAATTGCTAATAGTGCTATATTCTTTCCTATCTCCTTACACGCTTATCAACAAGAGAATGGGATTTCTAGCATCATAAAAGGTGAACCTCAAAGAATATAAAAGTGACCAGGGAATGAAAGCATGATATCAATTGCTTGCTTGCTTGCCTTACAGATGCATGGAAGTGGTATGACTTTCAGAGGATAATTTGAGGCCTTATATATAGCTGATAACTGCATTCTTTTCATGCATTTACTTTTGTTGACAAGTTTGCAATCAGATGTGATTCTGTAATTGTCTCAGATGCAGATATTGGCACTAAAAAGTTTATGAAAATTGCTTGAATTCAGCAAGATTACTGCTCTATGTCGTCATAAAGTTTATAAACATTGTAGGAAGGGAGTTGGGTGTCATAAACAAAGTAATGAAACCATTGCTTTCCAGTAGCTTGAATCACTTGGCTTTAGGTCAAGTGATTATAGGATTAATTGTTTTAGCACTTTTCCAGCTATGGTGAACCAGACATCGGGTAAATTGCATTGCTATATCTTGGTGCCATCACAGTGGTAGATCATTTTGTAAGATGACGAGTCCTCATGCCTGTCTTTTTCTCCGTTTGGATTCGGGTTAAAAGGAATGAGCTTGAATGCTGCAGGTATAACTTGTAAGTATTGATTGTGAAAGAGATTTTTGGGAAAAAAGGTGAGCATGGAATATTCCTGTCTTTACAAGCATGTATAAACGACTCAGTACTATAGAAATTGCATTTGGAAGCATTTTTTTGTGGCAGTAACTGGTTTACTTTTGTGTGTAAAGTATTTGAAATGAAAACCAAATTGGTGGCATAGTCTCCTTTCACATACTTATTCCTTTCTCTCTCCCCACAAGAAAAAAAAGGATCAATGCTTTAATTTTGTGCACCTTATTTTGTGGTGTTGGTAGATTACTAACAGTTACTGCCTTGTAACCACTCGGCTACCGAGTGGGTCATGTATGTTACTTTCTCAGTACTATACTAGCAGATACCTACAGAACTTGGCATGGAAAAGAAGTGGGTGTCCAAAGTTGGATCGCAGGAAAACTTGATCACCAGAAGCTTCACCTGTTGTGCCATTTTCTGGGCCTCCCATTGTAAATAGTATCCTGTTTCAGTTAATTCACATAAAATTGTTTTTTTAAGTAAGAGTCCTTCATAAAAGCAACAATTAGATTATAAAGTTGGTGTCATTTAGGCACCAGTTTTGCTGGGTTTCATTTAATGCATGTATGCATCTTCTGCTGTCCCTGTGGAGGAATCTTGACACTGTAATGGCTGAAAGCCTCATTCCTCTGAAATTCTTGACTGGCACCATAATGTCCATAACACTTGTAGGTACTGCACTCTGAATTAAATACTATTGAAAGTAAATAAGTTGTACATTGATATAGAGGGACCAATAAAAAGCAATACTATAGAATTAGAATGTTATCCAGCATGTGGGCTTTTAGTTCGGCAGAAAATGCCTTTTTTTTCATTGGTTTGCTTAATCATGGTAGAAAAGTATTTCCTTGCATAACTGGTTTGCAAAAAAAGGGATTAGCTTGACAGTATGCATTGGAGACGTCAACATTCAGTATAGTACAAAGTGAAAGCATAATAGTTTGCATCAGTTTAGGATGCTTTCCTGAAACATACAACACAGTCTCCAAGAGATTTAGACATAGTGGCCATAAGAAGAGAGGTGGTGTGTATATTTCTGTTTGCAGTTTGTCAGGAAGCATGAAGATATGTCTGGGCCTTGGCAACAGCTGAAGATGATTACATGGCTGATTTGTGCAGTTTGGGTAGTAAAGTTTTATGGTGTCGACTTGGGTGTGTGAGTAGTAGAACAGTGATTTTATTTAAGAAAAAAAACTGCTGAATACTTTATAGTAGTAGGCTTTGTAGATTTTCCGAAGTCATGGTTAGTGGTCATTGGAAATTTGTGTGATGAACTGGCTGATCTGTGAATTGATAATCAGTTTAGGAAAAACGCCAAGTAATTGTATGCATGGTCACGAAATTTCTTTTTTTTAAATGTTGATTGCATTGTTAAATCAACTTGAGTCTTGGTAAAATAATGGCATAAAAACATTTGGGGTGGAGCTCTGAGTTGGGGTAATAGAAGGTGTTGGAGATGTTTCTTTTACAGTGTCCAGGTTTACAAATTTTCCCATTGGAATTTTGGTCTTATTGACACTCGTACAGATGATGGCATAAGAATTAACTAGCAGTTGTGCATTTGAGCAACGTTCCTGTAAGTACCAAATGGTTTTAATAAGTGGCGTGGTTAATTTCTTCTCTCATCATGTATCAATGAATAAGGATCATATGGTAGAATAAATTTGTCAGAATTCTATACAAGGTGCATGTATAATTATTCCCTGTTGTGGAAAAATCTGGATAATTGTTTATAAAATGCTAAAATTATTAATTTTGCAGAATATTTTTAAAGAAATGTTTGAATACGCAAATTCTACTATGATCTCTTTTGCAAATATTTCAAGGAATATTCTTTGTTAAATTCGGGATGGGGAGGGGTAATATACATGGTGCAGTCATTTTTGACCAGGTTAGCAAGTTTCAAGAAAGGAAGGCAATGCTCAGTGGACCTCAACTGGCTGTGAGTTCTGTAAGCTTTGAAGAATATTTTAACTTGTATTTTGGGGAAATTCTTATAAAAATTTAGCATTATGTTGCACAACTTTAATTTGCCAAAATGTCTGGATTTTCCTGAATGTGAACATTCTAGTGTTTACGTGTTTTGGCACAAACTTCATAAACTTGTTTGGCTTTTTGATTAGGAAAGCATGAACGTCCTTAAGCTTTGTGTAAACAATATACCAGTTTCTGGCATTTTCATTATCGCATCTAGTAGTGTGTAGCGCACAAACTCCTACCTCTAGTTAGAGTTATATATAACATGTTGCCTTTTTACGTTGCTGCTCGAGTTGTTTTTAAAAAGCATGAATTCTGCCATGTATTTTGGTAGAAGGGCCTTTGTCCCAGAGGGTGGGGAAGAGTCTTTTTCTGCATTGCAGGATTTTGTTTGAATTTTGAACCTGAAGTCTGCAGGGGTGATGCTGCCAGAATTAACCCAAAGAGCAGGGTGGTAAATACAATTTTCTTTCTTTCCTTGGCTGCTGCCCCCACACCCTAAACAGTGGTTTTTTTTTAAAGATGCTTTGAAGCCCCATCCATTCTGTGTCAGGAATGCATTGATGTAAAAGCTTAGAAAAATAATTCACTTGAAATACACATTTTTATTTATTTAGAAATTGATACTAGTTTTTTCTTATTTGCAAGATGGGAATGAATGTCTCCTCCATGCACACAACACTGAGGGACAGTAGACTTGCCATTGTCTTTTCCTGTTAAAAAAGCTTTACAGTGAATGTTATATTCTCACAAAAATGCGATTTGCTGCATACTTAGCATTCTTTGTCATGCTGGTGGGGTTGTCGATGATACCAGGATAAAGGTCAGCAATGTGTGTACAGTTTTTGCATGCAAGGCAGCATGCTGCTTGGTAAATGTAAATCAATTTGCACATCTTATTACTGATAATGTGAAGCTTACAAATAAGAACAAATTAAAAATGTTTTGATAGCTTATAAATCAGTTTTCAGATCATAACATGCTTTAAGTGAAATGGTTATAAAGACGTAATTTGGGTATGCTTTTGGGTTAGGAAATTTTCTCCACAGTCTACACAGAAGTTGATAGCTGCCAGGGGTTGGAGGTTCGTCTTAGTGGCATTTTAAACCCAAGGTCATAATCAGCATTTTGATAAATGTGGAGCCTCAAAATTTCTATGGTAGTCAATATGCCTTTTACGTGCCATTTTATCAGTTTGATGGTTGAGCACAATTTTTTTTGTGTGGAAAGTCTTCAGGTTGCATTATGTGGCAGAGGGAATAGGTGTAATTTTTGGATAGAGTGCATAAAGATGTTAATAGTCCAAGTTAAATCTCATTTCTTGAGCAAAAATATTAGAATTTACTGATTACTTAATCAGCAGTACTTTCTTGGAATTTAGATGAAATGTTCGCGCAAAGTGATTTATCAGTTCAGGGTTTTTTTTTGTTCTTTTTTGTCCTGCAAAGTTTTTGACCATGGCTGTTATGTGCTGAACTGTCGTTGAGGGGTGTGTGTGTAGTTTTATTTTAAAGGATGTCAGTGTGCAACCTTGTTGACCAGATGTGTAATCCATATGCAGGTCTGTACTGGTTTACCATTTTCTTTTGGTGTATGGTAGCTCATTACTCGCTTTTTTTTTTCTTTTTGGTAAATTCTGAAGTGCAATCTGGACACTTGAGAGCCTTAATGCTGTTCTGTCATTAAGTTTCAAAGTATCTGTCGACTTCTTTTTATAAAAGGCATCTAGTGCTGCAAAATTAAGCAGCATATACTATGTAGATGAATGGCAGTATGTACAGTTGATATGTAGTGATGGCAGGGAGGGGAGATTCCTAAATATTTTTTTTGTTGACAGAACATCAGTGCTGTGCTACAGATGGAATGTTTTGAAACAAAAATTTATTTCAGAGGAAAATACTTTCTGCAGTGGTGACAGTGTTTACGCATAGAACTATTGGTGAGGAACTGGTTTTTAGTTTTTGGGCTAGTTTTCTCAAATTTTCCATCCAGTGGTTAAACAACAACTTTGATATTCATATCACTTCTCTCACTAGCTATCCAGTTACTTGTTTCCTTGAAAAAGTATGATTTTTAAAATATATTTTCTGCATTTGATGGTTAAATTGTTTATATGTTAAAAAGTTGCTGGTTATTGTGTGACTTTCATCCCTCTCCCCTCTCCCCCTTTATTGATGTGGTTAGTGGTTTAATAGAATTTCTGTTTGCAATGTTTCACCCAAACACATTTGAAACCATGATGAAGGAAATGATAGATTAGCTTATGCAAGTACTCTCATCGATCTTTGAGGGTTTTTTCAGAACTTCGTTATATACCTTGAGAGAGATTAAGTGGGTGGGTAGGTGGGTTGGTAAAGATTGCTTTTGTTGAGTCTTGCAGGTTTTGGAGAAGTGGAATTGACACTGATGGTGAGCTTAGGGTACTCTAGAAATTGAGCTTTTTGCCCTTCTGATTGTCCAGGGAACAGGTCTGTTGAGATGCCATGCTTTTTAATTTTCATTGAGAAGATTAGTCCTAAGCCATTTTCTTATTTTTAACTGTAACATGAACACTGCAGGGATATAAATATACTTCATATTGGTGTTAAGGCTTTGTACTTCTTTAAACTTTGATATGAGGGAATGAGCATAAGAAAACTAGGTTTTCTGGTCATGTTGGCAAGGTGGCTTCTGAAAAGTATTGGTTTCACCCCCACTTCTCCAAAGGACATAAAAATTGCGTGACCACAAAACGTGGTACAAGAGTGGGAGGGTAGGGGAACGTACCTAAATGGCTGTGTACCAAGTCTTGCAGGTGCAAATTGAATTCACAAGCATGTGATAAGCTTGAGGCCAGCATGGTTTGGAATATTTGGCGACTCCTGGTAAAGTATGACGTTGTTTGCTTTTGTTTTGTAATTTGTTTTTTTTTGGGGGGATTTCTTTTGGAATTCTTCTTCCAGTGTTAACTTTTTGAATGGTATTGTCATCACGCTATTCTGAATGTTAAAGAATGAGATATGGGTGACATACTGCAAGGTATAAACTGATGTTGTACCATGGTCTTGGATATTGGTCTCTTAAAGGATAGAGTGCCCGTTTAAAACGAGTAAAAATATTGTTGAATATTTCTTGAACTTGCATTTTTAAACCCTTCAGTGCTAGATTGAAGGGCATATTAGGTTTAACCAGCCTTTTTCCAGAGTGCATGGAAACTGCCTCATTGTTCCAGACGGTTATTTTGTGTGAATATCATCCAAATGTTTTTCGCTCATTAAACTGGTCCTGCTGAAGAGCCTGGAGGGCAAATTGGTTCACAGGTATTTTTACACTTATGAGTGCCAGTATTTTTAGATTTGAATTTGAGCTGGTCTGTTTTTATGCTGCTGAACATAGTTGTATTTGGAATATGATTTGGCATTCCTTTCTTTTGCTGTTTTTGCTTTTACTGCAAATAATTGTTTACCTTGAATGAAAATTGATGTTTTGCAAATTGGTTTGGGGAGTGGGAGGGTAGTAAATCTGTCTCAGAGGTGGTGGCTGTCAAAAAGGATCACACCTTGATGAACCTTGGTTTGTGAATTCTTGGATATGAGTATTGGGCTAAAGTGGGCCAGGAAAGAGGCTTACAAGTGAGGTCAGTTAAATGTGAGTAATAATTGTCCGAAAGGTATGTTTTGAAGACTTAAATGTAAGGTATTTTAAGATTCTTCGCATACAAAGAAAAGTGATAAAACTGTTTTCATTTTTCTTTTCATCAATTAGCCACAGTCTTTTTGTATATTTTAGACCAATGAGGCAAGAGAAGGGTGTTAAATTCATGATTATATAAAAAAAAAGATTTTTGCAGTTTTGTCATGAAATTGCGAAGTATGCGTTGCATTCATGCTAAAAGCTATAGATGATAACAGCAGAGTTATACCAAGGATTAAGACTTGTTATTACAAATGCTGTAAAGAGTGACATTTTTGTGCAAATAATTATTTCTATGAAGATTAAGTGCTGAAAGTTGCTTCAGCAAGGTAACAGTAGTTTTTCTAGAACAGGTTAAAATTGATATGTAAAGGATTAAAATGTAGAGGGACTGGAGAAGGTCACTTAAATTGATATAGGAAGTTGGGGAAGGGTTTTTTTTTTTTTCTCTTCGAGAATTATTTTCCAGACAACATGCAACATTCTGATGGTGCCTGATGTTCCACCTACTTATTGGCTTCTACTGTGTCTGCTGCATCCATTTCAACATTCTGATGGTGTGTAATTTTCCACCTGCTTATTGGCTCCTGCTATGTCTGCTGCATCCATTTCAGCATTTTGATGGCACCTAATGCTTGGCCTGCCAACTGGCTCCTGCTGCGTCCGCTGCATCCATTTTTCAGCTTCCATATCTGTAGTTGCTGACAGTGCATTTTATGGCTTCCTCAGGAAGTAAAATATACGGTAATTCAAGATCACTTTGTGTGATACAATTCACGTGATTGGAATAGTGTGACGATAGATTTTTTTTATCAGAAGAAGTGTTTTATCAAATTAAAAAAATTATTTGCATGTCATCGATGATGGCATTGTAAACATTTGCTGATAGGCTGGAGAGGAGTTATGCCCACGATTGTTTTTATTGGATTTGCAAAGTACTCTTAGTTTGTATTCAAATTAAAAACACAGCTGATAGCAGCAGAGACTGCATCTGGTATTAATGCAAATATTGATGCTTGTTGGGCAGTTTTTATGAAGGAGATTGATATCCTTAGCTTTAGAGCTGTTTCAGCAAACCAACTACAGCCATTATAATGGCTTAATTGCCAAGTGTTTTATAGGCTAGAACCACATCTTTTTAGTGATGATGGAAGTTGGGCAAGGGGTTAGGTATTGTCTTTTGCCTTGAGAACTGTTTTCCAGCTGACGTGCAATCCCGATGATGCCCAGTGTTCAACCTACAGATTGGCTCCCACTATGTCCACTACTTCTATTTCTATAGATGATGATTGTGCAGTTTGTCTACTTATGGAATGTGCGGTAATTTAAGATCGTTTGTGCATTGTTTGCAAGTAAGTCACATTGGACTTAAAGATTAATGATTACAGACCACTTGAGAAGGGTGGAAGGGATTAGGCCAGTGGCTTTTTTTTTAAACAAAGTTTTTGCATTTTTTGTTTGCTCACTTGGATTTGCAAGGTATGCATAGTTTTGTAAAGGAGAAATCTTTTTTTATGTGAAAGCCTACATGCTGCTTCAGGAATGAAGTTTTAGCCATTGTAATGGCTTAAATCAGTGTGTTAACAAATCAATAGTAAGGCATTGAAATGGTTGAGGGACTGGACCACTTTTTAGTGATATTGAGAGTGAAAGATGGGTTAAGGGGTTAGATATTTGTTTCTTTTTGCTTGAGAACTGTTTTCCAGCTGACAAGATTCAGATGGTGCCTATATTCAGCCTACAGATTGCTCCTGCTAATGTGTCCGCTGCTTCCTTTAAGGTGCCGACATGGCAGTTTGTCTACCTCAGGAAGTAAATGTACAGCAATTTACCGTCATCTTGATATTGTCGATGAAATAGATTTGAATGAGTTCTTGAAAACAGAGAGATGCAGCCGTTGCATTTGGTCAGTATTACAACAATGCTCTGTTATGGGGTAAGAGCAAAAGTCTTAATTTTTCTAGAGATGAAATCTTGAAAGATGAGAGCAACTATGATTATTATGGTTTGATAACAAGGTGTTATAAAAAAAAAGTTAAGGGTTCGAAGGATTGGCTAAAACTGTCTTTTTGAGTGGGTGGGCGGGGTAAGCATTACTTGTTTCCCTGAGAACTATTTTCCAGCTAGCATGCAAGATACCGATGAAGATCTCCCGGGATTGATGAGAATGAATGGCTGCTGCTAAAGTGTCAACTGCATCCATTTTCCCCCCATCATCTCTAAAAGGACTGGCCTTGCAGTTTTCAGCTTCTTTGGGAAGATTTTCCAGGATTGATTTCTGTTCAGCACTTTGTGATGGAAAAACCATTCACGTATGCTTGCAAAATTTCTTGAATCCTTATTTTTAGCCTTTTCATAAATTCATAGTTGGCCTTTAGAATGTTTGCAGAGAAAAGTGCAACTTGTTTTTTCTGTTGTCCCTTTGAAACTCGTGACGTTCTTGAAAACAGTAGAGAGATGCAGCCGTTGCATTTGGTCAGTGAGTATTACAACAATGCTCTGTTATGGGGTAAGGGCAAAAGTCTTAATTTTTCTAAACATGAAATCCTGAAAAGTGAGAGCAACCAGAGCAACCATGATTATTATGGTTTGATAACAAGGTGTCATAAGGGTTCGAAGGATTGGCTAAAACTGTCTTTTTGAGTGGGTGGGCGGGGTAAACTTTGTTTCCCTGAGAACTGTTTTCCAGCTAGCTTGCAAGATTCCGATGATGATCTCCCTGGATTGATGAGAATGAATGGCTGCTGCTAAAGTGTCAACTGCATCAATTTCCCCCCTTTCATCTCTAAAAGGACTGGCCTTGCAGTTTTCAGCTTCTTTGGGAAGATTTTCCAGGATCGATTTCTGTTCAGCATTTTGTGATGGAAAAACCATTCACGTATGCATGCAAAATTTCTTGAATCCTTATTTTTAGCCTTTGAGTGAATTCATAGTTGGCCTTTAGAATGTTTGCAGAGAAAAGTGCAACTTGCTTTTTCTTTTGTCCCTTTGAATTTCGGGACTTTTTTTAAAAGCATTTAGGATTTCATGTAGTAGAAGAGTGCCACTGGTGAGAAAACACCATTAACCAGAGATATTTCTGGACTGTGCTGCCTTAAAAAGTATGGCTACATTTGTGGTTTATTGGTAGCACAACACTAGAAAAATGTCTGGTTTTGCTGGTCAGAGCATTGGGAAAATCCTACCTCCCCCTCCTCCACACACACAAAAAAACAAAACTGAAGGAGTTAGGGTTGGGTAGCCGGCTCGCAGCACTGTGGCGCTTAAAACTTCGCAATAAAAACGTTCAATATATTAAAACCTTAAAAATTAATTTTAAATAAAAGTAAATAAATTTTCTCCAGTGTTTTGTCGTCTTTGTGCGTGAGGAAGTGAGGAGTAAATGGAGTCTAAGAGTATACAATTCCATTTTAACACAACATTCGGAGTAGGTGTTGGGAGTAAGAAGAGCGGTTGAGAATGAAGGAGTGATAAGCGAGGGAATACCACGACATTGGTTGGCGCTTTGGAGATAACCATGTAGCTTCTTCAGAATGAGTTCTCAAAATATGGAAAAACTTGCCAGTTGCACCATTTTATCCACGACTTTGCATACGTTCACGAAAGTGAATTCCGTTGACAACCTCCAGGGTGCATACGGTCC
Organism: Marisa cornuarietis; assembly: GCA_004794655.1. Taxonomy (NCBI): domain Eukaryota; kingdom Metazoa; phylum Mollusca; class Gastropoda; order Architaenioglossa; family Ampullariidae; genus Marisa; species Marisa cornuarietis. Next base: position 10,036,859 of record SMMW01000046.1, on the reverse strand, counting down.
AAAGGCGGCCTTTGGGGATGGTAATTGGGGCAACCGCCCCAGGCCCCGCGATAAGGAGATTTTTGTGATACAGTATATAGCCAACACTTAACGGCTCTCGGTCCCGCATATGACACTCACCCGGGCCCCGCATACAGCTAAGGTCGCCTCTGATACGGTCCTTATAGGTGCTCGTATAAGTTTGTAGATTTTGGGGAGGACTAAATTGTCTTGAGGTGGAAAAAAAAAAGGTTATAAATTGCAGTCGGATCCTTACAATAGGAAAAGTGTTTATATGAAGTGTGTTCACCTCTTCGCGCACAGTTTAAAAGCTCGTTATAGTCCTGTCAAAATCCAGGAGGCGCAACTATTACTGTCTTTAAAAAGGCGAAACTTCTAACGACTCGGTGGGAGGGGGATGACGACATGCTGCTGCATTGAAGCGATTAGCAAAAGCGTGACTACTTAACACTGGCACCGCTGGTGCTCATCACTTCCCTTCTCCGAGTCGAACCATCTTTTCCTGCCATAAGCATGGATGTGGCTTCTCCGTTCTGAGACAAAATGACTGACCTGGGACTGAAAATACCCCACCACCCCATATCTCCCCCAAAGCCACCTCGGAATCTTTCTTATCGTGCGCTAGTTGTCTCAGGAAGCTATCATATATGGTCCTATATATTGAGTTTTGCGGTGGGCCGGTGGCTGCAACATTTTTCAAATTATCACATTCTTATATTTGAAAATCATTTTTAAGGAGCTTCGTGCAACGTATATTTGTTTCACGATGAAGATGGGGAAGAAAAGAAAAGTTTACAGATGTGGTATGACATAAGTGTTAGTTTGTCTACGTTTTCATTAAACTGCTCCTTGTCTTGACACCCACAAACAAGGTAGAGACAAATTATGTTGGCCCTGTTTTAGTTTAGAGGCCAGTGACTAAGATGACAACAAGTTCCACCTATGCCGGCCATGGGCCGGAATGCTGTTGCTGACAACACAAGAGGGAAGGGGGGGATAGACTCGACGGGATGGAATTTCATGGGAATTAAATGGTCGGGGTTTGGAGCACTTGAGGTGTAGACTGACATTTTTATGAGATAGACGAGTCAGCAGTAAAGTCGCCGTGTGTTTGACCATCCCTTTCAATCGGCTGGAGTCCTTGGACTGAAGAAAGCTTGGACAGATTAGAGAAAGAGAAAGCTATATATACACTTAGTTTAACATCTTTTCACACCACACTCTCCTGCCTGTCGCACGCTGTCTTCTAGACTCGAAAAGCCTAGATATGTTGCACTTTGTTTGTTTGGTGAGAACAGTCATTTTTTATGCTTTTTAAAAAGACAACAGATGCGCTCTGCTGTTCGTAGCAGCAAACACTTTATTTAATGAGGGTATTAACGAATCTGTCGAGCTTTTGACATTGGTGTTGACCTAACAGGCCTTCCTTACTCTGGTGATGTTTTCTATGGAGCGGGGTGCTACACGTACGTACGTTTGATCCTTTAACATCATTTTTCCTCATTTACTAACCACTCATGTGTAAACAATTTTATGTCAAGTATAGTGATGTAGATAATAGTTCACGTGTCCTAATGTTTGCAGTCTATATTTCGTTACTAAATGAAATGTAGATATTGACAATCGAATAGTAAACATATTATTATTTACTGGGAAAATAATTTACGATTACAATTACAAGGGGCCCGGAGAGTCGTCTGTCCCGGGGCCCGTGCTGGCTCTCGGCGGCCCTGTCTATAGCCCCGAATTTTCTAGAAACTATAGCCCCGTTTTCTGTTGCCATGCGACCACCACCCATCCGTACCTGCGCATGCTCCCCTGCCACAGCCACCTGTGAGTCTACTATCCGCGCGTGCCCATCCCGATGACCTCACCCCCTTCTGCCCCAACCGCTTGCAGCTAGTCAGGGAACGGTGAGAATGGTCTGGGACTGTCCAGCCACTTCCAGTTCAACGTAGGACCCAATCTCTTTTTAAAACAACCTGTGTGAATAATAAACTCTCTCTCTTTATATATATATATTACAATAGCGAAACAACCTCTGTACGTGTATAAGACTATATGGGGCGCCAAGAGGCGAATTTTCTCATATTTGCTATTTCTAGCTATACATTGCAATGTATAATTATAGAATGCAATGTATAGCTATACATTGCATTTTATACTTATAGATTGCATTTTATATTTATACAATTCATTCTATACTGATAGATTGCATTCTATAGCTATACATAGCAATGTATAATTATAAAAAGCAATGTCCCAGCAAACACGCAAGATTCACTCTAGCTAGGCCCAATCTTGGTCCAATGTATCAAGGGGGCCAAGATTGGGCCTAGCTAGGGTGAATCTTGCGTGTTTGCTGGGGTATATAGCTTTACATTGGAATGTATAGCTAGAGAGAGAAACACTCGGTAAAAAACGAAGTGTTTCATTTATATTATACTCAGAAGTTGCTATCCAATTAATTTTATATATACCTTTCAATTCTTTAGCTATAGAATGCATTCTAGCTATACATTTGAAATCTATATTTATAGATTGCATTCTATAACTTCTGACCTGAAATGTATACGGAACGAGGCTGGCTCATTTGCATATGGGAAAAGAAGGTCAAAGACCAACCAATCAGTGCGCTCGTAGCAATGGCCTTCGTTCTTGTTTTTACGCGCTCAAGAGAGAGTCGTCTGCTGTGTGTATTTACGCGCAAAATAGAAGAACAACTGGTCTCTTACGCATCGGCTTTCCTGTTGTGCTTGCATTATGGCTGAACGAGACACTGGCCAACCCACTATACCTGCAATAAATTAGGGATACCAGACCGCCGTGAAGCTGAGTGAGTGCTGAATGCGATGCGCACGAAATCTCCTAGCAGTGGCCTTCTTCGTTCTTGTGCAACTACAAAACTATGCAGTTCAAGAGGAAAACTATAAGTCTAAGGGTCGAGTAGAATAGTACCCCTACCCCCTTTGTTTTTTTAACGTCTGACCACCCGCATTTTCTTCCAAACAGAATACGAGAGGGAAGGAGATTTCGTGCACATCGCATTCAGCACTCACTCAGCTTCACGGCGGTGTGGTATCCCTAATTTATTGCAGGTAGTGGGTTGGCCAGTGTCTCGTATTGCGCCCTGCCGTTCCCTTTGTCCGGTTAAAGTACACACATTTCAAGACTTACAAGTAATAGGATTAAAGAAGGAGAAAGGGAGGTTAACAGACGGTCACTGGATTCATTACACATTTGAACAAAACAAAACAACACATTCTGCGACCAAAACTTTTTGGTCTCTACGATCCCAAGTTGCAGACGACTCTTGGCCATTGCTAGGAGCGCACTGATTGGTTGGTCTTTGACCTTCTTTTCCCATATGCAAATGAGCGAGCCTCGTTCCGTATACATTTCAAGTCAGAAGTTATAGAATGCAATCTATAAATATAGACTTCAAATGTATAGCTAGAATGCATTCTATAGCTAAAGAATTGAAAGGTATATATAAAATTAATTGGATAGCAACTTCTGAGTATAATATAAATGAAACACTTCGGTTTTTACCGAGTTTTTCTCTCTCTAGCTATACATTGCATTTTATAATTATACATTGCAATGTATAGCTAGCTATACATTGCATTTTATAATTATACATTGCAATGTATAGCTAGAAATAGCAAATATGAGAAAATTCGCCTCTTGGCGCCCCATAAGACTATGCATACGTGTCGCTGTGTGCACATGCGTAAATCCTTGCTGGCAACGTCGTGCCCTGCTATACCAAAAGCCGGAGCGGTTTCGTGCTCACAACGGCGGGGTAGTCTCAACTCGTCCCTCGATCTTTCCTATACCGATTTTTGTCCCATTGCAGCACAGAACCGTCGGTTCTCGTCAACGCAAACTGACTGTGTGGCCTGCCCGACACTCGAGGAGCGGGGTGTGGTGACGAGGGCGGTGTAACCTCCGTCCACTGAGTGCTACATTCCTCCTCTTTCACTCCCTCCTGCGTGTCTGAGATTTTCCCCTTTTTCCCAGCCAAGGACACACAGCAACGCCTCCAAGGGTCCATGGATCACCCAGCTATAGCGCGTGCCTGTGTGAATATATGTGCGTGGGTGTTTAAATTGTGGGCTATAGCCGTCGGATCCTAACTCTAATTATAAAATGATCGCGAAATTCGGAGGTGTCTGTCACAAAACAGAAGTCTAAATAAAAAATTAGTTACTTTTTAAGATGCTTCAGGCTCGATTCTAGTTTTAACAACTAGAATGGGTATGTGTGGGGAGTTGGGTGGGGGAACTGTTGCATGCTATCGCGATATCTGAATGGGCTATTCAGAACCGCTGGGTACCTGCTGATTTATCAGTGAAGTCCTGAAATGATAGAAGGAAAGCCGATGGGCTCCCATATATATGCCGCGGCCTAGACGTGTTTATTGTCCCTACAGGCTACAGCTATTAAACTATTGGACTTTTACCTTGGCCTTTTCAATTGGTTTCCCGCACTAGAACGTTTTCTATATTTCTCAAAATGTACCTCGATAGTACGTATAGTTACAACTCTACTATGAAAGAAAATAAACTACGCATGCCGTCCGAAACATGCAATTAAAATATAAAACGCTTAGCTTTCCTGTTTATTGCTTTGATATATTTACACATACGCGCGTGGTATATTTTATACCTCATTTGTCATATTTTAAAATGCTAAATAGAACTTCAAGAAATAATAGTTCAAGTTTTAGTTCATTTCGCTGATACTCGAAGCTGTTGACTGTATACTCGGTTGCTATCGATAGATGTTACAGCGTGCTTTTTATTATTTTCAATACAGATGCACACGTGCAGTCGGCAGGATAGCTTCTTGCACCAAAGGTATTGGCTAAGACCCCTAAGTGGTAGTAGCGTCCCCTGTTTTCCGGCATAGGCGGCGCTGTGCACTGTTATCGGGGTTGTGACCTCGTGACACCGGCTCCTAGCGGACATCCGCGAGGAGCGAAGATGACAGGTTTGTGGAACGGGCTCGTGTCTCTTAACGATTCACAACTAACTGCAGATTTTCAACGATTGTGTGGTATAAAGGTTCTTAACAATTCTGATCGGAGCAAGTCCATGTTGAATGGAGATATTCATCAAGAACATCCTGTCTGCGACGGCAATGGCAATGTTCGGACAATAAATGGTTCAGCAAGTGGTCATGCAGAGGAGGCGTCTTTGAAACAGCGGGCAAAGTCAAATTACACTAATGGTTATATAGTACACAAAACTGCTAATGGAAGCGTACAAACATTGCAGAATGGAGCCACGGACCACAGCGTACTCCATAAGCAGAACTACAGACCGAATTGCGACGATGTAGGCAACGAAACAGAGAAGCAACAGTATAAAATCGACAACAAAATCCTCTTTTACCTCTTCAGTTTTGGTGCCGCTTTGGGTAACGAGATTTTCTACATAGTATTCTTCAGCTTCGGAGTATGGAACTTCGATAGTTACGTTTTCAGAAAAGTTACGCTGATTTGGTGTGCAGTCATGTATCTTGGTCAGGCAGCAAAAGATATTATATGCTGGCCCCGACCCAAATGTCCGCCGGTAGTACGGCTAGAAGAGAGGTACGAACTGGAATATGGTATGCCCTCGACACATGCTATGGTTGGTGTGGCCATTCCGTTTGGAGTGCTGTGCTTCTCATATGGCCGATTTGAGGTATGCTTTAGACTGAAAATAGCTTCACTTCAGTATATAGTAAATATACTCCTCAGTATCCTCATGCTATTGGATTTAGGAACCCGACCCCCTCTGCTCCCAAATTCTGCAGATGCTCAAACTTCTTCTATAAAATGAGATGAGGATATAATTTACGCACATCCTCATGTATACTTTAACTCTGGATTACTTATAACACATAATACAGTTTAAATACTATGTAAATAGTTTGTGTACTATGGTGTTTAGGGAACAGTGACAAGACAAAAAAAGTGTGCATGTTCATACATACAACCATTGCAGGCTTAACTTAGTAACCACATAGTGCACATCAGCAGTGACATAACATTTTCTTCCTTTCAACACTTACAAATTGCTGTTATTTAATGATTTAAAAGAAAAAATTCAGCCTTTTCTTTTTGAAACTTTATAGTTTAAAAAATATTTGTGGTCAGTTGTTGATTGAATCAAAGGCAATACAGCTAGTGGACCACCAAGACTGTCTGTGCGTAGTGTAGCTGTATTGACAAGCTGCACATCTGCTGTGCAGAAGCTTGAGGCAACTTTCAGGTTTCATTGTTTGGAACTAGAATCAGATCATTCAAGAGCACTTTCCCATTCTTGATTGTCTGCATAATAATGTATAAAGCAGGAATATTACTGAAATCAGCAGAATTGCATAAAGTCCCATGGTATATTTCTGGCATTTAGACCAGTTATTTCATGGAAATAAAATGCATAATTTTATGAAAAGAAGAACGGCAGTCAAATGAACAAAAGTTCTTTGCTTAGAGATATTTATGCAAAAACAATGGATTTGTGGGTATTGAAAAATTCTAGTGGAAAAGTTAAATGGTGAAGAATGACTGTTATCGGGTTCATATATACCATATAGCCCTGAATAGAATTTGCACATATCAGCAAGTTAGAGGCTGCTTAATATTTTTGGTATCCACATACCCTGTATTTGAAACAACAGTTTAGAATGCTTATGGATACTTCTACCTGAACATTGATTATTTTTTGCTGGTTGTTGAGAAATAATTGTTAATGATTCGAGTGTTAGCAGTGGTTTTCTGTTTGCTAATAATAGTCAGAACTCATGGGTGTATGGCTCTTCATTTTAGCAAAACATATATTTTTGCAGTTAGCACAGTTATGTATGTAGTATTGCTGTAGAGAAAGTAAGTGGGTAAGTAATGCGCTGACGATTCTTCTTCTTTTTTTTTTTTTGCAGCATATTACTTAAGTTCTGTGACATGCACAATTGCTAGGATTTTCTAAATTAAAAATAGAGGATTTGTTTTGACTTAAGGGAATCCTGGAATTATAGAGTTATTGATTGGCATCTCAAAAAAATAATTTTGACTATAGCTCTGAGATGCACTGTATAAAAAAAAAATCCTGAAAGATATCTCAATCCAGCACATGCACATTGCAAATTGTCAGCTCCTTCATGAGAGTGGTCCACCTGTTTTATTGTCTTTGGTTGAATCCATGGATATTGAAACCAGTGGATACAGACTGAATAGACAAAACTTTTTTTGGAGGTCATTATTTTATATTGTATATTCTAATTGCAAAATAGTACTTAGATCATTAATGCAAAGTTATGCATTCCGTTTACAGTATGATTATTAATAATTTATCTAAGTTTACTGTTGAAATAATACTCATGTATTCAGCATATTCCTCCTTTGGCTCATTATATCTTTACATTTTCCCTGGAAATTTACTAGCAGCTTACTAGTATTCTGTTTTAAGTTGTTAGTTGCTCTCTCTTTCTCTGTCCCTTGACTGTTTCCAGTTGTTGGGTGGGCATCATGAGTTGCAGTAGTTGTGTTGGTGACTCATTCCTGTGTACAGAAAAATTCATTATTATTATAACAGACCATCACAATGTGGTTCTCTGGTGTTACTGGCTGTGAATAATTGTGCAGGTGTAGATAATATAGTATTGAATATGAAACACTTTATCATATGTAAAATAAGAAGTTGAATTTGGAATACTAATAATAATGGAGTTTTACTTAATTTGACTGATATTTTTAAAGTGCATGTGCATCAATATTATGTGCAGTTTGACTTAGCACTGGGTATATTGGTGGCAATATCTTGGTCAGTGCTTGTTAGCTGCAGCCGCCTTTACTTAGGAATGCACAGTGTACTGGTGAGTACCCATTTATGTCTTCTACCAATTTAAAATATTTCATTTTCTTTTTTTTCTGATCATTATCCATTGCTTTCAGCATTATATTTGCATTTTTTTTCATAAGCTGGTTGTCTATGTGTTACATTCATCTCAGTCACAAATCAGTTCTCAGAAAATCTGTACCATCATTATTGGAAGATACAGAGCTCAGTCTTGATAAGATTTGTATACTTTCAGATAAAGGTTTTGGATGGGGTGAGATGTGGCACATCTTGATAACTGATCATTTGGTTAAAGTGAGTTGAATTAAATGTTCAGTAGCGGGAACAGGAGGTACAGCTTGACACAAGCAGCAGTAACCTTGTGAAGAATGACTCGTGATGTTTCAACAGGCACTATAACTTATATACAGCATGGCTTTATCTTAGCATATCATGTTTGCTGTCACATTCATGCCCGCTGGCTATCAAATCTCTCCATCTCATATTGTAGAAACGTTCAAAAGTCATTTTTTTGTTTGCTTTAAATATAAATCATTCCATGAATAGACTATAAATATATTTAGCATAATTTTACTTAACATTAAAACATACCCAACCTCATAGTTTGCTGAGAGTCTGTGTTTGATGTGCTTATGCAAACCTAGTAAGTAAAATGCAGTAAGAGAGTTGTATTTGCATATAGGAATTTGTATGTGTACACATGAACTTTTTATTGTTAATAAAAACGAGGGAAAAAACAAATAAATCTTTCCCATTTTTGCTATATTAATACTGGAGAGCCATGTTCATAGCTGTAGAATGCAAGGGTTCATTTTTATAAAGTTGGGTAGATACTAGCCACAAACCTGTTGGACTATCTAGGTCAGCTTTGATAACAAGTGTTGTCAGCAGTTCCTGGGCTTCTCAGTTCTTCTCCACCTAATTTTTCTAAGCATTTTGTGACTACTCTTAATTGGTCCATAAAAATGCAACATTAAAAATTGTGGTGGGATATTCATAATTTAAGAAGGAAAAAGAAGACCTAAACTTTTCTTAGTCATATTTTAATTCATGTATCATAGATGTATTATAGATACATCAGGTATAGACTTGTCCAGGCCCGAACTTCCTGGTTGAGAAATAGTTTCTTTGGTGAAGCGAAGGCCTTCCTGAACTCCCCGTCTCTTGTGTCAGGAACAATACACATTGAACATGGAGGAAATTTACGGGGGTGTATAACCAACACTGAGAGCAGTAGTGTCTGCAAGTATGAGTGTGTGTGTGTGTGTGACCGGTATTTGTTGAATAGCTGGCGATCATTGTCACCTCAGATTCCACTGTGTTCAATCAATTCGTCAAATAAATTAAATAAAACTATACTTAAGTTTATGTGTCTTGTAAAGTGCACTGATCTGATGAAAAACATGTGATGGGGCTACAGAGTGTTTGAAAAACCACTAAAATTTTGTAAGCCTTTAGCTATAATATTTACTATTCATTTGTTTTTGTGTTATTGAAATTGAGGTTTTGAAAGGAAACCAGAATTGCAGTTAACCATGTCTTTCAAATTTCGTTTTAGTTTTTAAGATCTGAATTCACAAGTTTAGGTCTTTAATGGTGTTGATGTTGGTCTTTGTTGTCAATAATTATTAATACTTGATATCAAATGGGAATTAGTTGGAAATAGTAAATTATGTTGTGACTGCATTAAGAGACCTTTTGTTTAATTACACATAATTGTTCGGCATTTTACTGATTAAAAAGTGCTATTTATTAAACAGAGATGTAAGATGGCCTTTTGTCTAATCACACGTAACTGTTCTGCTTATCACTTGTTAAAAAGTGTTCTGTCTTTAATAGAAGTCTAAGATGACCTTTTTGAAAGTGTCTTGTATGTTTGTGAATCTGTTTCAGGATGTTCTGGTGGGCATTGTTTCAGCAGCTTGTTTGATGCTACTTTTTGTTCCACTGGTAGAGGTGTTAGACACACTGTTGGTGGCCCATCCTCTGACCATCCCTTTGCTCAACTTTGTGTGTCTGGTCTTATGCCTGATTTATCCTCGCTTAGAACAGTGGTCCACGGCACGTGGAGACACCTCTCAGGTGCTGGCTGTTTTCTCTGGCATTTACCAAGGCACCTGGTTTCTGGCCAAAACCTGCACACCAAAAATGGCAATACAAGCGCAAATGTCAGCACCAGCTGGGTGGTCAGCAGTGTGGGCTGGGGTGGCACGCCAAGTGCTTGGAACTGCGGTGATGGTGGTAGTTTTTGGCATTGTGAAAAAAGGGGCATTACACACTATGGCAAAAGTGTTGAGACTGGATCCAAAAGACCCCAAGACAAAGCAACACCTGGGGGTTGAGTTTCCATACAAATACCTCAGCTGCTTAGTCTTGGCTTTCCTGACCTCTTGTGGCATGCCCATGTGCTTCCAGATGTTGGGCTTGCAACGTGGCAACTTCCTCTTTGAGGTCTTCGATCATGCACACTACTTTGGGCTGTAGCTGTCCTGCAGCCATTTTTTAAAGGTCAATGATAAAACAAAATGTATGAATAATAATGTTAACTTGCCATATTTTTTTTAAAAACTGCGGTTGGGTTGGGTATGGCTGTTCTTGAACAGATATTCGAAATAAAAGTATTGGTGTATTAATGATACTTGAGGAATCATAATCAGCTTTGCATACTGAAAACATGCCAATATCGTGTTATCTTGATGTTTTGATTGTGTGTATACATGCATACATGTGTGTGCATGAGATGAGATGTATACATGCTAGCAAGATACCAGTAACTTTCACAATTATATAATTTGAGTTGTGTATTCAAGTATTTATTTATAGAACTAGTTAAGCAGGTTGCTTGACAGTCTGGATTTGAAAAATATTTATTAAAACTAGTTCAAACAGATTGTTTGAACTTTTGTTTCAAAGAAAAATGGGGATATTGTATGGGTAATTTTTATTTCACCTTATATCAGTGTACAACTAGTTTTTCATTCTCCACATCTTCATATTGAGTGGCTGATTGTTTGAAAACTATGCGTGTCAGTAATTTGTAATACGTTGAAATCGGCTCTTAAAACAGTATTTAAATATATTCTGTCTGCTTTGCTCTTATTCATTTTTTTCACTCTTTTTTGGTACTTTGAATTTAAAGTATTTGTCATTTTTAATGGTGTGCTTGTAGACAGATATTGTCCAATTTGTGTGAAGGAATTAAGCTTGTATTTAAAGTGTCTGTATGTGTGAGCATGTCCTTGTGTGTGAGAGAGTATATGTGGAAATGTTGTTATAGTAACATAAACAGTTTTTCCTAGGTAACAGTGTGCAATTTTTCTGTTGTCTTTATACACTTGTGATGATATTTCACTTCCTTTCTTGCCAAACACTTCTTGTGGAATTTTGATGTGCCCTTTATGGGGGAAAAATCAAAAGATTTTGCTATTTAACCATTATTCAAAGGATAGAAATGTTTTTTTGTGTGTGAAACTTTCAGAATATATGGTTAATCTGTCTCAGCATGAAGCACAGGTCTTTTTGTCACAAACAAAATTCCACAATAATAAAATTGTCCTATTTATAAGGTTTAAAAGGGTAAAGTAATAAAGTAAATCGGGTTAAAAGATAGGGGCAAAGTTTGATGGCCATGACCCCTGTGAATCTAGATCTTCAGAAGTTGTAGTCGCCTGCATGTCGGCGAGACCAGTCATCAGGAATTTGTTTCTTGTTTAATTTTTATTATGGAAAGGTCATGTTTTAAAAACCAAACTACCATGCTTTCATTGCAAAATTGCTAACTTAAGAACAAGAATTGCTGCTGGTTTCCTTTAAAGGCATGACAGATGAGCTTTATGTTTATGCCTGATTTTAACTTTTTTGGAGGGGTTTTATTGGCTTGTGTTTTAACCAGGCCAGATTTTTTCAAATATAATTTTGTTGTCTTTACTCCAGAAAGGAAGAGCACCTATAAACCTTCACAGGTAAACAAGTTCTAGTCAGTTGACCAGAAAGTGCTCTGCATATCAAGAACCTGTAGTTTTGATATTTGTCATATTAAGTGCTTTATTACCTGTACTTATAAACTTGAATCACTCATGATCTGTTCTGTTTTGTACAGAAGACTGACAGCTGGATTTCCCTGTCAGTTCTTATTGTTTTCGACTAGCAGATCATATTCTTGACCACCATTTTCTTATTTGCAGTTAAGGTGAGTCATTTGCACAAAACCCTTTAGTTCCAACAGGGCATTCGTGCTGTTTCCCAGAAACTTCAATAAACCACATTTGATGCCTTGGGTGCTGTAGGAATTCACATTTCGAAGACAGAGCTTTAGTCATCTTTATTTTTGGCCAGACAGATACATAGCACAAAAGCTATTCATGTTCTACATCTGTATTGTATTTGTTTCATGGTCAGTTGAAAATTGTGCTTCTGGTTGAGAGTGAAACTGCTAACTTGCCAGATACTGCTGCTGTAAAACTTCTTGAAATATGAAACAATCAGTGCTGTACTTTTGCTGGTCAGGTTTACCTTGCCGCTGAAGAATATTCTCCTACACCTTTTTAGTCTTGCAGATGAAATCTTTTTATTGCTTTTATTTGATGGAGATGTCTTTCAGAAGGTGTTTAAGTTTTTTTTTGTTTTTTTGAGAAATGTGTCTGTTTTTCTTCTTCCAATATAGGCTGTCCCTATTTAAACAGTTCATGCAGTTACCAGAGGTTTGGAGAAGAAACAAATACCTTTAGTTTTCTTGTTTATATCATGTCAAGACATAAAAAGTTTTATTAATTTCTTAAATTTATTAATAAGGAAATACTGCAAGATTTTAATTTGTAGTTTAGTTCTCAGAGTGAATAATCTACTCATCATAAAAACTTTCCTAAGCACTAAATGTCAACATGGCCTTGAAGCTGTATTGGGTAATGAATTAGAGGAACATGGGTCAAGGTAGTGGGGAGAGAGGGAGGGAGGGAGGAAAAAAAGAAAGAGAAAGAGATTTTGCTTGTATGAGTGAGAGCAAGAGAGAGAAAAAAAAGATTATCTGCCAGTGACTGTAAGATGCAGGTCTCAAAATGTATTGGAAAAGATTTAAGCAGTATTTGCTGAGCTCAGTATGTTTTATTAAGTGCGAATCTGATTTGTTATTAAACCTTTTTTCTGCTGTGGTTTGATAAACATTACCATTGATCTTGAAGGTTACAAGTAAATGCAGTATATTGAAGCTCATGCAAATGAGGTGCTCCCACAGCACTGTGTCTACTGTTGTGATGTGGAAAACAAAGTCGATGGCTCTTTCCACAATGTAGGTGAGAATTGTTATAAGCTTTAAATCTTGCAGACAGAATGCAGTTATTTGCTTATAGTATCTTGTTTTAAATGAATCCCATTGAAGTCTTTTTTGGCCTTGTTCCTTAATGGAACAAATCATTCTGGTTTATACTTTGAAGTATGTAGGTTGTTTTGTTTAATGGGAATTTTATCAAGACAAAATGATTGCTGAGTAATGTTTATTTAATTTTTGTACTTTAGTTAAATGATTTGGATGTGTTTATTTGGGGTTTTTAAACTCATTTTTTATAATCACACACACATTTTGTTGCTGTTAATATATGTAATTTTCACACTAGGTTTCTTTTGTAGAAGAAGCAGATGTATACTGGTTTTAGATCACCTCTGTATTGAATCAAATTTTTTTTTTAAAGTTAATCATTGATGCCCTGTTAGTAGCATTTATGAGTACATAGTTTCCTTGTATATTGACGACAAGAATGATTGACACGTCACTTATAAACATTTTAAAGAGGCCCCCTTTTCAGTTTAGCAGCGTTTTTCTCTATGTTTCAGAATGGCTTTTGATAAAGTGAGGATACAGTGTGGTTTACTTTAAACATGCCTAAGGCAAATGCATAGTTACTGTTAATAAAGTTTAGGAAACTCGTCATATTATAAAGCATTTTATTGCTCACCAAAGCTAGCTGCTTAGTGTGTAATTTGAACAAGTACTAACAGCCAGTGGTAATTTTGCACACTAGTTATATGAGTCAAATGCTGTGTGCCAGCAAGATCATAAAGTGTTCAGTTCAATTTTTGTGTGTGGGTGTTTTATTTTTAAAGAGATTAACTTTGTGTTCAGTCTGCAAATAAAAGTATTTAACAATTTTTCTGTAACTCCAGGGCTACTGTTTCTTACTCCATCCAAGTTTTATGTGATTAAAATAAGTTTTCCCAATGTGTTCAAGCTAACAAGGCAACCCCTGTAAAAATTTGCCATGTTGGTTTATAACAAGGAACACTGCATTTTGTGATTTTTGAAAAAGTCTTAAGTTAATAAAACTGTAGTGGCAGAAGAAAGCAATTGTTGTTCATGTAACTTTTCCTGTGCTGCTTTAACATTTAAAAATCTGGAAAGATAGCTCATATGTTATGCAAGCTGTCTGGAAATGGTTTTAAATAGGAAAAGATTGTTGAAAATTCAGTAGATGCTTTCTTATGTTTGTAATAAACCAAGCAGTTCCATTCACCAAAGTATTGTTTGAGTCAATGGTGACTGATGACCAGTTTGTAGTCACCATACTTTATTGGTTGAGAACAGTTTGCAACATTTTGATTGATTTGTTAGTTTTGGTGTCCTTAATTTTAAACAAAATTACTTTGCTGATAGTAAGCTGCAGGAGTATTTCATGGTAATTATATTTAGATCTTTGTGTGTAAAAAGAATTCAACTTGATTAAGAGCATTTAAAAAAATATCTTGACAGATCTGTCAATATTTTATATATATATTATTGAACTCAATCATAATGCGATATAAGAAATACAGTTTAAGGTACGTAAGTCTGTAGAGAATTCAGTTTGCTTTTAAGCCATTTCTTCTCTAGAACATTAGGTAGTTCATGAACAGAAAATTTGAAAATAATTTCAAGTCCAGCTGTGAGCAGTACCTACTGAAATTCAGTGCATTGAAATTGAAGGGTTAATTTCCTTCAAAGACAGTAATAACTGGTTTTTTTTAGCCTTCCTTTTAAAGCATAAAGATTTACTCCACAAACTAATTTGTCAGTGTACATATTGAAATAATTTCCTTTGTTGGTGGGGTAAAGATTATTACTAAGACCTTTTTCCTGAGTCATGAGAGTAGGCTATCAATCAACAAGAATGCTTCCAAAGTTCAAAAACATTATTGCCCAGACCAAGCTGTCTTCTTGTATCTCACGACTAAATAGTAAAGATAATTACAGTTCGATGAGCATACTTTTTAGTGTTAGATTTTTTCTTTTTTAAGCATACGTTTAGTTTGCAAACCATAACAGCCAAGGTTGGGTTACAGGAGATATTATTTTAATTTCCATACACAAGCAGAGCAGTGATAGGACCCAGCACCCACTGAAATATATAGAATACACACACAGCCCAATACAATGGAACTGAAAATTAAGATATTAGAGCCTCTGCTTTTGTCTGATGTTAGGTGGCTGACAGCGTACATGAATTATGGAGCGGGCATACATGTTAGAAACAGGTTGGCACAACCAGGCCCAATCATCCACCATCAGAAAAAGTGATTTAATGCACAAGGGGCTCATAAAATGCGACAAATGTCCTCCTCTTGTGCTCTTCCAACCTTATCAGTATTGTTTCTTTCTGCTATTCCCACTCCCTTGCTCTTCCAACCTACTAACATGAAGTGACGGTGACACATCAAAGATGAAGAATACATCGGGAGTAGGCCCGATATTTCTTGGACCATTTGTTTAGCTTGCTGCTGGTGATATGTAGAGCTTGCACTATTGTTCTGCCCAAATTTCCTCAGTGTCTAAAGCATGTTGCAAAAAATGTGGGAACATTACTTTCATTTATCTTACACTGCACAATGCAGGCAAGGAATCCCTGGTGCACCAGGCCTCTGATGCCTGCATTTGCTCCAAGACATCAATTTTTAAACAAAAACCCAACTCATAACCAGTATGGAGAAAACTTGTGCATGTCTGTGAGACCATGTGCTTTTTTTAAATGTGTTCATGCACCGGCCCATGTCCATGCTGATTAAGTATTTATATGGGTTTCCTTACTACATTCTTATACTGTTGTCATGATGTTACTCTAACCAGTCTGACCTGCTGACACATTACCTTATTCCCTTCACTTTAATCAGGCAGGTGTCTTCTCTGCACCATGTGTCATATGTAATGTTTAGCCATCATTTATTTTCCAGATCCCCATTTTGGAATTCCTTGCTTCTAGCTTTATTGTCAGAGTTGGAAGTATTGAAATTGGTGGTCTAAAGACATTTCAAATTTGACTTCTAGTCACCAGCAGACTTCTCATCTTCTGTAGATTTCATAAGTGCTATTTCAGATTTTCATTTATTGCTTTTTCCATTATTGTTTACATGCTTTGCTGTTCCAGTTATACGGCGCTTTGAGTTTCAGTCAAGAGGTACAGGCATATTTGAAGAGAACTATTATTATTTGTGCTTTTTTAAAACAAGGGTTGACAGATAACTTTCTTTTTGAAAAGTGTGCGCATATTCAAGGAATTATAATTTCTTTCAAGTGTTAAAATGTCACCAAAGGAAGAGAATACTTAAGGACTTTTTACATGTTTGTTATTGATGTTACTTATTTCATGTATTGAATAAACACAACTAAAACTTCTGGATTTTAGTGATTTATTTGATTGACATGTTTGTGTTCTTGCATTATTTGTCTCTAGCACAGATATCTGAAAATCTGTTGTCGGCATACATTCTAATTTAAAATTATATTATAATTGGTGGTCATTTATAAATACAAAATCAGAATAATAGTTCTTGATAAGTTTTCAACAGCAGTTTTTAGATACAGCTGCACAGGTAGTAAACTGTAAAATCTACTCACAAAGTTTAATCAGCACTGATACAGTATCTGCACTTGTTAAATTGCGCAGATGTTATACCCCAGCCACATAAAAAAAACCCCCACACATTCTTATTCTCACCTAGATCTGCAAATGCTTGCATCTACAGGCAGGGTTAAAAATGATCTACCTAAGCTTGCTGATGATGCTCCAATATATTATGCATCAACCACATAGATAACCTGTAACCTCTTTATGCCTTCCTTGTGTACTTTGTTCACTGAACTTTGGAATGCAGCTAAAAAAAAAAAAGGGTTGTTCTTGGTTTAATGCAGGAAAAATGCCCACTTTGAAAACATAAATGCACAAAATGTGACTATGAATCAACAAAATGCTGTTTTGTTGGTGCATCAAGTTGACATGGAGGATGACACTATCATTAAAACATTAAAAAAAGAAGTAAAATGATTTTATTTCCATTTTAGAAGTGCAAAGTTGCCTTGTGTTTCTATCATGATGCTAACTGTTTAAGAAAAAAAAAGCAATACAGTTGTTGACCAGTATGGAAGAAGATACATATTAAAAAGAGAATATTTGTTTCTCCCTACATGTTTGCACTCTGATTCTTGCCCATACAATGGTTCAGTACAGTCAGTTTTGAGAAACATGTCTGTGACAACTAGCCTCCACTTTTTTGGATCATGATTAGCTGAGTGAGATAATTTTTTTTTACTTGACCTTGGACCTTACATATCTATAATCAGCCCCCTATGATGAATTAATTGTATACCCCACAATATAACCTTAACAAAAATGTTGTGGTGATATAATACCTTAACTGAGAAATGCACCTATTATCAACAGTGACAATCTCATTAGATTAGTAAACACAAAATCTGTCCTTAGTGCACTAGTGTTCTAAAGGACTTTGAGACTGCACAGGCATGTGAGTACAGTCAATAATGGCAGCTTTTTATTTCCTGAAAGGTTGTCATTTACTATCACATTTCTATTTCTCTTCCAGTTCCTTTTCTGAACTGATCAGTTCTTGCAAAGAAATGCTAAAATGTGTTGCAACTAACAGTAAATAACCTAAAATATTCAGGTATTTACATGGCAATAACAGCTGTATTATTATTTTGCTATTTACACTACAGAATGTCACAAGAATGACACAACTGGATGTTCAGCTAATTGCTGGACATTGGCTAGACTTTAAAAACATAAATCATGCAGTAAAGATTAATGAAAATTTTAACTTTAAAATTGAATTGGTGTATTTGTAAATTGAAATTGATTGCCTGATTTAAATAAAAGTTTGCGAAAAAAATCCCCAACCAGGCAAAACAAACAAACAAAAAGGCATACCCTTGTCCTCTGCAAAAAAAAAAAAAAAAAAAAAAGGTTAGTACATGTATCACATTTTTTTTTTTAGGATTTCTTGAAGAATGCAGTAATGTCCCCTGACCTGGCAGCACTTGACAGTCTGCGAGTTATAGCGCGTTTTCCAGCTTGCTGTGATGTAACCAGCAAGTGGCAGGGGGTACACAGGGTTCGGAGGTTGTCTATATCACACTGCCCTCCTCCTTCCCAGACAGGCCGGATGTGATCCACATGCCAGAACTGGTTTGACAGATAGGCACACAAAATGTCCTGGGGTTATTTTCTCTTCCAATGATCAATGAAAAAGAGAATGCTAGAAAGGTGGTGAGTTTGCGTGATCAAAAATCCATGGACAAAAATAGTTCTTTTCACACTGAAAGTGAAAAGGAAAGCATGTGGAGATTGACAATGAATCTTCTGAAAATCATTATTCAGAGAAACCTAAATAAAGATTCCAGTTTGTGGACATAAAATATATAAAATACATGAAACTTTCAGATACTCTTAATGTGACTGCCTCTTTCTAGTAAGATAACTGAACATGTAAATGTGAAATTCTTACAACAGTTGAA
Source organism: Marisa cornuarietis (assembly GCA_004794655.1). Lineage (NCBI taxonomy): Eukaryota > Metazoa > Mollusca > Gastropoda > Architaenioglossa > Ampullariidae > Marisa > Marisa cornuarietis. The sequence continues at coordinate 10,018,241 of SMMW01000046.1, read as the reverse complement.
AATATATGTATAACCACTGTTGAAAATTACTGTCCTTATTTCCATCTACCCAATTTTTTTGAGAAGCAAATGCAACCCCATCCACATTAAAAAGCCCCCCCCCAAAAAAAGTTCAACAAAACACCTTCCGTACACATGTGAAACACACACACACTCTTTTTCACTCACTAGGCCCTCTGAAGGCTTGATGATCATCTGTTTTTTGCGGTCAACTCCAGTTTGAGCAAACTTGCTCTGGTTGATAATTTTGGCTCGTTTTTTGTGATCATTTGTGTCCCTGAAGAAAAGGCCAGCAGAAGGAGACATTTTTTTTAAGTTAAAGTGATCCTAAAAGGTTTCATTATTACCTGATGACAACTGGAGTGAACTTTAAATTAGTTATCTTGTCTGCGTGACAATATTTTACTAAATAACTATATTCTGGGTGACAGGGTGAGCTGGCTATTAAACACGCTGTTTTTCAGAAAAAATATTTTCAAAATAATTGGTTTACAAATTCATTAATCTTAACATGCAGTAGTAAATAACTGTGCATTTATGCATCATTCAAGCTCAGCAGGTATTCAACTGACCTAATTCTGCAGAAAAAAGAGTGCGCATCAAACTGGCACAGTTGACATACACCATGCTGAATGTCGTAAATGGTACTACGGATGTAGCTTGTACTGGCCTTCATCTTGAACACACATGAACGTGAATGGTAAATGTTGAAAATGCTGGGAACACTAAAGTAACTTTACTCAATCACTCCCACTCTATCAACCAGATTTGCTATACACCCCTTCTCACCGCAAAAAAAAAACAACAAAAAACAAAAACACAAACACCCACCCCCCTTCAAAATACGAGAAAAATATTCAGAGAACACAGAGTTTTATTATCATTAGAGAAATGCAGTTTTTGTGTGAAATTTTGTTACATTTATCGCTGGTTTATAGTTGTTTGGGTTTGAACACAACAAACTTTCGACTAAACCATGCAAAATACTTCTGTTCTATGATGGAATGTTGTTGCGAAAGAGTTAATTTCTGAAATAGTGTTGGCATGTTTTAGTTTAACTTCTGTCTCAACATATGTTACGAAGCAGATGGATGTTTGTTATTAGAGACTGAACAACGGGGAAGTTCTTCTTCCTCTCCCCTAATCCTGAAGAAGTATGTTATACAAAGGAGAATAAAAGAGATCACAATCCCAAATAAAATAAGATCTGACTGAAAAAAGAAACTAAAAAAAGAAAAAAAAGACAAAATCCCAATGAAATAGATTTTCATATCTACCCAGTAGGCATCTGCACATGTATATGAACAGAACCGTGTTTTCCATTCGTGGTCTGCTTTAGAGGCAGTCATGGAAGATGTGAAGACGATACAAGGTTTCTGGCACTGAAGACACAGTGGGTCACCAGTAGCAGACAGAACCTAAAACCAACACAGAAAATGTAGTGCACAAAATATTTGAAAAAAGTGCCACAAAGCAAGAAGCACACAGACACTTGTTACTAATATATTTCACTTTGCTTACATCTTGTTGAAAATTTACGCTGACAGATTTTTCAAAAGGTAAAAAAAAAAAATCAAACTATCAAAATACAAAATTCACACACTATCAAGTTTATTTCAGTGATATGAGATATCTGCTTAACACTACAAAATTTTATATTTACAGTGCAGGCCTTTTCATTACCCCACAAAAAAGACTAATTCTAAACCTGAAAAGTCCCAGCAGCATCATGGCTCGCCCCAGAGAGTATCTCTGATTTGTTTGTTGTAGGTGAGGAGGTCGCAGCGCAGGATATGACAGGAATGTGGGACGTCTTATTGTTTCTTGAGATCTTTCGAATGTATCCTTTCAACTCACCAGCCTTTTCAACAGCTTCTATAAGCCTATCATCCTGGAATGTATTTGATAAAAAAATACTGTTTAGACTGTAAAATATATTAACAAGTGTTGCCGACTGGGTGCTCTATAGCTGCTTCATTGTTCTGTATACATGAACATTCTATAGAGGCATTTTTAAAAGCATTTTCTTCTGACGTCAAATGTAAGATTTATTCTAATAAATCCATAACATTTGTTGTTACTGAAACTAGAAGGCAATAAAAAAATTAAAAAAAACCCCAAGTGATGTTGACACCTAAGTCTTTGCTCACAGATTGCCTGTCAGATCATAAATTTTCAAACCTTGGTTTTGTAGCGCTGCCTATTGTTACTCTGGTCTGTGCGCACAGTGTCATAGGCAGCCAGAGGATTTCTGAACATTACACCTTTCTTCCTGATCAGATGTCTCTTTGTGTCTGTCAGACTTGAAATTGAAAATCAATCTTTTTTATTAAAAAAAAAAAAAGGCTTTTTGAGAATGTGAACAGAGAAATCTTTACCCATACACAGTTAAGATTCAATTACAATAAAAGAAAAATTGCTCTGCATGGAAAATGAAAAATTGTAAATTATAAGAAAACTATACTTTCCAACTTCGCTATTTTCTTGTGTCTTACCTGTTCCACTGTCGCACAAATGTCTGCAATAGGTGTAGGTGGTGAGGATGATGAAGGAAGGAGGGGAGGTCATTCAAATTGCCCAGCTCAATGTCATGAGGCAGGAAGTTGGCTTCCAGTGATTCAGCTGACTAACAGGTTAAATGAGGCACTAATTACATTACAGGCAAATCCGAAATCTATAATACAGCTTTATTTCTTCAAGAGGGAAACAAATTAAGTTTCCTTAATTAAAAAAAGGAAATACTATATAAAGGTATTTTAAAATAATTTGTTAAATTTTAAAATAATTTTAAGTTTGTCCTCTAAAACTGAAAGCAAAGAAACAATACAAAATTCAATGCAAGCTTAATTTCAGGGTTTCAAAACAATAAATGAATAAAATTGTGCAGCCTGCATGTATATGCATGCAGAGCTTGTTTCATGAAATTGCGCTTTAATTTTTGTTTTTAATGCAGCTTTTGATAGCAGCTGACACGGTACCAAAAAAAAAAAAAAAAAAAAAAAGGAAAGAAACAAATGCAGATGAAACTATACCAGCTCTATTTAATCTGAAAACAGCTTCTCACCTCATCGAATACGTAAACTCTCCCTGTGTACACACTGCAGCAAAAGTGAAAGAATTTGTGGACAGCACCATGAGAACTTTTATTTCCATCATCCAGCACTCCACACAGAGACTGCAGTGTTTTAGGACTTGATGACCCTCCACTCTCCGATGACTTGTAGCAAATATGTTTTGCAGCTTTAGGACTTGTAGCAAATGAGTTCTGTCCTGACTCTGTCTCACATGAGATAATGTCATGATCACTTTCATAAGATTCACTTGCGCCATGACTGTTAGGAGAACAAACCGATGGCAGGTCTACAACATATTCCTCTAATAGATCATGATGAGCAAGTGCACCTATATTAGGAGAATCTGTGTTATGGTCTATGTTTGCATTATCCATCACTGTAATTTCTAGGTCTGGTTTGTCTGAGCTCTGTTGTTGTAGACAGTCTGAGGCCTCTGTTTCAAAATCATCATCTGATGGCTTATTCTTGTAGCTGCTTTTGAAAGCAGATGATGACCTTAAATAATCCAAACCATTTGTTCTGCATGGGTTGTTCTCACCCAGAAACAAAGCACTCTCCTCTGTCCTGCTAAGAGGTGAACATGTGGCAATGCTGGATGACAATGCAGCATCACTGCTTTGCAAAATGTTGCTTTGCCCAGGCTGAAGACCTTCATCCATGTGACAACCTGCTCTCCTTTTCTTCTTTCTAGGAGTATCACACATTTCACAGAAAGGGAGCAAAGAGTGGTTAGAAAAAGTGCAAATAGAGCATGACCAGTCATGAGACTGGTGCTTCTGTTCACACAGTTCATTCTGTTCTTCACTGCTTGACTTGCTCAGTGATGCCAGCGGAACTGCTTGGCCATTCAATGACTTGCCTTGGAGGGATCCTTTCTGTGAGCTTGGTGAAGAGGATTTTCTAGTACTTTCTGTCTGGGTTACTTGGACCACCTCTCTTTCCAGCACGCTTACCATGTCAGCACTGACTTTTGGTGCTGTCTTGTCAAATACTTCATTGTTTTCATTGGAGGTGAACTGCAGCTCATCTTCACCCCAACAGGTTCTAATTTTTCGTTTTCTTGTTCTAAGGGAGATAGGTACTTCCTGAAAATCTTCGCTGAGATCACTGTCACTGGTCTCAATGAGAATAACACCTTGTGTACCAGGATCTGAGGAGTATGACAAACGCACTGGTGATTTCAATCTGGTATACAACTTTTTTTGTGGTTGCATTGTTGAGGCATCAGAGGGTGAGCCAAGGGCTGAACTGGTGGTTCCAGTCTGTCTGCAGTATTCATGTCCAGATGCAGTTTGACGTAAATGTGACTTGGATGTGAAAAAGTCTAAAATTGACTTCTGGTCTGGCAGCTGCAAGAGAAAGCAACATCTGGCAATTCACTAAGGTAAGTGATAAAAGGTAAGCATTAAATAGAACATTACTACCCAGTCTTAGGTACCGTTTCTTTCACATAATCTGCAAAAGAAGAGAGATAACTTTTTATACAGGAGTTCCCCCCGTAGAGGGGGAAGTGGATAGCCAATTGGTTAGAGCGCTGGCAACTGAATTGAGAGTGCGCTGGTTCAATGCCCAATTACCACAGCAAACTTTCCCCAGAGGGTTGGGGAAGGTAAGGTAGTGAGGGAGAGGAGATGGGCACCACTCTCATGTAAAGCACGCTCTGAGAAAAGTAACATCTCACCCTCCAATGACCTGAAAAGGTTAGGGGTTAACCTTTTTCTTTTAACCCTTGTAAAGCACTTAAATAAGAGATGAACATGGACCACTAATACAGAGACATATCCATTAAAACCATGAGAAGCCTTGTCATAAAACATACTACACTCTACTATTCCTTTTCTTTTTTTGCTTTACTTGTTATGCAGTAAGGATCACGAAAGCAATGAAGTAAGGGAATCAAAATAAGTAAAAAAATTGAAAAAAATAAAAGTTCCCTTTACACGTGTTTACAGTCAAGAATTTTTAACTGTTAGAGACCTTTGATGAAATTTTAGAACCTTATAAAGGCAATGTGCATTTTCAACAAGCTTTAGAAAAATAAGACTTGCGGATTAATCCAGACGTCCAAAGCTTACCAACTTACTAGATGCACAAGGATCTGTAGGCAAAACTTGGGGGAAAGGAGGATGAGGTAACCCATGAGATCTACTTTCCCTTTGCTGCTGGGATAACCACGACCAAGGTGCAATAGTTTATGTTCTTACTCGCTGAGAGTGCAGGAGAGAGTCCACATCCTGACAAGGCTTGATATCTTCAGGAACGTAACTGTCTGCAGAAGAAAGCAGTTCCACTTGAAACTTGTCTCCAGGCTGGGCATTCAATGCCTGTGACTTGCCTGTCAGGGCAGCACTGGTCACGAGAGTCTGAAAATATTCAAAGTGACTTGCCTGTCTTTTTCCTCCCTTCAACATGCCATACCAACATAACCACTGTTCAAAATGGTTCACAAAGTCTACAAAATGTACCATGAGCAATCTTAGTATGAAGCTAAAGTTTCTACAGTTCTTCTTGGATGGGTGGGGGTTGGTATAATAGACATTTCTTTGCATTTAATAGTAGAAAAAGGAAAAAAAATGCAAAATTGTATTTCAATGACAGCACATATACTGTTGGACATAGAGATAGGACAGAAATCTGTACACATTTTTTATATGCTGTTACCAACAGAGATTAAAAAGATTGGCAGGAGTCTTGGGGTTCACATATTTGCAAAAGAAAGGAACTAAAAAAGACAGTCATGTGTGCTTGTCACTAAATTTTCCACATGTGAATATTTACTTTTCTGCAAACAGCAGCCCACACCCACTCATCCATAGTGTCTTGGGCAACCAGATAGTGAATGGGTAGATTGTTAGTTTGCCCAATTCGATGAGCTCGGTCCTCGCACTGCACCATCAAACCTGGCGTCCAATACAGCTCTGCAAACACCACAAGCTTAGCTGCTGTTAATGTGAGGCCCTGCACACAGATATGAAAAATGTGGAAAGGAAGGAAAAACAATTCCTGAAAGAGATGGTTACTACAACTTTATTAATCCACAAGGGCAATTACAGGGAGTGCTCATATGCTAGCAATATATATTGTATAAGTACATACGTTCATGTGTTGAAATTATTTCTCATTCCCACACACACACAATATATATATATATACAAACACACACAAACACATACTCCCAGTAAGATACAGTTGGTGACCTAAGGCTAACACAAGATCACGGCCAGTAGAAGTGATCGTGAATGGCCCGTAGAATGAATGAGTTGCGGTTATGATTAGTTCTGCATACAGGCATTGTATACCTGCAGCCAGATCGCAAGAGTGAAAACTCACATGCCAATACATGATCAGGAATAGTAAGGATACAGGATGCCTTCTTGAGGATTTGCTGATGACTTAAGACTCCCAAGTCCCTCTGCCTGGTTCCTGTATTCTGACCAGGAAAAGTGTCTTGATGTGTTCTTGTTATTTTATTGTATCATTGTAATACATAACAGGTGTTTGTACAAAATGTAAATTCAGTACAAAACTACTGAAAAATACAGACCATTTTGAGGAATGATCTCAAGTTTGTAACCATGTGTGAGTAATACCCTATTGCTTTGTTCTTGATATTTAGCAGTCAGTTTTCAGTTTCTTGCAGGCTCATTATTTTGACAAATGGCATAAGAATATTATGCACTAGCTGATAATCAGCAATCCCAAATTACTAAAATATAATAATAATAATAATAATAAAAAATAAGATTTTTATACCACATATTCACACTCATAGAGAGCATGCTCTTAGCACTTAAAACGGGGAAGAGACATGGACTAAAACTAAATGGACAGAACACAAGGGACGGAAGAATAAACAACAGTACTGACGACAAACAGAAAACAAAGATAGAAAACACAAAAAAGGCATCAGGTAACAGGAACAGAGAATATAGTGACTCTGCATAGAAAGATGGGTAGACAAGTACCAAGAGCAGAAGGGGGGAGAGTAAAAAGGACTAGCATTGTGTGGACTGTGTTAGGAGTAATGCTCAAGGAAGAGGTGGGTTTTCAGTGCAGATATGAAGAATTCAGTTGTAGGAAGGTAGTGGACATGCAAAGGGAGATAGTTCCATTGTTTTGCTGCACAGTAGCCAAAAATCCTGTGACCATATGTTGTTGTTCTAGCGACAGGAACAGTTAGGATACGGTCATCATACAAAGAGTTTAGTTGTCTGGCCAGAAATATGCAGCTAAAAATACAGGACAAATAAACAGCTCACACATGTAGCAAATGTAGCAAGGGAGGGATGACCCACTAACAGTCTTTGACATATAATGCCAGAGTGATTTGGCACAAGTGTAAAAAAAATTACCACGCCAGCAGCAAGAATGCTGAGAATGGCAACTTGTGTGTCCTCCTCATTTTGGAACTGCTGCACATACATCTGTAAAATTAAAGGGGAAATAAAAATGATACCACTTAAACCTCTAGCACAAAAAAATGAAGGGCAACTGCCTTTAAAAAAAAAAAAGATGTTGTTAAATACCCATTCTTTTAAATCTTTTGAGATATATCATCTTGATTGTAGTGTTGCCTCTAATGTTTTGCCACTAAATCATGTTTCACATGTTCTCAGTCAGCAGAATGGTGATACATTCCACTGCCTTCTATCTGACCTGCAGTTAAATTGAACCCAATCAACACCGACCAAATTCTTTATGACTTTTTTCCTTCTGTTTTGAGTACTATCAAGCAATTATTAAAGAAAGAGGTACAAAGATTTCTAGAAGACAACTAGAAGCATGAAGGTTACTTAACAAGATACAGACACAATGAACAGGTTTGTTTTTTAACAAATACGCAGAAGCTCCAACTACAGCCAAAGGGAAACATGAATCAAGTTGTCATTACAGAAAAAGGTTTGAAGACTTTTAGGAGTTGAAAAGACATAAATAAAATGAACGACTGTTCATTTTAAACACAAAAAACTTTCACTACTGTGCAAAAAAGAACAATGGCTCACCCCTTTCTGTAGCTATCAAAACATCTACTATGCAGCAAAAATCCACAGAGCTCAAAGCATACACAACATTTGTCTGGTGTGTGTGTGTATATATATATATATATATACATTGGTATATAACAGTGTGATTCAGAAAAATCCACCATTAGATTGCTCACCTGGCGATCTGAAGGCTTTGTGCTGCCATCTATGCGAATAAACTTAACTTTCTTATCCCATAGGACCTCCTGCACACCATCCATCATGCAGTGATGGTAACAAAAGATCAGGAACTTAAGACGGGCATTTTCACACAGCATTTGGATGTATTCTCGGACTGGACCTATCTTTTAAAAAAAAAAGGAAATACAAAACAAATTAACTGAGAAACATCAACTTTCAACAGCAATTTCTTATTTTTCTGAGTTTTGAAGATCCTGTGGCTTCTCTGCATTCTTTAGCCTAAAGAATATTGTTTAGTCAAAAGCTTCCACTATATAATCTCACCTTAATATTCCTGCCACTGTTACTACAGATGTTCTCCTGGTTAATAGTTTTATATAAGTCTTTTATAAAAACTGTATGTTTGGTATCCACACAGAAGAGAACCAGTTAAGTATCCAGTTGCAAGCATTTGGATTTTAGTCGTTTTCCTCCATCAGCTAATGCAGTTTGGGTTTTCTCCTCACCTTAGCCTCCCCTGTAAGTTTGTATAACTGCTGGATGTGGCCCAGAATCACTGTGCCTTTGTATTCTCCATCAGTATTTGTCATGCTTGCAAGGTCACCATCAGCTGTGTTTCCCCTGGTTCCCAACAGATTTACAGCCAAAGATGACTTGCTCTTTTTCAGTAATGGTTTGAGTTCTGAGAAAAGTGCCAATATCTCCTGAAAACAAAGTCTTTTTCATTTAAAAAAAGCATGATGGCCTTTTTGAGTGTACAAAAAGAATTAGTCAATAGAAGTGGTCTCTAGATCAACTGAGCCAATAAGCAATCAATTTCTTTTAGTCATAAGAATCTGAGCACATGGTCTTACCTTCTTAGTCTGGGAGTCCTTCAGGTGAAAAAGTACTTTCTGACGTTGTTTTTCAGGAAGCTGGGTTAGAACATCTTTTTTTTCTCTTCGGATCATCACTGTTTGGAGACGGCTCTGAAGTTCTTCAAGGTTGCTGGCTCCACTGAAAAAATGTTCCTCTTTGAGAGATAGCATAAGGGCATAAGGCTTAAGAGGACTCAAATCCTAGCTTTCAAAGTGTTATTTCCCTTAGCACTTGGAGAATTGTACAAAATGAACCATAAAACTTGATGACAAGTTACTATGTACACTATTAACTCCCAACATGGCTCAGATCTGGACAGTGGGATAAGGTGGGCAGATTTTATCAGGTTGTTGGACATTCTTCAAAGCTCGATGAACAGAAAGCTACATTTGATATATCAGCACCACTCTAATAATTCACTTGCATGCCAGCTGTACTTTTTGCAGAACAATTTAATATATGATGCTCATCTTTAGTGGAGTACCTAGAAATGGATAAAACAGCATTTTCTGAAAACAAAAATTCCATTTAAAAATCTCTTGCTAGTTTTTTTTCAGAGGTGAAAAAGTATTCTGTTGAAAGATGCATGCACATGAAAAACATTCTTTTGTCATCAAAGGAATAATAAAGCACCACTTACTCCGCTCTCCATTGGCGCTTCTTTCCAAAGTACTCCCAGTGACCTGCACAGTACTGCTTAGTGAACGACCACCAGCTGCCAAATTTGTTTGGTAAGAGCACACTGATTTGTGTGAAGAGCTGCAGTCAAACCAGACTATTTTAAGATTTTTTAAAAGATGGAGTGATGGATGGATGAGTTTAAAACAGGATGATTGCAGTGAACTGAGCTGTTTATTTGATGGGTCAATGACCCGTTCAAAGTAGGGTAAAATATAGTTTCACCATCATTGATAAAAAAACATAAACAGGCATAAAACATGAAATGGGCGTACACATTCGTATCATTTCTACCACAGCTTACAGTCATCCCCCTCTCACACACACGTGTGCACACACACTGTGCATGAGCTGACCATCAGGTCTGGTCTAAGTCACCACAACATTTGAAGCCATGCAAACTATGACCATGGACTTTACTAACACACACACACACACCAGTATTAGGCCATCAGCCCCAGTTTGCTTAACATTTGAGAGATCAAGCCTGTGAGTATAACCACATGAGGTCACATTATTTATAGAATATTTCCAATATTCCTGTTATTAGTTATCAATCAACTGAGCATCCTTAATGTATAAAAATATACATTGCAGCATTTCTTATGGCATTCATTTCCGCAAAAGAAAGCAATACAGCGAGCGTCATCTGTTGGAACCCGCTATTTATCAAGAGTGCAAGATACTTTGGCCCTGATATCAACATAGGTTTTGACACTGTAATAGAGAATGTTCATCTTCCAATGTCTTGGCAAAAAGGGCTGTTTTTGTTAAAGGTGTTTGAATATCTGTTATTGATATTTATTTTGCTAATTCCTAGTCTAAATCATATTGGAGTATTTCTGAACTTTTTTTTTTATACAGATATTACTATAAAAGGGGCCTTTGTGGTTGGAACTTCTTTTTAAACTGGCTGTAAGCTAAGTAACCATCACTTGACTGTACTTTGTCTTTCAATTTTTGCACAAAGCTTTCTTTCAATCTTTGTTTGAGCAACAAGATGAAAGCCCTAGCATCTCCTACCCCAACTTTTCCCCACACAGTCCTAAGTCTATAGTTCTGCAGGGTATCTTCCATTGCTTTTACTTACATAACACCAACCATAGCTTTTCCTTATTCACCGAGTCGATGGCCCATTTGTAATCAATAAAAGTGACATAGTTTCTGTCAGTGAGTCACAGCATTGAGAGCATCTTTGCTGCTACACAAATTAAGGTTTACTGTTATTCCTTCTAAAGCTCTAGCTATAAAATTTCAGATGTTTCTTGCATCTACAGTTTAGTCTAAAAAAATGGTTTTAATCTTTATCCGCTATAATTTGCATTCAGCTCTAATTAAAAAAAATGCTGGACAAAAGAAAAAGAAAAAGTTATCTTCTGTAAGCAAATATGCTCTCATATGGCATCAATTTACTACACATCTTCAAGCCAACATCACCAAGGAAAAACTGAGGTAGTTCTGACCTCAGCAGGTCTTGCAAGTGCAGGGGTACCCGACAACAGGATGCAGTGCATGGCAGAGGTGGCTAAAGGCTCGACAGCTTTCCAGCATTGTGTGTGCAAGTTCTTGAAGTAATGGCACTCATCACAAATAACAGTTTGAAACTTCTGTGCTGCTAAAGCTTCTTTCACAGAGGTGCTTGACTTGCTGCTTAGTAACCCATATGTTACCAATGTCACTTTGGCATCATGTATACCCCTTCATGAACACAGAATAAAGTGGAATTGTTGCATCATTTTCTTGCCAAAAGAAGAAAAAAAATTAAAAGTTTAAAACAAACTATAACCAAATGAATGAATGAATGAATGAAACAGAACCTGAAATTTATCATAATTTTAAAATAGGCTCAAAATTATAGCAATGATACAAGTGTAAATGTAAGCGTAAATGGAAATTACAGATACAATACAATGCTTGAGATGAATCTGAAATGCTATTCATGTTCAGGATTGACAGTCTTGAAGTGAGGCAATCAAACAGTATAGGTGAAAATGCACTAGTTTATGCCCACTGATATTTCTGTAAAATAACAATATACCCTGTGTCAAAGCCACCCTGAATCAAGTGAATCTTTTGTGGCTGTATATCTGGCAGCCATTTTTCAAGTTCCTCTATCCAGACATAACGTAGAGATGACGGAACAATGATGAGCAGTGGCCATGCTTCTTTGTAGTAGGACGCAACAGCTATTGCTTGCAGTGTTTTTCCTAATCCCATCTGCACATTAATTAATGATTTTTAATGATGTTATCTTCTTAACACATTGACAGAAATTGTGACTACAGTCATCATGCAACCTAGGTCATGGCCAAGTCTACACAACTATTATATCACAATTAAGCGATAAATAGCACAGGTCCAGCAAGTTGAAATTATTTTACTATTGTAGTATCAATCACTATTTATAGCTTAAATGTTACCATTAAACATTATTTTTTAATTTATTTTATATTTTATTATAACAAATACAAGTAGATAACACTAGATGTAACTTGCTTATACATTACAGTAGAAAAATACTATTCATTATGCTTGAAGATTTTAAATAATTTTCTTTCACTTGGACCATCATAATCTAAACTGCAGTGCGTTTAACTCGAAGTTAAGAAAGAAAGAAATAAATAAAGAAAAAATTTGCAGTTGTGTTGATGAAAGCCCTTAATCCACTATTATTATCACAATACATGTATTTCAATATGAAAACAAAGTGAGAGAGAATACTTACTTCATCAGCAATTAAACATCTGCAACAAAAGGTACTGATGAATAAAGGTTTCAAAGAACTCTTTAAAAGATGTCATATAAAATACCATGCAATTTTAAGATAGCATTTCCAAACACTTGTAAGGTAGCAAAAACAGCAGCAGCAGATTCTGTATGCTGCTCTTTTGTCTTTACTTTTATAATTTCATGCTTGTGGAAAGACATCCATGATTTGGAAACACTTTCGCTGATTTTAACTTTGGCAGATTACATCCCACACAATACTTTATATCACGGGAGGATTTTATCAGGGCATTTCTAATGTAAATTGCGTATCCTGATCAATGATGAGTTTGTTTATCAAGTAAGTTCTGGTCTTTTTGGTAGGTTATTTTCTCCATATCCCCATGTGGGCTGTACTTTGTATTGTGCTTTGCGTATGTACCTACTTGTATTTAACTTTGAATTCTATGACTAAGCGAGCCGCAAGGACGATGAAAGCGATGAACCTGTTTTATCATCTTTGGGATAAGACCATGATGCTGGCAAAAAAAAAAAAAAAAAAGGTATTTCGAGTGCAATCGTCCACCGACTGCAAAGATGTTTTTGCCTGAAATAGTCTTTGCTAAATAACTGTTGATGATAGAGAACTTTACTACATGTACTGTACGGTTTATGCTGAAAAATTTTGTGCACAGAAATAAGCGTCGCTAATGTTTGGGACGAGGACTTTTAGAAACATAGCCATCTTCTCGTACCTTCCATTTCTTTCAATCGCAAACACCACGCCATCCTTCTGGAAAGGCAATAAATACGAAACTAGTTTCTGTGGGAGTTTAGCGAGTATGTCTTCTTTAGTTTTATTGTAAATGTTCGACGAAATGGAAATGTCTCCGTCTCCCGCCATTCGCGCAAATGTGGACAAGGGACATTACTCTAAAGCAATAATACATGCGTTGTCAATGTTTCCAGTTTCCTGGCGTTGCTCTGGATCATAATCCAGACGTACTGGAGTACCGCGGAATGACATTTGATGCATTTAGTTTTGCCTACGGACAAATGAGTAACAACTACTGATCTAACACTAGTTTTTGATCAGTTATAACTCTAATATTTTTATTTAAAAGGAACCGGTCGATTCGACTACAACCAAGTCACATATATTATAATATAGTCGACGAATTAATCGTCTATGCGATAATTTGGCCACTTTTGATGTGCTTTCTTTTCTTGTCCTTGGCTAACGCACGTACATCTTCATGCTCTGTGTGTATGTGTGTGTGTGTGTGAGAGAGAGAGAATACGAGTCACTTCAAATCAGAGCTATAGTTTTTGACATATTCTATAACATCTTCACATTTTTTAAAGCCTTTCACGTTTTTATGTCAAAAATGAGTTTTCCGCGTGAATACCTGTATGTTGTTCCGATGTTGACTTTGAAGTGTTTGTTTGTTTGTTTTTAACGCCGTGGCAGCAACTAGGGCTATATCACGTCGAGAAAAGTAATCCTACTTTAAAATCTTTAGGGACAAAAACCCCCAAGTGATATAACATCGTAAAAAATAAAAACCCATATAAAACACATTTGAGAGTTGGGAACATGTAAAAGGAGTGTTTTGGCCCCCAAAAGGCCACCAACAAACCAAAAAGCAAAAACTATCATGGCATAAAAAGCTTAAATTTTATGATAAAGCCCATATATTACGCCTTAAAAAGTAAAAATAGCTGCCGATGGGACGGACCTAAACAAAGAAAACAAAGGATCGAGCCTGCAGTAAAAAAAAAAGAAAAAAAAGAAAAGAAAAAAAAAAACTGCTCGCGGATATTCTAAAGTCCAGGGGCCAGTTGCACAACATATATATGTTTCTAAGCCTTAAAACTGTTCTAAAGAAGCAAAATCTCTTTTCTTCCATTTAGATGCATTGCACAAGAATATACACAAAATTTTACTGATAGGACGGAAAGTCAGACTTAAACAACTTTATCTTACTTAAAGCAGTTCTAGTTTTAACAATTCTAAATTTGTGGTGTGCACTTAAAACTGATTATCTAAAAAGATTTAAGGCCTAAAAGTGCTTAAAATTAGAAATGTGTTGTGCAACTGGCCCCAGGACAAGTAACTAAAGCATGTACAACATTAAAAATCCCTTGACACTAAGGACAAACTGGCGGTGGTTCACCTCGTAAAAGGTCCGACTGCGTGGCATAAGTATGTCCTAGTCTTAGTCTCGAAAGAACTATATACCTCCTCCCGCCGCACAGGACGGCATGAAGGCAAGCGGTCTGAAAGAGGGTGGCATGTAACTTATTTTGGCCCAGAGTGTCCCAGTGGCGTTGCCACAAGGACTGAACATAGACTGAGAGGATAGATTTACAGTCTGCTGATACTATCGAGTGTAGTTTACCAGGAGACTGACATGCAGCCTTGGCGGCCTGGTCCGCTGGAACATTGCATGGGATAACAGCATGCATGGCCAGGAGCCCAAATTAAAACAATGTCTTTTTTCCGTTGGAGTAGAGCTGCATGGATCGTATGAATCTGAACCACGAGGGGGTGGTCAGAACGTTGGGAGAGAAGGGCTTGGAGAGCAGATAGCGAGTCTGAGATGATCAGAAAGTTTTGCTCCGGAGAGCGGTGAACATGCTGCAAGGCTAGCAAGATGGCGTGAAGTTCCGCAGAGAAAATAGAGCAGCCATCCGCAAGTCGGCAGAAAAAGGCCTGTTGTGGCTGGCAGGACGGAAAAGCTGCCGCAGCTACAGGGCCGGGGCCACCGTTTGGGACTTTGGAGCCATCTGTAAAGACAGAACAGAATCCAGGATAGTCAAAAAGACGTTCTTGAAAGCGCTGGAGAAAGATGAGGTCACAAGTGTCACCTTTTTTGCAAGCTGAAAGATCGAGACGGATCTCTGGAACAGGAAGAGTCCAAGGAGGAGCTGACAATAGAGGGAGAGTCTCTACCTGCTGAATATCTACTCCGGCTGCATGTAAATGAGGTGCAACACGGAGTGATACTGGTTTTTGCTCCTTGGTACGAATGGCATCCAGGGCAGCACGCTGAGGTCCAAAAACAGCACGGTAAGCAGGGTTTCCAGGATGAGCTTTCAGACGACAGACCTAAGACAGCATGAGTTTCAGACGACGGAGAGAAAGTGGAGGCTCAACAGCTTCTGCGTACAAACTTTGTACAGGAGTGGTGCGGAAGGCACCCAAACTGATGCAGAGCCCTTGATGGTGAGTAGGATCAAGAATTTTGAGATAGAACTCTCGAGCAGAGCCATAGATGATGGATCCATAGTCTAGCTTGGAGCGGACCAGGGTACGGTACAGGCGAAGCAGGACCGTGCGGTCCGCTCCACAGCTGACATGGCCAACTACTCTAAGAACGTCCAAGTCTTTCTGACAGGGTAGGCGTAAAGATTTAATGTGAGAAAGAAAGGATAGTTTTCGGTCAAAGATGACCCCAAGAAATTTAACTTCCTGGACCACTGAGTACAGTGCCGTTAACAGTAATAGATGGGTTTGGAAACATGCCTCGTAGTTTACAAACGTGGATGCATACCGACTTCGTAGGAGAAAATTAGAAGCCATTTTCTGTCGCCCACTTTTGCACAGCGTTTACGCACAGCTGAAGCCGGCGTTCAAAACACGGTAGGGATCGGCCTCGGATGCAGAGAGCAAAGTCGTCTATACATAACGAGGCCGCCAAACCTGTACAGACAGATTTTAGGATGGACTCTTATTTTAATGTTGAAAAGAGTAGGTGATAGAATGCTGCCCTGTGGGACGCCCATTTCCTGTTCCTGAGGAGCAGACAGGATACATCCTATACGAACTCGAAAGAGACGTTGAGAAAGGAAGTTCTTGATGAAGAGAGGCATACGACCCTGGAAGCCAAGGGCGTGAAGGTCCAACAGAATACCTTGCTTCCAGGTAGTGTCGTACGCTTTCTCCAAGTCAAAGAAAACTCCTAACACATTCTCTTTACTAACAAAAGCATCTCTAACAAAAGTTTCAAAACGGACCAGATGGTCCAGGGTGCTGCGGTATTGTCTAAAGCCACACTGCAGGTTGGAGAGGAGACCCTGAGATTCGAGATGCCAAGTGAGCCGGGCATTCACCATGCGTTCTAAAGTTTTGCACAGACGACTAGTGAGAGCGATAGGACGGTAAGAGTTGGGATCAGAAGGATCTTTGCCAGGTTTTGGGATGGGCACCACGACTGCCTCTTTCCATGAGGGAGGGAAACAGCCGGACACCCAGCTAAAGTTTAAGATGTTTAGAAGGAGAACGAGAGAGACCTGTGGGAGATGGGTCAGCAGCTAATAAGAAATGTTGTCTGGGCCAGGTGCGGATCGAGTCCTTGCACTTCTGAAGGGCCCGCTGCAGTTCATTAAGAGAGAAGGGTTCGTTGTATTGTTCAGAGTTATCAGAAGAAAAGTTACAGCAAGAGAATTCCTGAACAGACTTCAGGCGCTGAAATTCGGAGAATAGTGAGAAGAAGAGGAGTTTTGAGCAATGGTGGATGCCAAGGTATTAGCAACATCTCGTGCCTCTGTGATGACAAAGTATCCAACCTGCAGGTGGCCTATTGAACCAGCATGAAACCTTCCCTTTATTTTCCTCACGGCCGCCCACAGGGAGGTGGTGCGGGAGGATAATGATGACACAAACCTCTGACACGCAAGTTTTCTACTTTGTTTAAAAATAAAACAAGCTCGTGCTCTGCTGCGTTTACAATTTAGCACATTTTCTAGAGTGGGGTGGCGGAAGAGAAGGCGCTGGGCCTTCTTCCGATCATGCTGGAC
Source organism: Marisa cornuarietis (assembly GCA_004794655.1). Taxonomy (NCBI): domain Eukaryota; kingdom Metazoa; phylum Mollusca; class Gastropoda; order Architaenioglossa; family Ampullariidae; genus Marisa; species Marisa cornuarietis. Next base: position 10,000,957 of record SMMW01000046.1, on the reverse strand, counting down.
CACCCTGCACTCTTCAGTAAACCAAGGGACACGTAGATGGTGTTTCCGTGTCCCTTTCTTTGGAATGGGTGCCGAAGCAACTTCAGTTAGAATGGTGTTAAAAATCGTTATAGGGTGGGAAAAGGTGACAGACCGCCGTCATGAGCACCTCCCTGGCAGGTCGGTCACTCAACCAAAGCCAGGGAGACATTTACCAGGTCCCTCTCCCACAGCAGCAGTTATGATTACAGTTATCACCCTTGACTTATTTTGCTCTTTGTGAGGGATTACGTCTCAAATATTGCGGGTGGTGGGGGGCAAACATATTTTCATTGAGGGGGGCGGCTGCCCCCGCGGTTCCTACGCCACTGTCTGTACCTACCACGACAAGAAAACGGGGCCAGGCCCCTTCAACACTCTTCCTCACACTTTCTCTCACCTCAATCTCACTATCAGAAGATTCTCTCTCATGCAGACGTTTCCCTAGAGCTTTTTTAGTTGTTGCCATAATGAAAGCTATATGATTCGTTCCTTCTGCTCCCCACCCACCACGGAGTCTAACAAGGGGATGCGACCGAACGGTACCACTTAGGGCATTTCCAACAGGGTCGCACCAGGGATAAAGAAGGAATATACTCTGGCCTACAGAGTGCGAAGACCAGATTGACCCCAGCCGCAGCCATCTAGCAAAGCTAGGGCGCTGCACGACCAGCCGATTGATTGGTGTGGGCCACACCAACCTCCCGTCTAGGAGAAGTCTGGGCCAAAGAGGTGTGTTGGTATGATGGGCCGCAGCCAATCAAGGACCTCAACCTCCAGGACCCCATCCTCCTCCGACACGGCTCGCCCTGCGCGGCAAACGCAGGGGGCCTTAAGGAGGCCACAGAGAAAAGAGCTATATTAAAAGAAAGGCATGATGGAAAAAGAGGGCAGGGAAAGACTGGTGTAGACAGAAGATAGAAAAGACAAACAGTAGTGTCACATGGTGATGAGTAGAAAAAGAGTATAGGTGAAAGGGCCAGTGAGGGAGAAACAAGAAAATCATAAGAGAAAGGGGTGGACCAGCTTGGTTACTCCTGGCAAGAGAAGCCGGGCCCTTGGGGGCGACTTTGAAGTGCCTACAAGTGGCGAAGGGTTGGCGGACTATTGAGGTTGGTTGGTTAGTTGGTTGGTTGGTTGTGTTTTACGCTGTGGCAGCAACTTAGGCTCTATATCACGACGAGGAAAGGTTACACGACATTCAATGGGTAAAAAAACAAGACTCCCTTGTGATGCAATAACACCACCACTAACAATATAAACCAACAAAAAGAAAAGGGATAATATAAAGGGATACGCAATATGTTTAAAAGAGTGTTGCAGCCTAAAAGGACATTAAACTAGAACCTTAAACTAAAGCCTAAAACAACTTAAAAAACCCCCCCAAAACCTTAAGCACTATCATTTTTAAAAATGAAAAATGGAGATGGAGTGAACAAGAAAAGCAAAGAACCAGCTGTAAAAAATTGCTGATGGATATTATGAATGCCAGGACAAGTAATTAAAACATGCAACAGTGAAGTCCCTGACACCAGGTACAAACTTGTGGGGGTTTACCTCATAAAAGGTGGGAATGCAGGGAATAATTGTGTTCCAACCTAATTCTGCTACATACTACCACCTCCCGCCTCACAGAACGGCATAGCGATGGGCAGTCAATACGACAAGAAAGGGTGTTATGCAACTTATTCTGACCGAGAGTGTCCCAGTGGCATTGCCTGTGAGGGTAGACTTAGATAACATGTGACTGCAATTGACCAGGAGACCAAGCGATAACAAAAATCCAGGTTTAGGTCAGTAAGATAAGTCAATGCCTTTATGCATCATTTTCCAAGCTTCACTCTTTTCATTGTACTTCATCCTCATTATTGTGGATCTTTCTGTTCCCTTATGTACTACACATTGACCTAGCTTTTGTGATAAGCTCCTAGTGTATTTTTCCTATTTCAGCATAATTCTGTGCTCTAAAAATAATATTTATCATTTTTCTATCGTAAAGCTGTAAATATTGTGGTTGAGGGTTGTAGCATAGGGTATTTGTTTTGAGGTCTTAGAATTGTCCATTTGTAAATTTTGATATTTATTTTCATCTTTTTTATAGTTTTTATGTGAAATTGAAACTGTTGTGAATATATGTGTTCTTAAGTGCTTTGATAACTATATTTCTATAAATCGCATAATTTATATATACATAGTTTTGTGTTATGGTGATAGATTAAATCTGTTGGTGCTTCTTTTGCAATTCACCTTTGATCTGGCAATTGTGATTATATATATATATGTGTGTGCATGAGCTTGCGCATGTGCTTGTGCATGGATCAGGCTTAAGAGGTGTATATGTATATGAACAGCAATGTAGGATGGTTGAAGAAAGAAAAAGTCTCACCTAAAAAAGTGATTAATATATTTTGTAAAAATTATAAAGCCATTTTGTATTACCCTTACACAAAAAGGTAGTAGGTTTCCAGATAAAAAACAAAGGACACGATGACAACTGTTAGTTACTTGCATTACGCATTGTTTCTCGTCTAGTGGTTGTCTCCCTTGCACAGGTAGACGCACCTCTTGGGGTGAGGCATTACGCATCAACATGGTAGAAGCAAAGTCGAGGGAGAAAATTTGCAACTTTTAAACCATATTTTAGCAAGATGCCAATTGCCTTGCCTCAGTTTGTAGAGCCAGAGACTACAAACCGTTAAGGCAGAGGCAAAGTATGCCTCACAACAGAAGGAACACTATTTCTAAAAGCACAAACAACTTTAACCTCTACTTCAGATATGCAAGCATAAATGCATGTTGAGGGTGTTTATTCAGATTAGTGTATGGCTGAGCAGACATACATACACAAAAGCATTTCCTTTATATTAAGATTGATCTTAAGATTTCATTTTATGTGTCCCACATTCAAATTGAAAAAGCCCAGAAACATATCTTCATCATCTAAAAAACTGTATATAAGAAACACTATTGTATTAATAATTCATAGGATAAAGTATAACACATTTATATACCTGTATTTTCAGTCACACACAGAAATGTTATGCATCTTGTTTATTTTCAGGTTTCTTTGAAGCTATTTCAGAATTTGCTGAACTGGAGCTGGCAGTAGATGACTTTGATAAATTTGGAAATAAAGATTTGAAATTGTTAATGTCTTCCTTCATTAAATCTGCAAGAGACCGCATCTCCTCAGGATTCTTTGGGTTTTCAAAAACACTTTTGTCTAAAAGCCTTGCTGTCCCAAGAAGGGAAAGCCCTGTCAATAAAAAAAGAGGAAGAGACATGTAGTTGTAATATTCATCCATCATGTTTCTTCAGTTAACATAATAAAAAGCATGCACCAATGGTGCATCTATGTACACAAACACACATATGCAGATGCATGCATGCACACACATACACTTCTTCTATAGACGTTTTTTTTTAAAAACAAGCAGCATACACTTTTCCAAAAGTACTGTTATACTTGATCACACACACATATATATATATACACACACATACATACACACCTCTTATCCCCCTTTACTCATCCTCCCAAAAATGTCTTATTATCATTATTTGGTATGCCCTGGATTTCTTAGACTGTAAGCCACTGAGATTTCTCAATGTTTGGGAGTGCAGAAAATAGATGTGTATTAGTGTGTGTTGTGGAGAAGTGTTGAACTGCACGTTATCCATTCTATGTTAATTTTTACTATGTTCATGCTGAACTTTTACCTAAAGCAAGGCTATATGCCTGTAGAGTAAAAAAGGTGCTTTTGAAGCCAGTATACTGAGCCTTAGACCTGCGGTAGTTCCAAATAACAAATAAAACAGCACCCCAGCAAACACCAGTGCCAACAAGCTTGCAGCTGAGACAATCCCCTTCTTGCAAAGGAACAACACGAAGAATAAGTTCCCGGGATTGGGCAATTAGCTGACCAACCTGAAGATTTTCACACAAAAAAATTATTTAATGACAGATAGGCCATGTCACATTCTGCATAGGTTGGTTGTAGTGACTTTGGTGGCAATGTGTACACTGACATTAGTTTGGTATCTCTTACTTACTTCATGTTGACTGGAGCTCTTCAATGTTTAAACTTCTTTGGCTTTAACAAGCTATGCTTAAAATTGAATACATGAAAGAGATAAGTGTAAAGGTAAACTTGCAAAAATATTTTTAAAAAATAAACAGAAAGAACAGCTGAAACTGAGATAATTATTTCTGGCAACAGCAAGTGGAAACAAGGATCTGAAAATTTTCCATTTTTACACAGCTTGTTGCAAAGTGGCTAAAGAATGTAAAATATTATGTAACCCTTAATATTTTAGCTGCACGTAAAACAGACCAAAAATATCAATGTCAGGTTCACAGTTTATAAATAAAAATAAAAATTTAAGTCTTGTTTGTCACTTTTAACACGTTAACATACATAAGTTTCTGGTGGTTGGAGCCCAAGATCTAAAAGCTGCGGTTCATCAACTTCAGGTGAGGACTGTTTTGGCTGGTTTTTATCAGGTGCCTCCACTGTGGGTTGTTGTGGAGACTCCAGAACTGTTGGTGGGAAAAATGGTGATAAAATCGGCATTTCATCATTGCCTCTCAATCCTAATTTCTCACGATCCAGCCCGAACAGTTTATCAAACCAGCTCATGGCGAAAGAAATGGCAGACGATGTCTGTTCACCTGCAATTAAAATGTCTTCATGAGTTTACGAATGTATCACTGAAATAGCGTACGCCTTTCGTGTACCACAGACTCATCGCTTATACTGACTAGTATAAACACTGGACGCAGTGATCTACGACATGTAATATTTGTAATTGAATGACCTTCGAAGGAAAGGTATTTATCTGTCCACAGTATCATATTTAAGCATTACCATGCAGAACAGGCAGACGATATAAAACTGTTATCGCATCACGTCTGCAAGCAAGATCTTTGTTATTGCTTCCCTAGCGAAACTCACGGCGCGTTGTCAGTCACCTTGTTTCACCACCACTTGAGAGTACAGCCCCTTGTTGCGTAAAGAGTACTGTCCCTTGCATGCGGTTGGTCGGTTGTCGTCAACTTTGTAGCATCAGCATCACCTCTACCACCACTATTTCAACTCTGATTTTTTTCAACGGTATGCAGAGCGCCTGTACAAGCTTGTGTGTGACTCCTTAAGAATTGTACACTGCGTATATAGTTCCTCCAATACAGAACGTGTTATAAAAAATGAAGCACGAGGGAAAGTCACAGAACAAATGTAACAATTAATATATATATAATTGTGAGCAAAGAACACGTTGACAAGGGGGAAAATAATAAGGGAACATTAAAAAAATTTTCTGGACTCTCATAACACGAAAAAGCACGCTCGATGAAAATGAAACAGTTTGCAATGACAGGGATGCACTTATATAGTTTCTGGACATACTACTCCTACTATTAATAATAAAATGTGTGATTTATAAAGCGCACTACCACACTCACGAAGGAGCATACTCTCAGCACTTAAGACAAGTAGGAGATAAGGGCAGATTACGAAGGACAGAAGGAGAAACAGCTGTACAGACAAGTAATAAAAGACAAACACAAAAGACACAAAAAGAAATCAGGGAAAAAACAATAACGATAGAGAGTGTCATAAATCTGCAGAGAAAGACGAGCAGGAGAACTAGTCAATTGACTATATTCACAACTATTGACAGCTGTGTTGATTGGTGTACGGAGTAATGCTCATGGAATAGATGTGTTTTTGGTGCACCTTTAAATGATTCTGATCGTTGGTGGGCAGATGGCAGATAAGGAAATGAAGAGTTAATTCCGTGCTGTTTTGCAGCACAGTAACTAAAAATCTGGTGACCATAATTATGTAGTTGTTCTTAAGGAATGAAAAAAAATTGAGTCTCGACACATTCCGCAATGACAAAGAACTTCGTCCGAAAAATTTTATGCAAATCTGTCTATGTTGTTGTTGTTGTTATGTGAAAAAGTATTTCGCTCGATCGTCCAAACATTAAAATGTGTCTGTCTGTCCTACACACATACAAGAATTTCAAGCAAAATGTCAACATCTTGAACACAAAAATATAAAATTTCCATCGATTTGCGAAACTTGACAGAAATCCAAGCTCGTGACCAGGCCGTGACCCGTTTTGTTGGATGTAAATCGATCAGCTTTTAATATTTTTACGATGGACCGTTTTCGTGTTTTTTTTTTCTTTTTGCTTCCGTTAACAGCAGCTATCGGAACAGCGGTGTTTTCAGTGCCGCGTGGTAAGAGCAGTTTGAAAATTTTTTTATCTGCACTTTTAAAAAGGTTTCTCTAGAGTCACGCATCCTATCAACACATCTGTTACCATGCTGAAAAAAAAAAACATCAAGAACAAAGAATGGGCTGACTCTAGAAAATTAAATAACCCATAACATGAAATGTTGCTGCAGATAAAACACTTTTAAAATCAGAGGTGGTCATAACATTAGGTTTACTAAGAAGTAAAATCTGTACAAGTCTCTCGTAGTATCAATCCTGTTTTCAAAGATGTGAAATGTGGACACTGCTTGCCGATGAGGAAAGGAAAGTCCAGGCATTCGAGAACAACTGCCTGAGAAAGCTGCTCAGGAACAAAAAAACAACTACTCTGTAGGAAGAACGATCGCGATACTAACAGGACACCAGTAAGTGCTACTGGCAACAGTTAAGTGACATTAACCTTGTCCTTGTTCTTTGTATGAGATCCGGAGCAGCCTCCCCAGGGACTTGTTCTCGAATGCCTGGATTCTCCTTTCCGTTTCGGCGAGCAGAGTCCACGTGTCGCATCTGTAGAGCAGGATCGGCACTACCAGGGATTTGTACAGCTTGTACTTGGTGGTGAACCTTATCTTATGATTTGAATGAGGCCTTCTTTGATGTTGCATTTTCGCATCACATGCCATATCCCCTCGTGCCTCGTGCGAAAAAAAATAATGACAATGGTGATCCGAATAAATGATTTGGAGATAGATACAAAATTACCTTTGCGTGATAGTCAATGAAAGAAATGTTTACAAACTTTGTTTACTTCCTACCTTGCCCTGAACGTTATGTATCGAGAGAACAGTAATAACATTCTACAGTTGAAGACGAAGATTATTTAGGTAAAGACGCCCCATCCTCTTCGATCACTTTCTCACAGATGCCATTGAAACTTCCAATTAGTTTATGCACCGTTTTCAGTAGACATTGCACATTTATATAATTTTGGGGATTATTATCTCCCCCTTACTACGAACTACAAGAAAATGCACTCTTCACCGTATGACAATAGACAGAATGATCCAGGAAGAAAAGTGTGCAGTGCAGATAGATATTGCCCACATAGTAAACTAAAAGCGAATGATAGAAAAAGAGCGAGTGAAAATGCAGACATAATTTGCATTTACAAGCGTTCTTTTAAAACTATTTCCATTTAAAATCATACACGCCTTTGTGCTTGGAAACGACAATAACAAACAAACAAACAAAAAACAAACAAACAAAGAAAGAAACAAACAAACACAAAAAACAAGCAAACGAATAAAATCCCAGAGGTAAAACAATACTTATAGAACTCTAAGTGTGCGCGCACGGCCTTGCATGGTTCACTCTGTTTGCGATGTGGCCGCCAGGAAGCGGCTGAAGAAGAAGCAAAGGTGGCCGGAGGGTCCAGTCGCACCAGTGCTGTGGAACATAAATATAATAATCGTGAACGCTTCCTCTCACAATATCGTTTGGTAAAACAGAGAAGAAACAGCGCCTAATCGATTGTGCGCGTAGATGTTTTCGTCTCCTCCTTGGAATGTGACAACGTATCGAGCAAGCAGAACACGAACGTGACGACGCTGTTGTCGAGCGGTGCACACGAAGCACGTTCCTCGTGTGATTCTTCTGTACGACCCGAAGCGAATGCTGGAGCCTTCCTTTCAAATTTTACGTTTACTCATTAGATTATCTGTCGTCTGGAGGAGGAAACTGCTTCGGTCTTCATTCCCTTACCCTTGACATTGACCCATCCCCACAAATAAATAAAATCTCTAAGTTTTAGTGTTTGACTCATTTTTTTATTATCTTTTCTCAGATCTGTCTCGATAAAAATTGATGATTGCTTAGCAAGTGAGAGAAATGGTTTTCAAAGGAATGGTTTTTATTTCCGTTGTACATTGTAAGCAGTCCGCTGAATGATGTAGACTGTCTTCTTTAAAGCAGCTACACGAACAATGTCGTCATCACTTGCTGTAAAGTTGGTTTGATAATCCTTTAAATAAAAGATAACCAGATCCCTTTTTCGACTCACCATGGCAATAAATGGAAGAAAAATCAACAAAAGCCGAAAGCACAAACAGAAAACGAACGACACTTAAAGAAAATTTAAAAAATCAAAAAAAGAGATGACCAGCCAAGTTCAAAGGAAAAGAGAATAATAAGAAAATAAATGAATGAAAGCAACAAAGAAAGAAACTAAGGAAAGAAGAATGGCACAGTAGAGGCAGAACAAACACTGGTCTTCGAGCACAAAATTGGCGATATAATTACAGCGCGTGTATTCAATGTCGGACCAAGATGAGCCATTATGAAGAAGACAGAGCAGGAAACTTTGTCGACCGAAAGCAAGAACTGTTTCTGTCTGCAATAGCCCGCGGGCGATCAATCAGGTTTTCTGTCCCGCGCCTAACCAGTCTCTTCGTGAAAGGACAGATCAGTTCGTCCGTGTGGCAGCCGCTCCGCTGCTTCGTCCGTCCATCTGTATGGCTGTTGCGTTTCCCGAAACTGATTGAAAAAAGATTTTATTTGGTTTCTGGCTCTTCAGCAGTCGACATACAATTGTCCGTTTTAGACTATCTGTCAAAAGCGCTTGGGGCATCAGTTGCTAGAATTGCTCTCCCTTTTGTGGCTATTGCACCTTCTCCTGCGAACTCTTCCAAGGAAGGACATGCCGCCTTTTCATTATTATGTTGCTAGCAAAGGTACTTTTTGTCATGATCGCATTTTATTATCACCCTGACTAAGTATACTCTATCACCCACAGAGTACTTCTGCAAAATTTGGTTAGGAGTGGACAAATCAGCACTTTTTGTGTGTGGGGGGGCTGGTGGTGGGTGTTGCGGGGGGAGAGAGTTACCAAACCGCAAGACATGCTCAGTGCTGTTACGTGTATACAGCATTTTATCACGGACATTATATCTCCGCGATTTTGTGACCTAGAGGGTCAAAAGAGGATATACGACGAGGAATTACAAAAAGCCGACTTCGTTAGCAGTACATTGTTTCCAGTGACTTATAGGGAAAATACAGGAATTTTATGGGGAGTAACATACTCGACCAATAAAAGTACACGTGTTTTGGCTGGGATTTTGGATACTCTAGCAAAATTCTAAACGTTGCAGCTCACGATGCTTTTAGGCAATAATAAATTGTTGCTGAAGGGAAAATAAATTATGCATGCTTAGTAACTTACTCACCACGCACGCACGCACGCATGCACGCACGCACGCGCGCGCGCGCGCACACACACACACACACACACACACACACACACACTGTGGTACAAAGACGATTAAAGGTGTAAGCAGAAGCGTCATCCGGTTTTCGTAGTCAGGCTTCATGTGGGCTGAAGGGAGTAAAACTCTCTTCCCTACTGTAGACTGATAACAACACATTTATTCAATAGTATGTAACTGCTTAAGCAATGTGTCATGACTGTGTGCAAATAGAAATAAACTACTTACATGACAGCTAGTACATGACTTAAAATGTATAGATGTGTAAAGTGTATCGGTAAATTGTTTCTCTACTTTCCAGCGAATATCAACGGTTTAAAGATATCGCTTTCTACTTTACATATTTTCTCATAGCGTAAACGATCACAGCCTTTTAGGTCGGCATGGAAGCAAAGAAGAAGTAAAAGGAAAGATAAAGCACACCAGTAATCGAGAGATTGGAGCACTGGCATACGGTGTCAGACGCGGCACGTCAAACAGACAGGCGTCTTAGACAAGATCTTCCATAAGATTAAAGCTAAGATTTACACGTTGAAGATTAAAAAAAAATTCCCTTTAAGTTACACAAAACAGTGAGAAGTGAACTTAAAACATGAAGAAGGAGCAGTAACAGAAAAAAGAGTATAACAACAAGCAGCTCTGTCGTGTACCAGTCTCCAGCCGCGTATGGTCTCCAGAACAAACAAGGAAAGAAAAATAAGAGAGAAAAGTAAGAAAGCTTAAAGAAATGAAGATTGCGGAAGTAACTTGCATCCTGGCTGGAGCTTAAAGTATGCAGACGCGGCGAAAGTAATTTAATTAGTACTGTAATCTCATTTTCAAATGATCTGTTCTGTTGGTTACTCAGATGGCCTTCCAGGAGCAGCTCCATTCACAGCTGCGCCAGTATGACGTCTGGGCGCAGAAGATCAGAGGGATCTGCGAAGACCTAGACATGCGCTGTCCACGCCTCTTGGCCTCAAAAAGGAGGAGCTTATCTCTAAACAGAGAGCAGTCGCCATAATAATTTGTTAGGTTCACGCCAGGACATGCGCACATACTAATGACTTTTCTGGAGGATCCAAAGCGAAATGCAGTTTTTTTGGGGGGCTGCCCGTGACACAACAAAGAAACGTGCACGCATCTTAATAGTAATTTATCGTGATGCCGAAAGATTTTCGCAGAATGATAAGGTGTCTCGGGGCGGAGAAAAGTCATTTGGATGGGCTCAAGGGATCTCGAATTAACAGCGGAGACATGACGAAACATTAGGAAAGGCAGAAAACATCGAAAAAGGTTGCTTGATGGGTGCCGTACGGGTGTCGTAACGAGCGTGCACGCGTATAATGTTGTTTCAGGTCCGAGTTGATTTCCTTTCTGAATCATAGACGTCGTTGCAGCCATTTCTCACGTACAATAAACCCCCTTCTCCGAAACATAAATCGTTCTCACTTTTGCTGCACAAATAAGGATAAATAAAGACCACATGACATATTCACTAAATTCCAAGACACAAGAGACATCTCTACTATTTCAACAGACATTACTCTAGAACTAGGAATCAAGGTGACTTACAACGCAGATGTCGAGTTACAGCGGGTGCTAACGAGCACGTCCAAGCAAGCCAGTCTTCGGCTTGCTGTTTGACTCAACACCCAACTCCTCGACAGGTTTGGGATACCGATAACCACACCCGATGAGCAGCCGAAGACCGTTAAAATTTAAGACTTCGGCGGGTCTAGGGTAGAAGACCACGGCGGTGAAGTAAAAGCAGGCCGTTCCCATCATACACTCTGTTTTCCCAGTTCACACTTGTTGTGTCCTTATCTTTCGTTTTCAGAATTTGTCAAGAGCCTCAGTCCAGTGGTTTTAAACAGTTTAGGACTTGCAGGCTTGGAGCTGTCACCTAGGCAGGGACCGTAGGGTATTCTTTGTCCCACGAGCGTTGAACCTTCTTGTGTTAGACACGACACGGTAGTGCTGTTAACATTCATCAATCCGATTTCTGCTTGCTGTTTGTTTGACAAGTGCGTTTTAATGCAATGTGCTTTATTTGACGTATACAAAATGGGCATGTTCTAAAACATTCACCAGTTTCTGAAAGCATTGCTGGACTGTTTGATCGAAGACTTGTGGGCAGAGGTTTTGAAGACCCTTCTCTAGTGCAGTGTAGCCGGTGCATTGACAAACCCATGGCAGTTTGATTCAAATAAATCTCTAAAATTACCATATTTCCCTCACGCAAATTCATTTCGACACGTCAATTCTCAGTGTTGAGCACGTTCTTGCTCATTGAGCAACCTTGAGCAAATTCATGCAATCCATCAAGGATGAGATGATTGATGCAATCAACAATGTTGAGCAAGTTCATGAAAATCCGTAAGATTGAGCACGGCCACACAGCTTGCAAAGTTGAGCAGGCTCACGCAGGTTGCAGGCTTGAGCTAGTTCATGCAAATAGTGCATCGAGAAATACCCTCCATTTCACGTCACGAGGGATCAGTGAAGTGCGTGTTGCTGGTGTAAACATCAGGCATCTATGTTGACTGCGCATATTAGTTCTATCATGGGCATTCTTCAGAAAACTACCATTAATAAATAGTCGACGGTTTTGAATAATTGATGTAAATGTAGGCACAATGCGATTCTCACAGAACTGTACGCTAAAAATCCAGTCCCTGCGGTGAGACGCCCACCGATCAATGCTCTTGATCAAGCAACTGGAGGCAAAAATGAAAAATGGAATCAAACGCTGTTATCGGGTATTATTAGCTGTCCAGTATGATGTAGCAAACATTGAAGAGCTTTTACAATTACAGTTTTTTTTGTTGTTGTTGCTCAGAACACGAAAAACCTGAACTGGAGTTTTGTCATCAACAGGTATGAACATATCCATGCAGTTTGCGTGCATGCATGCATGCATGTGCGTGTGTGTGCGTGCGTGCGAGTTCGCGTGTGTGTATCTAAATATATGTGTGTTTGAGAGCGAGTGCGAGAGCGAGAGAGAGAGAGAGAAAAAAAATCCACATGAACACAATACAAAGTTTCTATATATTATTCAACAGCAAATCTTTTAGAAGTAGAAGTAATCAATACAAAATACCTGAACCAAAAGCTTGAAAGAGTGGGAGCTGTGGGAGTAGTATAATGTTTCCATAGCGTTGGGAGACATTTGTACATAAAGCACATTCCTTAAAGGAAAAGCGCAAGTCAAATGATAAGTTGGGCTTAAATGAGAGATATTCATTTCGGGGTGCAAAACGATCGTTTACTTACAATCGTGTCTAAAACACAGGTCTGAGGCAATTCAGTAGGTCGCCATGTGGTGTGCCGTGACGTCACAGCGGTAAGAGCTGACTATCAAGTCTTCTGCGTAGGGGGTCGCCCAAATTCTTGTATCTTGGATTTTATAGAGTGCAGCAAAATTTCGAACCAGTGATGGAATCAGTGATGAAAAGTTGAGCGGACTGTAGAAGATTTGTGACAGAAGACATGTCCCCATTGGTCTTGTTTTCTCCATGGAAAGGGAGGATAAACAAAACAGACAACAGAAAAAAAATTAATTGAATCGCAAAGATTTGTGTATGCTCCTGAATATATTGGCATTACATTTTATGCAATCCAACAAATTTTTGTTGACACAAGCCCAAAAGAGTTTCTGACCGTTAACTTTTCTGTCCATTAAGTGACTGGGGCGTGCGAAGCGTTTGAACAGTGGAAGATTGAGAGAGGTTTTTTAAAAAATCGTACAACGCAGGGGAAGCGGATGGCCGAGTGGTTAGAGCGCTGGCGTCGGAACCGAGAGCGCGCTGGTTCAATTCCCGATAAGCGCATCAAACTTCCCCCAGTCGACCCAGCTGACGGGAATGGTTACCTGACTCCATAGAGGGTTGGGGGATGGTGAAGGAGAGGAGATTGGCACCACCCTCATGTAAAAAAGCTGGCCCCGAGAAAAGTGAGGTCTCTAACACCTCACTCCCCAACGACCTGAAAAGGTTACGGGATGACCTTTTCCTTTTTACCTTTACCTTTACGCAGGACTGTAGATTCCTCCTCGTCAGAACTTGCTGTCCTTTTGATTCTGTGTTTTTATGAAATGATTATGCCGAGTGCTCGATTTTTCCTTCGCTTTTAGAGTGTGATTGATATTAATGAATATCCTTGTGAATACTGTGATAGGTAAAGTGCTATGAGCTCGCGCATAGGGATGGGTTATTGCGCTATAATAATAAAAAATAAAGTTACCCTGACTACAGGAAAGTTTTCCTTCCTCGTCAATTCAAAGGAGGACATATAATAAAGGAGATCCTCCCTTACTTTGCGTTCTTTCTCTATTATCCTTTCATATCAAGAGGTCTTTCAATAGAGGATATACTCATTATTAATCGTGAGGTTCATTTCATTTGAGACTGATTACGTCAATTTCACTCGAGACTGTTTACGTCAATTTCACTTGAAAATGATTACGTCAATTTCACTCGAGACTGTTTACGTCAATTTCACTTGAAAATGATTATGTCAATTTCACTCGAGACTGCTTACGTCAATTTCACTTGAAACTGATTACCTCAATTTCACTTGAGACTGTTCACGTCGATTTCACTTGACTAACTGATTACGTCAGCGCTGCCTTCCAGTCTGTCCTCTTGTCACGGCTCATCTCAAAGATCGCAACATTTGTGCTGTCCTTCTCTCTTTTCTCTCATTCTGATGAAGACGGGTTGCCATACCAGTAGCCCGAGCATCGTGCCTCACCTGAGCTTGTCTAGATTCTCGGTGATGAGCGCTAGCGAGATAAGACAAGCAGCAAACAGGAGATCCCCACAGGTGGATACAACCCTCCGCGGGCGCAAGTGCCAGAGTTTCCACAGCACACGTGACTGCAGTTTCAACCTTTAGGTTGTGCTTTTTATAATGTTTCTCCATTCAGTGTTTACTCACTTTTCCTTTCACGACTTTGGTCTTTAGCTCCGTGCTTTTGATGTAGCACCTCCATCCCACCCCCTACTCACCATCTGGCACAGTTGTGAGCTTCACGGTCATGTGTGACCCCCACAGACGCTTGCGCGCGTGTGCTTTTGCACGCCAACAGGGAACAAACCACAATCCTGCAAAAATCGAAATTTTGTTTCCTTTATTTTCATTTTGTGTTTTTGTTTGGTCTTTATAACAACCACACACACACACACACACACACACACACACACACACACACACACACACACACACACACACACACACACACACACAGGTAGCAACGTTCTTTACGGCGATCGCCACCCCCTCCCGTACTCTTCGCCTCTTTGTAATACTTTCCATCCTGCAACTGCAAGCGTGCCATTTGACAAAAGTCTCGTGCTCGCTCGAGTCCGCTGGGTAAGAAAGACGCGGTGATGTGTCTCTGTTGTTGTGTGTTTGTTGTGTCACTGCTTGATGCACACAAATCGCTCTAGCTTCTCAAAGAGCTTCAATCACTGGAAAACAGACCGAGTCTATTGTCTTGAAATAAGTTGTTTTGCTAGCTGGAAGAAAACAAAACAAATAAACAAACAAAAAAGTGTACCCTAGAGCTGCGCTTGATTACGGGTACCACACTTGGGCTAAGTGTGAGGAGAGCTTAAGGGAGTGGTGAGCTCAGGACACATGGGACTGTTCACGCAAAATACCACGAGATCACGCCTGGCGGCATTGTGAAAGAACATGCAAGTATCGTACGTAGCTCAGCCATTCCCTTCGGCTATCTCCGCGAAGCAGACCGCTAGACTCGCTCCTGCCTCCGCCTCCCTCCCCCATGCGGGCGTGCGGTGTGTTAAGAATCAGGCGCTTCGGATAACGGAGCAGATTGAACAGTACTCTCTCTCTCTTTCTTTCTCCCTCTGCTCACTGAGGCTGCAGCCTCGGCTGATACGTGGCGCCGGTAACATCGGTGGAGGTGACTTTACGGCACCGGAAGTGGTAAGCATTTTCTGTTACCTTGTGAAGGTCGATGTGTTGTGTAGTAGGCTTTTGGATTATGCAATCGTGACTAGAAGAGAAAGAATCAAGTTGTAAACGAACTTGCACTACCTGCGCCGTTTTGTTTGTTTTGTTGTTTTTTTTAGGACATGCATCCCGGTACCGCATTTTTTTTTTTTACATTGTTGTTTTAAGAGTTGTGCTACAGGAGTTTGTTCACTGTCTGTAGCTCTTCAAGAGTCGTACTTTCTAGTGACAGTTATTAGTGGTCGCAAAAAAGACAAAGGTAGGATATATTATTTTGTCATTGAGATATTAGTGGGTAACAGGAATTTGATATTTTAAAACTAATAACTGAACAAGTAATTGGCTCATAAATAACACAGCTATATTATTATTAACTCGTCGGGGACGTATAAATAACAGAAGTAGGACGTTAACTCGTCGATAATGTATGAGGAGGCCATGTTAACTAGTCGACGAACTCTACATTTCAGACGTAAACAACAAGTAGATGCCAGGCCCGCCACGCTGTACCGCGCCAAATGCGCATATCTGCATTATTAGTTTGGCAGTGCAGTTTTAAGATGCACAAACAGTCATAGAAGTACTGAGGTCTATACTAAAATGTCAGTCATTCGTCTTTTGACTGGTACCTGTCGTTGTCGGGGAACACATGGATAGACGCAGCAGCTGACAAGGTCCGCCACTCACGCCTGTTCGGGGCAATAGTGAGCAGGTCCTGTACAGGACGACTAGTCCCGTCTTTGACGTTCGTAAGCCAGGTCTTCAGTTGGCTACCGCGCCATCGAGGTGTCTTGAAAGACAGTCCGACAAGGTGTCGTGCCGGGTCACATGGCCAAACCGGACTAGCTTTCGTCTCTTGACAGTTACCAGTAGAGGTTACCGGTGTACTAGGAGTGTGGCAACCGTGCTTTGTACAAATTTATTGGCTTTATGTTCTCTGTACGTGATCCAGAGCAGCCTCCTCAGGCACTTGTTTTCGAATGCCTGGATTCTCCTTTTCGAATCGGCAAGCAGAGTGAACGTTTCACATCCAAAAAGCAGGATCGATACTACGAGGGACTTGTGCATAGAGTACATTTTTTCAATTCTTCATTTCATACTTCCTTTCTTCGTTATCTTTCATTCATTTATTCCTTTCTTTCTTTCCCTCATTCCTTTTTTTCCTTTTCTTCACCTATCATTCCATCTAGACATTCTCTCCTTTCTTCTTATCGTCCCTATCTCGTTTTTTTTTTCTCTCTCTCTCTCTCTCTCACACACACACACACACACACACACACACACACACACACACACACACACACACACACACACACACACACATTGAGGAAACGAAGGCTGGAGCTTTTGAAAGAATATGAGTTGCCATGCAGACGCAAGTGAAAAATTGTTAACAAGTGCTTAGTTCTTTCATACTAACCGTCTGGAGCCCATTTGTGTAAAGTGGCACAAGGGCCAGCTAAGAGGCCACATGAAGTTATTCTGAACACTAAACGTGTTCACTAGTGAGCACTCTTAACACATCCGCACTGTGTACTTACATCTCTTTGTCTCCACGATGTCGCTAAGTATGTCTCGTACAGGGACGCAGCTCTACGGCTAGTTTTCACTTTCTGTCCGCTGTCATCTGTTACTTTAAATACAAGTTTCCTCTTGTTATTGTTCGGTGAACAGATGGATCAAGCTGTTCACGTTGTTAGTATTTGAGCAGTGCTCCCGATTCTTTTCTTGCTCTCCCTAGAAGGCTTATTTTTCTGAACAGTCTGCAACAAAAGAGTTTTTTTTAAAAGCACAGTTTTCTCACAAGAGCGGCGGCAGTTATAAAGCGTGCTTTTTTCAATCATGTCTGCGTGCATAAGATTCATCAGTTTGGCGACGGGTCCGGTGTACAGACTGGGTATGTCTGGGAAGGCCCTCGACAGATTCTCATTAGTTTTTCTTCATTCACACCTCACTCTCAATTGACTGCGAAACGAATGAGTGTTTACCGGCATAGAAGAAAGACCTTCTCGCCTCCGCCACAGACAGCAGGATTGAAAGAAGGACGAGTTAACGAGTTAATCTTTCGAGAAACTTGTATCACTGGATGCCAGCGTGAAGTATATTAAGAAACTGGCGCAAAGCATTTTTTTTATATCAATGTCTTTCTAAAAACAAAACCCAAGGAATAGAATAGTTATACAAGTTTGCCTTTTTAAGGGGTATCGAAGAAAGAAAGAATTGGTGTCCATTAAAATAAAATATTTTCTGTTTTTGCGGATGCGTACCCGCAGGAGAACGATCTTCACATTTTTTACAATCAAAATTTTCATTTAACAGGTTTTAGATTGTAGCTTTTCCACTAAAAGCAAAACACTTTGCGAAAATTTTTTGGTCTTTTCAACGTTGCAAAAGCTTTAAAATTTTCAAGAAGTTAAAGCAACACACTTATCTGGAAAAAGGCTCTTCCGGATAAAATCCTTAAGCTAATCACAAAATAGTCAAGTAAAAAGAAAACCCACTAAAAAGCTTCAAATCGATGCACCTGTTCATTGGCTTTCTCAACAGAAGAAAAATCTGATGGGAGCGTTGTAACACAATTTGCTATACCAGATCATCGCCTTTCAAGCTTTATTTTAAATGTGTGTGAGATGAAACGAGCACAGATGAATATCGTGAAAATCCTATATTCTCTACTGCGTCTGGTGTCAGCGACTCAGGTATTAGAAATCATCTAGTCTGCTCTGTTTATAGGACATAGGTCATCGTTTGCGTCAGGTAGGTCGTTGTATTTCAGGATTTATCTCCCGTCAAACGTCTACTGAATGTAAATTTGTCAGATTGTTATCTCCCCATTCTTGTGCTTTTACATCACTGTTATGCTTGTAGTCACAACAATCTAATTGAAAATTAGAAACAATGTTCCAATTACTCCCTATAACAATTATCCTTAAATGTTCCCCAAGCAGTGAATAAAAATGTCGATCATCCCTATCTGGTCCATAAATAATAGCAATTACAAACTCTTTCTCCAACATTTTTGCCTCAAGTATAACGTAGTGCTTTCCTGGGTTTCTGCGTTCAAATTTTATGGAGAATTCAAAATTATTGCTAAACCGAATCGAGATTCACGATGAAAAAAAAAGAAAAGAAAAAAAAGCACGAATACCCTCTTCCCTGCTGTGATGAGGATTTGTTCCTGATGACAATTATACCCTGCATATCCTGCATCAAATAGATTTAATAACTGTTGCTTCTTAAGTAAAAGAAAAGATGCCTCCTTCTTGTAGTTCCAAGACCCGAGAAGTCATTTCTGAACAAGTAAGAGGAGGACTGGTACACATTATACTGTGATTATAGCAATACTATTAAAAGGTAGCATCATAAAAAACCCACAAGACAGAATCAATGAACGGTAGTTGGAGTAATAAGAAAAATGAAAGGGTCATTTGATTTGTGTGACTAACGGGCGGAGAGTGCTGAAATGTGAAATATCTAGTGCTTCTTTTTTTCTTCTTGTTTTTTTTCTTCTTCTCGTCTCTTAACTAGTACAAGAGGTATCAGTCTTAGAAGAGACATGATGGGACGTGAAGTATCTAGTCCACCAAACAATAAATAAGATAAGCTGACAAAAGTGATGTGAGAGTGTCGTAAAAGTAAAAAAAAAAAGTGAAAAAAGGTATTCACTTTGTCTACGACAGGTAAAGCGTCAAAAAGCGAAGAGTGAGTGGGTTGTCTGTCCCTTTACTTTGTCACGGAGGGAACAAAGCCGGTTGCGGGTGGTACAAGAGCTGACAAAGATATAGATATATACACGCACGCATACATAATCCCCCCCCCCCATCAGAAAGTCCCTCAGTGCTAAGCGCCGTCTATAACTGGTATTGATAGTTTTTCAAGTCGTCAGCAAATCTGAACTAGCATAGTAGCCGCTTGTCTCGCGTGTAATCGCGAGTATTCGCGTTGTTTGTACTTTGTTCGTCCCCCCGGGTTCCGTCTCTCCCTTTTTTCTCTCTCTCCGCACGCACGCACGCACGCACGCACGCACGCACGCACGCACACGCACACACACACACACACACACACACACACACACACACACACACACACTTTCTCTCTCCAGATGTAAGAAAACCGATTTCACCGAGTTCATTTATAAGTTCGTTTTCTATACAATTTTGAAACTATTCGTGAACAATGGAGGGAGATACAAATGAAAAATCTTTATTTACGAGGGTAACAGAATAAGAAAAGTTATACTATTTCACATCTAATCCTTGATCTAAGGAAAAGAAACTGAAACACTATATTATTGCAAAACAAAATCATAGCAATAAAACAAGAGGGAAAACTAGAATATATACAATAATGAGGGTTGATGTTTAATTAAAGTCACAGAGAGAGAGAGAGAGAAAGAAAGAGGGAGGAGAGAGAGAGAAGGCGACGCTGACAGAAGTGTAAAAATGCAAAATTATATTTCTCTAACCACCGAAGGACACCCCGCTCAGAAGTGTTTCACAAACAGTCTGCTGTCACTGAACCCACAGCTTCTATCCCATTCGTTTTTGTTCCAAACAAATCACACTGAAAACCTCGACACAGGCCCCGGGGCGGAACTCGTCTTCTGCACTTGGAATGGCCAGACGCATCTTGCCAATGGGGCTTGACCACATCGGGTGTTTATTGCCGAGAGATCTATACTTTACCTTCACAGCCTGATCATACTTCCTCGTCGCGTAAATGCATTAAGTTGTATTTATCCTTCGGTAAAATACAGTCGCACGATTCAGCATAGTTGTCGGCTCAGTTATTTTTCATCCGAACTTGTGCCGCCATAATGGTAGACTTGTTTTCAGTGGAGGAGTTTTCGTTTGTCGTTTTGGCTTTAATTGTAAATTGAGAAATTGTAGTCATAAATAGCAGAGCTTATCTACCGATTATCCAACTCGTCTTAATGGCTAACTCAAGAGAAAAATTATTTCCAAACAATGTGTTCAGGTTCTTAAACGTTCTCCAAATTTGATTGAATGTTTCAGTTCCGTACATAAGATTAAAAGCCTTTCAGTATCGTAGTTCTTCTTGGGGCTTTGGAAAGAGGCCGCGACCTCATTTCCATCGAGGTCACACTATCTATCTATGTGACAGGCACTTAAAAAAAAAATCAGAGCGTACGGACAATCACATGCACGTTGTCGCTCTTGAGACACTCGGCATTCTCCACTCGATCGTTGAAGAGGTTGAAGAACAGAATACTGAATGCGTGGAAGGGCAAAGGCCAAAACAAGCATTTTATTTTTGGCCGTGTCACCTTTACTTTCCATAAAATGCTTTTATGCTAAATTTACCAGAGATCATAGATCGTGGAAGGAAGTGGAGTTAAAATACTCCTGTCAAAACCCTCTTCAGATGTTTGAAGAGCGGCAAAGATTGAACCAAAGAAGACAAGCTGTTGAGAACCCTCATCATTCTAACAAAAAGGAATGTGTAGACAACGTTTAGACAACAGCAGGACATTAAGAATAATCCCTGGTAAAAAATATTCAATGAAGCTCAGAGAAAAGGATTTACTAGGTAGCTTATTTTGGTGTATCAAGGCTAAACTAGGGTAAAGGTGTATCGGGCGTCGGGATCATTTCATCGTAGTTCCCCCCTAACCCCCATTAAAATTTTGAGTGATTTTTTTTTTGCGGCCAAGGCGTGTTTGTCTTGGCATCTGTAAAACAGCCGCGGCAGCACGGGATCTGCAGTATACCCATTAAGAAACACCTACAGTCAAAGGAGAGCAGAGTTCTCAAGATCAAATGCCAGAATTTAAGTTCTAATTAACGTTTTTCAGCTCTTCATCTTTGGCGCTGCAGACACGGAACCGCAGCTTCTGTCGATCAGCGCGAACCACTCATGTCTTATCCAGCTTCTTGTGGAAAACCATTAATAATCTCTCGCTGCCTTTTTTTCCCGTTAAAGACAATCGACCGCATTAATTTTTCACCTGTAATTGATGAAGAGGACAAAGTGTTTCCTTAGCTTTTTTTTCTCCCGGCTTCTAGTCTGCTGAAGAAGCGAAGGAAGAGGGGCTTAATTAGGTAGGCCTAGTAATCAACACTGTGCTTGAGTTAAAAAAAAACCAAGAGAAAAATCAATCATGGCAAGAGTAATAGAAGGCGAGACAGAGAGGCTGTGGTGCGAGCTAATCTACTGCTGGCGCTAGTGCTACAATCAACCAGTCATAATGTATGGGTGTTACACTCGTGCCCTCGTCCCGTATAATTTAACTCTTGGACTTTCTCGAGGTAGCTGAAAACCGGAAAGGAGACGGTTTGTCGTCCGCATCTGCGCAATAGCGGATCTGTCTAGCAATCCATCGACTTCTAAAGTCATAAATTGGACAGAAAACCCGTTACTTTGAAAGAAACTATGTGTATTTACTGCTGGAATTTGATCAAAGCTGGCCAGATCAACCAAAAGGTCGCCTGCGAGCTCACATCCACGCTATGGCTTCCTGGATCACGTGAGCGAAGTCAGCAGTTCAGTAGAAACATGGGCGTTCCACTGGCTCAGCGGTTAAGGCGCTTGTCTACAATACAACGAAGATCAGGTGTCCAGAATGTGGACCTAGTCAGGCACGCTGTTCTTTCTTTGCACGTGATACCTGTTCACAGGGTCGGCAACTTAACCGTATTCTTATTTGTTAACTTGTCGTAAAATACACATTCGGTTCCACTCAGTAGACACTTTTCTGATTAAAAACTTGAAAAGCGAGTTTTTTTTTTAAAGAGAGGCCCTATTGTCAGTATGTGATTGGATGACCAAAGCAGTTATTTATATTTATATTTTACAGCTATCGATAAATTAAAACCAATGTGCATTGCACATTGTTGTCTGCCTTGCTAACACACGCTCGATAACAAACATGCGTCTCAGTTATGGATGAACGTTAGAGCAAGGTTGGGTGGGGGGAATGGATGTCACTTGACAGTGTACACAGCGTCAATACACTAACTGGGGTCACATGGATGGTGACATGTGACGCCACTGTAGGGCATGTCAATTTTACTCACAGGTGAGCCAACAGACCAAGAAATTGGTTATCAGCTCGGCGCGATGCAGTCATCACGATCAACGAGGCGAATCCAAATATTACAAATATTATTCGGTGGAACTAGTCTGATTGATAGCTTCCAATATCTAAGTATGAACAGCAGCTTAGGGTCTCCGAAATGTCAAGCGTCTGACACATAGCTATCGATCCCAAAAGAACCCCCCCACCAAACTGGTAAATCACAGTCTTCGCGTGGGAACGAACGAAGGTAGCGTTAGACTATCGGTATGCAGCAGCAAGTGTTGGTTCATGTGCGTATTGCTAAGAGTAGCATATTTGTAGACTGACGAACCTGAAGTGGAATTCTGTTTCTTCTACTTCAAAGCAGAGTGGACAGTGAAGGTCAGTTAAGTAGCAGCACGTAATACGTAGGGAACAAGAAGAGAGCGAGCGAGAGAGAGAGAGAAAGAGATAGAGGGAGTCACCTTTAATGTCATTGACTTTGTCATTATGACACGGTGGAGATTCTGCCATAGGATTAACGAAACAAAACAGATGACAAAAAAAACAAAAACAAAAACAAAAAAACAAAAAAACAAAAACAAAAAACCAACGTATAGAATGGAGATTTGTGTTCTGTTCGAATCCAGCAATACACGTTGGGTCTGATCATCATGCATGTATACTGTAACTGGAGGTTGTTTCTTCTATTAAGAATGCAGGCATATAAGCACATCCCTAATCCTGTATAACACATTATTTATTAATTTTTTATTTTACGAATTCTTACTTCCATAATGCCCTTTATTGAGAGAGAGAGAGAGAGAGGAAAAGGGAGAGAAAGAACAAGGGAGGGATCCAGTGCGTCTAGCGATGGCTGCTTCTGACGCTGGTGTAAACGTGTATGCACAATGTCAATCCCCAGGCTCGCTCGAAGGTTTGATTAGGTCACCTCCCTTTTGATATCCTCGCAATTGTCCTTCGTTAACTCAGGCATGCATTGTTAACGAACACATCATTTCTTGGTCGAGGGCTAGATAGAGTACAGAACTATTTTCCAGTGGTAGGCTGAAATCAATAGGAGCT
This sequence comes from Marisa cornuarietis, assembly GCA_004794655.1. Classification (NCBI taxonomy): domain Eukaryota; kingdom Metazoa; phylum Mollusca; class Gastropoda; order Architaenioglossa; family Ampullariidae; genus Marisa; species Marisa cornuarietis. The sequence continues at coordinate 9,977,384 of SMMW01000046.1, read as the reverse complement.
AATTCGCACAGCTAATGAGCGGAAAGCTTTGTTCCGTCACGAGGTTCAAGTCTTTGAACATCACTGTTCCCTCTTGGGTTTGGAAAGAGGTTAAGACCTCAGCTGCCGTCGCAAAGTGAGGCTCGATAATTGCACAACTTTTCCAGAGCATATGATTAAATGTCTTGGCTTGGCTGCGGCATCTAGCGACGTCAGAGTTTAAAATTTAGGTCAGTCCACATGAGCTTTTCTCAATAAACGAAATGCGCTAATTGGCCGACACATCTTATTTTCCTGTTTTACTAGGGTTAGGTTTGAAAGCTCTGCTATAAAAAGAACATTAAAAAAAATCAACCTAAACAATTAATAAAAAAACTACCCCAAAATTATCAACAATCTGGAAGAAACAACGTCTGTAAATATTTATCCTTGCAAACTACATAAAAAGAAACAAACGAAAGAGAAACAACTTGGAAGAAATGTCCCATTTTTGTCAAAAACTGTAGGGCGTCAGGGTAGAGAAAGCCTCTATCCCGCAGCCTTAGGGAGCACTGACCATCCAATCTGCACACACACACACACACACACACACACACACACACACACACACACACACACACACACACACACACACACACACACACACACACACACACACACAGAGCACTGTGTGAGTGATTGTCTTCGGTGCTAATATTGAAAGATGGAAATGGTAATCTTACGATATTATAGCTAATTTTGTAATAGGTAATCCCACTACAGGTAACCCACTATATCACAGCAAAGTCCTCTGTTCCATCGCTTTTCCTGGTGTACCATAGCTAATCCTACTCAGTCTACCCAGTGGAAATCTTTGACGTGTGCACGTGCACGTTATATTCATAGTCGACAACTCCTTTGGGGAAAACGGCTATAACAGACGTCAGACATGGCGCTGTAAAAAAAGCATTGCGATTCTCTCTCTCCCTCCCCCTGAAAATATTTTTTCCTTTTCACTTAACAGAAAGCTCTGGTCTCTTCATAGAATACTTTGGGGCGTGGCACTCCACCTATTGTTTCCACTGCCGCATGCCACGCAGCGTGAGTTATGTCCCTTACTTCCAGTGCAGTGCCCGACGTGTGTTTGCATGCTGGGTAAGGAACTGCAATGGCCGGACTGGTGACGTAACCATAAACTAACAATCCTCTCCCACTTTCCCTCTCTGGCTGGTGTAGTTCGCTCCCTGAAAGAATCACATTAACAATAATATCTAAACAGACAGGCGAAACAACCGCCTGTGTCGCTAGAAGTGGGTTGTATATGTGTGTGTGTGTGTGGGTGGGTGGGTCGGAGTTGGCGTTGCCATGGTTTCAGGATACATATACACATGCTGGTCAATCGGAACATTATGACAGATGCAAACGAAACAGCAATAATCATAAAGTGATGATTGGCTGGGCAATAATTTTATTGCCTAGGAAAAGGACTTGCTCGGTTGTGTGACAACGTTCAACATTTTGAGTTTCAGCCCAGAATCTCTTTAATGAACAATTCCTTATTTGTGTCTATCGATCGAACTCCCTCATTCCATTTCTGTGTGTGTGCGTGTGTGTTGGGTGGGATTGTAGGAAGAAGAGAAAGAAGACCTAACTGCAGTACTGCTTAAACCCATTCCAGCAACAATGGCTTGTCATGTGTGAAGGTTTCAAGCGAGTGACCATACTTCCCGTAATTGGACACAACTACACCCCACCCCCACCTCGAATCCTTGATAACTGCTGCGGATGCTGAGGCAGCACCGGCGGCTGAGGGGGCGGACTTTCAATAGCCTCATTAGCCGCTGCCTGCTCTGTGTCGTGCGACAGCGCACGATCAGGCTGCCTGACATAGTAGTGGGCACGTGACCCCCCTGACTTCTTCCTTCTGTCACACGTGCTCGCTGCACGCACTCTAACGAGACACTCACTTAACTCACTTACTCACAAACTCGAATGGTCCCGGTGGTACTTGCCAGCAATACCGTGAGCGCTGCGTTCAAATCTTGTCTCGGGCATATTGTTCTTTCTCTGCATTGGTGTTTGTTTATAGGGCCGGTAGCTTTGCAATACTCACTCACTCACTCACTCACTCACTCACTCACTCACTCACTCACTCACTCACTCACCCTGGAATGACCTCTGGAGTAGACGGGAAGAAATGAATGATAGAAGGAAAGAAAGTACGGGTGGAATAAATATTCCTATGGAAGCAATCGTCTTTCTCATTAAATCACCTCCACCTCCATGAAATGTGACAGATGCTTCTGGCGTATGAGTGCGGCCTAATTTGTGTGTCTGTTAGCAATCGATAATGTGCAACTAGTATTTGAGCAAACAAGCTTTACTGAAAAGCAAACACGGCGGCGAGAGAGAGAGAGAGAGAGCGAGAGAGGGAGAGAGAGAGAGCGTTAGATTAAAAAAAGGAATGGACGCATTTTCTCGAAAGAACCCAAGATCAGGTCAGTTTTGTCAAAGACGCCTTCTCATTTGTGGCGAAAGCAGCTTGTATTGAAGGGACGATGCACAAACCAACAAATCAGTCCTTGCTTGCCTTGCTGGGGCCTTCGCACTGACGCCGTGTTTGTCCTGTCGCAGAGAAACACAGAGAAGGACATTTATGACACCAGAGAGCAATGTCCAATGAGGTGCAATCTAAATAAGAATTTCTTTGTTCACTATTGATTGAGGTTTGGATTTCCTTGTTTGCGAAGCTACACCAAAACCTCAACTATTTCACAATATCACTGTTTCACAAGAGAGGGAACGAGGGGTACAGAAATGCAGAAGGACAAAGAAAAGGAGGGAATATGTGGGGACTGTTTAAAGTGATACCAATTTTCCGCATTTTTTTGTCCAAAAACATCTCTATATCTGCACCTCAAAGCTAACCCATCTTTAGTGTATGTACAGTCTAGTGTTCTGATTTTCAAATGTGCGGGGTTCTATCGAATTTGAGAAACATTACCGAAAAACGGACACAATGTAATCAAGTATTTGTTACTTTAAATAACTGCCAAGGAGAGATCACCTACCGCCGCCGTTGCAAACACCTCCATATTAGCAACAATAGATTTATGAAGCCTTTTTCAAGAGCCACATCTATAGCATCCTTGTGATGGTGACCTTCGCATGCAGTGAGAAAGATCATGTTCTTTCCTTGCGCAGGGGTGGTGGTGGTGGTAGGGGAGGACAGAACAGGAACCAGTTCTCGCTGTGGGGGAGGGGTGGGTGGGAGTGAGATAAAAGGGAACACTATATGTGTTTGAAGAAAATATATTTTTCCTCGAAATTTTAACGTTTACTGCGACAAAATCCCCAACGGTGACATTCAGCCCCTGCATGGAATTTTCACCAGATCACTGCTTGTGCTTCCTGAGGATAACCCAGCTGAAGCAGAAATGAGACGAATGGTCCTTTACATTTCTGGTTGCTTAGAAACGAAAAACGGCAAGACAGAAAATGGTGTATGCAAGTAGGCCAGCAAAAGGCCGACCTCTTAAAAAGGAGCGCACTGAAAAGACGGCGTCCAAAGACTTCCCCCTCCTGCGCAAGGCCGTCAGACTTGATGGCGCTATCAGCCATGAAGTAAAGGAACGCGAATGGCATTTCGGGAACAGCTCTTCCGGTGATGCGTAAGAGCGTTTTCAGCCACCGGGAGCAGTTCGAGTCATCAACGTCGATGATGAAACACAAAACATTCTGATGAGTGTGCGGCGTGGGGATTAAACACGCAGAGGGCCTGCCACCCGCATGTAACTCTGGGAGAATTTCCGGCTAGAACGCGTTTGGATCCCTGAGGTAAATAATGTGAGCATGGGAGAGCAGTGACACACACAACTTACTACTGTATGCTAAGTTTTAAGTCACACGCCTTATTGATGACTACAGGTGGTTTTCAGCATCTCATTTGAAAGTATCGCAATGCCTTTGGCGTGATAAACTAATCAAATGTGTTAACAGTTGTTATAATTTGGAAATGCCAGAGTTATGCTACATAGAATCATTAGAAATCGGTTTCAGGACGGTGAGGTTTGTCATCGTTACCTACTTCATTCAACGACAACTACTAGAAAGGCATCTTGCGTTGTCTCGGACACGTTATAATCTTTTAGTCTCGGTTGACAAAAAATCATACTAACTGAAAGCCCTCAATGGGGTCTTTGACATCACTGCCTAACTTAGACCTCGCGATTTAGGGTCAGTCGTTTGTCTTCAATATGTTCTTTCAATATGTAATCAATCTGCTGTCGTTAACCCCTATCTGAAGCCACATACGAAATAAAGAACTGTGTGCAAACTGCCCTGGAAACATAAACACCACGTTTAAACACAAGTACTCTAATTTGCTACTGAATTCAGAAAGAGCTCTTGCAGTTGTGGAAAGGCTTTTTCCAATAAAGGCAGGGAGCTACTCTCATACTAACGTCTTATCCTTTTAATGCAATTCCAATGGCCATGAAAGCTTTCGACGGCACTAGTCCGAAACTGGGTCGAGTGTTTCATTATCAGAGTCGTAGGGATCCAGTCGGCCGATTCTGTCAATGGTTTCCGATGAGTTAGAGGCTCAGCTCTGGGACTTGGTGAAAGAGGTTCCCACATAATGCAGGCTAGGCCGGGAAGTATTGACAGGCGTGGTGAGGTGGGGAAGGGGAGATTTATCGCCGTGATTTTTATCATCAAGCGATTTTGGCTTTGCCCTTCGTACCGTAGACCACAAACAGCGTGTAACTGCTAACCTTAAACATAGAATTCTCGAAGGTTATGAAACCAAAGTATGACAGGCGGCATGGGGGATAGTGCTAGATATATAAAAACAGCAATCATTTAGGAAATAATAATAGCAATAATAATAAAGTTGATTTATATCGCGTTTTACCACAGGATCAAAGTCAGACTCAAAGCACTTTACAAGAAATTAAAAAAAAACACCACTAACATAATAATAATGGACGCTGGTCTCAAAAACAAAGAGATTATTGTGTGTTCTCGTAGTGTAGCCACTCACGTGAAGGTGAAGGCCAGCAGCACAGATACGGTCTGATGATGATGATGATGATGATGATGATGATGATGATGATGATGATGATGATGATGATGATGATGTCGATTTATATTGCGAAGGTATCCATTCAAAAGAATGCTCATTGCGCAGCAAAAACAGAAGAGAAGAAAAAAAATAAAACAACAGGAAAGTAAAAAATAATAAAAACAGAAATGGTGCCAGGTTGTTTAAGTCTGTCTTAAGTAAAAAAATGAGTCTTCAGTCTTTTCCAAAACATGGTTGCTGAGGTGATGGTGGAGAGCGACGATGGCAGAGCATTCCACAGTTTAGGTGCCGCGTTTTTGAAGGCCCTGGCTCCAGTGCGCTTCTTGTTTGTGTCTTCCACTGCAGGGAGACAGAAGCGTGACTGGGAGCCAGAGCGCAGACCACGTGACGGCTGGTAAGGAGGAACTACCTCTTGTAAATAGTCAGGAGCAGTTTTGAACATGCAGGACTGTGCAATCGAAAGTACTTTGTGGTCAATGCGCTTGTTCACTGGGAGCCTGTGAAGGCTCTGTAGGATAGGGGTGATGTGCTCAGTGGACGACTTTGCACGGGTAACAATCCTGCAGTTGCTGACTTGGCATAAAACAACAATTAACTAATTAACTAACTGCAGTCATGCCATTGCATGGAATCTTTGGTGAGTCAATACGTTCTACTTCTAAAAGTAGCTGAAAGTTATTATGATGTTTTGCATGGAAGCTCAGCTTTCAATCTTTGGTGCAGTGGCCTAATTTTTGCAGATAGAATTATGGTTCCGTCGACAGATCTCTTGTTACAACATCACGCCAACGGTCATCGTAAAATTCGCTTCATGAAGATGCTTAATGCCAGACATAGCACCCTGCCTTTATTGCGCACGAAACTTTCTGTGACATCTCAATTTCATAAATTTCTGGAGTAATTCACAAATTGTAGAAAAAGGAATTAGTCGGAAATCGACACTGCTGATGCACAGATCTAAAATCAAAGTTATGGCAAGATGGCGCAGACAGTAGAAATAAAATGGTGTAGCAAATAAGAAAAGTGGCACAGACTCAAAAATAAATCCAGGAACACATGAAACGCCATTAGAAATGCACAGATCAATATTGGACACGAAATGTGACGCAGATCAACAGGTAAAGACGAAAAGCGACAGAGAGCTAATTCCCTCTAGCCAGTTAGGCGAAGGGACATCACTCTTCTCAGGTCATGGCGGATAGTTATCAACCCTCGTCACTCTCTAATCAATAATAATAATAATAATGTGAGAATTTATATATCTCAATATCTCATCCAAAGGCTAACTCATTGTGCTGAACAAGATCACGAAATAGTCACAAAGATGAAGAACAAAGAGCAATGCGAAGCAATGCGTTCCGGCAGTAAAAGGTAATCACTGCAGATTTAACAGTAACGACTCCAGAGAATGTGTTGGTGACGTCAGGAGAATACTAAGAATATGCTGAGAAATCTTGAGAGTATTAAGAACTGTTATCATATGAAACTGCAAAAAGGTGATCGTCACTTCAGTTTATTCACTGCAACTCGCGGTCGTTTGCGAAGCGAATGAAGCACGGCGGAGGGAAATCCAGTTGACTCTTCAGAATAACAATATATGTATATATAATCCAGCTACAAAACAGAAGAGGAGCGAAAACAAAGCAGAAGCACGTGTAAACATGAAGATTCAACACTTTTATCCAAATCGAGCCATGACCACAACAGAGAAACAAAATCTAGGAGAGCCGATCCCCCTCAGAAGTTCCAGGTAAGGTAGGTCAACTGCTTGGTGCAAGGACACAGGCCCGTCTGTTTGTGGGCTTGTGCTATAGTTACTCTGCCTAACAGATCGAGTTTAATAGCTCAATATACATTTAATTGTCTAATGAAATTCATAGAAAACAAATCTGCGCTGGAAAAAAATGTGTGCATTAAAAGCTGGAATTCGATGAACGTTGGTTAAATCAGTCATAGCGGAAGAAAACGAAAATAAAACTGTATTTGCTGGAAGCTGATAGTCAGCGAACTCTACAATTAACTCTACGTTAAGGCTGGCTTCGTAATGGTGGCGTAGCTGTTCTATCCAGGGTGTGATCTCACGCGGAAAATCGGCTGTGGTGCGTAAGCGATTTCGTGACCTCTGATCTGGACATCAAACCCTCGCTCAGAATCGTGGAATGACGGAGCGGAGTAGTTCCCAATACCAATGAGGGTACATATATGCTAGCCATTACGAATGCTCGAATATAAACTCGCTATTGTCATGTTCGTAACACCTTGCAACAACCTTACGTTCCTTCACCAATGTGCAGAACATCAAATTGTACGTACATGCGGCTTCTGTATAACGGTTGTATAGTATGTTTCAGTATCGTTTGCTTTGTACTGCATAACTTCCTTTTCCCCCTTCCTTTGCGGATTTTGATAAAAAAAATTGAACAAAAATTCTTTGAAGTGTTTCAATCAATGCAATCCGTTTACACATCTCTCTGCTTTTACAGTGGCTGAGAAATGGCAGGAAATCAGCACACATCGACCGCGGGAAACACAGATCCATCCCTCTTGCCTCCTCACTACTCCCTGCACTCCATTTAAAACGACGTGCCACAAAAATGCAGAGAGCAAAAGAATTCGTCCTGATAAGGGTATCGGCAGCACTTTTTTTTTTAGTAAAGTGACACGCATTTTCTCACAGATTAAAAAAAAATACACTCCAGAGACTAGATAGGGAACATTTTGCGGAATAGTTAAGAAAGTGGGTACTGTCTGAGGGATTACAGCATCTTTTTCGTGGTCAATGTACTCAATGTACATAAGCAGCAAGAGCAGCAGCAGCATCAGAAAAACAACAACAGCACACACACACACACACACACACACACACACACACACACACACACACACACACACACACACACACACACACACACACACACACACACACACAGAGTAATTGATCAAAACATCGTTGACGCCGCTCAAGAAGTATGCTCATAAACGTGTCTAAGAAGACGTTTCTCTCACATTCGAAAAAAAGCTGTTCGTAATGGACGAGGGAGGTAGCGAAAGGTTAATAGCTGGGGAAATCGATCAGCGGATGCTGCAGTTTTGTCTCCCCCTATACGGGACTGGGAGATCGTCAGGTGTCCTGTTCTTTCTCTGACCCTCATTTCATTTATGGACTGCAGCGGAAAGAAACTCTTTCTCAGCGACCGGGCCAATGCAGGAGTGGGTGTTACTTTGATAGGACGAGACGGCCCAGAACCTTCCACACTTCACAGTCCTTCTTTTTTAGCCCAGCGACTTCCCGCTGCCGAGAAAAGAGGTCTTCCTCCAGGATCGATCTTAGTTGTAAAGCCTGTACACAATACACGCTTAAGTACGGGTGCTGCTTGAAACCCGACTCCCTTTTTCTTCTTCTTCTTCTTCACCTCTTCCTCCACGACCCTCTCTAATTAAAATATGTATATTTCAACCAAGTTTCATACACACACTCGCGCGCGCGAGCACACACACGCACACAACAAACTCACTCATTCCCACAACCATCCCCCCCTCATCCTGCACACGCAACCATCTGTTGCTGATGTGCACATGCACGAGTAGTACATAAACATTTCTCAATATTCCTTGTTCACAGCAAACAGTAACTGCAGCATGTCATAGTCCCTGTTTTTAATTAAATTTTTTTTTTTAAAAGAACGTGAATTTTCTAAGTGTTGAAAAGAAAGGCTCCAGCAAGCTCAGACGAGCAAGCTGGTCTACAAGTTAATTAATGCAAGACAGGCAAGGACTGAATGCCCGTACACAGCTGTTAAAAAATATATGCTATAGAGCCTCGGCGACACGTGTTCCATTATATGTCTCATGGTTCATTCGTTTTTAATGGCTTTTTTACCTGAGAGAGTTGGCACGTTCTCCACGAGCTGCTCCGTTAAATGGGTAGCGGGTGGGTGGGTAGAAAAGGCGGAGGGGAAGGGTGGGTGTTCTGGAGGAGAGTGTGGGGGGGGCTGGAGGTGACATTTGGGTCTAGAGGTCATTTCGACGAATGAAGTTTGTGACCTATCTAATGTTGTCTGCCAACTGAGGTCGCGTCTGTCGCCAGGGCTAGTCACTTGGTGTTTGCACCTTGAGGCCGAGTGGTGCTTCCTGGCATGTAGGTCAGCAAAATCTTTCGTGAGTAAAGCTTTATTTTTCTGGAATTCATCTCAGATATTTCTCTATCATTGCAGGACTACATTATTTCAAGCATGGTTGTTTGTGTGTGTGCATTTGTGGTAAGCGCCTCAAGGGTCCCTCCCCCTACAAAATTAACAAAATATAAATGTCAGCAATTAATTTATCAGATCTGTTCACAAAATAAGGCTTTAAACACACATGTCCTTCTCTTTTACTGACTAAAGAGTAAAGTTATTCTTTCGCATCTAGCAAAGCTGCCAAGTCATGCTCAGTGCATGAGGTAGCCATCCCAACAAAATCTTTCTTGCAGCGTTGTGGACCACAGATAATTTTTTATTTAAATTAAATTACTCTCAGTTAAGAAACAATAGCAAAGTCTAAACGTATCAGTGTTTCAATATTGCTAGACACATAGGTAGCAGATGTATGTGCATAGGAGTGGCCAGCAACCAAAGACCATAAGAATTCTTAACTTTTACGACCTACAAAGCACATCGATCAGTCCTTATATTAAATAAATTGACAAGCGAGACAAACGCGCAACAAAACTCGAAAAATTTCCTTACGTAATAAACACCAGCACAAACGTACGTGCACACGGATTCCGGCACATCAACCGGATATGACGTAGGCTTGTAAATAAGGAAGTTCCAAGCTCTCATCACCGTTTTAGGGAGTAGCCACTCGTCGATCCTGCACCAATGTTGCCAAAATACTGACGTAATAGTCCTTTGAGCAGTATTTTTCTCGTCTGTCCAAGCGTCCAACTATCACGAGTTTTAACGTCCATCCTGGCAGTGTCCAGTAGGCAGGCTGATGATGATGGTCCGCTGGTGGCGCTTTAGATTTAACATCTGTCGTCTGATGGCGGGTTGTGTGGATTTGCCCACTGCTTTTGAAGTGGTGCTTGAGCAGAGCTTTGAGGATTACCAAGCTTGGCCACTCTAGACGGCTGCCAAGCATGGCGAGTTTGTCGCCCTTCTCATTTCCTGACACGCAGCAATGTGCAGGGATCCACGGGACATGTCACATTCACGCACTGAAAGTGAGTGCCCAGAAGGTGTTGTGTGTCTCGTTCCAGATGCTCATTAGGGAACTGGAAGCTCTGGATGCCGGACCTGCAGCCGGTCAGGAAGACAGAATGAAAGGGAGCGGGTGGGCTTTGATGCTGACAAGTCTGGCAGCTTCCTGGAGAGCAGTCAGCACAGTCTGGTAGTTTGACGACGGTGATGTAGCAGGTAACGACCTTGAGGTGCTGCGTCCATCTGGGTGGTGTATGAAGTTTCAATTTCCCCATTGCGAATGGCATTATCAGAGGATCCATCTGTAAAGACGTAGGTCCATGTTGATGCGTTTAAGCTCAGTATTTCCAGGGCGGACAGGAAGTACGTTTGGTGTCTTTTTATTTGACTCTGGAACTTCCGTATACAAGTAGATATCCTGGAACTGGATCCTTCATTGCTCAGCTCCCGGAGGAGCTCTCGTCTGAAGCAGGGGCAATACCATCGCTATGGTTCCTTTTCAGCTGCTTCGTCAGATGTTTGAGGCTGTCTGTTCTTAGCGGCCTCTTGTGGGTAGGATGTGAGGGAAGCATTTGTAGCCTCATGTTAGATCAGGAGCTTTTATTCTGGTCTCTGGTCCAGCTGGATTGTATTTCTCTTGGCTGCCGTGACCCAGGCGTCATTCTGCATCACGGGGCGGACATTGCTTGTGTAGTTCTGGTTGAGGATAGTGTTTCTGGCCATCCACCTGGTTCCAGAGAGTTTCTTCACCAGGGACGGTCGTCTCTATCAGGAAAACTGGATTAACAGTACACCAAGATTCTTTTCTTAAGCAAAAGCAGAAAATAAACCGCCTGATCACAAATGCGAAAAGACTGGGCCATTTTTTGTTTCGCGAAGAGGGCTGTTTGATACTGTCGGTCGGCTGGTTGGCAAAAGCATCGCTTCGTCATCCTTGCCAAGTACCGTTCTACCCGCGCATCTGCTAGAAGCGTTCTATACATTTTTTTTCTGGAAAATGTCAACAACATCAGGCTGCACCGATCAATCAGTCACAGCTTCTCCGACTTTGCTGGTGAACCCTTCATAGACTTCGTGCCAGTAACATTTATTATCTGCTTGTGATCATGCCCACATATCAAATCTGTCTATGCTCAATTTATCGGCTGCTTTTGACACTTTGGGCTATTACATTCTCCTCCACAGGCTTCATACTACCCTTTGCCTCTCCAGTACAGTCCTAGGTTGTTTCCATTCCTATCTCTCTTCTCGCACCCAGTCTGTTAGTCTCCACGGATTCGCATCAAAACCTGCTGCTGTGCAATAAGGAGTGCCTTAGGGATCTGTACTTGGGCCTCGATTGTTTACTACTTGTGTCTAGCCACTTGGTACTGTGATTTGCCCCTCTGGCTTGCCGTACCATGTGTATGCCGACGATGCCCAGCTCCCGACTACTGGCCCAGCTTGCCAACTCCACAGACTGTTCGTCAGCACTCAGCAAACTCTTGATTATATCAAACACTGGATGTTGTCGAACAAATTACAGTTCAACGAGGGAGAAAACTGAAATCATCTCGACAGCCTCCGAAGATTTGCTTACACGTCTACCTTCATCCATATCATTCACTTTCTCTGGATCCATCATTACTCTTTTTCAGTCTGTGAGGAACATTGAAGTAATTGTCTTTTGAGAATTCTGTTAACTCTGTCTGCAATTCCATTTTTCTTGAACTGCGAAGAATCAGCGGCGTTAGACATCTCTCTGTTGCTTCCACTAAGCAGCTTATGTCGGTATTTGTATTGTCCAGGCTCGACTACTGTAACATTCGGTTTGTTGATGCCCCTGATCTCCTGCTCGATAAGCTTCAGAGAGATTATAACAGTGCTGCTCGTATTGTATTCTACAAGCGGAATGCTAATCTTCGTGACCTGCTCTGGCTGCCAGTTCGAGCTCGCATTGAATTTAAGATCGCCATACTTTGCCACCCTGTTGTTCAGGGTCTTGCCACAATCCACCTGTCTACGCTTGTGTCGCCCTACCAGCCTGGAAGTCATTTGCTCTGTCCACACCAGCGTTCTCATTGTCCCACGTATCAGACTGGAGAGGTTCGGCCGTCGTTCATCCTCTTTTTGCTAGCCTCATTATTTGGAATGCCCTGCCACTGTCTCTCCGTACAGTGGAGACGCTACATGCTTTCCAGTCTAGTCTTAAAACCTATCTCTTCCAGAAATACCTACTGTAATCGGTTAACCCGATTGCTACTGTTACTTTCCCTACCATCCTCTTTGAATTCCTTCATGTTCCTGACAATGTTCATTGTGCTTGTGTGTTTGTATGTTTACCTGATTGCGATCCCCTTCTCTGTTAAACGGCATTAATACTTACTGCCCCTTTTATCTTGTAAAGCGCATTGAGCTCGCCTCCATGTGGGGAAATGCGCTATATAAACCCTATTATTATTATTATTATTATTATTATTATTATTATTATTATTATTATTATTATTATTATTATTATTATTATTATATGTTTTGCCCCATTTAAGGCTTTAGTCTAGTTTGGTACAGGATAGTGGATCTCTCTTACTGGGATAACTTCCGATTGTTGACAGTTAACTTCAGGGTCGCTTTTGTATTTAAGAGTAAGAAGATGGTAACGGTGATCTGCAGATGATGACGATGATGCAGCAGTGCATCGCATGTCTAGAGGTATTGTTAAGGGCGTTCTATATCCTGACAATAGCAGTTTGGGTGGACTCCACCTTGCCAAATCATCAGCATAAAGCAAAGAGATTGTTGATGTCGTTGATGAATATGATGAAGAGGGTAGGGGCGATCACATCATCTTGTAGGACGTCTTCCCGGATTTTAACTGAACGTGCTGTTAAGCTTGACCCTTGCGGTCCGGCGGGGGATCTATTGATCAAGTTTAACTTATGTCTGGTGATCCCTGAAGTTAATAGCTTTTGAAGGAGACCTTCCTTCCTAACCTTTTCATAGCCCTTGGATGGATCGATGAAGGTGGCAGCTGCCTTCTTCTTCTTCTCATAGAATTCATTTTTACTGACTGCGCTAGGTAAATAAGCTGGTCCGCGGTGTTCCTGTTCTTGCTGTGTGTCGTCTGTTTTTTTTAATGATCAGGTGGTTGGTTTCCAGCTACCACATCAAGCGCTTGTTGATCATGCTTTCGAGAATCTTGCCGAGGCAGCTGAGTAGGCTGATAGGTCGATAGCTACTTTTCTTCTTTGGATCTTTGCTTTCTTTTTCAAAATGGGGACTATAATGGCTTCTTTCCAGGATGCTGGGAAGATTCCCGTTTTCCACGATTGATTGAAGAGCTCAAGCAGCCTCTCTGTGGCAGCTAGCTCGAAATGCTTGATCATTTCATCGTAGACTCCATCTTTGCCAGGGGCTTTCTTGCTCTTGAGTCTGCTGATGGCTTCAGTGACTTCTGTTATGGTGAGGTGTGAGGTCGTTGGTCTGTTGTTGAAGCTTGGAGTAGAGATGTATCATGACTGCCTTTCTGCTTCGTAAGAAAACTTTGATGGTCTTGAAGACTTCGACAAGGTTTTTTGCAGTTTTTCCTCCCAGTGTGGAGGAATTCCTCCTCATCCAGCGCTGCGGGTCCATGAGAAGAAGTAGTGTCCTCGTTCAGGGTTCTTGGAAAGCATGGCGTCCAAGTACCTGAAGTTCTTTGCGCTGCCATGCCTGATGGTGTTCACCAGGACTTTTTATCCATGTTAATCGTCATCCCGTATACACACGCGCTGCTTGCGTGTTTGTCTGTGATGCCAAGTGTAGAGTGGTCTTCTAACTGCTGGACACGAAGGTATGATAGTTTTGGAGGGTTTCTTGCACGACACTCTGCAGACAGATGTTAAACAGCACCCGACACAAAACTCAGGCCTGGCGAACGCCCTCACTGGTATAGAAAAGAGCTTTCCTACCTGATTCTTAAAGAGTACTGAGCTACTGGAGCCATTATACAGTTCTTTAATGGTTTAAATGAGTTCTTTCTCAATGCTGAATTTATATATATATATATACTGACATGAATGCAGCTGACATCGAGGTAGGAGGTGGCTGGCTCGAGAACCGCTTGAACCTCGGCTGGCAAACTTTCTCCTTTTGGTGGCCACGAGCAGAGGCAGGTACCCTGGCAAGGAAAGGGAGGGGTGCTGTCCCTAGACAAGGTCACTGACCATGATCATTAGGCTATGAGACCATGATCATTAGGCTATGAGACTCTTGGTTGATACTTGGTTTGGCGAAGTCTTTACGACACCGTCACACAAAAATCTGGTTAGTATTTGTCTGGTTAAGAACACCCCTTACAAATGGGACAAATACCTTGCTTGGTTTGAGGATCAGCAAAGAGGAAACAGAGCGTTTCTTTCACTAAATGACGATCTTCAATTTATTTAAAGTATCAGCCTCTACAGACATTTTATTCTTCTCCCACCTCGTCTGCATATCACGTGACCCTAGCAACATTGGTCACCGAGAACTTCCAGCTAGGTTAAAGGATCGCCATGATGAGCCGGCCAACAACAACAACAAATGGAGCCCACTTGTCTAGCGCTCGGCTCTGGATAAAAAAAAATTGCAAAAGTGACCAGGACAATTAAAAAGGCATGGGACCATAACTTGAGCAGAAGCCTAAAAGACTTATAGCGTATAGCAGTGACAGTTTTGTTAAGCCCGTATATATTTTTTTGACCAAGACCGACAGTAATCTGAGGCTTACTCCTGCATTTAAACTGAACCAATGTAAACACTATCGTCATTTCGGGATTTTTTTGGACATAATTTATACTGTTTCTCGTTCTTCGCCGAAACCGCCTTTCAGTCACTTAGACCCTAACTTAAACAATGACAAAGTTGAATATGGAGCGCCATATCCCTAACGGAAAGCTGTACAGCATGGAACCCTCGTCATCGCCTTTTCAATGTCTGTAAACCTAAAGCAAGAGGGAAACGTGATATCACCCGCTTTACACCTGACGTTTTACTGCCAGCCACGTTTCGGACTTCGGCCATCGTTCCTCCCCATATCTCAGAGAGACAGTCCTCGACAAGTCAGCTTCGTTGCCATGGATACATTCTCCCGTGATCTTCCGAATCATAAAACCTGACAATAACCACCCTCCTCTCTAACCCAGGAGAAACTGCGCCCAACAACTGGCTCACGGCACAAACGAGCGAGGTGCGCAATCTAACGGACGCTTCGTTGCCGGGTTTCCAGACTGTAAGTAGTTCACCGGTCCCAGAAGTGTTGGTAGCTCTCGAAATGTGTGTTTCTTTCTTTCTTTCCTTCTTTGGAAGCTACAGGCTTAGTGCAGTCCATTTTCCCCAGACACCTTTCTTGTTTGACGCCTCCATCATCAAATTTTCCGCCCCTGGCGTACACGCCGCCAGTGCAAATGAACGGTGCTCCACGCAGCTCCACCCACCCCAGCCCAGTTCATCTTTGATCTCCACCATCGAGCCTGAGACACCCTCGATCCCTCACAAAACTCCTTCCCTTCTCGCCCCCTTACCACCCTCGCACATCGATCCTCGAGACTCGTGGTACCACAGGATGAAATCCTGCAACCTTTCAACTTTCAAGGTCGCTTGCGCGGCGTCTGTCTCAAACCTAACTTCCCCCTCCTGGACGGTTCAGCCCGCTTCCATTGACCGTTTTCAGCGGTGTGATAGCGCTGCTGGCTGCTCTCCTCCTGCGCCTGGTCCTACCCCCTCCCACCTCTCCGTTTCTGTCTCTCCTCCTGTCTGGTACCGCACCCACGTCACAGGCAGGCGACAAAGGAGACCACTCTCTCTCAGGCTCTATCTCTCCAAGAACAGCTACAGGCGGTGTGCTGATGCCTGGTACTGTACCTTGCGCTGTTTAGTCGGCTAATTAATTTAGTCTTTTTCCCTAATGTGATTGAAAAAATCTCGTTCCTTGAGTCCAGGTAAGTCAGTTAAAAGTTCTCGTAAAATGTGTTTTTAGAGAGACTTGTTTCTTGTTTGAGATGGCTCTACAGTGCATCGTGCAATGTTCGTGTCATTGCTTGTGTATTGGGAAATGGAAGAAACATTTCGGTAGGTCCTTTTTTAAAGTCTTTATTTAGTGCCTAAAATAAAGACTTTAAAAAACAAGAACAACATCTCGATGGATTTTGTTTACCACACTTTCATCAAAGCTTTCATCAGTGCTACCCACCCCCACCCGGCACAACCAAGATATTTAGAGGGTGACTTTAATTGCTTTAGTACTGATTTATTCAACCTTGTCGTGAGGACTTCACTTACAGTAACATTTGTAATGATTGTTACTTCGATATGATTTATGTTTCGCAATATATCTGGATCAGCTGTCACGTGTAAGTGTGTTGAGCTATTTTAAGATAATGTTAGTATTTTAAAGGAACAAAACCATTTCAGATGGTAAGTTGGGCTTAAATGGTAGATACTGATGTTCTGAATCATGTCTGTTCAAAATTTTGGGCTGCAATTAATCGTTTCAACAAAAACATACAGGGTCTCAGGCAGTTCAAGTAGCCCATCATGTTAAGTTGTCGCCTGACGCCTCTGGACATCTCGCATGGCAGACAACAATCTCCTGAGTAGGGAATGCGGTCGTTAAAAATCTGGGGCCAGTTGCACAACACATTTCTAATTTTAAAGACTTTTAAGCCTGAAATCTATTTAGATAATTAGTTTAAAGTGCACACCACAATTGTAGAATTTTTAAAACTAAAACTGCTTAAAGTAAGATAAAGTCCGACTTTCGTCCTGTCAGTACAATTTTTTGTATGTTCTTGTGCAATGCATCTAAATGGCAGAGAAGAGATTTTGCTTCTTTAGAACAGTTTTAAGGTTTAGAAAGATGTTGTGCAGCTGGCATACATCGTGGAGTGATGATAAAGGCACAGTCATTAAACGTTGAACGAACTGGAAAATACTGGTATGACAGAGGATAATGTTACAATGTTTCACAGAGTTTCAATGTAGCTACTGCATCCTTCGATATGGCAATTGCTGTGGGAAGAAGTTTTCGGGGCCAACGATCTCTGTGTGGGAAAAATAGATGCGTGCCATTGCAAAACTAAATAACCGTCCTTCGGCATGACTTGCGTTGAGACATGTTGTACTGTCAGTACACCGACCCTTGCACACAAACGAAGCCAGTGATTGGCACTCACCCTGCTTTTTCAAAGGCAGGACGCAGCCAATAGAAGTCTGTTAATTTTTCTCCTAAGCTCTGCCTTTCTGCAGATTGCACGCTTCCCGGGCTTTTCGAAGCCTGCAAACTATAAATCAAGGTCCTGATGTCCAGCCGGCAAAAGCGCCAAAAAAAACCATCACAGCATCGCTCGACAATTTTGTTGTCAAATAAGTCCCCACTAAAAACTGTTGACATCACTCCGCCATCGCTCGACACTTTTGTTGCCCAGTACGTTACAGATTAGAATCAGTCTGTTTTCTTTCAGGAAAGAATACACAAACATAGCATCCTTCATGAATCGTTCCAAAACTGTGTTTTAAACGAAAATTTACAGAATACGAGATTTATCTCTGCGCCTTGTTCATATCTTTCATTTAAATGTAAATCTCGTTCTGATGATAGGAAGATATTATTTTTTTTTAAAATAGGAGAAAGCAAAATTATCAGATTTGCTTTCACTTGTTGTTCTTCACTCAGAGTGTGTAGTATGTTCCAGATCCACTTGTTTACTATCGTAAATGTGGGATGATGAGCTTTTCTTGGCTCCTGGTGTGAGTTGTTTCTGGGAAAGCGGCTGGGGTGGGCGGCGGGGTTAAGTGATTTACTGAAATGTTCACTCTGACATTTGGTCCAAGAGTGGAAGGTACTCAGGCAAGGCTATGTTATTATATTTGTGGAGACAGCAAAGTGTGGCACGGCAAGGCGAAACAGGCAGCATGCATCAATGGCGTGAAGTTAGGCAAAAGCCGGTTATTTGTGATTAGAACTAGCAGGTTGTCTGTGAAAAAAATAGCAGGATATTTGTGAATAGAAACAGAATGTTATTTTTGAGACGTACGTAGCATGGAAGTTAAATTTCAATGTATTGTTGGTGATCGAAAAAGCAGGATATCTGTGAAAGGAAATAATTTGTGAAAAACAAGGTTATCAATGAATAGATATAACAGGTAAAGGATACTAGAAAGAAGTTATTTGTAAATGGAAATAGCAGACCATTTGTGTACAGAAGTAGCAGATTATTTCTGAATGCAAACACCAGTTTATTTCTGACTAGAAATAACAGTTTCTGTGTGAGCTAAACAGTCTCTTCTGGAAAGCTTTATAATAAAATGATTTTGAACCACGATGCTGGAGAAGCGTAACAAAATGCACACACACACACACACACACACACACACACACACACACACACACACACACACACACACACACACACACGCAGTTTCTCCTCCTAGCAGTGCTTGTACACTACAGTCGATATGTCGGCCAGTCAACGATCAATCAAAACTGACAGCCGATATTGGGCAGCCGACAGCATGTAAGTAGAAACTTTGATCGCCTGTAAATTTCCGGAAGGATGGGTATAGACAAACCTTTAATTTATTCGCATGACTGGTGGAGAGATGGAGATATTACCAACACATCCGTTCCGTTAACAATCAAGTTAGCCAGCACAGCCGAAGATCATCTGAAGATCGTGTTTTCTTAGAAAGGACTCTCGCTCCCACGCACCCACCCACGCAAACACGCAAACACGCACGCAAGCACTTTTAGAGTGTGGCGCCATCTCTAGCACTGTTTGTCCACACGGTCACTCTCTCGCCAAATTTAGTGCTGACACTCGGTGCCAGGTACACCCCGTCCGTAGGCGCTAGTGTCATGGCTATCGCCCAGCTGGTAGCTACATTGATCATAGAAAATAAACATTTTAGCTGACTGCCCGGTGTTAACCAATCAGCCTGCACATAGTGACTTAACCCTGTTTGTAGGTGGGAGTCTACGTCGCCTAGGTGTCTTGCAAGATGGTGGGGGTGGGGTAGAATGTTCTAGCCTACTGGTCTGATAATGAAGCGCACAGTTCATGGGGGTGGGTGGGGTAAGGAAGGGCGGGGTGGGGGAAGTAACACTGGCATGGTTGCAGCATAAGGCAGCTTGTTGCCCATATTCGGACTTCAATGGCGAGCGGGTTTTTTGCGTTCTCCTGTGATAAACGAGCCTCGTTCTGGGAGGACATGCATTGCACGTGATACTCGCCAGTCAAGGAGCTAGTGCCGCTGGATTACAAGATGAAAGTCTGGCGGCAACTGGGAGTGAGAGAGAAAGAGAGAGAGAGACAAAATATATTGATTTCTCTCAGAGGTTTGGAGTAAGGGAGAGTTTGGGGAATGAGTCTTTCGCTATCGATTAGCCGCTGTAATTCTTCGGGACAAAACTTTAGTGACATTATGTTACACTTTTCTGTCTGCCTTGAGACATGCGCGCTCTCAGCCCCCTCCCCAACCTTCATTCACCCCCACTACTCACTTATCCCGCTACCAACCCACTGCTCACGTAGCAACTCACAAAACAGTTTCCCCGCTGCCTACAACTGCAACACAAGGAGCAGAGAACTTCAGCTTATAAATAGACCATTATTCAAAGTTGAACTCCTCCGTCTTCTTGGTATGGAAACGAGGCTCCCTTTTTCATCCATCTTCCTCTTGCTCTTATGTTAATAACGTTCCCTCGAGCAACGAGTTTGTCTCTTTGTCGTCCAATATCTTATGAGCTTTTTATTGTCCGGTGTTTTATAATCTTTTTCGTGGTCCAGTATCTTATGATCTTGTTGTCGTCCAATATCTTACGATTTTTTTATCGCTCAGTATCTTTTGCCCTTTTTTCCATTTAATATTTTATGGACGTTTTGTTGTTCAGTATTTTATAGACATTTTGTTGTCTAATATTTTACAGACGTTTTGCAGCCACAAACGCGTATGACTGTCAAAGGACCTTTTAAACATACTTGTAAGCCCAGCTTGTCCAAGTGATTGCACTAAACCTACAGACATTATGTTCTTATAGGACTGTATTTTATCTACTTGATTCAAGATGTTTGTTACGTCTGAGGTTCATGGTATATTCTCCGTATCATTTCTGCATTGCTTGTCAGTATATATTCATTATCGATTCACCTAATACTAGTTGTGGGGTGGGGGCTGCGTGGGAGGGGCGTTAGAATTGTCAAAACTGACCGAGTGTCCCACTGAAGTTCCCCGTCAGCGCCTGTTCATGAAATATTAATCAAGATGTGTGGCCGCAGCTTAAGTGCCCATTAAGCTTGGTTCTTCATTTCCTGTCAATATTGAAGAACATTTTGAATAGGAAAATTAATAGTGAACTAGGGGCAAAGAAGTCCATGTCTTTGGGGTTTCCTTGGTAGGTCACCTCAGACGGGAAGTGACTTCGCCTTGCCCTGCTAAAGGCTTTTGAGTAAACTTTCGGAGTAATGTCGGAATAATGTTCCAATATCACAAACCTCGATGAAGGACCAGTCCGTAGTGCAGACGACAGAACGAATTATTGAAGCCTTCCAGATCGATGTCGAAGTTTTCATTAGTATCTCCGTGTTGCGAGTTGTCATCCTTCCCCTAGAAAGCGGTCATTCCTGTTTCCCCGCCAGCGGTTGTTTCCGATATTACATATTCTACCAAACAACCCAACCGCATTTACTTCAGCCGGTGAGGGCAGTTCAAGCCGTTCTTTCCAAACAAGAGTCGCTTACAGAGAGAGATTGCTCTGACAATGACAATTTCTTTATTTCGGTAGGCTCGTGCCCATAGCCGATGTTAGGGGGGCAGGAGATGTGGGGGATATCAATTATTGGTTCAAAATGCAATGGTACAGGAAGAAATAGCCTAATAACACAACGTAAATAAAATTAAACGTGCATCGAAAATGCCAAAGTAGATTTTATTATTTTGTTTTTATTAATGTGTTTAATGTGTTTGTTATTAACAATAAGCATAAACATTTGCAAATTATGGACTATCTCGAACAAGTAGAGCTTTATAAATAAAAAGGCAACATTTTGGATTATTTTTCTAGAGTTACTGGCAAGTAAATGGAAGAAACGAAACTGAAGGATTCTTATAACATTTCCAGGAATGTACAACTGATGGTGATCTTTGTACTTTGGGCATACGAACACAAAATACAACTCAGTTTCTTCCCGGTTACAATGTGGGGGGTGGGATGTTAGTGAGGCGGGAGAGAAATCCTTGTAAACTGCCTGTAAGTTGCAACGTGAGATTTGAAACACCTAGTAGAAATTCAGTGTTAAGAATTCCATCGGTTACAAAATTTAGTCTCCAGCCTACTGTACTTTGCTGGCATCGATAACGATGACCCAAAGAAACCTTACGATGAAAAGTGACAAATTTGAAGCAAGACATTTACACGAAATAAATAAAATTTACACGAAATAAAATTTTCTCGAATCTCGCCTTCACGTCCGACCTTGATTAGCTCCCCTTAGATGCTGACATCGTCAACCAGTCATCCTCCTCTTGCTGCACGTGAAGACCAAACAGCATGTGTAAGAGACGTCAGAGGAAACGAGCGCACAAGCATGGTTGTATCTCCTATTTTCACAGCTAGAAAACGGATTTATTGTTTTTCTCCTTGTTTTTCTTACTGAACTACTTTCATGGCTAAGGAAGTTAACTCTCAAAGCTCGGAGATACTAATGGAAACTCCAGCATCCTCTGTCAGACCTACATCGCGCGTTGTTCTTGATGTTGTTTTTTTGTTTTTATTGTTGTCTTATTGTTCATGCTGTTGCTATTCTTTAACTGCCTTTTATTGATCTGCCGCCATGCTTGGCAAAGCTGCGACTTGCGCGAAGATTAAACGGGATGGAAGAACAAGTTAAACTCGCTCTATTCCAGTTAACAAGAAGCTTTTTCTCCCCAAAATGAATTGAAAGAGTGTAAAAAAAAAACGGGGTGGGGGACAGATCTGAGGCTTGGTGCAAATCTGTTTCTTGTGTTGTTTAGTGAAGGTTCTGCCGGTCTCGCTTTGATTTTGGAAATAAAAAGGATTGCGAAACAACAAAAGGTAGTTTTACCGAAACACATGAGCCTATTTACATCGCGCGCGTGCATGCATATTCACAAGCATGCGCGTGCACACACCCACATTCGCTAAAACGCCTGAAAACACTAACACACTCACACACATCGAACACAAACGAATGAGAAAGAAGTGTGATTTAGAACGAGAGAGATGGTGGGCGGGTGAGAATGACATGCCTATACATGTTTAAAGTTAAACTTTATTCCAGCTGGACAGTATGTGACTGTCACAGTCCATTTCAGAATTTTGAGTATTGAATTATTTTGACATAAACCCGAATAACTCGTTTCCTTGGCTGATCCGAGTTATTCCGGAAGGAACTTCTGTAATCTTTTGAGTCCTGTCTTGCCGTACAGTCGTTTGCCATTGGTTTCAGCTGGACGTGATTGTATTACTCGGGGACATGAAATGGCGGCAAAGTGAATGCATCTGCTCTTTTAGATTAGGCTCGACATTCGTGTTTGTGTCCTGGTAGCCATAATAGCTTTGCAGTAGTTTGGTTGTCCGACAGTCTTACACTCTGCACGCTATTCCTGCACTCGACAAAAGAAAGACCAGATTTAGGATGGGGTGGGGTGGAGCGCCTCATCTTTCAATGTGGTGCGCGAGTATTGCCGGGAAGCAAGCATTTAGAAATACACTTGTGGATACGAGATCTCCGTCTATTCAAACAATGTTTCTACTTGTTTTGGGATGGATGTTGCCAGAATCGATACGATCCTTTCAAGAATTTCCACTGCTGTCCCATGAGGTTACGGTTCAGAAAGCTTCAGAGAATTCCCGCCCTTCAAAAGTTAGACGGGCCAAAAGAGGGCGCCGCTGCCAAATGATACAAGGGAAGCTACGCACAGAGCGAAAACCTTGAAGCCAAGAGTATCTCAAATGACCTTACTTGCAAGGACAAAAAAAAAACAAAAAACAAAAAACATTCAGCAAACAAAATAAGACGAACGTAGCCTGCAAAGACGTTGAAATTGAGTAATATCTATTTCGGTATCGCTTCATTTGTCTCTCGCTGTTCTGACGAAAGCAGGATATAGTCTGGCCAAGAGTTTGTTTTGCCCAGTTCATATTGTTTCAAACAAATATGGCTTCTTGCTCAAGACGAGTGACGTTTCTGCAGGGTTTCCCGTCTGCTGGGTCTGTGTATGTGAGGATCATTTCGCGACCGATACTTCTTACAGGCGCCGGATTTTTCTTGACGGGCTGGCGAAGGGCCACGTCTTATGGGATTTTATTTTTCTGAGTGTAGTGGTGAGGATGATGGCCTTCAAGCCACCAGCAGTTGGTGAGGTCAAAGATCTTCCATTTACACAAAACACCAGGCACATACAACGGGTAGTTGACAGTACTTCACACAACCCTCTAGATAACCTTTGCTGACTCTGAGGCCAGGTCCTAGCGCCGTAAATAAACAAGGCAAAGTGGAGCTCTGTGAATCAGGGATCCGGGATCACTAGATTTACGCGCATGCGTAGATGTCAACAGTCTAAAATCCCAGTGGTCGACGACCAGTCATGGGCCGTACTTAGTAAACACACACACATCACACAAAAGACCTGAGGTAATTAATCAGCTCATCTCATCGTCCCACTCACCCAAAAAACAATAACATTGGTCAACACTGAAATTATTACTGACTTAAAAAGGTCCCAATCTGTAGTATCTTGGTGGGCTAAACACAAATATAACCATGAAGAATTTTTATTGGCTCTCGTTTTGAAGGAACTTGATGTAGTTTATTTTCTATATTTCACCATGTAAATTTTACCCAGTAGGACTGTAACAACACCCTAAATAAGCGTAGAATCATGTAAAATTGATTCACATTACACAATGCCTTCATGCACACATTATCCAGAAATTACTGCATCATTTTCTGATGCAGTGCAGTACTACTGCCAGGCGGCTGATTGAGTAAGCTGACGTCAGCAGTGTACTATATAAAGTCCAGTCATAGGTTGAGCATTTAAAATATTTCAGACTTCGTGGGATATGGTTTAAGCTATTGTTACATATTGTTACTGCTATTATTTTATCCATTTAGTTACAATACAGAACACTAATGCCTCGAAAGTGCGTTAATACCATGAACAATTTTTGCTATATTTATGGGAAAGTGACATTTGCCAACCAGAAGAAAAGTATCACTTCTCAAGTGAAGAAGGCATATCCTCTTTACTTCGGATGCAAGACAAGCCTTGGAGCCCGCATATATGCTGTACTACATATGGAACACAGCTTTCACAATGGTTGAATGGCAGAAGACCATCAATGCCGTTTGCAGTCCCCAGGGTGTGTAGAGAGCCAGGCAACCACACAAATAACTGTTATTTTTGCTTGGTTTTTCCTCTTTCCGGCGGGATAACGAAGCAAAAGAAATCGAGAATAGTCTACCCCAACATTGCGTCTGCGTTGAGACCAGTTCCACATGGTCAGGGACTTTTTATTCCAGAACCTCCAGCAGAATATTCTCTTGGTTCAGCCGAAGAGGACGAGAGTGAGCCGACCTGTTCTTATCCTGGTCAGTCAGCATGCAATGATTTAGTTTTCACTGTGGTGCATCATCAACCCCACACAGAATAACACAGGAAGAAGTGAATGACATGGTTTGTGATTTGGACTTATCCAAGAACAAGCCAGGATTGCTAGGTTCAAGACTTCAACAATGGAATCTTCTAGAAAAAGAGGGCTTGATTACTTCATTTCGAAAGCGCCACCAGCAGTTGGAGGAGCCTTTCTACAGAAAGGAAGGTAATTTTGGTATTCTGTTCCGATACTGAGGGTTTCTTGAATGCCCTCGAAATCACTCATGACCCACAAGAATGGAGACTATTTGTAGACTCTTCGAAACTGAGTCTTAAGGCTGTGCTTTTGCACAATGGAAACCGTCTTCCATCTCTTCCAGTAGCGCATGCTGTCCACATGAAAGAGACGTACGATAACTTAAAGCAACTACTGAATTTCATTGTGTATAACAAGTACAACTGTCACCATTTCGGGATGTACACAATAATTATTGCAGATTAAAAAATAAAACCAGAGTCAATTTTTCTTTTGATTGTCATATTTGTGTTGAGCATATAAAACTGATAAGAAATGACTAATTTTATTTCAGTAACATGACTTTTGTAAAAATTTGTTGACCAGTGTAGATAGTCCTGCGCCTGCGTGAAATGATGCAAGGAGTCTGTGCTCTTTGTCAAATGGAGCGAAGTTTGATGGTTGTAGCCTCGAGCGACCTTTGGAAGATTGCTATCGCGTTCAGAGAAATTGTTCTCTCAAAGACACGAGAGGCATTCGAAAAACCGTTCAACGTTCGTTCGATCGGCATTTACCGTGTTTTTATTTATGTATGATTGTTTTGCGTGCAGCGTTCTGAACTTAACAATTCGCTCAATAGAGCGGTCACGACCAGGTTAAAGCAGGCAGTTAAGCACATGCGGCTTCTGAAGTCTCGCACACATCCCCTGACGTTCACCACCTGATGGAAGTGAAAAAAGGGTAAAAGTCATCATCTAACCATTTTGGTCGTTGGGGAGTGAGGTTTCAGATTCCCTCACTTTTGTAACGACGATGCTTATCTCCTCTCCCTCACTGCCTTACCTTCCTTAGCCCTCACTAGGAAGTCAGGTGCTTATTCTCGACAATCCGAGGGAGGAGGTAAAGTGCGACGAGGCTGAGGTCGAAGTCACGACGAGGATGAAGTTCAGGTCACGGGGCTGAGTGCAGGAGGGATCGCTCTCTTTCTCTGGTCTCCATCCCAGGCACCGATTCACCTTCGTATTAATAACATACGGGCGTCAATAACAGACACTTAATGTGTATGTAAAATATACGCATATTGAGCTCGTATTAATAGCAGACACGCATTAATAATTATTGGGCATTAATGATGGGTGTTTATTAACGATAGCGACGCTACTTTGAAGAGGTGTGAGATTCGCTGTTCACACAGATGAAGATATAAGCGAATGATAAGAAAGCAGCGTTGATTCTGGAAAGTCCGTTTCTGCGTTTCAGAGATACTTTCTCATGATAGCTATTGATGTAGGAAAGCTAACGCCCAAGTTATTTTTCGAGTGTTTTTCGAGTGTTTCAGGGCCCTTTTTAGTCCCGAAATTAAGACGACAGTGAGAAGAAACCATTTTCGACGTGTGGTGCTTATGGCCTGTCTCTTTGTATTACAACCTTTAACCTCGCGCCGGCCTAATCCATGAAATAATATGCCAAAAAAATGTCACAAGAACCATTTTCCAGTGGTCTGTAATATTCATCTCGCGACGTCATTAGTTTGAAGGTAAAAGACTTTCAAGTTTCCTTGTTGCAGGACTGACGCAATAAGGGTTTGCTTACGTTTCCCCGCTGTGCAACATCATAGCATGCACTGTGAGCATAGTACCTTATTTTTTAAAGACTGTTATATATAGTAATTGCTATATTGATGTGACGGTTGAGGTCTATAAATGTTTGCGTCCTAACCAGTGTCGAAGAGATTTTAAAATACATAATGTTGTCAAACAACAGTTATCAATAATTTTACACCATTTGAACATCTTTCGATTATCCTGCTTATAAACGTTATCACTGACTTAAAAAGAAAATTGTGAAGGATAACTGATTAACTACATTTGTTCAATTATTGGTTTAAAATGTTGCAACAATTCGTGATACTTTCACCAGGCTGCAACGTTCAGAATCACGTGACCCGGTCTGTTGATTGTTTCTTGGAAACGTAGGATTTTCTTTTAAGTTTTAAACACTGTCAACAATGATAATCTAATAAAAGGTATCTCTGAGATCGTCCACAGTCCCGTAGCAGTCGTGTGCTATTCACCGGAGGTAACTGCTGGCGCCCTGAAATGAAAGGGGCTTTACACGAACAAATGTATGACGCCAATAAGGCTGCATTTAGTGATACTGGAGAACCCCCAAACGACAGATTTAGGAATTGGTTTAAAACAGGCTCGTCCCCCTGAGAGTGTCTGGTTTTTAAATTGAGGCAGCTAGGACAAAGGACTGAGCAAACAAAATAGTTTGTTGAAGACAATTGGAGAAGGATCAGGCTTCATTGAAATCAGTCGATCAATTTCACGTCCTGTTATATAATACCCAACTACAGTCCATATAACCCCCCTCCCACACACACGCACTCTTTCTATCTCTCACCCCCACAAAGTTTCTCGCCTATCTCCTCCACAATAAAACACACCCACGCTGGTTATTTATGCCGTATCCTTCGAGCATTCCGATTGCTTACTAGTTTTCACCATCTGAAGGCGAACAATAGAGTTCACATGAAGAGGTCAAAAACCTGTCTATAGACATGTATATACTATAATATACTGACGTCGTCTAGCGTACAGCCAATGGAAAAAGACCCTCGGGGTATCGGTAACATTGACTTCACGAATTTGGCCTGATTCTGTCCACGAAGAATTTGACTTACTTTTGTCCAAGATAAATTTGTAGGCTTGTATCTTGATAACGTAGACGAGAAAAGCTACTTGGGAAAAATGCTGAACGTATCCCAGCGATTTGCAGAAAAACGTTTAGCAGTCTTGCTGACCTTTAAGACGGCGACAATTTTGTGATCATTGGGCAAGAAAAGACGGTCCCTGTCTGATGGCGCCAGAGCCACAAGAACAAGCCGCTAACGTCGTAAATAAAAGTGATAAGCACTAGTGGCGTGCCTACGTTTAACAAAATATCACGCTAACAGAAAACTTCTTACAGAAGTCATTTTCAAAATCTCTTTATGATGATGACTTAAAGCATAAATAATAAATGTTCCGCCTATTAAAACGTCGTATAGCTGCTAAGCGTGGGATTAAAAGGAGGAGCTCCAACAAAGTTACCAAAGTAGTTACAATCGCAGCTTTGTTTTTTTTCCCTCTGAAAACTATCACGATCCTTTTTACCAGCATTTTCGCAATCATACACGTGCATGTCAGCAAAGTGACAGTCATAATGAGACAATTCCTCTGCGCAATATTCAACGAAAAAAAAGTTTTATCCTGCCATTAAGTTACCGAGGCAGAGGGTATGTCATCAGACAGTCACAAATACGTAAACATATTCAATCTCTTGTCAAGGACAACGGTAGGGGTGGGGGCAATTGAATTTTAAAAAATTCAAAAATTAATATTTTACAGTAGCAAAGGTTGACTAAGTGCCAAAAAGGGAAAAAGGTTATAGGATCGAGTGGTCATCAAGGTATAAATACACAAGCCGAATAGCAGTTAAACTATTAAATATATTTAATAAGGAGTTGCTTCTATGTTTAGAGTTTCTCTTTTGTTCTGAATTGAGTCCAAGGGTTAGAACAGATGTCTCTACAAGAGGCCAGGACAGGAATTCATGTCAAGGCTGTAGTCCTCCGTACGGCAAGCGTGCGCCCGCCAAGAGTACTGCAGGTCCCATGAGCCAAGTTGTTGCGGGCACAAGCGTTACACAACGAAGACGTTCTCGGCTTGTGAATGGGTTACAGACTCGTAACAAGTTTCAGCCTAGCCAGTGACTGAAACCACTCGGGAAAGGTCACTCCCTTTTGATCTTCGTTCGTCCGGGCACAGAAAAAACTTTGGCGAGTTAATGAGCACCACTTGATCGGCTTGCCTGTTCTTCATTCCAGCCTTCGCAGCTTTGACAAAAAAACGAATCAAAGAGCTTTGAAGCATGATCATAAATGTCAAACCATCAGTAAACAATGTTTTTTGTTCGCAATTTTTCTTTACACGATAGAGAAAATATACCGGAGAAAGTATACATGTTGAGGGCTTTGTAACAGATACGTAACTGTGATCGATTTTTATACGCATTACCACATAACGTCGATCCCGTTATTTTGTGCCCGACATACGCGTTTAATTTCTACGTTTCAGGCCCACGAGTGCCGCTAGTTCATCTCATCAAATGTAATTTTGTTTGTTTGTTACAGGTTGCTACTCGATCATCAGATGCCAGCTGCGGAGATCCTGCCCTGAGTAGGCTTGATGCTGTGAAAGAAGCTAATCACGAAACCGGTGCGTCATCGGGGAAGGTGTGTAAGTGAGCTCACAAGTCAGCAGGTGACACCTGAATACGTCACCCAGTTGCCCTAAGTCTTTCTATGCGCAAGGCCCCACGGTGTCCATGTCCACAGATAGTTGGGCGTTCAGAAATCGGATGTTTGGGACGGAAAGCTCTCAGGCTGCTTCCGCCAGCAGAATTCAGCCGAGAGAGTGAGCGAGCGAGCTTCACGTTTCCCCGCGTCCAAAGAGACGAAGCGAAGGGTGCTCAGTGCCCTAGACACCTTATCACAACGTCTTGCTCGCATCCAATAATACGCAATAACTCTCACACGCCGCTTGCTTCGCAAGTCTGACCTCGAAGCCTCAGGAAAACCCGACAGGAACGATGACAGCAAGACGGTAACGAGATAGCACGTGGATCAACAGTTAGCTGTCTCTTTTGTCAGTCGATCTCCTGGCTAGTGTGTAGCGGAACAAGCCCGAAGCTTGGCAAAAAAGTCGGATCCTTTCGTTCATGTTTCCTGCACTTGATGCTGGTGCTCAAATGAGGAAGATCGGTGATATCCTCTGCCACACGCCCGTGTAGAAATAATTCATGCCTCACAACTCAGTTGCGTCTCTTTAATCTCGTCTCGGCGACGCCAATCTGCGAGTGAGTCGGATGTAAGTTTATCCTCGAGGTCTGGTGATATTCAAGCTCATCTTCTAACAGAGTCATTATCGCATTTCTTGTTTCTAGAGGCGACCGCGGGTAAGTCACTAAACTAAGACGTTAAAGTACAAAGGACTGAATTACCTGCTCGCACAAGGTGACAGGTTCATTTGAACGGTGTGTCTGTACCAAGCAGGCAAGGACTGGTCTTCCAGTATTGCCGCAAGGTGTACATAATGAGAAGACAATGTTGAGTTGTTCACGGAACAAGACTCTAGGTGAAGGTGGAGGATCCAACGAGTAATGTCTCACGAAGTAAAGTTTATGACCACAAAGTCTGCCACTCAGCTTATCTTTTGTGTGTGTGTACCCTCGGATAATCTTTGGGGAGGGGGTGAGCCCTCCATTAAGTCTGGGCAGCACATATGACACCTAGATTTCCGTGGTCCATTTTCTGTAGTGGTGCATCACTAGCATCTTAAAAGCTGACGAAATAAAGACTCGTGTGAAGATTAAAGCTCTAGTTCAGTAGCGCGCTAAAAGTGTACAAAAGGACTGGAGCAGAGACAAGTCCTGAACCTGGACAGCCAACCCTTCGTGTACCCAAATCACTGGCTGTAGCTGAATCAATTTATTGAAGCGTTGCCTCTCAGCAGACCCAGCGGATGTGCTGTAGTGAACAGGCAGTGAGAGAACCGACGTCGATATATTATTGTGTACACTGTCGATATATTAAAGTGTGATTTTTCGTTACGAAATTCAACCAACAAGCACAGGTGGATGCCTTTTGCCCTTCAGAATGTAAATAGACTAGGTTTTGACAGTCGGGCGAGTTTAACGAGCTGCATCTGGCATCAGGATCCCGTCAAAGAAGCGAATTTCTTCCTGGAGTTTCGTTAAAATCGTGTAATTGCACGCCACATTTGCGACAACTCTACGAGTAGACATGACGTTCGTGCTTTATACCTACAAATCACCTACATTTGAGTTAAAAAAATCAAGCTACCAGGCAGTAAAGCAAGCAAGCAAGCAGCCAAACCAACGACCCAGTGCAGCCAGGTAAGGGGGAGTGTTAAAGGAAGTGTTCAGGAGTTTTTTTCTCTCGCGGGAACAGAGAACAAAGCAAAGTGGTCTTCTGTTAAGGTGTTAGCTGTAGAACCTACACGTGCTGAAAGGCTTCGACAGCGCGCGTGTTCTCTGTGATTCATCGATTACGGCGTCATCGATCTGTGTTAGCAACATCCTCCTACGACCTCCAGCTCGCGGCGTGACCAGCACCCCGGATGTTGGTACAGTGGGAACGGGAGTAACACGGTATACACACTGACGCACACATACACACAAAGTCACACAGAGACAGAATCTCTCTCTCTCTCTCACACACACACACAGAGACGAAGAAAAAGAAAAGAGAAAGAATTCATCAAGCAAAACAACACCGATCCCTCTGGCGTTAGAAGCAGATTAACTCTGCTATTATAAGAGAGAAATCCAGTTAGCTCACCACTCACGGTGCTAGATCTTTTACTCTTTTGCGCGGGTGAACTCTCACTAAGGAAGCTGGTTTAAAACCAAAAAAATATAAGGTTTCAGGGACACGCTGACTTGCCTGTCACGTGGCGTGTTGCCTGCAAGAAGGAGGAAAGTATTAGTGACGCTGGTGCGGCTTCATTTCAGCTTTGACCCTGCAAAGGTTCATTCTCGCCTCCAGCACCTTACAACTTCTCTGGCAAAATCTCTCTCCTCTCCATTTTTGATGCAGGGATGCACGCAGCTTACAACCAGCTGATCACGAAACGTGATTTGATGTTCTGTTCTCGTAGATCATCGCAGAAACTCGTGGGGCTGTAGGTCAAGGTAAAATAACGTCAGAAAGAACGTGACCAAGAATAGCACGCGGGTGAAGACGTCACAGGAAATTTTGCGACATTTTTTTTGCGCTGATTTGGATCCGAGGCCACACAGAGTCTCTGAGTAGACGACATCCACGGAGAGGAAATTCTGCCTCATTAATCGCTGAGTGATCCCAAAAATGTGCGCGGATGCAGAGGGTTTCCTTCTCTGAATAACAGACAGAGTGCACGTCATCAACAACAGTCCTTTGAGCGTGAAATACCAGTGTCTGTCAGCGGTGTCAGCGTGAGCACCCAGCTTCTCCGTTTTGACAACGTCTGCCAGTTCCAGAAGGATCTCACTTCTTCAAACTTACGGTAGTCTGAAAGGGTAAGAAACCTTTCAGCGCACCGCTATTCAAAGTTGCTTGAAAAAGCCATAATCAATGTCTGCATACTTTACGTAAGGTTAGTGTTTGTGAAGCTAATAAAAGGGTTATTGATGACAGACTAGTCTTCACTTCGCCCAGCTGATTGAATGACATGAACTTGACCCCACAGTGTCAGGTACTGAGCAAGCAGGATGTACTCATTTTCCAAGCAAAGCACTCAAAGAAGGCAATACTCGATACTTTCATTGTTTCCCAGTCAGTGATTATCCCTGACACAGTTATGCCGTTAAAAGGCTGAGCGGTTGCCTAATCAAAGCTGAAGGACTGTCCAGATCTGAATGCTTTCTAATACCTGTCAGCGCTTGTAGGTGTGGTGTCATTTCAACGTTCATCTTCTTTGCCGGCGGAGGATTATCTGATCGACGATGGGATGCCTAAGGAGTAAGCCGGCAAATAGTTCGGAGGACAAGACTGCCAACGGGCCAGCGGATAGGGTCACCTTCAGCAACCAGATTCCCGACCAGCGCTGCCCACTGACCGTCCGTCAGGCCTTCAGCCTCAAGCAGTCTTGGCGCGCCATCAAACGTAACATCTCGTTCACCGGGGTGGAGATGTTCATCAGGTACGTAACCATTTCTTTTCTGCGTGTCTGAAACGGAGGATGGGTAATGAGAAAGAAGACAGAGCAGATGCAACTGGTGCACAGAGGTCTGGTTTTCTGATGACGTACGTCGTTGTGTGGCGGGGTGCTTGCATGTCGTGTGGTGGTGGTGATGATGGTCGAGGTGCCGTGTTGAATGTGTTGTGCTTAAAATCCGTAGTTCATTCAACAAGAATACTAAGAGATCCTATAAAATACGCACACCCATACAAATGTTCACTTCTGTGGGAGATTAAGCCTAGTTTCATGGGTATACCGAACACGGAAACAAATTTACCAAGAATCAAGGTCTTGACACGAGAACCACAATCTTTGTTGTCGAGGTAGCGGTGACTAGAGTGACGTCACCACGTCTGAACAGGTTAAAGCCAAACGATGGGGAAATGTGAAGCGAATTCGTTCAAGTTCAACTGCAAAATAACATTGATTAGACAATCAGTCCTTCAGAGGATGTAAAAGAGGTTGAAAGACTTGGTTGGCTGCACAAACCACACTGAGCTACACACTGTTACCCACTACTATTACCAACTAGGCCATAGGGTCCTGACCTTTCACCAGGTCGCCGTCCCATGTGAGGAGTCACTTAATTCTACATGCGGTCTCACTTTGCACTTAATACTTGGCAGCTTAACTCGCTATGGCGTCTCGCATTAATCTTCCTTATTCTCATTTGACATACGACACACGTGTCTGTTTCTTACTATACACTTTTGCTTATTATGCAAGTTATTTTTTGCTTTGTATTTAATATGACTTACTACTTATGGATTTTTCATTTTTTAGCCCATTATTTATGTTTGGTATTTACTTAAGACTCGCGAGCGGGCATTTTACGCGTCACAACAACAACAACAACAACAATAACAACAATAAATGAAGATTTTTATAGCGCATATTCACACTCATAGAGAGCATGCTCTTAGCGCTTAAAAACAAGGAAGAGACATGGACTAAATGGATAGAACACGAAGGGCGTAAGAATAAACGACAGTACTGACGACAAACAGAAAACAAAGATGGAAAACACAAAAAGACACCAAGTAACAGAACATAGAAAGTATAGGGATTCTGCAGAGAAAGATGGGTAGAAAATTAGCAAGAGCAGAAGGGGGGAGGGTAAGAAGGACGAGCATTTTGTGGACTATGTTAGGAGTAATGCTCAAGGAAGAAGTGCGTTTTCAATACAGAATTTGTTTCTGTAGCATCTCTGCATCACGCCTTTCTTCCGTGCTTCGCAGTCCTTCTGCCGACCTGTGACTTGGCGTAGTTGCGTGCCGGATCTGTATAAGACACAGTTCACACTGACCTGAGCTTTACCTCAAGTGCTGCGATTTAGCCGCGACGCCCGTAATCAGTAAATGTTGCAATCAGCCAGGAAGCTTCCAAATGCTGTGTGCACAGATGTCAAGGCTACCTTCTGTGAACCACATTGCCACAGCGATAGAATAGAACTTAGGAGCTCCGAGGTTACTTGATACCAAAAACCACCGAGTTAGCAATCTTTGAGCGCGTTCAGGAGGGTGAGCAAAGATTGCGAATCGAACAGGCAAACTGATCCACCATCGCAACATGGATAAATTATAAATAAGTGTAAAATAATGTTTCCTTGGAAAAAAAATCGATATTTTGTTTTGTACATCTAAGTTAACGATTGAAGAGAACCTGTAATTTTACCTTGAAATAATTTACACACATCACAAAAAGGCATCCCTCCACGTCAACTCTATATATCCCCTCATCGCCGGCAGACTGAACAGCGTTCAGGCACAGCTGGAGGGAAGCAGAAGAGGGAAGAGGAAGAAAAAGGGTTGCTGAGGGTATATTAATTTTTATGTATTATTTTTAAATCGAAGGTCAGAGAAATCAGTTATGCTCAGCAAGAAGAATGGAGATGCGTGTGTGTTTGTGTATGTGCGTGTGTAGGTGTGCATGATGGATACATAGAGGGAGGGAGAGAATGAAGGACACGTCTGTTAACATTCTCTATCTTCCTTCAACTGGGAAACGGATAGCCGAGTGGATAGAGTCACTGGCGTCTGAGCCAAGAGGCACCCGGTTTGTTATCCGTGTGACCTTCCCCCAGTCGATCCAGCTGTTGGTAATGAAGAACGGGTACCTGGCTTCCCAGGGTTGGGTAGGCAAAGCAGCGAGGAGAGGAGATGGGCACCACTCTCACATAAAACTATGCTTGAGAAAAGTAAAATCTCTGCACTGCACTCACTACGACCTAAAAACAGGGTTAGGCGCACAACATTTACGACCTTTTTACTTCCTTCTAAAAGCTTCCTCGTCCGTTGTCTTCCTGTTGATTCCGACGTGAAAACCGATAACAGGTAGACGAATTTCCTGGCGTAAAAATCGTGATGAGGGATTTGACAGTCAGAGAAGATGTAACCGAGACTGAGTGGAGCAGAAGATTTGCCACTGGTGGTACTAGACGCAGAGTAGCAAGGCCATGCGTGGCAGCCATTTCCCATGACTTCAGAGAGATGCGTGCTCTTAATTCCTCTTCTCGCAAGGTCTTCAGATCATTTAACACTGTGTGCTGCATTTCTCTTGCAGTTTTAATTCTTAATACAATTCACACGTTCTTCTGTAGTATTATTTCGTAACTTCTGTAGTTAATTATCAAACTATTCCCTTTAGCTGTCTGCTAGGCTTCTAGCAGCATGCTGTACACAAAGCCCCAGGTCACACACACACACACACACACACACACACACACACACACACACACACACACACACACACACACACACACACACACACACACATTTACGCCATTTTAGCTTGTGTATACGACAGAAAGACGGGAGAGAAAAGGGACTAGGAGGAAAAGGTAAGGGGCGGAGGAAAACAGAGCATGCGATATATAAGGGCCACAACTGCTGAGCTAAAAGCTTATCGACGCGTACGTGGTTATTTCTCTTTGTACCTATGTCCTGTGAACGTTATCTCTCCAGTATTTTGAAAATGGTGTAGTATTTAGGTGACACATACCCCTCATTGTTCTTGAATCTATTTGACATGTTGAGTCCCATACATAACTAAGTCATTAATAAAGACATGAATATGGGAGAATAGTGTTGACGGTGATATTACAGACAATGCAAACGTGTGCATTGAAGCTATACTTAGGGGCCCGCAAACGCGAAAGTTGATGGTGAGTGAAGGCGTAATCCGCTCTATATCAATGCTTACCTCCTACGAGCATACGAGCAGCGATACCCACCTCTGAATAGGACGACGATCGATTACATGAATGCTAAAAGATTACCACAATGATTTCAGTCACTCTGGCACGATAGATTACCTCCCTTGCTTTCAAATGGCACACACACTAGTACATTATCTCCCTTTCAAACACGCAAAGGTCAATTGGTACGGACGCATGCGTGTGAAGTAAGCAACAACAGGTGGGTGTTGTCAAGTGCCTTCTGTTAACGCCCCTTTTCGTAAAGAGTCCTGTCCCTTTATGCCCACTGTAACATTTTTGCCATCCCCTATTACAGCTTAAGTCCTACTCATTAAGCAGAAAGCCTTCACTGAAACGTGACATACCGATTGTATCTATAGCAATAAACAGGATAAAAGAAATTCAGGACAAATGTATCGCCACCATTAGGAACAAGAAAGGTATCACTCGTCACCAGCCGTTACTTCCAGCAGTATCGTTTCAACCCCCTTGTTAAGGTCGGTAAGCTTTCCATTTATTTGGAAAGTTGGGTAGGATATTTGCTCTGTGCTTTCCAAAAGTGGGGGGAAGCTAGCTGACTGTTGTACTCTGTTCAATAATCGTGGGAGGGGAAGAAGGATATTTTGATGCAATCTCCCTTCAACCGATCAAACATTTCATAACTGGTCTGCGTTTCACAACGCCAAACTTTGCCAGGTGCATTGCCTAGCAATCATCGTGTGTATTTTAAACAATAATTACAAGCAGCGAATCACGGGTCTTTGCGTTAGACCGATAAGACTGTTCTGGACTTCTGGCGATAATGCCTCCCTCCAACAGCATTAATACCTTTTCTCCACACCTCTGACCACACGCTCTCCGTAAGGTAAACCAGACGCTCTTGACACTAACGTTCGCCATAAATCACACAGCTCAATGAGTGCCAAAGGCAGGATTTCAAGACTCAATGAAAAAAAGAGGCTGATTTCACGTTCTAGTTTGCCATCATGACAAATGAAGAAATGTTTATTAAAACCAAATATAAAAAAAATCCCACACAGCGTTGCTTGAAAAAGGTAATACGCGATAGAAAGTGAGGAATCTTACCTGGACATTTCGCCGATAAGGGTAGCGTTATGTTTATCGATAGCTCACATAATAGTGCGTGCACGTCACATGGGCGTCGAGAGCGGAAAAGATAAGCGATTGGAGCAGAACGGTTAGACATCGATCCGGGGAAAGCCACACCAAACGGTGTCGGTTGACGACGTGGCTATTGGCTGAGAATACCGCGCCCCCCTCTCACCCACGCCTCTGGTTGAACTATCGTCAGGGTAAACATAGCCACCCAAACATGTCCCGTATATTTCACAAAAAAGGGAGTAAATGTGCTAGCCAGTGTATCTGAAAACAACTCTAGCATAACATCATTGCTGTGACAGTTAAGTGGGGGAGGGAAGGAGGCCGTGAGTGGAGGCGCGGCGGGGGTGGGGGGAATTTAATAAGACTTTACTGTCTCAGACTCATGTGAGAACATGCAGTTCATAAGCCTGAAGCAGCGACATGTATCAACCTTACAAAAGTTCACCAGCGATGCAGCTCTTAGCTTTTTTAAAGTTTAATTCTATTTGCAAACAAGGCTGACCCTCATACTGAGAGAATTTAAAGGGAGATTTTCTCAGCTTCAGCATATTAGTAGGGTCTGAATGGCTTCTAAACCGAAGGAAATACGCACAAATTGAGGTTCCTTGCGTGTTGCTTATATTTGACTAAAGTATCTTGTCATTAAGCAAGCGGCATCTTCAGGCTAGTTATATTTCCAGTAGCCTTGTCCAATAAACATACGCGTTATCATACATAACTAAAAATTATATAGAAGAAATAAGTCTAAAATTCAACAGGAGAGTCAAATGCATAAAGTCATACAACCAGTCAAAAAGGCAACATTTTCGAATTCAAACGTAAAGGGTCTTTCCCCCCTCTTACTACACATGCATGCGTGTACATTATGGTCGTGCTTATTCCAAAGAAATGAGCCAAAATGTACAGGTGCTGTAGGCATCACAAAGCACTTGTTGCAGCGCGAGAATTTATTTTTTTAATTTTTGTAAACAGCAGTGGAGAGCGAGAGCGGGCAGGCGTGGACTCTCAGTTTGCAGTGTTTACTGTCAAAACAACGAATATAAACAACGGCAAAATAATGAAGCGCAAAATTAACATCAAAAGCCTGCCGCTGGCAACTTCATCTTGCTCTGTAGCTCCCAGTTCATGAACATGCCACATGAACATATCACATGCCCAACTCTAGCTGCATCTCCCTTCTCTCTTCCCCCTTAGACACCCCGGTACACTTTTCTTCCACCCGTGTCATAACAATCGTAGTCTGTGATCAGCTTCTTGTGCTGCGTCTTAGGGAATAAACAAATTGAGATGTTTCGCACTACAAAGAAAAATTCATTTGCACAAGAACTGAGGTGCAACTGTTGGTGTTCTCGAGAGCATATTCTATCTATAGCAGCACGTT
The DNA here is from genome assembly GCA_004794655.1 of Marisa cornuarietis. NCBI lineage: Eukaryota > Metazoa > Mollusca > Gastropoda > Architaenioglossa > Ampullariidae > Marisa > Marisa cornuarietis. The sequence goes on along the minus strand of SMMW01000046.1, from coordinate 9,938,823 downwards.
TCGCTATTACTCCGAACAACTTAGAGCATACCGTAGTACAGGTGTGGGGAAAACACGTGTATATTCTTGTCAGTGGCATAGTCGACTCGAATATCTTGCCAGGTATGTTGTATGTTAGAGTGGAGTGAAAGGTAGGGGTGCAGACTGGCAAACGGCCACAAAATCACTGAGAATTAATTAAAGTCGGTGAATGAAACGTGGACGGCCCTTGATAACGCCAGCAAAAACAAGAGCTACCTTCTCCATGTTGCAGATGCTGATGGCTTTGGTCTTTGCTAAGGTTCCTCTTCTTTTCCTCATTAATACACCTGTGCGATGCTCTCTCGTCTATCACAGCTTCTCTCCTCTTGTTTGTTCTGCACCTCTTTTTCTGCTCCTCTCCATCTTACATCTTTCCTTTCTCTATGCCTCTGTTAAGTATTTACGTCTTTCATACTTTGCGAAAATTCACAGCAATTTAGGAACACTCTTATGTTTCAGTCATACATTACAATAAGCAAAATTCAGCATAGAATATTTGGAGAAGAAATACATGACTATTTACTGTCAGTCGCCATAAATAACCTGACGTAATTTATTTTTCTTTTGTGTAAAAATAAAGGCAGCAGACTAAAATATTTAGGTGATTTCTTATGTGTGTGTGTGTGTGTGTGTGTGTGTGTGTGTGTGTGTTTACGTTTGTCTATTGGATGCTTAAGCTGGCGCGAAAACTGGATTTGTGTGTGTGTGTGTGTGTGTTTCTGGATTGATTCCTCAGTGCCAGGATTGTGCTCTGTTCTCAACTGCGTCGCCTTAAAACTTCAAGGGCAGTATTCTGATGAATCTGTTTAATGGCTGAATTTGCTTAAACCAATCTTTACTTTGCGAAGGTCAGCTTCACAAAAAAGTGCTGGCAGCAAGGAAGTGAGCGTAAACATTGACAAGAACTATTCAAGTCATGCTGCTTATGATGTTAGGGTTATGTATTCCTCTATAGCATACAGCCGACAGGTTTCTATGACCATTTATTATGACTTATTATTATTGTGTATGTTTACAAGCATCTACTGGATGCTTAACAAATACTTATAAAGTAGCCAGCTATCGTTACTGATACTGTGTCTTGCGGTCACCACTCAATGTCGTGTTATGGGTTCATCCTTCTTCTGGCCCCAGCACATAAAAGTCATGCACCCGAGCCCACTCACTTGTCAAACAAACAGTGTAGTGGGTCTAAAACTGTCTGCTCATCATTTCGCGGCTCATTAAATAATAAAAAAACCCTTCTCGCTTCAAAGATCAACGGCAGTGTGATGGAACTGTGGGTGTTTACCTCCAGGAGAGCTTGGTTTGATCAACTTCTCCACTGGCTGCACAGCGGAGGTCGCGAGAGTGGATAGGCGTCAGCTGACGGCTTCACACGCACTCACGCACACACACACACACACGCGCGCGTGCGCACAAGGCAAAGCGAACCTCAGTTCATTACCAAACGAGGTAAACACGCAAACTAAGAAAGGGTTTGCTTTGTAATAGTGCTCATGAGCCGTAATAACTCATAAATGCCTCTGGTATTTCCCATCATCATCAACAACATCCCCACCAGCACCACTTCGACTTAGACGGTATTAAAAGTCCACACACACATGCACTCTAAAAACACGCTTCTGGAATAACATATGCATGGACTGAAGAATGGAAACAATAATAAAAACCCTCAAATCCTGATTAAATAAAGCGAAATAGCCTTCAAATCTCACATTGACTGATAAAATGAGGATGACACTTAGCATGCAGTAACCCACCATGTCAATGCATGGCTACTAGTGCAGCTATACTTGCTTCTCACGAGTGACTGTGTTTTTTTTTTCTCCCCTGTTTTACTTACAAGTTGCCTCCCTTCTTCAAGTCAGCCTATTTTATATATTTTTTTTTTGCCCCTCTTTTTAAAAGGTCGGACACCAGAATATAGAAGTAAGCCAGTTGCGTGCTCTTCGTCACGTGGTCGGCAGGATGAGTCACGCGTTTCTCGTTTTACGAACCGAGATACTACGCTACGCCTGTATGATGGGCACTTAACTGTCACTCACATTTGCAGTTGCTTTCGAGGGTGGATTCTTCTAATCAGACACCGCTGCTTTCTTGAACGCGCACTTTTGAGGAAGATGCAAGATAATAGATGAAAGGGCATGTTTAACGACGCTAGGCGGATGAAGTAAAAATTAGACGACAGAGTACGTTTCCTGGGAAATAAGGTAATAAGAAATAACGTAAATAGAGAAAAATCGGGTGTGGACGCCACACTCGTGAATAGTCTGGATCCAGTTAGGCTGTCCAATAAACTAACTAAAACTTACCATTGTTTTAGCGTTTTAACAGTTTGATAACAAAAGAGTCAGATTTTAACTCAGTTCGCCACATTCCTGTACATCTTGAAAAGATATTCAGTGTGACGTCTCGCCTTTTTTTAGGAACTTGAAAAACACGAAAACTGAGCAAAGATTTTGTTCTGTAACATTTCTACCTTATCTTTTTGACACAATATAATGAATTAATATAATCAATAAGGTCAGGATTTCACGAAGGAGTTTTTGCAGTATTTAACACGCAAGTTGCTGTGTTTATCGGGTGGCCTTGATACCCGCGGATGGCTCTTTACTTCCTTTGGAAATAGAAGGCGCCTTCAAACGGTGGTTGTGTTCATAATACTGCGCGTGCGGGTGGACGTCAGCGGGTGGGTGTGCGCTGGTGTGTTTTGCCACGTTTTTGAGGTGGATTCTTGATCTGTCACTTGTTGTGCTGGACCAGTGCCAGTGACTGGCATGTGCTTTTCTTCAAGGGAGGATAAATAGGAGAGATACGGGAAGCACAAATTCATGCACACACGCGCACGCGCCTGCCCACACACACGCAAACGCACGGACGTACTCATGTACGGACGCTGCACCATCGCGAGCAGCAAGAGAGAGAGAGAGAGACGACCTGTTACTTATATTACAGAACTGTGTACGCTCTGGAGATAAACCATGTAATGTTGCTTGAGATGATGGGGAAGATAACGCCTCTTTCTCACTAATGATCTTGGGTCCCAAAAGAACCAAACAATTTAAAGCATGTTTAGTTGCTGGAGAGGATTAAAAAAATAACTTTGGCTTTAGAATTATCATTCCTCTGGGAAACAGAAAACGCACTTAAGTTTGAAAGATAATTAAGTGAAAACTTTTGAAAGTTTAACAATTGGCTGGTCAATTAGCTCAGACAAATGGATTTGCGCTAATAGGATGTGCTGAATCAATAGGTATTACTAGAAAAGGTTACGAGTCGCTCGCGACTAGTTTTAGCAGTTTGTTGATCTAATTGCGCCGGACACAGTTTAAAACGCAGAAATTCAGCTGTCGAATGTATCGTTCGAGAAACCGCGATTTATATTGATGTTGCTCATCGATCGTTACGTATATTGATTGATCTATTAATGAGAACAGTTGTGTTCATTTGCATCATCATCATCATCATCATTATCATCGTCATCATCATTTATTCTAGAATAATTTTAGAGAGCATAATAATTTTAGATGCAAAAGGATGTTACATCAATTTGCATGTGTGTGTGTGTGTGTGTGTGTGTGTGTGCTTTGTTTCTTTCTGTTGTCTATGTGCTTTTTTTGCTTTTTCTGTTTATTATCTATGTGAGAGCGTTGTTTGTGCTATTGTATTGCTGTAATATACTGTGACATGAAATAAAACTTATGGAAACTTTTTTTTAGAGAGCATCTTCTTCTCTCCGGAGGCGCTAGCCAAGATATGGGGTTAATCACAGGGCAAATCGTGGTCATTCTGCGCATGCGTCGAAACGAAACCTTACTTCCGCCTGGCCTGTCTATACCAGAGGTGTGGAAGTTTTTTTCACCCCTCCAAGGCCCATTTGGATATTCATAACATAATTTGAGGGTCATATCATACAACATTCTCAACTTAAAAATTAGCCGGCTATGTTTGGTCAAGCTGTAGTTTTGCCCCAGTGTGCTAGCACTTTTACAACACGTACACTCCACTCCCAGCCTGTCTGGCGCTGACTGTCCTCTTAGTCATCACAACACAGGCAGACGACCCCCGGGCAGCCGACGAGAAGCATTCGTGTCTGTCCCGTCATGTACTCGTATGTGTCCCATCCATCCCTTATCGAACGTTCCCTGATTGTCCCTCAAAATTTACTTTATTGTTATGATTCACTTAATATAAATTGATATATAGATATAAATTTGAGTTGCTAGGAAAAAACCCTCATAGACTTACTGAATTTCGAGTCCCACCTTTCGGTTGGCTTGGCCGGGCCAAATCAAATGATTTCGCTGGCCTCATACGGCCCGCGGGCCGGATGACCACCACCTCTAGTCTACACCATCATTAACACATTAACTGCATATTGATCGCGTATTCATGGTGTGATTTGACTGTTGGGGGAAATCAAGAGACAGAAGCAATTGTAGGACATACCTCCATTTTACCCCTTGATATTTAAGTTTTGTAAAGTTTTGTTTAGTTTTGTACTGCATGGTCTGGAATACTTGCATAGGAGAGGTGTCATACACATGCTAGTCATGCTTTAATATCATCTAGTGGACAGACTAGCTATAACCGTCTGATCCCCCGCACTTGGAACTGAAGAGTGGTGTTAACTTGCGGCAGTCGCAGCTGGAAGGACAGCTGTAGTGTACCTTCATAAATTTTCTAAATATCCTAACGCTTTGTTCAGACTTTGAACATACTGTCAGCTTCAGTGCACCATGTTAAAGCACGTTGATTGTGTGTGTGGAGAAATGCGCTTTTAAGTCGTCATTATTATTATTATTATTATTATTATTATTAAATTCCAGCAATCTTCTGTCCTCAAAAGTTGGCTTGCCTACCTTTTTTTTTTGGTTTGAGTTCGACCGTTACAAATGGGAAAGGGGTAGGAAAAAGTCAAATTTAGTCAAAAGAAAGAATATTGCGATTGTCCTTAAGCAGACTGAGCTGTTTTGCAGCTCTTTATAGCTGCAGCTGTTCTTTCTACTCTTTGATCAAAAGCACACTGAACGCGAGAAACGCGTCATACCTATCACCACGATAATTATATCCTTTTGTCCATTTGCTTTTAAGGGAAAAAACTTCCCTAGGCAAAAGGTTACTTTTCCTCGCAGTTTTCTTTATGTCTTTGATAAAATATCTCTTTTTATTGTCTGCCTAAACCTCGATTTTTTTCCATCCAGCCGACTTTGACGCACGCGTTCCGCTGACAGTGTCTCCAGATTATTGACGGCCATTTTGAACCCCTGGCGGTCGTAATGGTTGGAAGATCGCGTCTATTGTCCAGGAGGTTGTAAATCACCTTTTGGTCATTAGCAGGAAGTTGGGTTTTCTTTCCTTCTTCTCGCAATGAGAGTCTGTGCAAGGGATACCATCCTGGACACTAAGTCAAGCCTGCTGACACCGTAAATCTTTCCTGTCCACTGAGAGCTTGTGACCGGAGCCCTCGTACGACTTCCTTTAATTGAGGGAGAGTGGGGTGGGGTGGGGTGGGGTGGGGGGCAGGAAACTATCTACGTGTTCTGTTGTCGTCATAAATCTTTGTCGAAGGGGATCTCGTTTAAAGTTGGCGTTATGGACTGGCGATCACGGAATCGATTAGCGATCAAGTCTCGGCAAGCCTTAGGAAGTTGCGGCCCCGTGAACAAAGACTCCCTTTCCGGTTAACGACATGTGAAGATGATGAACAGCTAGAGGAGCCTGCACATCATCTTGGGCGGTAGAAGAGTTCTAAAAAAAAAAAAAAAAAAAAAATTGACACCTTGATTGCTGACAGCGCCTGATGAGTTATCTCAGGTGCAAATTTCCCTCCCTGAGTTTGACAGGTAAACAACAGCTCGAGATGATGCTGTGAGGTTTGAGGAGACAAAAACTGAGAGAAAAGAGAAACCCGACTTGTCGCCGAGTCCGCTCTTGCCTCAGTTCATTTGCGCGTGCTACACGCGGATGCATGTGGTCATGCAAGTTCGCACATGCACCGCACGTGTGTAAAAATTCATGCGCATAGTTGTCTGGAGCGGTGAATGGATGCATCAGCAAATACAGGGATCGAATGGAGCAGCGAATGGATGTACTTCGGTAAAAAAAAAAAAAAAAAACCTGGACGGACTGGCCGAAAATGAGAGAATTCTATAAGTAATGGAATTGAAGCATCCACTTTCAAAGTCAGGAGTTTTCGACTGTAAATTCTCTAACCCTATTATTATTTTACTTGTAATGTATTGATAACTCAGTCGCACTCATTCTTCAAAGCTGTCTCAAAACAACTACATCGAGAAAAAATTCTTTATTACTTACAACAGCTCCCAGTAAAATTGAAAAAGGGATGGTCTGGTTTTGTTTTTGTTTCGATACAATCTTACGGCTATTTTCTCTCCAGAGGTGGGGTATCTAACATCAGACTGGTACCAAAGGGAGGCCCATTATCACGGCATGTTTCATCCTTGGCCGAAACAAAGCCAAAACACACATGCAAACACGCACACCCACGAACATAGATAACAAACAAAAATAGGAAAGGATTCAGATCCTCCTATGGATTCGTGTATGACATACAGCTGAGAACAACAACAGAAGCAGCAACAACAAAGGAAAACAAAAAAGGCGCAATATTTGTGCACATTTCCGTCAACGTCGATTGTTGAGTTTCATTAACTGTCTCGTCAACTGAAAAAAGACAGCTGTTGTGGTATTGTTTTACTACATCCCCTTGTTCCCTTGAGGACGTTCTAAACTAAAAGTGATCGCGCTGACTCCAAGTGGGTTAAAAAATTACGGCGCTGTTTTTTTTCTTTCGGTAACTATGTCTGTCGGCATATGTATGTATTTATGTATGTGTATGCGTGTATGTCGTGCAGGGATATAGGTGCATAAAAAGTGTAAATATTTCCTTTGATACTTTTCAAGGCTAAATAACTGTGTAGTATGAGAATACTCGTTAAGAAAAAGAATTGCCGAGAGAGACAGAGAAAGAATGACAATTCTTTATTTACGATGATGGTAGAATAGGCAAGAGAGAAAGAGAGAGAGAGAGAAACAGAGAGATAGAGGGAGGTCGCTGAAAAGAGAAACAGAGGACTTAGGCAGATCTCGGACAATGTGGAGATAATTTGTAAAGAAGACGTTGACTAATGACCACGTAATCTGCCTGCAAGAGTAAGTGATAAATGTTCTGCACACAGAAGCTGATAGGTTACAATCCATCATGCTGTCCATAGCAGCTAGCCAGAGAAACACGGAAAGAGGGAGAGAGAGAAAGAGAGAGAGAGAGATTGAAATACATGTGGTGATGAGAGTAAGAAATCGAGAAAAGAGGGGATAGAGAAGTAATGTTCATTTTCCTTAATCCTCTTTCTTTCATTTTTTCATTTATTTTAAATTTCCTGTCTCCCGTTGTGAAAGAATATCACAGAACACATAGTTACGTTCAGTTCCACATCAATGTTGACGTTACTCCTTCTTGCAAAGGCGAAACAGCAGCGGGCTAATTTCGCTGGTGCTTGAAATTTGGACTGGGAATGACAGCAAAATACTTCATTTTATTTCCCATTCAACTTTGTTTCCATTTCCCCCATAAGCCACGCGGACTCCAGCATTCAGCATGTCGGACACACGCCGAAACACATTTCCCTTCTTCATTTCGCGATTCCGCTCGATAACTATCCATCTCTTGCATATCTCCTTGTATCTATAATTTAAGGAACACGATACAGAAAACGGAGAATGTGAACAGCAATTTCTGTGTCAAATGCCTGCTTTACATAGTGACACAAAAGTACAGCCACTGTGCGTGCCGTCTATTGAGACTTGGGAATAGGAGACGGAGGAAAGCAAACATCTTACAGATTTATCGACAGTAATAAAAGAGATTCAAGGCTTCCAGTATCTTTCTTCTTCCCCCCCCCTTCGTTAGTGTCTCACATTTGCTATTTATCTTTCATTCTATCGAGAGAATCATACGAAACATTGATTTTTTTTCTCCCCCTAAAAACTTCAGACAATAAAAATGTCTTGGCGATTTTTATGAAACCGTCACTGGAATCGTTTCGGGGTTGAGCTCGAAAGTGCGCGAAACGATAAATAGAGGGGCAATGAAACTGGATAATTAGCCTTTCGAGTTAGCATAACTCATCAACAACTAGGACGCCGTGTGACCAGGTAGTGCGACAATCGTCACGAGAAAGGGGACCTGCTGAAAATTGCGTAAAGACTACTCGTAGAACGAAGAGGTGTCGTCGCAACCTTGCTGCGATAAGAGGAAATAATGTGAGACGAGGACGGCGAAGTGGGCGTTTTTTAATCGAGAATTTTAGTGGGTTGTCGATAATTTGATTGGATTGACCCCATTAATAGGTTGCCGGTCATTTTAGTGGGTTGGAGGAGGGAGGGAGGGAAGTTAGAATGAAGGAGATTACGTCAGTAGTTCTATGGATGGCTGATCATGATGGAGTGGGTAGACTTGAAAGAGTGAGGGGAAGGAGAAGGTTAGAACCAGCTATGCCCATTTTCTGTTATTGTGGTCAGAGCCGTAACAGAGAAATCCCAAGCTTGGGTGTTTTTTTTAACAGCAGAAAGTTATTTACGCGCGCGTGCGTGAAGGGGAGGGAATGTGAATGTGGAATGCCAGCTGTCTGCATGAACGACGTTGACGGAAGTAAAGAAACACTTCACAGCCTGCCTGAGCTGTCAGAATCCGCACTCTGTGTGTGTGTGTGTGTGTGTGTTTTGTTGTTGTTGTTGTCGGTGTTGGTGGTGGTGCGACTGCTGGCATCCACTGGGCCTGGCGGTCAAAAACTTTTGGCTCACACGCAAATATTTCCCCAGCGGTAAGCAGTTCTGTCACTTCAGCCACGCCGACAGACAGACGTTTGTTTTCTTTCTTTCCTTCCTGTCCAGTTCTGTTGCAGAGCAGGCACCCGCACTGAAATAGAAGTGGACAGGAAGGAAAGAAAACACATAAGGGGCAGGTGTGGGGAAGAAATCGAAGATCATGCTGGAGTTAATACCGGAGAAAGAAAGAAAGAAAGAAAGAAAGAAAGAAAGAAAGAAAGAAAGAGTATATTCCCATTTCACAACATCTCAGCCGTATGTCGAGCGTCTTCCACAATCCTTCTTACATCTGCTGGCTGCTCGACTACAATATTCTGAGCGGCTTCTTTATCCTTGGACTCAGGTCCTAAAAAAATACATCACACCAAGCAACCTCTACTTTGTAGCGGGTAAATTTCGTACACTTTCCGAGGAGCAGGTGAGAATTGCGATGTTTCAAGACTCATATCTCGCAAGTTAAGAGGATTATTCAACTCATATTCGGTGGGTTATTTTCTTAAAAAAAAATCGAAACCAGATCATTAAAAATGTTATAATCTCGGTTCAGCCTTTAATGTCACTGTAGGCCATACGTAGTTCTGTTTTCTCCTCCCTTTCTGGTATTTCAGTCCTTGTCTTTCCTTTGGAATTCTTTCTTTCTTTTTTCCATTAAACAACTTCATTCTCGAGGAACCCTCGTCTGACATTAGTAGCGAAGAATGTAAAGATGAGTATGTAATACACAGTCTTTTCTTCCTGAACATTTTATTAACAGAGATACAGGCCAAAGTAATAAAATAATTAGATAAAGTATTTAGCATTTTAGGATGTGAAATTTGGCTAACAATAATGCTATCAACAGCTACCCCGTCTGTTCTGCAGCTATGTAAGCAATGGCGTGGAGTAGCTAATAGCATAGTAACTAGATCACTGGTTCCTGAAAAGCGAGGAGCACATACTGCCCAGTTCAATATCTGTGTGACGCAGCGCTATTTCCGTAGTTGACCCAACTGCTAAATGGGTACCTGACGTTGTCTAGATCTGAAAAATGCCAGGTAAGACGATATTGGAAAATGAACACTTTCCTTACAAGAATTGCAGGACCCGAGAAAGGTGCTGTCTTGAACACCTCTCACTTCACAACAAGCAACAGACGAGAGGAATACTTTTTACTTTAAAAAAAATCAATGGGATTGGCCTCCTTTTTTCGCTCTTTCTGTTCCTTTCACTGCATTCTTAAGAATTTCAAAAATCCCGATAAGTCTACTGCAATAGCAGTAGTAAAATATTGTACAACTTGTATAAAAGGCAATGTAACACTTAGCTTCTTTGCCAACAGTGCGACAAAATAATTTCAAAGCTCTAAGCTAAACTTACGTCAAAGGCGTAATCAAGATTAGTTCATCTAAACACACACTTTAAGGACATTTGCGACCGATATCTTATATATAATATATGCCAAACGATACGCATACCGATAGTTGGGTTGTCAAGAAACACCCAATACACTCGTGATTAGCGTATTCTAAAAAAAGCAGGTCGTTTCTCCGAAAATAACTACTGCAAAGACATTGTAAAGAATCCTCGATTTCCTTGTTTGACATCGCCAGGAGCACAATAATCTCGGTTTCTCAATGCAGGTTAGGAAAACAATTTCCCTAAAATTTTGCAGCGACGCAGTAGTTTTATGACAGCGTGCAATTCGTATATCACTAAGATTAAGCTTAACACTATATTTTATTTTTTATAGTTCAAGTAAACTTTAAATTGAAACTGAAAATAGGAAAATCATGAGCTTATGAGTCACATATGTTATGCCCCTGACTAAAGATTTACAAAATAAAATTTTCTGATCAATCGTCATTAAAACAATTTTATGTATAATAACTGTTCTTAACGCTTTATTGCTTTAGTTAAGCGAGATACATTTCCAGTATTAGTAATGAAAATACGTGCAAATAAATAAAGAAGGTATTGTAAAACTAGAACAAAGTAGGGGAAACGAAGGGTTGCAATCTAACTGTCCTACCCGCGTTATGAGAACAGCTTACTGAAGTTAGCTCAGTTTTTTTTATTGGCTTTGCCATTCAGTGACGTAAAAAAAATTAAAATCTTTATTTATTTGTTTGTTTATAGCATTGAGTATTCTGTATCAGGCCAGTATTGCAGCAGGACGTCCGATTCCCTAACACCTGGACAATAGGGACATAATAAAGCATTAGCATTTTCACTAGGGTCAACAAAATGTAAATGATGTGGGTAGAAAAATTAAGTGCCAAGCTGGATCCCTGTGTGTTTTAACATCATTCAGTTAAGTATATGAAGAAAAAGACGATCTAAATATCCAGTAAAAAGGAAAAGATCTTTAACAAACAACATATAAAAGACGGAAGGAAAAACAACATTACCAATGACGAATATAAAACAAATACGGAAAACAAAGAGAGGAACAAAGTAACAAGGACTGAGAGTATGTATCGTGATTGTGCAAAGGAAGTAGCAATAAGCGGAAAATGGGGGCAGGTTGTAAAAAAGGACGACATTGTGTGGACTGTTGTTAGGAGTAATGCTTTATAATAAAACTTTACAAAGTCTTACTACTGCTACTGAAATATCGGAATTTATGCATATTTACAACTGTTACTTCTTCCCTTCTTAGGTACCATTTCACTTCTCGACAAGCATTCCCATTGCGGATCACAACAATATTAGATTTTTATAAATTAACAGTGAAACTTATGTGCGTTGCAGTGTTTTAAAGGACTGCTTGGACTCGTAGGCCTTGTAAAATATCTGTTTAAAACTACGTTATCAGCAGATAACAGGATAAGTATATGTAATAGGTCGGGGTTAGTTGTGTGATGTTAGCCATGTTAAGTAATAAGCGTTGCGAGTGTGTCGATAAATAATGAAAAAAGGAAAGGGCTGCATTTTGACCTTGCTTTAACCCTACAGGACAGAAAAAATTGTAACATCGTTTCCTGACCTGACCTTTGCCTAGCTAACATCATACGCTCAATAAAACATTTATCATTTTTCTCATTTAAAACTTATTTCATAAAATAGAATCAAATGCTTTTATGAAATCTGTAAATGATGATTTTTTTCTGAGAGAGATATATATATAGAAAGATAGATATATATATATATAAGAGAGAGAGAGAGAGAGAGGGACAGAGGAGTAAGAGAAAAAGTGTAGAAAGATGTGAGGAAGCTGAAGCGAAACATTTATTTTTATTCTGATAAATCAGTTCCTGATCTTATCATCTTTCCTGTTCAACAGTCAATCAGAAACGCGTAGACTGACATTACGGTGAAAGATTACATCTTTAAGTCTGCTTTGATATCTTGTTTATTTTACTTTACCACGTTATCTTTTTTAGGTTTTCTTTACTCAGGTTGTGCATTAATTACTTTATTACTTTAGATTTACGTGTCTGCAGTATTTTTTGCGAGCCAAACACAATGTGTATTTCGATGATGTGTAGCCATAGTATGGCTTTTTTATCCATGAACCAACAAGAAATGATAGAAGGCATTTCTTTCTATTACACTCAGTGTTTACAATCAAAATCATCTCAGACCCAAGTTAAATTGCAAAGAGAAGATTCATAAAGAACAGCATTACTGTTTTTTTAAACAGCATCAAGCGATGGAAGAGCTTCTTTGATTTAAATACAAACACGCAGAGTGAGAGAGAGAAAGTTGGATCTCTTCAGCTCCATCCCCCCTACCATGTTGTAGAAAATAAACAATGTCTGCTCTTCGAGAGGTGGAAGGATAAATGTTTGTGAAGGTGTAAGGAATGTGTCTGTGTGCTGACTGTCATATCTTATCTCACACTCGCTTCTTATGCTTTCACAGTTTCATCACCTGGCACGGTGCCCGGGCAAAAATGCTGACCTTCTTTCTACCAGTTTCCTCCAATCTTTTTTTTATCATTTTTCTCACGTAGGCTACTTTTATCACATCATGGCTGTAGCGCGACATAGTCAGATCCAATCACAGTCCTTTTAAAACTGCAAGTACAGATGCACTCGCAGGTTCCTGTGCTTCGTTGGTAGCGGTCTCCCAACGCCCTTCTCCGTCTCATGCAGCCAGCTGCTAAAACTTACGAGGGACCCATTCAGTTTAAGGTTAAATTATTCAGTGAACAACCTTTACAGTCCGGCATAAGAGCGAAGGCTACGTTTCTGGAATTCGCATTTCACACGTAAACCGTGTTAAATGTATGAAGGCCAGAAGTCGAAGACCGCTGTCGAGGTTGGTCGATATGGAACTCGAGGGCCTACTTCTCGAGGGATCCACCTGCCCCTGGCGGCGTCAGGATGGAGTCAACATTAGCATGGATTTTAATGTAGCTTCGTTTATTATTAGCGTGGCGTCGTCAGAACAAAGTCATCGTTAACACGGAGTTTAGCGACTAGTGTCAGTGATTCGTGTTTCATCAGTGATCTCGTTTCTTTATTGTTTTGTTGGTAAACAGGAGTAAATTAAAGTGCATTGTGTGTGTGTGTGTGTGTGTGTGTGTGTGTGTGTGTGTGTGTGTGTGTGATGAAGTATCAGTGGCCCCTCCAGTCGTTGTAGCAATTCCTTTTAAACCAATGGTGAAGTCACACTTAATCATCCAGGGATCGGTTGCACGACATGTTTCCTACACACTTAAAACTGTTCTAAGCAAGCAAACTTAAAAAACTTTTTTAATCGCTCCGAAGTCATTTCGAAGTTTTGCACTGCCGTTTTATCAACGTTTCAGTTGTGGTTTTCTCTTTTAAATTTTGAAATCGGAGATTTTCTAAACTTGCTTAACCTTGCTCTGGTACCATGAAAAAAGTTACGTTGATAGTACCATGAGGTCAATCTCAACCCATTGTAAAAATACGTACTATATTACTAAAGTACAAACACACAAACTTATTGTACTCATTACAGATGAATTTGGTTTTCTTGTCCTTTCATCTGGGACAAATGTAGACTCTCTTGAGCTGTCCATTAATGGCGTTGGATGGTGATTGGAGCTGATGCTGGTATCTCTTGTGAAATGCCGCAAGTGCGAATGACCTGTTTGACATCTTCCGGCGTTTGCTGCACTTTCAATCTTTGACATTCGTGTGGAATCATCAAACCAAGAGCCAGCTCTTTCAATCATATATTTGTCTTTTAGGTGCAGATTACCGAAAGTGAAAATCTATGAGGCGCCTACGTAAAACACTCTTCTACTCGCATACCATTGACTGCCAGTGTATCAGTTACCAGCAGAATGGACTAATCATCTTGCCGAAAAAAAACCGCCAGCCATGTCGAAACCTTTCTGTTTAAAAGGCTTGCACATAATGGACGAGTCGCAGTTTTACTTTCTTATTTTATTATTATTTTGGTAATTTTTTCCTCCGTTTTCGATCCTTCCCGAGGGTATTTGCAGTTAGAAATTAAACGACCTGCCAGGCATGATGGGAAACACTACTCCACGTGCTAGCAGTGTGAGATCAGAATGTCGGCGTTGAATGGCCGAGAACCCCTTGCCTGCGTGCCGCTTGATTGACAGATGGGATAACATTTATGCCCGTGCAGAGGCGAGCAGGGAGAACTCGGTTCTCCGATGCATGCCAGCGCGATTTAATTTTGCTGTTTTTTTTTTAAATTTCCAGTTTGTGTACATGTGGAAAAAATGTGTAATACTTAATATTAGCACTGTTATCGCGTGAGCTTAACTCACGCTGCACTGCTTCAAAGCACGTCGGGAAAATCAAGCCAAAAACTTCCGTTATCGAGCGCTATATCTGGTCTTTAAAATTGGAGCCGATGAGGGCCGAAAGAGCTAGTGTAAAATCTGAAATAAATCTCTAATCTATACCTGACAGGCGCTCTACACTCTCAATAATCCATACTTCACAGGCATCAAATTACAGAGCATGTGGTTTGTATTCCACACACGCCTTACAAAAAACGGGAAGCAGATTTTTTTCCCTTTGACTGTTTTAAACCCCGTGTGACGTATATTACTAGAGGAAGTATAGAGTGCCCAATACTTATTAGCTACTGAATGTGCAGAGTTGTGCAGATACCGGGAAAAGATAACGCCGCACAGAGAGGGCTGGAAGTATAGCTGATGCTCACATAGCTGATTGTGATTGAAGACATCACGTGGTCTACCTACTGATGGAGGTACATGACAGCCTAGCCACCGGTAGAGGTATACTGTCTCAACACTGACGACCTAGAAATAAGGTTGTCTTGGGCCTTTCTCTTTTGTCACTAGACTCTGCATGATTGCTTGGGATACATCTTTTTACTCTGTTAATTATTCATTAACCTCAGCACAAAGTTATTTTTAAATGAGTGCTCAGTGAGTTAATAGATACGAACGGCTAAAATCTGAGTGAACAAGCCATTCACGAGATGCATGTTCGTGAACTTTTGAGTTCTTACCTTAGTTTTGGACAGAGGTCAAGAGTTCATTTCCCCTGACGTCAAAATGCTAGCTCGCTGGTAGCACGGACCTTCATCTACTGGATAAGTGTCTCAGGTTTATATCCGGTATAAGTCTCAGCTTTCCTTATCAGCGAGCCCGTGTTTCCAGTTCCGGTTTGCTGTTGCGAAGAGACACGGAGATACGGACCTTCATTTAATTTTAATAAAGGTCAGTGGTTTGCAGGCATAAATGGATTCGAAAACAATGGACAGGTGCAAATTGTTGCATTGCTGGATGTCATACCAATAAAGCGAGATGTCGTTATCCTCAACAAAAAGTAAACATCTATCCTCGTCGCCATCATAGCTTACAATACCAACCGACCTTAGCAACGGGGGGACTTCCCTATTGTCGTCTGCTAGTAAATGGCGTTGTCGTGAACTCAGTGCTACCACGGACCTTCATAATGTAGCATTTATTAAATTAATTCTTAAAGTATAGGCTTTTTATAACAGAATAATCTATATAATTGTTTCTAAAAAATCATAAACAATGCTTTAAAAAAAATTGTTAGTGGTAGAGCAAGTTAGTAGCATCTGTTGAGACGATGTTTTTATATGATAAAATTGACGATAAACCCACATGCGTTTTCTTTAAACAACCAAAATACATTTTACAGAAAATACTACTGTTGATTTTGCAGTCAGTCTTCTTTAACAAGGTTCTTACGACAGAAAAGCTTAATTACTTCTAAAATTTCTTCGACGTTAAGAAAACCTGGCATTTTGAAATCGGAAACGGAAGTGAAAATCTAACGTTTGTAGGGTTTGTTACAATTGGTCACTCCTATGATAGCGCAAAGAGGCAACGAATGAGAGACACTCATCCAGTAGATGAAGGTCCGTGCTGATAGGGCAACGCCTTAAGCTCGTAGCTCTCGCATTGACTACGGCATTCCGTGATATCAGAGGCACTTTCGTTAGAGGCCAATCTTTGTGTTTATTTTAGCTTAATTTAATGTTTTAATGATTGGAGTGTTAGCCTTTTGCAAGGAATAGTAACGCATGGGGGTCTTGTTACAACAGCAATTTTATTTTGACCCCATAGCAAGTCCCGCCTGTCTGATCTGATTCTTCCCCCACCACTCATCTCAGTCTGCTGATAATATATGCATCTGAACATCTGGACACATAGGTATTGCCCTGTAAACAGTTAGCCAGTATCGTTGAGGTCAGAAGGCGATTGCAGAAA
This sequence comes from Marisa cornuarietis, assembly GCA_004794655.1. Lineage (NCBI taxonomy): Eukaryota > Metazoa > Mollusca > Gastropoda > Architaenioglossa > Ampullariidae > Marisa > Marisa cornuarietis. The sequence goes on along the minus strand of SMMW01000046.1, from coordinate 9,922,307 downwards.
AGGGTTCATCTTAAAACTTCTGAAGAAGGAAACTAAACTTTTTAGAAAATTGCAAGGCGTTTTAACGAAGTCTCAAGTGTGGTTTTCTCTTCAAAATTTAAAAAAAGCTTAAAACTCTTTTGAAATTGCAAAGACAGTTTTAACAGCGATATATTCGCGATGATCAGAATCAGCTTTAGAGGATAACTCGTGGATGGCAAGCAAACAAAAACAAGAGATAAAATGTAAATGACAAATCTTTTTCAGAGGCTTGGACTCAGCAAGCTAATATCGTCAGAAATATTGAAGAGATCGCGTTGACAACTGACAAAAGAACAGTTAGAGTCCTCGATCACTCTTTAAAGACAGGAAATTGCAGACGCTTGGAATGTTCATCGATCAACAGTCGTCGATTAAGTGTTTCAACTGCAGAAATTGCATTTATATTAGAACAAATAGTGTTCCTGTATAATGCCATGGTATTTTCTACATTCTAAGAACTGGTCGAGTTGGCCTGCCATGTGGCATGATAATCTGTTTTTACTCCCTGTACTCCCTACATGGACCAAGCATGCAACGTTGTTCATCATTTTAGTCTTTATACTGTCGAGTAAATAATTCTTTCCGTACTCTTTCATCCTCCACTTTGTATAGCGTCGCTTTTTCATGTCAGACGCTGCTTCCTCCCTAGCGGGTACGGACGGCGTGTCCAGCTTAAAAAGCTTTATTTTTTTGTTTAGACGATATAATTTTAATAGTTCTAGAATTTATTTGTGCGCCACGTTTAAGACCTGTTTATAAAAACTTTTAACTGTTTAAAATAAAAAAGAGTTCTCGACAAGTGGGATCCTCTTTGTGGGGCGTCTGATCCCGCACGCTCAGACAACACGTGACTAAAACATAAGCACGCAAGCGCGCACACACGAACGCATGCACACAAACACCTTCATTGGTGTGTTTTATGTACACACATACAAACACACTTACGCGCGCGCACACACACACACACACACACATCACATAGATGTGTCTCTTTGCACGCATGCACAGAGGAAATGAAAAAAAAAGGGTAAAATATCAAGGTAAAGAGAGTTTGAACACCCCCCCTCTGTCGTCCTCATCCAATTTTCTTCTGTTTTCTTCTATATACGTAGGCCGACAGCATCGTTAATCATGCTTTACAAGCTTTGATGGTCGTGAGCAGTGTCGGTGCACGTGGTTAGGCGGAAGCTGGGTCTGCTGGCGGGTGAAGACGTGCGCATGACACGAGTCACGAAGACCGGGAGGAGCACAGGGGGATGATTGTGTGCTAGCGACATGCACCACAAACGGAGCTCCAGCTGTTGATAACGGACCTTTTGTCGCCTGCGCCCCGCCTTCCGCTGGCGCGCTGCAAATGTCAGAAGACATTCCAAAAATGGTATCGCCATCTGTAGCAACAGCGATGTCTACAGCAACAGCACCAGTACTAACACCACCACCACCGCCACCAGAAGTAAAAGAAATGGGGGGCGGGGATAGAAAAAATGGAGGGGTATAGATTTTTAACGCGGAGCCAGCAAATGTAGCTGTATAAAGTTCCCTTAAACAAGGGGAAAAGATAACAGTGTACCCCATACAAGATTTGAGCCCAGGACGCCAACTTCTCACTTTATTGCCAGCAACTGAAAACTGCGCTACTGTGCCGACAGAAAGAAGAAGAAAATGTTGATGAAAATGGCAAGAACTGAGAAAGTAGTTCAGAAGAATGAATGTGAATAACAGTACATCCAAAAGGGGTCTTCTAACAACCTACCAGCCTACTGCGTAGCTAGTTAACAAAGAGTCTCAACAAAGTAAGAAAATATGTCCCAACAGATAATGTAAAGGAAGAGGTACGAGAAGAAAATTTCCGAATTGCTTTAGGGTTGATTAGAGACATGTGAAGGAGCCGATAGAGTTCAGTTCCTAAGGGGAAGGGGTGCCCCAAGAAGAAGCACAGACCTGGGAAAGGAAACAGGTTGAGAGCAACAAGATCAAAATTAAATTACGATGGCAAAGAAACGAAAAAGAGTAACACTTAAACCATTACAGGAGAAGAGAAAAACACACCAACGCCTGTCTGTTGCACACCCCTCCCCAGGGGTGGGAGAAGGGGATGAGTAGCCTTATGTTAAGTTGTGTGTGGGGTTGGGAGCGGGATGTGCGGGTGTGTGTGTGTGTGGGGGGGGAAGGATAGAAACCGATTGCGCCAAACACTGCGATCGCTTTTCTCGTTTCTGGGTGTTAGCGATAAAACAGCTAGGACGCGAAGAAAACACGACAGCAGCAACAAACTGATGACGTCTTCACTCATCTTCAGCGATTGGTGTTTGCCTGTTTGCATCGCCCACATCTCTACCGCATGTCAGCACAGAGATTAGAGTTTTTTCCTCCCCCCCCCGCCCCGCAGCTGATTCTTCTGTGCTTTTCTTTATATTCTTCTACTTGTAAACAAGAGAGGCTTTACTTAACACAGCAACAGAAATGTTTCGTGGTTTGTTGAAGGTTTTTCTTTTAAAAATAATGTTCTAGGCCTCGTATCCATGGTCATCGGCAATTTACCCGTGAATAAAGGTGGCTTAACATGAGTAGGCAACTAGCAGGTGACGTTTACCCGACAGACAAACAAATCTCAATTCATTAGCCACTGAGCAGAAATTATAATTATGTCTATAAATAGACATTATTTAGAATTGATACTGGGTAAATGAATATCTCAAAACACCTTTGAGAATGGAAAGAATAATCAACATGATGGTGTGAGTCAGAAAATGCGCAGACATCGACGACTGGGCAGCACTGAGTTTTCAGGTCAGTGTGGCACGTGTTTGACCTAGTCACACGTGCATGTTCTTTTTCCCCATTCTGTGGGTGGCGTGGGCGAGTCAGCGTGATGCTAACGTGAGACGTTGGCCGCTGATGACAGACAAGGCGACCAGCTGGAGGGCAGCGAACCACAAAAGCGCTTTTGAATGGCGGCGAAACCGCTTCCGGCCTATCGCCGGGGGACACGCTACAATCCGCCGAGCGAAAGTCAGTTTGGTTTTGCCGCTAAACAAATAATCATGGCGCACTGTGAATTAAGCTTATCGAACGCGTACCAGGAAGGCGTAACATGGTGGGAAGATTTAAAAAAAAAACATGCCTGGGCAAAAGTTAAAAAAAAAGTGGACCTGTCGAAGAAATAGCACAGATCTGAATCAAAGGTGGCATTGATAAACATGTATGCGATGAAGGAAATATTCAGACCGCCATTTCTCTTTCTCTCTCTTTCGAGAAAGAAGAGTGCTGGTAGGAATCAAAGTGAGCATTGACAGCTGAAGAAATAAGTCGCACATTCGATGACGGAGGCTGGTGGGCGAGAAAGACCAACAGGCTAACGTCGAAAAGAGAAGCCATGATAAAATCTTTACGGCAGAAACTGGTGTAAAAGGCTGATGGTTGAAGTTCGAGATTTGGAAGTGGGAGGGGGGGAGTATAAAATGCAAAGGCTGTTTTTTTTTAAACTTGCAGGAGTATGTCAAGAGGGAGCCGACGTGTCTGCAGCTGCATCGTGTCAACAGAGTACACACATATATATATATATCCTTCCTTTTCCTCACTTCTCTCTCTCTCCCTCCAGTCTTCATGGTCACTTCCACGTTTAGTCTTTCCCTTTCCGAGGATGTGCACAAACGAGTCCATTGACGGCTCGGGTCACGCGCGTGATGTCTGGCTGTGGCTCGATGACATCAGCGCCTGCGGCCTGGGTGACCTGCGGGTTGATCCTGCAGGCGCGTCGCACACTAGCACCGTTCTTCACCGCTGGCACGCTGTTAACGCTGCCTGTCTTCTGTCGGTGGGAGGTGTAGATGCAGTGGTTCCCCCAAATGAGGTGGATGTTGATGGTACGTCTACGCACCTCACTTTTTTTTTTTTCGTCTCTTTTTCTAAAGACGCGCGTGAACACACATTAGGAAGTCGATGAGAATTCTGGCAAAAATGCAGAAGTCGCACAGGCATTTACGCACGTGTCGGCTAGCAGAGCTGCGTGCTATTTTCTTGAACTGTGCGTTATATATAAGTAAGAATAGCGGGCCTGTGTGACAAGCTTTCAATGAAAACATTTACCGTGAACTGTCTAGATACAGGGCCGTGGTAAACAGAACTTTCTCTGGATGGTCCGCTGGCCTTGTCATAGAGAAGAAATGTCAAGATCATGCCCATTGCCTGCAGATAACTGATTGCGTGCTGTTAGAAGATTACGCTTGTTTTGGAAACACTGACAAAAGAATGAGCTTAAGGCGTTGCGATCTTGTAGATCTTCCAGAAAATTCTCTTTGACGCCATAGAGCTTGCCTTTAACTCCTTCAGGAATTTGGTCGACTCCCAGAAGACGAGCTCTTCTGGTTGTGACCGGACTTTCCTTCCTTAGAGTCATTTTTTGAGATTTCAGTAACAGCAATAACGCAAGCTGAATTCAAAGATTTTGTTTATACGTCTAGATTTAAAAAAAATATTATCTCGAAAGCAATCTTGACAAATTCAGATACAACCTGGAGTTGTAATTTAAAAGTGTGAATGCATTTTACCTGTTAGTACTGAGTGAGTGGGTTTGAGTTGGTCTGGGGCAGGTGGGGAGTAGGTAAGTGCTTTGGAATGCACCAATACGCACGCACAAACACAGACGATCACAAGACATAGTTTATAACATCTGTTTTGTATTGAAATGTAGACGACAATGGATGCATTGCACCTAGCACCAAATAAACTCGATGCACGCATACCAACCACCCGTACTGAAAAATAACAGTTACGTTTGCTTATATAGCGCAATTTCCTAGCCCTAGCAAACGAAGACGAAGGATGAAGACGGAGAAGCGTGGTATGCAGTCAAACTAAGGTGATGACATAACAAAATGACAAAAGTGTGGAGGAGACTGTGTACTCCACGCCGAAGAACAGCGTCCACATAAAGTACACACCCCTAGTCCGCAGCCCACGTAGCATACAAGCAGCAAGACACATCCATAACAAACACAGTTCCAAGCAGCACATCCCACAGACGGCATCAGTCACACATCAAGCATACATATCACAGTCTACTGATCAGCAAAGTTCAAACGGAGTTGCAGTCTGCGATGCCGCGTCGATTATGAAGTCATCCAGTCAAAAGCAAAATAAATAAATAAAAACACAGAGAGCTAAAGCTACCAGCACGGAAGGTGCAACACTTACCAGAGTCAACCATAAAGAATAAGTCAGACGAGAAAATAAACCGACATCGAGCACCCCACTCTAGCCATTTAGGCGAAAGGACATCACTCTCTAATAATGCCTGAAGTGATGTATTGCCCATCGAATCGTCACGAGATGTCGGACACTGAACGACATCTCATAAAACACTAGACAGTGGAAAGAAAAAAAAAACCCACATACGATACGCAAACATTTCGATACTGGATCTGGTTCACGTAAGATGAGAGGACTCGGTGTCGGTTACTGGCGTCGTCTTTCTTTAAGACTAGAACAAGTTACAGAACGGTTAGTCAGGCATTTTCTAGCATCGAAAACTGTGTAGGTCGTGATACGATATATTTTAGCTAACCACGTCTTAAGGTGTAATTATAGGATAAATTTAATTTCTCACACCTCTGACCTCTTCCAATCTCTTAAAACTAAATTAGGTTCCTCTGCGTTACTAAACACACACACACACACACACACACACACACACACACACACACACACACACACACACACACACACACACACAATATACTCTATGTGTATGTATTTTTACATTTGTTTGTTTGTGTGTGTGTGGGTGTGTGTATATTGGACATGGGAGGGATATGTGTATATATATATATCTTTCCAAAAGATAGAAATCGGCTCTTTCATGTTGGCCTAATTCGATTAATGAAACAATCCTCCCTTGATGCTACCGGATTCCACAAAGGGGAATCTACCTTTGAGGATATAGTTTGGCCTGGAGTTTGGAGTACGATGACGCAGCTTAGTGCAAATGAGGATAGCCGATAAAATAGTTTCGGTTCTTTTTACAGGGGCTGCAAACAGGGACGCATTTTGTTATCATCGTTTAAGAAGAAAGAAATGCTTCATTGAAGCCAATGTCCTGCTTCTGTGTTAAAGCATGGATTCAGGCAATAAATCGCCGAGTCGCAGAAATGCTGCGGGGAGACGCGAATGCTTTATTTTACCTCCTATCCTCCCCTTGCCATCAAGACGCTTGAGATGTAAACTTCAGACGAGGGAATTTTCTGACGATCAGAGTGATGGAGGTGGATAATGACGACTGATGTAGACTAAGTGCTGTTGTACTTAGCGAGAGATTATGCCATACTTCTACAGAGCTAAAACTATGATTGATCTTGTAGTTTCCTTATCCAGAAGAGTAGAATTAGTTTTTTTTTCTACGATGATAAATGAAGCAAATGGAAATTCAAACTTCGACGTGGAGGACTGCTTATTAGTGAAGTTGAACAAATACAAGTATTTTTTAATTAAAAAACGGAAATGTACTAAAATACACGGAAAACAGTTTTGCATTCGTCTTCTTTGTGGATGGGAGGAAAAAACAACAAAAGGCGAATTGTTCACATTAGAAATGCACCGTTAATCTGGAATCTGTACGTAGATATTTTAAGGGGCAGAATTCCAAATCTATTAGTTACCACTAACTTAGCTTTGCCATTATGTCTCATCTGACATTCTGCCTCTTTGCTTCTAGGAATGCTATTATAGACCCCTTTCACGTGCGGCTCATGGGTTTCCAAAACGAGGCTTCGTGGGCCTCAGCTCTGCAAGGAAGAATGGCTGAGAGCTCGCAAAGAGAATCAAATCACACAGACACCGTTGTGTGCCGTTCTGTACATGTGATGACAGATCTGCTACGTCAGCCAGGCTGTCGTTTCTTCCGTTTGCAAGTGATAGATAGCTTTAAAAGCCTTGAATCTGAAAAATATGTGGAGATGAAGTCACAAGCTTTTAATGTAGGTGTTGAGTGTATGGCAGGCGTGTTTAGCTTTTGAGAACTGTTTCAGTTTAAAAATAACTAAAATGGCAATACATACAAGTTGTAAAAGTTTACATCAAGTTTAAAATTAGTTAATAAATGCATGCTGGGCTTGTAACGTACAGTAAAGTAGGCCTACGTGTGTCAGCATTTGTTAAAATTTACTTGCACATGATGCGCAGCTTGCAGAGAGAAGTAAGCAGCAAACAACAAATCTAATTTGCAGATCAAGGTGCAGATTCTTAGTTCACTGTTTTCGAAGAGCATGCCTTATGTGCGCTCCAAAGCGCCACCACACACAAATGCCTGTTGGGGAATAACCCCTGTGATGTTGTCATATTTGCTAATTCTTTATACAGTTAATCCTTGGGGAGGAAGTCCTGGTTGATGTTTTATTTTTTATGGTAACCTATGGCATCAAACTTTGTTCTGGAGGCTGGAAGAGTCACTGCAGAAGACCGTGGTCTAGATTTTTTTTATATCTATACAACTATGCTTAATACATTGGAAGCAAAACAGAATGTGAAAAAAGAACACTTTTCTTCCACTTGTATTTGATGACTGTACATAACAACTCACTGCAACGTCCATCTTACATTCACATTCATTTTCATGCTCAAAATTTAAAAATATTCCTCTCGCAATTATAATATGCTGTCATTTATTATCAAAGCTCATCAGATAAGTATGATCGTCACTTTCTCCAAAGCTTCAGTAGGATCTACGAATACAAAAGGCATTAACGTTTCTAATCTACATTTACATGTAGTAAATTTTTTGCCATAGCTGTTTCAGACCCATAACTGTGTTATTGTATTAATCAAATAAATGTTATGCTTTTTTAACTGTAGAAGTGCCTATATTTTTCGCATTTACATGTTTTTAAAGAAATTTTTTCGTAGTTAGTTTGTAAGTTCAGGTCTTAAGTAAGTGTTGTGATGGAATTTCTTAAAATTGCTGGAATACACCCCATGCCAGATTTAGCCAAATTCCAGATCCAATATTACGGAGCTTTCGATGTATATTTTTCGGTGGCCACAACTTCAGCCCACTAGGCCTCGTTCTGGTTTCGACATGGCGCCTACGTAAATGAGGTCCCTATCGACCTCCAGTCACTGTCCATCAGCGTGTCTGCGTGCTGCCAGTCAGAGGCCGTGTTGGACAGCGTAACTGCGAAAAGCTAAGAAGAGTCTGCGCTCGGTACCATTCACCCATGTGACTGACGTCTGAGATGCGGTCAGGTGAGGGTGTCGCAACTCACATTCCGATCGGACGAAAGTGTAGGGAGGTATGAGCACGAACCGTTCTTCCAGCCTAACTAGAAATCTAGAAAAAATAATCCTGCGAGAAAACTGTGCATGGATCAAGGATGTCGTATTGCTGAAAGTCTTCTGAGGTCGAATTAACCATAATTGTGCGTTTGTGTGTGTGTGTGTGTTTGGGCGTGTGTGTGTGTGTGTGTGTGTGTTTGGGCGTGTGGGTGGGTGGGTCACTGGGGAGGACATTTTGGCTGCACGAAAGAGAGGAAAGGTCGTCGTTGTACAAGACTCTCTCTTACCATCCTGATGGTCGATGACTATGATTACCAACAATCTGAGAAAAATAAAAATCAAGTCGCTCTCAAAATAGATGACATGCCCTGCCGCTGCATTTATTTGTAGTTCCTCTTATCGGCGAGCTGTTCTCTCCATTGTTGTTGTTTTGGCATAACTTGTCTCTGTCAACCAGTCAGCAGTGATATTTGGAAAGTTCTCGTTGGTGCAGACATTATCGTCAGATAATCTTTTGCCGTTTCCAGTGGTGGTATCGACTGTCACATTTTTTTGATCTCTTTTTGTGTTTGCGTGCACACACGCGAACACGCACACGCACATACACGTGTGTGTGTGTGTGTGTGTGTGTGTGTGTGTGTGAGAGAGAGAGAACGTGAGGGGTAAAAGTGAGCTACTGCAGTTTCTAGGAGGGACAAAACCAAGGGATATTCCACACCAGCAAACACCCCTAAGTACTTGAAATCTGAAAGTTCTTTGCATCACCTTTCCATTGCTCTAAAGTCTAGTTGAACATGCGGCTAACATCCGTCTCTACAAATCTAGGGAAGGTAACGCTAGTTCGACCTCCCCTCTGTTTCTTCTCGACTGCCAACGGCTCTAGAACTTTCTTTGGCTAAGCTGGCCTAAAGTATGCAAACAGGCATGCGGTTAGTTTAAATCGGAATCTATTCGAGGGTTAGGAGGGGTGCACACGAACACCCCATGATGAGTTTGTCAGCCACATGAACACAGGTAATCCTCCAAGAGACTTTTTCTGGTTTCCTTTCGAGAAGAGCTATGTTTCTTTTTGTCGCTTTTTTTCTTAGTGGGTAAATAAGTAAAAAAATGCCTTGTTAAAAATAGAAACATATTTAAGTAAAAAAAAAGGAAAGAAAATTCTCCGCATAATGAACGCATCGACTTGGTGTCTTATGGAATCCAGGGTCTGCAAAGAAAAGCTGTACAAAGTGCCTCATACAAGACCCGAATAGGCATCTGCTCGGAACATTTCGATTTTGCAGTTGTGCGTTGCGTTGTCTCAGATGCTGCCTACAGATCAGGCGCAAGTAACGAGATAAAAGAAAAAAAGTTCTTATGTCTGATGTCTGTAATTTGGTGGCAGACTTTACAAGCAGCCTTTCCGGTCAGGTTGCATAACCGTAAGGCATCATGTATCACCATCTAGAATGTTTCTTGTTTGCTGACAGCCAGCCTTCACCTTCAAAGTGCACGATTGTTAAAGGACAGTCAGTTATCCATTGTATCTCCCCCAGGAGTCGTGCAGGCAAAGAAAAGCAATGCACAAATGCTACCTAGTGGTCTTACTAACTATTTGAGACAAGATAACTACACGTGTGGCTGGATGAGTTACCCTATTTCTTCTTAATATATCACCGGATTTTTTCCTAACGGATCACGGGATTTGAAAAGGACTCCAGACCTGACTAAGTCCTGTGTGCCCAAGCCAGTAAACACATACAACTGACAGCAAACACTCGATGTCGATTTTCTTTTTGCTGACTGCTGGCGCCTAACACTAACCACTTCAGAGAAGACAGCCTCCAAGCTATAGCCACCATTTTTTTTGTGTGGTCGATATACCACCAAACACCGGCGTTGAGCGACAGCCTGTTCTGAGCAGAGAGTGCATCTGGCCGAACTGTTGAACTGCTGAAACAATTAACTTCAAAAACTTATCTCAAAACCGGACGAAAGATTGCTTAACTAAAGAAGCAAACATTTGTAAGGATTCGGCTTCTCCGTACCACCGAACTCGATCTGACGCACATGGAGCTAGCGCCATCTGCCATTTCGTGACGGAGAAGTGCTTTGGGCTCCTTCGCCCAATGCATGTAAAGAGTTTTTATCACTAACGCTAAAAAGAACCTGGTCTTACCATCATAGTCCTGTACATTAAAAAAAAAAAAACTCGCAGCTTTTCTTGGCCAAGTGCGAGCTTGCGTTTGCCATTCACTGCATCTCGTGAGTCGCGTGCGGCACGAGCGGCACGAGCGGGGAGAAGGCAGCCGCCAGCTACAGAGCGTCATTACTGTGCGGCACTGGACAGAAGTTCTGCGCGCCGCTGGCGGGCTCCGTAGGTGAGTGAGTTTTGCTGTTTTAGAGGCAAGGTACAAGGACGAGAAATCAACTCTGTAGACAATAGTAAGTTCAGTGCTATTTGACGATGCGGAGAACGAACGACAAACAGGACAAAATAGAGATAAAAAGGAGAGAGAAGAAGGGAGACAGGATAGAAAGACAGAATCACCGTTACACTGGTTATCTAAAAAAAAAAAAAGCAGAATGTCGACCACTTACCAGGATTACGAAATTGAGTATGGCAGGATGTGTGAAGCGTGAACCGTTTAAGCCTTGACAAAAGCTCACTACTTTTTTTCTGTTTGGCAAGTGGTATTTATTATTATTATACAAACACACAAAAAGTTCTTCGCTGGAAGTTTTTAATCTCTTACTTATTTTTGACTTCGTATTTTTAGTCAACGCTATAGGTTGTAGAATGTTAATGAGATTAGTGCATGTACACTTATCTCAAAACATGTCAATTCACGAATGCAGGTTGGATTTGTCTGTTGAGGAGGTGGGGTATCCAGTGTTTGTTACTGATTAGGACACCTTCCACAGGGTCACCATCAGACCAGTCTTCCTTTACTTTCAAATCGGTACCCTGGGAACTTCGCAAGAAATCGAGGAAGACTCCTGGGGTATAAGCCTGCGAAGTTACAGCTTGGTCCGCACCCCCGGCGGACTGCTCGCTACCTCATGGGTTGCAAGAACAGTAAGGTTCAGCATGACCCACAGGTGGGCAACGGCAAGCCCGCGCCCACGCGCAAGATCAGTGCCACCGCCAACGACACGGAGCGGAAGGTGGCCCTGGTGGACGGAGTAGTGGACAAGGACCCCAGGTCGCCGCTGGACTCGCGACAAGCCTTCAAGGTTAAGCAGTCGTGGAAAGGGATTAAACGGAACATGGAGGACACGGGCGTGGAGATGTTTTTAAGGTACGGCATGGTATTCCTGTCTGGTAGAGAGGGTTAATCCTTTGTTCCTTTGATTGCACATCGTGGTAGTTTGCCTTTTCATATTTTATTTCTAATTTCCGTCATGTTCTTCGCAAATGATGGTCTCAAGGGGATCAATGGAAAATGCAGTGTCTCACGCGCTTGTAGAGCACAAAGATGCGTTCAGGTGTACGGAGCCGGCTTGTCTGTCTGTCTGTCGGTAGTCTGTGCGTATGCGTGGGTTTGTATGCGCGCACGTGTGCTTAAGGAACACGTTTGTGTACGCACTTTAGCATGGACGTGCATGCTCGTTCAGACATGCGAACTTTTTTTTGTAAGATGTCTTTATTTGAAAACATAGATCTTAAAATATGTATGTCAATTCACAACGCTGTCGCACAACATTTTCTCTTTAAAAAAAATTTCGAATCCAATCTCTCAAATACTTTTTTTTTTTTAGTAAAACATGGAGTACATTCCGTGATAAATGAACTCGCTCGGTTATTTTATACTTCCTGATATATTTTATTTCCTTTTCCTTCAGTTTTGTCATTCTCTATTTGTTCCTTTTAACCTTCCTTCGTCATTTTGTCACACTCACTCACTCACTCACTCACTCACTCACTCACTCACTCACTCACTCACTCACTCACTCACTCACTCACTCACTCACTCACTCACTCACTCACTGCTGTTAACGTGTTAATGGAAAACTGAAGCTTAAAAAAAGGTTTAATCCTCTTCTATTTTCCTACGATGTCTACCCTAAAAAACGCAGTATTTGTTTTCAATTATAGAATCAAAGCAGATTTCTTTGGAAATTGGATTTCAGTACTTGTTCATTGATTTTGGATCCTGTCCGAGCCAAAGCACCGAGTATTATTATCTGTAATCGGCAGAATTAGCTGTGCCCCCCAACCCCCCTGCTGGTGATGTTACGTAGGATGAAAATGTGATGTATGACGGAATATTGTAATGTATGATGAAATATTGTGATGTGTGATGAAATATTGTGATGTATGATGAAATATTTAGCTGTGGTCCGTACTGCTCTCAAATTTTATCCTCTTGTGCACGTGAAAGAAATTTCTGAGGCATTTCACTCTTGTTGAAAAAATTGGGCAAAAGCGCTCGGAACAGGAAACAGGGTTTTTATGAGTCTTTTATGCTGAAGTCAGCGGTTTACTTGGCTTTATTTATTTATTTTTTTCATTTCGTCTACCAGTCCTGCACCACCAGGAGCAGAAAATATTTCTAAAACTAACATGTGTTTCGGAAGCGTCAGTTTGTCGCGTATTTTCAGAAGATAAATGATGACGAAGTGGGTCAGCTTTTGAAGGTGTTTATTCGAAAGTGCTGCATGTATACTCTCTCTCCTTCTCTCACACGTTGCTGGCTCGGCGTAAAACACCAATACCCCCCCTCTCTCTCTCTCTCTCTCTCTTACAAACACACACAGAGCGCATGTGCGTGCACGCACTCACAACGAACGAGAGAATACCAGAAACGCATTGTGCACACACAAATGTTTACTCTTAAGGGGAAAAAGTTACTAACTTTGTGTCCGTATGGTGAAAGTGTAACTTCGTTCTAGAAAAAATAGTTTTGAGCGTGAAGTTGTCATCACATGATAAAGACTTTTAAATATTCACATCACAAGTTTACACGGTAATCACATCACGAGTTGGTGAGTTGTGGTTTGGGTGACTAGCTCTCTACCAGGCCCCCAACTCGAGAGAGACTATGCTGCGTTAACATTGAACTCGGTTACAGCACAGTAAATAAATAATCGAAGACCTACCAGTTTTTGCAAGACAATTTAGTACAATTATCTGCCCCTGACTAGAGTTATGGTGTGACTGGCGCGGTTGTAGAGTCATGTTATTCCTCTTTGTTAAGTGTTAGACTGCAGTAGGCAGGCAACTGCAATTCATGTACTGTCATATCGCTTGAATTTTGAGGCGTCATACGCCCTGATGTTGTGAACAGGAGATAACCTGATCGTCGTTTATAACTGAGTGGTTATTACTGAGGTACGTGCACTGGGGAAAAGCGCTTGACAATCCTAGCTGACAACTTTAGGGGACACCCTGGCATGGGCAGCGAAAGAAAACTGTGTGTGAGAGTAAATGAGTGAGAAAGAAAGAGAAAATATGCGAGAGGAAGAGAGAGAGAGAAACAGACAGAAGGGAGCAAGAGAGAAAGAACGATATAAGCACAAAGCTTTCTCAATATTCTGACCATATTGAACTAGTTATAATTCCTCCTTTTATTATTCCACAACAACTTCCAGCTACAATGCGGCCTTCATCGACGATCTTGCTCAAGCGATAAATTAACGTTGATTATGGAAGGCAAGCACAAATCATTTCATTTTAGACGAGTTTGGCATCATTTTTCATGGGGCACCCTTTATAGGTATTCGCGATGCGGCACAAACACTCCTACTTCTATTTCACATCTGGCGGCAGAGGCACGCAACATCTGGCAGCACCGAACTTATTTTCACTCAATAACGTTCTGTTGACTTTACCATCCACGAATCGCAGCGAGCCGTCTCCCCAAATCACGTTGGTAAGAGAATATGCATAGACTCGTTGCTGTCTCGCTAATCGACACAATCTGTATCGTCCCTGGTTACTGAAGCATCGTAGTGGTAGCAGTGGCAGTGGTTTTTTTTTTAACGATTCACATCCGTCTACGCACGAGCGATTGCTAACAAGAACTGCAACATCTGGTTTCGTATGATCTTTCCATCAGTACGCTGTAGACTTTTAACGAGGAGAACAGAACTCAGATGTTTTGGTGCAAGAAACAAAGCAAGAAAGAGCAACAGGATTAAATTGTTGAACTTGATTCTTCAAAGTTTCTGGTCAGTGGAGATATGTCGCAGAAACTAAAGAGTATTACCAAGTGTAAGACAAGACAAGACGCACGCACGCACGCACGCACGCACGCACGCACGCACGCACACTCGGGCACACGTGCAGACACACAAACTTGAACGTAAATCCGAAACAACATGCATTGTCCCGCGTCCCCCCTCTCTTTCCAGGCACCCCCTCATCTATACGGTAATTTGCTGCAACTTCGGCGTATCTGCCTCCCACAAGGGACTGAGATCACCGCTGCCTGTCTTATCTGAACCCCGCCAGACAAAGCAAGAGCGGCTAGAGTACCGGTTGGCGATGCACTCTCTCTCTCTCAGCTCGCAGGAAAATGGGAAAAATCTGGTTGCCAGATTATGTAATCTAGGTGGAGACTTCCAAATGCACCCAATGCTACATCGTCATATTTACCCTGCCTCATCCTTACCGCACCACCTCCTCGGTCGACATTCCAGGCCTCTGAAATCTACTGACAGAAACGTTACTGAGTGAACAATTTGCACGGTTAATGTTTGTGTCGATAAATGTTAAGTGGATCGAGGTCGTAACGGCGCCCGTCATTACAGAATATTTTATAGAGTTTGCTGCAGTCGTACGAAGAGTTAAAGAACATTTGTTTGTGGAGTTGGAAGGCATAGAAACAAATGTTGCGTGATTTAGACAACACGTCGTGAAGACTGCAGCCAACAAATCGTAGATTATTCTTCAAAATCGACAATAAATTTTATGAATTTTATAAATTAGGAAGTTTAAAAAAATTTGCTATCCGGTTTTGATTGCAAACTTCCACACCAAAACATCTCACACGAGCAAGGTATGAAACCAATTAATCCTCAAAGACATTAAAGACGACTAGAGTCAACATCTTTTATTATTGGCATACAAGATGGCTTCTGTTATTTCCTGTCTTGCGTTTGACTTAGGCCCCAGACACTGGTGACGTCAGAAACGCCCACAGAAAAGCAAGAAAAAAAGGTTTGTGCACGTTATACGCACTCCTATATGTCAAAGTGCAGGTCGGTTACGTTTGTCTAGTGACCTTTGATTTCCTATGAAGCATGTTTCTAGAGAACCTCAAAAATGCGTTAATTAGTCTTCATTGATTATGACGTAATGGTTGTACAAATATTTTTAAGAGGTTGGCAAATCCATTTTACTCAGCACGTCTTTATCTTGTTATTGCTTTGTGGTCTCTGCACATTTGTGGTCTTTTACGAAAGTTAATAAGCAAATAAAAAAATATAAATAATGTTTGGTTATACTGAACCTATACCCAACCCAAAGCTAGGCGCGCGCGCACACACACACACACACACATACGATCGCACAAAACAGGATGAAGAAAATCGTAGAAAACCATCAACGGTCAGTTGTGTCAGCACATTCAGCAAGAGGTGTGTTATTGTCGAGATCCGAACCTTATTGTCGAGATCCGAACCTTCAGCATCCGATTCTCGCTGTCGTGACGACAGACGCTTTTAACCACTGCACCACCAAGCGTCCTCAGCACACAGTTCGGTTGCTTTGGCGAAAGGTCTACCTACAGTCCTACACCTTGCGTGTGATTAACAAGTAATAGCTCACGGGAATTTCATGCAGCGCGTGTCGCCTTATCCTATTAATTTTGTCATCACCATACTGTCACTCGACACACTGAAGGCTGCTCTTGGAAGAGTAAATGTTAACTAACATTTGACCAGGTCTGGCCAAGTGTTTACCTGGCGCTGATTTAAAAGCTTTGCCCAACGATCCAAACGTCCCTCCGTTGTTTTTGCGTTAAGAACGGCCTGAAGGCTATGCAGCTCCTACTTGCAGTTTGTCGCGAGATAGCTAGCGAGAGTTTATTTCAGAATGTTCTCCTTGCACCTTGCAACATTCTTATTTTTAAAAAAATGTCCTGGTGCTTGAGAAAGGGAAGAACACTCTTAGCGTCTTGAGACTTTGTAGCAGCTCTCGCTAGATAATCGTATTTCAGCAGAGTATACATAGATTCTCGGGTTTAGGCTAATTTTCGAAGGCAAAAAGTGCAGACCAAACCGAAAGCGCTGTATGTTTGTGGACTGTTTTTATATATTTTATTTTCGTGAGGGGAGATAAGTATTACAGCCTCAGTGCGTATAAATGGATGCAATCCGTTATCACTGTTTTTTTCGTTTTTCAAATAAATTTTCCAAAGGAGCTCGATGTTTTTTTCGCGAGTTTTCTTGGTTTGGAAATAAATAATAAATGATAACAGATACAAGGAGAAAATTCAGTAAGTGGAAAAGGCCCTTTGAGGATAAAAATTGCTGAAAATTAATTTACGCAGTAATCAATGGACGGATAAAGATAAAAACATTGTTAAAAATAACTTATGGAAGGTTTGTGGCTCAATACTGTCGAAGGAACTTTAAAACAGAAGCATATTAAAAAAACATACGTAAGATTTAAGATAAAATGAAAACATGGCTAGAAACGACTTGTGTGAGGAAAACTGGGGTACTCATTTATGAAACAACACAACCCTCGCACGCATGCGCACACACACACGTACGTGGGTGCTAATACATCTAGAAGTTTGACTGCAGAAAATGCAACTCTGTTCTCCTCCTCTCTGTCTCTCTCCGCCAACAGTCTCGCACCGTTACAATCTGCCCATCCTCTACTCCGCTCCTGAAGAATGAAGCCCCTGTACCAGCCCTGCGAAGCGAAACAAGGTGTTGACGAGTAGTTTTCAAGTCGTGAAGATTATCAATCACGGCCCGTTACACTCCTGACGTGGGGGACGTTGAGTAATCGAGACCCAGCAGACGGTCAGCTACCGGAAGTATAAAAAACTGGCGAAACGAGAAAATAAGCATTCAGTGTTCTCATTAGTGTCTTTGGGCATCAAGCAAGGAGCCCGCTTTGCCTGCAGGTTAATATATCTCTGGGCCAGTAGCTGCACCGATCACAGCTTCGACACCGTTCTGCTTAGAATCTCTCTCACTCACTCTCTCAGCCTCCCTTGTCTTGTTCCTGGTCGTGTCTCCCACAACAACTCTATTGCACGCCTTTTTTTCGAAAAGTAGAAGCAGCGCCAAGAACTGTCAAGCTTCAGCTTGCTATATATTTTCACGGATTACATTTATCTACACATTTGAGAGAGAAAACGCAGGGCGGGGGGCGGGGAGAAGGTAGGAGTAGGTAGAAAGGTTTTACACTTTTGTCGAAGTAGTTTTTTTTTTTTTTTTGCACTGAGAATAAACTACATCAAAAGGTATCCCAGGTTTGATGACGCCATGATGAAGCCGAGAAACCACTGCTGTCATGATTAAGAGTAATGAAAAGAGAACTAAAGACTCACATTTTGTTGAGGATAATAAAAACAAATAAAATTCCCGCAGAAATAATATTAAAAGGTTTGTTAAAACACGCTGAACGAAGGACGCGAAGAAACAGAAGTTGTAACGAAATGATCGCAGTGGTTAAAAAAAATATTAAAAAAGTGTAATCTCTATGCAGCAGCCCGTCCCTTGTATACACTTCAGCGGCATTGACTCTCAGCGCCATGCAACTTGACTTCGTCTTTCTCATGTGTTTTCTTAAACCTTAACCTGCATGCAAGAAGGTCCGTGAAAAATAAAATGAGTAAAAACTGGAAGAACGATAACCGAAGGTGTGCAGGCGGAAGACCAAATTTTAACGTCTGTAAATGTTGCTCGGGATGCACTAACGACAATACAGTTGTTCCAGAATTCGATTTAAAGACAACTCCTCTTAATGAAGACAGCATGTGTTCCGGTATTGTCATCTGTTTTCGATTCAAAGAGATGAGCTCCACGAGGTCTAGTGCACTTAGAGAGGCAGACAGACCAAGTCACCAATCTTTTGAAGGAACAGATAAACAAGACATTATAGACACACCGAACCGTGTTAATAGGTGAGAAAAAGGGATTAGGAAATAGTTTGATTCCTCTCGACAGCCGAAGCAGGGACTGACAATGACGTCAGACTGTCGTCACGTCCGGGAACATCTTTCCGAGTCTGACCGTTGAGTCCCTGACGCGCTCACGTCAGGTCTGACGCCGTGTAAGTAGTCGCTGCTAGGAAAATAGAGGACGACGTCAGTCAGCGTCATACATTGTGTCATCGGTCATCAGTTTCATCGGCGTCGTCAGTTTCACCCATGAGTGAGGCAGCAAAGGGGAGTGAAATGAGGTCTAGTTCCGCTCAGGGTCCAATAGTTGCTCCATTGCGAGAGATTGTTCTGTCAATATAATCAAGTAGACTCAAACGAGAAATTCAAAATTATTGTTACCCTGCGAGCAGATAAATCTATTGATCCCAACCCGTATTCTGTATATAGAAAAGAATCCGATCGGTGAAAGAGAAGAATGCACGATGAAGCTGAAGAAACAGAACCTAAGCTTGTTTTGTGAAGATGTACCATCTTCATTCATCGTAACACTTCTTTCCATGTGTTGCCCGTGAAACGAAGAGAACCGGCTTGTTCCATACAACCAATCTGGCCTTCTATGTCTGACAGGCGCCAGTAAAGTCATTCATGCTTTTCATGTGGCATTTCTTTCCACTTGTGAGCTGTTTTCTCGTTGTGTTCACGCAGTCTTCACACTGTTTTCACGCCGTTTTCATGCCGTTTCATTAAGTATTCGGAACTATGCACGGCACACATTTTCAACACAAAAGACGCCCCCAAAACACACACACACACACACACACACAGACCGAGAGAAGACCTCTCTCATTTTCGCTTCTTTTTCGTTTTATTTTATATCTTTCGTCATTAGTGTAGTAGTTTAGATGCGTTTCTCCCTTTAGAATGAGAGCTAAAATGTAAAAACGGTATGTCTTACTCATCCTATCACCCTTTTTTTAAAGAAAAGAACTGCTATTGTCGTCATCGTTCTATGTGTGGGTGTTCGTGCGTATGCGCGCGCGCGCGCGCGCGCGTGTGTGTGTGTGTGTGTGTGTGTGTGTGTGTGTGTGTGTGTGTGAGAGAGAGAGAGAAGAAGAGACCATCACAAGAAATCCTCATTATTCTTAATCTTTGAGAGAAAGAATAAGCGCTGTACTCTTATCCAGATATTTGCCATTTGTTTAGAAGCTTAAGGTAAAGTGCTTTTCCATTTGGTCCTTGCATCCCTGGCTTTCTGGTGCAGACCACTTAGAAAGCAGTCTTGAAAAATTAATGACTTTGACCCGTTTTTCTTTGTTTCATCTATCTTCACTAAATCCCCATTTGTTAGCTTAAAAAATTTAGTGGACGACAAAAACATGAGGTGAAGTCAAAAATAGCTGCACAAAGAATACAAAGACTTTCTACAGTCGGAAGCAAATAAAGTCCATTAGTGAGAAAGTCCTGAAGCTGAAGTTAGTATTCTGTTGACCTTTTCTTTGATATGTGTGTGTGTCGTAGTTTAACAAAGGAGTGACGAGAATATGAGATGTTATTAGCAGCACAGAGAGTCTATACGTCCAGGATGACTGGGCATAAAGACCTAAACTCCTTTGGCAATCAACAGATCCTAGAAAGGATCCTAGTATTTGTTTTACTGAATACTCTTCTCTCCAGGGAATTCATTTTGCTTCCATTTGAAAGTAAGTTGAGGGCCGATATATTGAGGGGGCACTCTTTGAAGCTATTACGCGGAAGAACAGTTCATTGCTTATTATTCATTTACTGACTGCTATTGAACCGGAGATTAATTGTTATTTATTGATTTTCTTGGATTCAAATATTAATTGCTGAGCTGCTTCATAGACTCATTGAGTTTTAGAAAGCTTTTTTTGATCGCACAAACGTGAAGCTTCAGGTACCTCTCCCAGGCTGGTTAACATGTAACTGTGTATTTGCTTGTAGAAACCCACCCAGCCATCGACAGAAGGACAGATATCATACGGCGTTGTTTTTACCCTTGACCTCGACAATCGCCGTAAGCTTGTCCAAAATCTGGAAATGTGGGACGCAGCATGAAGATACATTTGCTTCGTCTTGTCTGATCTTCAATCATAAATCATATCATTTCGTTGCTATCCTCCCTCCGACTGCAGTCTAACGAAGCCTATGTAAGGATTTATTGTAGGCACGTTTTTTCACTTCTGCACCATTTTCCCCAAAAGGTCATTTGCATAACTTCTGTGATGTATTTTGGAATTTGAGGTGTAATTTTTATCACACACACGCACACACACAATTTTTTTAAAGGAAACTGTTAGTATTAATCCCGAAAATGTTGCTGAATTCTAAACAGCATAATGAGGAAAGTCACGTGGTTCATGCAACAATTTAATCTTAAGACCTGACCCTTACCGGTAAGACTAACTGAACATCGAAGGTCAATGAAGATCGGTGGACGAGGGAAGGAGGATAGAAACGCCTTGATTCTTGATTTCACAAGTTGTACTAGTTTCTGGAAATTACACTTGTTTGTTAGCAGACGTTTGATTAGTAAATACAGCATCTTTGATTCCGCTATCGCCTTATGCCAAAAGAGTAACTGTGGATAGGGTCGGATGGGTCGCCATCATCGTGAAGGTAATCAAAGGTACATTTCATCGTTCCGCGACTCACAGCGTGATCTAACACGCGCACGCCACTACCAGCGACTGTTTCTTCCACGTCATCAGTTGGCGCATGTTGAACTCAGCGTGCAGCGTTGTAGATGGCGGGATAACGGTCGTGCAGCAAAATCTGTAATTAGCCCTCCGCATTAAGACTCCGCACAAGACCAAAATAGTCCTCCCCTCGTGTGAAGGCCTGCCGTGTAAACTTTCTGTGTTGGACCCGGCTAACAATCCACGCGTTGTGTCCTTCAGGAACTTCACACCAGCCGAAGTGAACAGCTGGGTCCCTTAAGGGCCTCACGCCAGCGGGCGAGTAGTGCGCTGCCTGGCGTGCGAAGACCCGCTCGTGCGGCGTGGAGAGTAGGGAGTGTTGGGAGTTGATGCGATGGAGGCATCGGGGATGTACCACGAGGCACGACGGCAAAATCAGGGGGTGGAGGTGTGGAGAAAAAGGAGGAGCAGGAGGTAGTTGTGGAGGCAGTAACAGCTACACGTTGACGGCCGCGAAAACCTAGTTTTGATATTGTGGTGATATTGTGCAGCTTGTTGATCTGGTCCTTGTGTTCGTGCGTCTTTAACCATCCAGCACGTTAGTTATCTTCGGTGGATGTGGATGCGAATAGGGCAATGAAAGAACGAACAAACCAACCAACCTTAACATATCCACCACAGGTAACATGACCAACCAGCACACAAGTGAAGGCAAAGTCCTTTCGTTCGCCCAGTCTGCTATCTAACGGCAAAAGCAGACAGATTCCACATGCAGAGAAAGAACAGTGTGACCGAGACGAGAGCTGAACCCAGGACAGCATTCTCACTGTATTGGTGACAGGCGCTAACCGTTGCGCCACCGGACCCCCATAATAATAATAATAATAATAATAATAGCATCCCCTATTACAGACATAATAATGACATAGCGTGGGCTAAATCTAAATCAGTAATGAAATTTTGTCTACTTTGTTGTAATATCTGTCTGTGGTAGAAACCACACAACATATTTCCAACAGTAACCAACATCCTGCGCCATGCTGTCCCGTATTTCAGGCCGTAATATCAAACTGGGTTACATTGTCCCGTATTTCAGGCTGTAGTATCACACTGGGTTTTTGGTAAACTGAACAATAGAACATGTATCATAGAATTGTCATTCTGTAAACGACACATTCGACGAAAGAAGTGTTAGACATACCGTTACCGCCTACATCCCCCGTCCCCCCCCCAAAAAAAAAACACTGCTTTAATGCGTCCACTTAATTAAAATGTCCCTTGCTCTCATAATTGCCCTCACTGCATATCTGTTTTCATTTCTCTCTGTAAACCTGCCTGTCTGTCTGACCGTAGTTTTTGGTTTTGTTTTTCATTCTTTTCACAAAGCCACGTTTGTCTTTGATGAGATCGACACCACAATATTTTTAATGCGTGAGATACTAACGAGCTTAGTTAGTGAGGGGCTGATTGTAAGAGATCACTGAAGACAGAATCTACAAAGAAAGTTGGAGAAAATTTAGAGAAGTCGGAGAAGTCAGAAACAACAGTGAAGGCATCAGCCCAGCACCATTCTATTAAAATTGCAGCTAGAATATACAAAGCGAGAGGCGTTGTCTGCATACACACATACATTTCAACAACAGGTTTGTTCGGGTTTGGAGTTTGTGTCCACTCGTGCCATAGTCTGGATGCAGTCCATAAAGCAATGATGTCAGGTGTGGCAGTAGTTATAAAGCGGGGGTAAGTCGTTGCCCTGGGTCAAAATGGGGAACTAAAGGACAAGCGTCTTGTTTCCAAAATTATAAGGCGGTGTCCAGACCCCGAAGATGTTGTTTTACTCCTGGAGCGGTCGTTATAAAGCAGAGGTAAAGTTGTCCTGGGATAAAGAAACATGAAGTAGTGTCCGCGGGGACTGGACACTGCTTTATAACTTCGGAAACAAGACAAGTTTCCTTGAGTTCCCGATCTTTCTTCATAACTACAGCTGCTGGTGACGACTTTACAAAATGGCGTGTGCGTTAAGCGCCTTACGTGTGGGGCCTAGTGGTTCTTTTTCCTCCATGACGGGCGCACGTTTAGTTGCATGCAGGACAGTGGTTGTCGGCTAGACAGGCATAAAAGCGGGGCACAGGCTGGAGATGAACATGGCCATTGCAAACCACAAAAGACGGAGACTTTGATACCTCTCTTTCCCTCCATCCCGTCTCCCTTGCATAATATTCTGGTGCTGGTGACCTCTGAGCAAACGCCACCATCGAGTATATTGTGCAACCTACCTCGTTCCTGATTTCTTTTTAAACCTCAGTCGCATCCATCTCTTACCGAATAATTTTCACATTACCATAGTGCGGCAAACAACTTCTAGTTTAACTGCCATAGAAAACGGAAAGATGAACCAAAAAGATATGCAAATAATCTACTGTGATGCAGTCCCGCAGTTATTCGTAAACAAAAACTAAACAAATATAAAAAATGGTTGACACTTATACATGACGTTGAAAACTACGTCTACGACAAAGCAAATCAAAATAAAAAAGCTGTTTATCATGTGTGCTTTGCGATTTGCACTATAAGAGAATACAGGTTTGACAGCATTTCCATGGCACTTTAGATATGTTTGAGTTTAAGCCCAATGTAGTCTACGAAGGCTTAAGTCGTTGGGAATTACACACCTCAGATTAACAACACCGACATAATTATAATTAACGGGTATTGCTTTCCTTAGGCATTTCCTTTTTTTAATGCTGGATATTTCAGATTGACGTGTAGATTCATTTGCTGGTCAATGATTTCAACTTCTCAGATCAGGTGCAGAGAACGGCCAGTAGGCGCTAACTGTGTGGAGGGATGACGCCCTGTGGCTAGTTAAGCTGCTGATATTTCAAATCCCCTGAAGCAACCCGCTTTTACTGTAATGTGGTCATGAAACTGGGTCTGACTGCTTTCATTGTCTTGTGTTCGTCATGTGATGAGAGACAGCTATAGATCTTATCTTCCAAATTTTCTGTGCTCTGTTATAATTATTTTAAAAAAGGGGCGCACAAGCAGTTGAACCCACGTCCGCTGACATTATTTAGTAAAAGTTGATAAGTGATCTTTTCGTGTCTCTAATGTAGCTGTTTATTTTGAAGACTGAGTATAATTTTGCTGTGCTGCAAGTTGGAGGTTATAACACTGGGATGCTATCGTAATAATTTGCCAAGATCTGTTTGAAAATTTTCAGCTTCCACTGACAGCATTTTTTCCTAATACTCTTTCTATTACTACTATTACTGCTTTTTCTCTTCCTTCTACGAATACTACTCCACTTCCAACTAAGACAACTCTTCCTCTTCCTCTTCCGAGCACTCTTTCTTTTCCGACTACGAATACTTCTTCTCTTCCTATTACCAATACTCCTCCTCTTCCATCTACGAATACCCCTCATCTTACTATTCTGAAAACTCCTTTACTTTCGACTACTACGGCTACAACTACCATTACCAACGAGTATTTCTACTACTGCAACGTCGACGAGGAAATCACAAAGATGACGTTTGGGAAGATGAAGACAACGAAATGACGGCAGTGACAACGAAGACAGACCAACGACTAAGGAGTGCGTTTCACGTATCTACAGTCTTGTTCCAAACTGTTTGGAATTTGATCCTCTCTAACTCGCCACAACGGCAACAACTTTTTCCTACAGGACAGTACTGACGACTTTTCCAACCCCAATCTCCTTCCATTTTCCCGCATTTTCCTTGTTCTCAGTCCTTCGTAATCTGAGATTAAAGTTTTTTTCTTTGAAGAATTCAGGGAAAAGCTCTTCTAGTGAAAGTAATTTTGCAAATTCCACAAATGCTTTTCAAGCCTCAGAAAGTATTTCTTTTCGTTTCGTCGGTCTTCGGTTCTTCTTGAAGTAATAACATTTTATTTTCGAAATTGGCGCGCCATGTTCTTTCGTTAGTAAAACCTAAGACTATCCCAGGAACTTCTTGTAACAATCTTTATGAATAACTTGTGATCAAAATTTACCGCATAGTGTTTTATTAAAAAAATGTGATAATCAACTGTATTTATCAGCGCAGTGCTCGGACGGTGAGACAAGTACTCATCAGCCAGCTTTAGAATTATTTTGGCATATTTGTTCAAAATTTTCCCTGATGCCAGCTTGTTTACAACATTCTGCTGAATTTATTAGTCTGAATTATCTGTCAGTAGTTGACTTAGACCCTAATTAGCTTCCAAGTTTCGTAGAAGTACAATCGATATCGAGTTAGAGAAGAAAAGTTATTGTTTAAAATATCTCTAAAATGTCATAGTAGTACGCTGAATTCCTAGTAGTCAGGCCACAAACATTTTCTCCTGAGATATTGTAATTAATCGCGTACTTAAACAGTCCTATAGCTTGCAATCTCCACAAGCACGAGAACTCATTGTCTGATTTGTCCGCTGTATTATCGTCTACAGCTTGGTGTGCAGTATTTCCTTTGTAATTAAATAACACGTGGTTCTTGTCCGACCTCTCTATGTCTGTATGCCTGTTTGTCTGTCCAAGTGTTTTTGAATATTTGTCTAAAGGCCAGAGCACATTACAGCATAAATAATACACGGTGTGGAGAGATATAGCTAAAAGAAAGAGATGACTAAAGAGTACAGATAGATAAAAGAGATAAGTAAAGAATACAAAGCGATAGAAAGAGATAACTAAAGCGTTGAGAAAGCGAAAAGAAAGAGATAGCTAAAGGCTACAGACAGCTAAAAGAACGATAACGAAGGAATACAGACAGATAAAAGAAAGATAACTAAAAATTACCAATCGATAGAAAGAGATAACTAAAGGGTTGAGAAAGCCAAAAGAAAGAGATAACTAAAGGATTGAGATAGCCAAAGAAAGAGATAACTAAAGAAAACAGATAAAGAAAGAGCTAAATAAAAGAAAGAAGCGCCAGTAAAAGGAAAGAGTACTACAATAAGACAGGAAAGAATGACAGAAAGAACAAAAAAAAAAAAATCAAAAACGAAAGGAAAATGGCAAAATATGCAGGAAAAGAGAAGAAAGCGACACTCGATTAAAGACAACGAAAAAGTTCCCTTCTGATGACTTTTATGAATAGAGAGGGATTACTAGTTCAGACGCAGGGACCCAGACCGGGTCAATCGATTCACAATCTCACTGGCTTCTCGAAACTAACGAGCAGGCATTATTTATTTGTTTCTTTGTTTTTCTTCAATCTAATCATTATTTCCTTAACCTCGCTTCATTCATCATCCGTTGCGTGCCTCGCGTTGGAAACGGGAGATGGACCCGGAAGAATGGGTCGGTATCAACAACCACAAAGCTACAGGAATGAGTGAGCGGGTAATCCAGCAATAATAATCCTGCTGTCACAACAACGGGCCGAAGAAGAATAGAGAGAGTCAAAAAGAGGTTCTCTTTGAGCTTCGGAAGTGAATTATTAATTTTAATTATTTGCCCTGTCGGAATATTTCTTGAATACGAGACTGAAAGGCGAAAGGAAAATTTTCACACTGACGTTGCAGCTATCAAATGGGAGAATTCCGGAAAATGGTGTGATAAAACTTTGGATAGTTCGCACAACCACTCACGTCCCAGTGAACTGCTTGATGAAGGTATGAATAGCGTTTAGCAAACGGTTCTCCTTTCATAAAACGGTGTGTGCACAAGTTACGTAATACATTCAGCGAGGTCACGTGATATAAAAAAAACTCCCACAGACCTCACGATGAAGGACATCGGTGTGTTATGTAAGGAATTTGACTATACGTATTGCAGCACAAGACACTGGACACAGGCATGTTATGTAATAACCGGGTACAGCCTGTCTGCTTCTCTCACGTGACGCACTCGCCTCCGCCCTTCACTGGTACGTTACACCCGGCAGTTACTCCTCTTAAACAGATGTTTTATCTTTGCCTTTGCGAAGACTAACTTTTCCTGAATCTGGTTGTTTGCATATGATGGCCCTCTGTTTACCCCTGATAAACAATCCATTTCCTCTTACATAAATGTTTGTTTTGGATTAGTGCACCTGTCATTTTGTATTTGAAAGGTTTTCTAACAGCTCCAGCCCCACTGCACACAGAAATCCCAGTAACAAAGCAGTCTGGTGTCAGAACACCAGTGGCTTCCTTACACAGTTCATTATGTATTCAGGACTTTCCTTCACTAGCTTGACGCTCGTATTCATGAGAAAAAGGCCTCACAAAGTTTTTCCGACTCTCGTTAAGCTTGCAACGAAATTAGCCAAAGTCTGCCGATGCCCTTTGACACCGAGCTGCAAGGCACAGGCAAGCAGCATTTCGTCCTGGTGCTAACTCTTGCTATCAAAGACCTGCGTGCGGGGGTTTGCTTGTCGCACCAAGAAGAAGTCATTACTGAACGCACGTGATTAGGATCGCTCAATATCGCTGTCTCGCGCGATTTCCTTATCTTACCCTGCTGCGAACGGAACGAAGAGCACGTGACTGCCATTTAGGCTTCTTTGAGAAAAGCTCCACCTTGTCTTGAAGGTGGCTGGATGGTGATTATTTGGAGTGTATGTGTGGTAGTCAGCCTTCTTCGGAAACATGAGAAGAAAGTGCAAAAAATCAAGTCAAGTTTTCATTGGAAGCGCTTCATTGTATCTTTCTCTCTCTCTCTCTCTCGCACGCACGTTAGTATGCCTGCTTGCGTGTGTGAGTTGGTCTGTTTGAAGTTTTTATTATTTATATTACTTTTATTATTATTGTATTCATTGTCGGGCAGTCCGGTTAGCGCCTGTCACCAATACAGTGAAGGTTGGCTGTCTTGGGTTCACCTCTCGTCTCAGGCACGCTGTTCTTTCTCTGCATGTGGCATCTGTTTTCAGGGCTGACTGCCTTGCCATGATATAACCTTAGATGCTGGTTCGGTGTAAAACCCCCCTCTTCTCATTAAGTCTTTTCGAGCATGCTGATCATATAAAGTGCTGGGTTTTCGAAATGCCCTACATCACTTATCAAATCGCCAAGCAATCTAAGGGAGGTAACAACTACTTCACTGCATGAGCTAGGCTTTCCTTTCCAGCTGCCCTTTCATAAATAACTTGTACGCGAGCACAGGTTACCAGTATTTATAGTGCTTTATTCGGGTAGTGGTTTTTTTGTAAAGAAAGATGTAGCTATCCTTGAAAAATGTCAGCCAAGGGTCTCATTCATTCGTCCCCTGACTGGTACCGGTCGTTGGGGCAGAGCACATGATTTTGACGTGGCAGCTGAGAAATTCCTGCACAAGACAACCAGTCCACCCTTTCTCGCTTTTTAGCCAACTCTTCCTCTGGACACCGCGGCGTCGACCACCTTCCAAGGTACCTTGAAAGACAGTCTTTGACAAACTCTTTAGGTTCCTGGTGTCATACGAGTGTGGCAGCCATGTTTACTACAATGTCATTGATCTTATTGTTTCTGTACGAGATCCTCCTCAGGAGTCTACAGTCGTCAACAAGTTATACCAAGAATGTGCTAAACGAAGTTGTGAATGTATGTGAAAAGTCACAGAAGTAAAGCAGAAAGGTTTGGGTGCGTTGTGTGAATGTAAGATGAGGTAAAGGCTACCTTGACTCAGGGTCGTCCCACCCCTGTATTAGTCAGCAGTTACCAGCTACTGACATAAGGTCGAAACCTTAGGGTGCTCAAGATGTCAAATGACAGGGTCAAGATCAGCTTCACTCCTTTGTTTCTAACGCTGCTAATCTAACTTGCCCTGTGTGTGTGTGTGTGTGTGTGTGTGTGTGTGTGTGTGTGTGTGTGTGTGTGTGTGTGTGTGAGAGCTAGAGAGAGAGAGAGAGCTTTGGTGTGTTTGTGTGGGGACTAAGTCTTGGCAATGTTTTATGTCGATCTATGTGAGCTACTGTTTATTACCGATTATCTGTCTGCGAGGACGCTCTAATGTTTAAACCGATAACAATAATACAGTTCTCATTTCTGGGGGTACATACTTAGAAGAAAAGGATATCACAAGCGTCTAACATTACTCGAAGAAAACAATATTTGCGGGTGCTTGATAAATCCTTACAGCCGATGTCCTGTATTGAGTATTTATTGGCTATGCTGTTCTTATCTTTCATGATTGAAAACATACCGGTGCGATATGATTTAAATTTATAAATTTTATCCTTCAACATCTTTCATATCTCTAACAGGGTAATCATAATTTCAAGAAACTATCTGAAAAGAACGCAATACGTTGAGTGCACACAGCTCGTGTACTGGCTCACATGTTCTGCTACTCGGCTCATCATCGCAACTGGACTCATTAATGAAGTTAATTGTAGCTTTCTCTGTGCCTGGATATAAGCGATAGCTTCTTCTCACCCGGAGTCTTTCCTTCACAATCTGAGATTGTAAAAATATCAGATACTGACGCAAAAATATGGCGCAAAAATCAGCTGCAGAGTCTTCTCCTTTTAATTTTTTTTGACTGTTTTCTTCACTTTTCCTTTCATCTATCTATCTATCTTTTTTTTTTTTTGGTACTGGTGTACTCATCTCTACCAAATCTCGCACCGTTCTCAGTATCAGCTGAGATGTTTGAAACAGCGTAGCTGCAAAATGAAGATCGAATAAGGAATGGTAATCTTAATATTAAGAATGTGACTGGAAGACAGACGATCATCTACTTTTTTGCGTTACAAAAGAGAAACTTCGCTTTAGTTCACTCACACACACACACACACACACACACACACACACACACACACACACACACACACACACACACACACACACACACACACACACACACACACACATATGTAATTTAACCTAAATTCAAGGATGAACTGTAACTTGTACACATTTAAGACTCAAAAACAAAGAGACTGGAAAAGAAATTGAAAACCAGACCAGAAAGACATGAAATGCTGGAGCAGACTATTTGTCTGTCTCCTGGTTTGTGCGAAAGTCTCATCATGGCGCCTATGAGACAGCTGGGATAGACATTTATTTAGCGCCTCCGTCCTACTGGAGGATTCTGTGTGCTACAGATTCCAAGTCGTCAGCCTCTAGTTGTTGTAGATTCATGTTCTTTTCGCTGGGAAAGGATGTAGGAGGGAGGTATTGTGGATGGGGGGCAAGAGAAAGTGTGTGCGTGTGTGCGCGCTTGGCCAAAGGGGGGTCACCAAAAGAAAAGTATCTGGCAGAGCGAGAGGTCGCAGATTATTACCTCCCTTTCGAAGCCGTAAGACATTTGTTTGTCTGCGATGTTCCAAATACTTTAATCTCTTTCCTTTTGTTGTCAACACCCGACACGTTTCGTCTGGGGCACAAGACCTAAGGAGTCATTTAGAATGAGGTTTTGTTTCCTTTAATCAACGAAACACCCGAAATGGAACTTAAGCATGTTCCTGCTTGACTCCAAATGCTCGTTCCTTTGTCTGTCTAGGTTTGTAGACGTTGAGTTAAGGAGAAACCACCTGTCTGTGTATGTAAGTGCTGAATTCTGGTAAAATTTCCCAGTTCACAAAGCAGACATAAACGATGCTGACTCATGGTTGGTTTATCCCTTTGTAATTTGCTAAAGCAAATCTCGTGATCATGATCGACAGACTTTTTCTCTGCTGTTCCTTGCTGCCATGCACTATAACACAACACATAAATAAAATTGTATAAACAATAATTGTATAACAGTATTTTTTTTTTACCATTCAACGGTAATAGACCACATCAGATCCGAACACCAACGGCCAGATTTCAGAAGGAAAACGATGTCTCTAGAGTGTGGGTGGAGGAGAAAGGGGAAATGAGAGAGAGAGAGAAAAAACACAATTCACCGAAATAACATCACTGTATGACCATGACGTCATTTGTAATCGCCACGACGTCCTCTGTAATATCCATGTTGTTACGCTGGCATATGTGGAAAACAACAAAGATGCTTCTGGAAACCTACACTAGATGATTGGCATTTTTATGATCTTGCACCTAGTGAGAAAAAAAAGGGGGCACGGTTCTTTCCTATCGGTGGCTTGCATCGCCGACGTGGTGACGTGGTTCTGACAATATGCACCGGCAATGGCGAGGGTATTTGCCTCTTGGGATGATACGATAACCGAGGAACTCCACGTCGTCATGGGGACGTGAACTCAAAGGACCCCGCCGGAAGTGCATCAGAGTTCACTGTACGTGTGCAAGCGCACGCTGCTGGCCCGGGAGTAGATAAGGCTCTCGATAAGCAGGAAGACGATGGCGAACTCTGTGACGTCTCCGCGCCCAGTGCAAACGAACGATCGGCGTTCTTTATGAGCGTCACGGCGTCTGACGTCAGTAAACACGTTACACGTTTCCGCAGTTTAAAGGACTCGTGACCTCTGAATTAAAAATGAGTGAGCAGTTTAAACGAATAATACCATGTGCACTAAATGTTAGAGAGCAGTTAAATCTACTTTACTGATAACATCCGCACTTAAAATAATAATGGTATATATATATATATATAATGCTGCGGCCAACAGGCAGGCTCGGAATCTCATTGCGCTGAACAGTATTTACGATATAGTCACAATGATGTAAAACAAAGAACGACCGTTTCCGGCAGTAAAGGAGGATCACTGGAGATGAGTTTTGCTCGATTTTTTTTTACATCATCATCTACTTATGTCCACATACGCTTTGTAGGCCTGACAAGTGATGTTATAACGAACCTGCTGAGGTTCTTACGATCCTATAGGTCCAACATCAAACGAGCAGACACACATGCTGTAGCAGATTTTTTTCAAGGCCCAGTGTATCGATAGTATTTTCATTT
Source organism: Marisa cornuarietis (assembly GCA_004794655.1). Classification (NCBI taxonomy): domain Eukaryota; kingdom Metazoa; phylum Mollusca; class Gastropoda; order Architaenioglossa; family Ampullariidae; genus Marisa; species Marisa cornuarietis. The sequence continues at coordinate 9,890,544 of SMMW01000046.1, read as the reverse complement.
GTTTCTTCAAGCACAATGTGTGGATTATATTATTATTTGTTTCTGCTCAGTTTGTTTCCTAGAAGGGAACGTAACTGGAAAAAGATGACGCGTTAAAACCCGCATACCCACGACTCGAACATGCATGCATATCACATTAGATGCACACCAGTGGTATTTTGACGCACACAGCTTACAGACATTTCCGCGTAACCGTCAAAGATTTCAAATCGAAGATTAACTGCATGCAGTTCCAAAACACCTCCTGGGACGTGACACAGTTCCCAGATCTTCATCTGAGTGCTCTCGCTATGATGCTACGGATGCTAAAGCGAGATGCTGTGTGGGCTGCAGTGTGACGTTCAACAATTAGCTGGAAGGTCAAACAACTAGGTAATTCCCAACGTGTTGACACACTGTCCAAGTAGCTCGGCTTAATCCCCTGCCCCGCATCATTAATGTATGAAACAGTTGACGAGGTTAGGCTGGCTTATATTATCAAAGTAAAGTATATTCTGGAAGTACTTTAAAAGAGTGTAAGTTATTCAACATAGAGGAATGTATTCTTCTTGATGAGCTTGAATGTGACGGCTTAATGCTTATCTGCAAAGTCACCCATATATAAATATAAATGTTTGGGTGCATGCGTGCGTTGGGGGGGGGGTCACTAACATAAGTATTTATCGCTGAAAAAATAAATGTTTGCGTGCAGGTGTGGGTTGGGGGATCACTAACCTAATATTACATAGACAGAACAGAGGTAAATTTGTCTGAACAAGTCTTAAACAGTACAGTTTGTTGGCGGGTTGCAAATGCACGAGACCCTGTACCGTTGGGGTTGTCGGCGGCGCCGAGGCTCCAGCAGTGCACGTAGAGGAGAAGAGAGGCGCAGTGTCTGGTCCACTCCATTCGCTAGTCGGACAGCCGGTGCATCTGTGGATGAAGGAGGATTTGGACGGCTTCACTTAGCAACGGCCGAGCTAGACACACATCCCGAGGATGGCTTGCTACAGGAAACGAGGCTTGCAGCGAGGGAGGGGGATGTGGAGAGAGAGTTGGACTGAGAGGAGACGTAGACCAGACTGGACAGGACGGGATGGAACAGGGCTAGCGTGGGTGGGTGGAGGGGGGGGTCAATCCCATTACGGTCGGAGAACGGCAAAACATTGAACCTGACTTCAGTCAAACCTGATACAAGGGCCTTGCAAGACACAGTAATAGCATGTATGGCGAAATGTGGGATTGTGTACTTAAGACCCACCAACGCATGCTGACGATAGTTGTGATGATTTAAAGGGAACTTCACCGCTTCGGTAGAAATAATTCACCGTGATTCCGGAAAAAAGGGGGCACAGCAGGCAAGAACATTGTGCTCGTGGACATTGTATGCAGCTGACTTAAAAAAAATATTAATAGCTGTTGGTGGAGTTGCTCTTTATTTGTGTAGTTTTGTGCTCAGCTATGCTCTTTTGTTAGGGTAAAGGGCGCCTTTGCTGATTATGTATAATGCTTCTTCTCCTTTTTTTTTTAATTCGTGCATCCATCCAAGCATTTATGGAAGTATGTATGCGTATGTACTTGATTCAGCTTTACATGAAGATCACACTGTGTTCATCAATAGTAACGGCTATCGGCTATCAGCACGAGTAGTGTTCACCTGCAATGTCAGCTATGAACATAGTATATGTTTGGTCTTCTTCCTTTTGGTCAGTAGCCGTTAAACTCATGTTCAAACAAACAAACAAACAAACAAACAAACAAACAAACAAACAAAACAACACAAAAAGCAAGAAAATTTAGCAGCATAGACTTTACGAGTTCTGAAAATAGCTGTAAAATTTTAGCAGTCAAACTTTAGGTTGTTGTCACTTCACGCACAACACGACAGACAACACGATAAACGTGAACGCACACACGCACGCACGTCAGACAACACGACAGACGAAAAAAAAAAAAAAGGAACATGGGCGGTGCACGGACCATGACGGCCGTAGACGAATGAGTCGTGACTCTTGAGACCCGATCCCATCAACCCCCGGACATTCCAACCTCCACGTCTCGCCGTCTTGTCCAAGGGCAACAACCGATACTCGCCTCGTCAGTCGTGACACGCTCGCCCGAGGGAGCACGAAAGCTGGTTATCGACCCTGACTTGTCTGCGACTATCTCAATGTCTGTGAACGAGGTATGTGTGTTGCGAAGTGGAAAGTGATGGTGTTGACCGACAATTGTTTTTATTTATAACGTCTTTGCTGTTTCTTATTCGTAATTATATCACTATCAGTCATCATAAGTAGTAATTTATCGGTGATCGTTAGTAGTAATTTAAGATTGGATTTCAGGCGAGTGTGAGAATCATCAGATGTGACTGGAATTAATCGGGCGTGCGATGGTGCTGAAGAAACATTCGCGGACTGACCTATATAGACGCTTTTGTTTTCTAGCAGGTCTGTACTACACCGAATCTCGAGCCGTTAACAAGTCTTTATTGAACCATTCCAGGCTCCGGGAATTATTTGTAAAAAAATACAAGCAAACGAACAAACAGACGAAGAAAAAAAAAACCCCAAATAAACTTGATCGACCTTTCTCTGTACGTTTGCGTGCACAATCACGGATGTACGCAGTCATATTTAATGTATGGCTGATGTTTTCATAATAAACTTGTGTTATTTGCATAGTCCATCTTCTCCCAGTATTAATGAAGCTGTATGCGTTTTACGAAAATAGGAAACCAAATTTTCTTCGTATGTGGGCACAACTCATACACACATGCACAGAAACACGCACGTACACACACACACACACACACACACACACACAAACGTGCGCACACAGCTCACACACAGGCACACAAATACGCATACACACAACTCTCTCTTTCACAAACACGCACACACACACACACAACTAAGCAGGCGCTCTCGTGGGACTGCAAGGATAAGACAATACAGTATTCCATACAGACATACATGAGAGGGAGAGAGAGAATAATGGAGAAATTGCGTTTTCATTTATCTTGGTGTCGCTCGTGTCAGCATGAATAACTAATCAGTCAGAATCTTTCAGTCAACAATTTAAGTGGCATTTTAAAAACGCTTTTGTTGTTGCTTGGCCGTTGAGACATCATCATTGTGTCGATATTTTCTTTTTTTTTTACAAATAAAGAGAAGTCACATTTTTTTTCTTGAATTTACTTATTACATTTGCTGTGTAGGTAAGCCAGACGATCACAGACTTTATAGTATGTCGACTTTTTAAGGTCCATGACGTTCCAGAGTAGGTTTCCAGCCTGCTTACGACCAGATTTCTAGCCATATATCTTTCTTCCTGTTGTAAACGAAATTTTTACAGATTTAAAAGTGAGTTTACTTTTTTAGGTCAACGGTGTTCCACATCAGGTTTCCAGCCTGACTACGACCTGATCTTTGCCTTGTCGTTTCTCATTATCGAATGCAAATCGAGTTTCGCCATTATCCCAGTAACTACAGCTCTGACGTGTTCCTTCGTTTTATTGTGTGCACAGACATGACAAAAGTAATATCATCGAAACCCTATAGACACTTTCATGACACAGCTTTTTCGAGTTAATCCTTCCTCAAAAGGAAATGCTAAAGAGGAACACCTTCACCGTCAGAGCAGAGAGCTTAATAACAAGGACAGGATGGACAAATTGAGTGTTTCCTTATTGACATCTACTAAGTGCAACGAAAGATAAAAATATTATGTTGATGTGTGTTATTGTTCACAACACCTGCTACTTTTGAACAGGATTGACTTTGCTGTCAACAGGAAAGTGTTTAAGAGATGGAAGTTTTTGGCTGGGTTACTCTGTGAGCATGCAAAACTAAAACTGTGGTGTGGTGTGGATATGAAGACTGAGCAAGCTGTCACCGACTAATGGCTTGTGTGCCATCGTCCCATTTGTCCTTCTTTAGACATTACTTTTTTCTCTCTCTCTGTGTGTGTGTGTGTGTGTGTGTGTGTGTGTGTGTGTGTGTGTGTGTGTGTGTGTGTGTGTGTGAGCTTTATTAATTCTGTTGAGATACCTCTGTACTATTGTTTGTGGACATGTTTTAGTCTGTCTCAGTTTGATTGTTGTGTGAATTTGTGTCTTTGTGCTTTTGTATTTCTTTGTCAAGCGCATTGAGCCTTTTGTAAAGCAGGAGAATACGCTATATAAATTCCGTTATTATTTTTAAATGGAGAATGCATCTGAAAGGAAAGGAAAGATGCCAGACTGCAGGGTGTGAGTTACGGCACGTACAAGGTAGTCTTTGTGGCCCAATTCAGTCACATGGCACTACGGCGGTATGGACACACTCTTTACCAGCCGTCACGTGGTCTGGGCTCTGGCTCCCAGTCCCGCTTCTGTCTCCCTGCAGTGGAAGACACAAACAAGAAGCGCACTGGAGCCAGGGCCTTCAAACACGCGGCACCTAAACTGTGGAATGGTCTGCCATCGTCACTGTCCACCATCACCTCACCAACCACGTTTCGAAAAATACTGAAGACCCATCTGTTTATATAAGATGGACTTAAACAACCAAGCAACACTTCTGTTTTTATTTTTTACTTTCCTGCTGTTTATCTATTTATCTACTTTATTTTTTCGTATATTTTATTTATTTTGTTTTTGCTGCGCAATGAGCATTCTTCTGAATGGATACCTGCGCATTACAAATCATCAATCATCAATCATCACCAATCATCAATCATCCATCATCATCCATCATCATCATATGTGGTTTTGTCTTGTAAGGCTACAATTTAGCGTGACCCCGCAGTTGACGTTACAGTTCCACGTGAGGTCAGTAACAATGCAAGGTGACCTCGCAGTTCAAGGGAGCGTCGTTGTGTAACCTCGCAATGATTGGCATCTCGAGCTCATCGAAGATGCCGATCAAATGGTGCAGCATCACTGCCTCCATGGGATGACGGGCGGATGTAAAGAACTGATCTGCTCTGGTCGGTTTACTTATTTACTGAAGTATGGTGGCAGCTTAACGGCAATAGAAGACAACGTTTGGTACGCGTGAAGTGGCCCAAAGCTGGTTTCGCACGTACGATCACTGCTGATGACGATGTTACCCTGATGCTTCGTCTGATGCTACTTCTGATGCTGACGTCTCGTGAAAGATATCCGACAAGAAAGTTGCGCGTGACTCTCGGTCTGATATGGTGGCCACTCCGCGCGTGGAATTATATCGATTCAACTTAATTAGTTTATCACATGTAATAATTCCTCTTTTAAAGGCGGCTAAATGGCTTGAAGTGTATCGTGACAATGACTAATATGTCTGTTTCGCGGTTAAGATCGAACGAAAGACGATTTTGGACGAAAAGTGGTCTGTCAGTATCTTTTTCATCGAGACAAACGAGGTCAGTATGTTAGTCATAAGATTGAACATGATGGGTGGTTTGGGGGAGGCGGCGGATTTGGTCATCTTATTGAAAATTAAAGAGGCAAGGTTTAGAGAAAGAAGAATTACCATCGCATCAAGTTTTAAACAATTGTTGTTTGCTTACGTGGGTGTAAAACGTGCCTCTTCACTGACACAGGGATTTCTCTGTCTCATCCTTCTCGGATTTGTAGCCATTTGTCTAGCGATCTTGTGTAAGGACTGGGTCGCGTTCTTGAATGGGCAAAAATATGTAGGATCAAATTCCTGTGGAAGTGCAATTATTTAACGGGATGCTCTTATCAAAAGTCTGCGGCATCCGTGTACTTGCCTGCAACTTTCTTGCAATTCTGCTTGCTCTCGCTCTTTTTGCGTCTGTCCTTCTCAGTTCTCAGCCAATGCGTGTGGCTGCGTTCACCATCTTCAAAGCAAACTCTACGGGCAAAATTTCGATTCCATGTCAGGTAACACCATATCGTTTCTTTTGCGATAAAATCCTCTTAAGGGGCAAACAAAACAGATCAGACCTGGTGGAGGCTTGTGGAAGGGCCGGCCCCGGAGTGTAGCGACAAGCCACTGGTGTTTATTGAGAGAGAATTACGCTCACTTTGTCAAAGCTTCTGAGCGGTCAATGCGGTCACCAAGAAACTGTAGCAGTTACAAATCAAGTAGTCACCAGGCTCTGAGCATGTTTTTGAGAAAAGAGTTATATAAATATTCACTGTTATTTTTATTTATTAATCAATCAAATGCAAATTTGCTGTACTTTTCTCTACTAAACCGTATCTCGTGTCATTTCATGTTTTACTACAGGCAGTGAGAATCGTTTGTCAATATACTGCTGCTCGGAATCAGTGTGACAGCGTGTGACTGTGACGTCATCTGAGTGTAGTCGTGTTATGGAGTGTTGTATTTTTTGCGGTATTGCTGCAGTTAGAAAGATCTAGGTAAGTAGCGCACACGATAACATTGGGTTTATTAAGTAGGTAGGTTTCATGTTTCTCGAAGACGATGCCTGTTCAGTGACAGAGATGATCTTTTTAAAAAGTAGTCTTATCTTGTCTGACAGAACGTTCTAAATGTCACGCAACCTTTGGAACAATTAGAATGCTCCGGCTCTTGAAATAAAATCACGGAAGTAACATGGCTTGTTGAGCAGAACAAGACATATTAATGTAGTCTGTCTGGCATAGTCGGCTCACTTAAAGTTGTACGAAATGTGACGAGAGGCAAATGGGACTGAGAAACGAAGCATCAAAGTCTTCATCAAGCCTTTTTCTTGCTTGTTTGTTTTTCATATCCCATTCCTTGATTTTCGACTGGTAGGTCAGGGCATGGCTTCGAAAGTAAGATTAGGTGTGTGCAGGTTTGTTTCAAAGGTAGCCGAGAAAATTTCGTCAGTTCGTTAGTTTGTATTTGCCGTGAGAAATCAAAAGAGCAAATCTTTTTCCTGGTGAATCCTTCAACCCTTGAGACACGTGGGCCCAATGATTTTTCTCAAAATCACCAGCACAAATGTGAAATGCCCTTCGTTACAACTTAGCTTAATTAGCGATGGGGGGGGGGGAGGGAGAGCTGACTCAGGAAAAAGGGTGGAGCGGGTGGACGTAGCTACTAGACGGGTGTAGTTAAACGGGTAGGCGGGGGTACGGGAGAGAATTGAAAGCACGCATACATTTGTCCAGTAAAGTCATGGGGTCGTTGAAAGGGACACACAGCAAACGAGAACAAAGCGCGCTGTTGATCAACCAAACAATTATGAAAACAAGTATGCGTATAAGAAACTACGACGTATGTGCCGCTGCTGATTTGTTTGGTTTCTTAATGAGTCTGCTTGTAGTTCCTTACATGAATTGGGAATGCTTTTTATCTTCCGTTTTATCTGACATGGTCTTGCTTGAATTGTATCCATGCCATCACACCTATTTTATCATTCCTCAGTAGCTAGAGTACAACAAGGCGTGTTTTTAGCACTGTGGTCTGTTGAACGACTTTCATCTCTCTGATGTTGATGGAGATGTAAAAGATTCGCTCGTAAAACTGATTTTTAAATTACTTATACTTTTGTATGTATCTCACAGCTGTCTGCATTCAATAATGATGATGGTTATGATGATAGGGTTTGTACAGCGCATTTCCCCACGTGAAGGCGACCTCGATGCACTTCACAAGAGACCAGGGGCAGTGGGGAAAAGAAGTCATGTGATGTAGTCGTCACAATCGAGTACAAACACGCACACACACACACACACGCGCGCGCACACGCACGCACGCACACACGCACATACGCGCGCGCACACACACACACACACACACACACACACGAATTTACAGCTGGCATCATGGTTCTTTCTTTCTTGTTCTGTGACAACGAAGACTAGAAGCATAATTACAGGAAAGCACAATTACTGTGCTTAAATTATCTTATCAGTGGTCATCCTAGTAAATAACACTTTAGTTAAATATTCCAATGGCGGATGCCTTGAACAGACGAAGAAATGTTATGGCGTTGTCCGTCCAAACACCCGGCTCTGAAGTAAGTCGACTCAGTCAAACTACTCCTCTCCCTAGCTCCTCGTCTCTCTCTCTCACGAGCTACTCAAGTGTTTGTTGAGACAGAGCTTCCCTAATATTAACCAGGTCTCAGTTAGACTTGCTTACCTCTATTGTCCTCTATCAACTCTTCTTTCCTTCAAGTATGGTCCGCCCGTCACTGGTTCAAAAACGTAACTGTTAATTCCTCCCGGAGATTGCTATTCTGGTGCAGGTGCAAAGGATTCCCAGTGTTAATTGGTCCGGCCTGATTTTTTTTTTATCTAAAGTTTGTCTTATAGCTACGACAACGGGATTCATTATTGACTCTACTGCTTCGTGGCACGTCAAAACAAACATGTTAATGAAAAAAATCTCTGTTTGATCTGGTTCATTTTGGTTTTGATTGATTGTTATCCACTTTCTAAATACATCCATGTAAACATTTAATGAGAGGGGGGATGTGAGTTTACGCCGAACCAGCAACTAAGGCTATATCACGGCAAGGCAGCAAGGTTGTCAAAGATTTCAACGCCAGTATCATCAAGGCAGCTAAAGAAACTATCCCAAGAGGGGTGCGAAAGGACTACACTCCGTACTGGACAGCAGAACTACAGAGAGCCCATGACGACCTGACAAAAGCCAGAGAAGAAGCAGAAACCAGCCCCAGTCAAGAAAATAACATCAAGCTGCAAGAAACAAAAGCCAAACTGCTAAGAATAAAAATAGAGGGCAAGAGAAGAAGCTGGAGAGAAAAGACAGCAGGGCTGAATATGGAGAGAGATACCATCAAACTGTGGAGGCTGACTATGGCACTAAATGACGAGGGCAACAAGGGACAGAAGATCACCCTTGAAGAAGATGGACAGATATTGACAGATAAGACAGCAGCAAATATATTTGCGCAAGCATATGCAAAGGAGAGCAGCATCACCATCCCACTGCATCTGAAAAAGAAGCCAGAAAAGAAGAGAAAGAAAGAACAACAAAAGGGGATGTTCATGAATCGATGCAGCAAGATATTACCATTCAAGAACTGAAGAACGCCATCAAACAGTTGAAGAAGAAAAAATCTCCAGGTCCAGACAACATAACGAATGAGATGCTGCAACACCTTGGCAGCACAGCCCTCACCAAATTACTGGACATCTTCAACCTTAGCTGGAGAGAAGGCCAGGTACCTCAATGCTGGAAGGAAGCCAGGATGATCCCTGTTCTGAAAAAAGGGAAGAACAAGTCGCGAATCTTGAGCTACCGCCCCATCAGCCTGACAAGCTGCGTCTGCAAGACCATAGAGCGCATCATCAATCAGCGCCTGCAGTGGTACCTGGAATCCGAAAGTATCATCATCCCAGAGCAAGCAGGCTTCAGAAGATACAGAAGCACAGAAGATCAAACAACGCACCTAGCGCAGGCCATTGAAGATGCCTTCCAAGCCCAGAAGGTCACCCTAGCGGTCTTTATTGATATGCAGAAGGCTTTCGACAAGGTATGGAAGGATGGACTCCTGGTCAAGCTCCAGCGAAGCAGCATCAGCGGCAACATGTACCGGTGGATTAAGTCCTACCTACACAACCGAAAAGCCAGGGTGCTTGTAGATGGACACTGTGGCCGTAAGGTGCTGCTACGGCATGGAGTATCACAGGGGGGAGTACTCTCGCCGACCTTGTTTATACTCTTCATCAACGACCTGGTACCAGAGCTCCCAAAGGGAGTCCAGGCAGCACTGTATGCAGACGACCTGGTCATATGGTGCTCAGAAGAGTATGCAACAACAGCAACCCACAGGATGCAGCTTGCACTAGACAAAGTGGCAGCCTGGGCAGACAACTGGTGTGTCACCATCAACCGAGACAAGACAACAGCCACACTTTTCTCTCTCTCCACCAAAGCACAAGCTGGCAGACTAAAGTTGGGAGACGCTACGCTGACACTTGAAGACCAGCAGACGTACCTGGGAGTCACTTTTGACAAAAGATTGACATGGAAGCAACACATCCTGGACGCAGAAACAAAAGCTAGAAGAAAGCTGAACATCATGAGAAAGCTGGCAGGAAAACACTGGGGCGCTAACGAACAGATCCTGAAGACCGTGTACCAAGGTACTGTAAGACCACATCTAGAATACGGATCAAGCACGTGGATGACAGCAGCCAAGTCACACCATCAGACTTTGGACAAGGTACAGAACCAAGCACTGAGAATCATAACAGGCGCCATGAGATCTACACCAATAGATATGATGGAGCAGATAACAGGCATTTCCCCACTAAACAAGAGAAGAGAATGCAAAGCACTCGTGCAGGCCACCAAGTATAGGCACAGTGAAGACCACCTGATGAGTGCCAGACAGAAACTACTGTCCTCGGGAAGACTGAAAAGATCTAATTTTGTACGAGTGACACAGGCATTACACAGAAAACACCAAACAAAGCTTCCCGCGCAGGTCCTGGTACCGACTCCCTCCCTCGATCCTCCGTTCTGGAAAGACAGAACAGGGAACATCACCATCTGCACCACAGTTCCTCACCTCGCAACAAAGGATGAGCATAACAACGTGAGCAAGAGAGCCCTGACACTAGCCATGCTAGAAGAAAGGTACCCACAGGAATCATGGATAAGGGCCTACACAGATGGGTCAGCCACAGATGCTACCCAAAGAGGAGGGGCTGGTGTCTACATCCAGTTCTCAAATGGACAGCGGCAGGCAGCAGCAATACCAACTGGCCTCCACTGTACAAACTATAGAGCAGAAATAGAAGCCCTGGTCCATGCAGCAAATACCATCAGCAGCAAAGCAGACCACGACAGCCAGGTTGTCTTCCTGACCGATGCTCTGTCTGTGCTGCAGGCAATCAACAACAAACTGCCAGACCTGGAGGATGCACTGCTAAACACCAAGTGCCTCAGAAAAGCCCTACAATGGATCCCATCACACTGCGGAATAGATGGGAATGAGGAGGCTGACAGGATGGCTACGTTGGGTGCAGAGGACGAGCAAGAAGACAATGCAGTCAACATGTCAGAGATGAAAACCATCATCAAATCTATGTACAGGCCACAACAACCACGAGGCAGTTACCATCAGCTGTCCAGACCGGACCAGGTCGTTATTTTCCGCCTCAGGACCGGGCACAACAGACTGCTTCAACATCTACACAAGAAGCTACACCTCGTACCGTCCCCGAGATGCCCATGTGGAGAAGCAGACCAGACTGCAGAACATATCCTACAGGACTGGGGGAACCTCCGTCCCCTAAGCCTAAGGGAAGAGATTTGGCCACAGTCGGAGACTCTGCTTAACAAACTGTACGGGCCAGCGGAGACTCTACGAAAAACCACCAGTTTCATCTCAAGAGCTGGCCTCCAGGTGTAACCAGGCGAACGACAAAAAAAAACAAAAAACAAAAACGGCAAGGCAGCCATCACTGTAAACGGATGCCTCATGCAGAGAAAGAACAGTGTGCCCGAGACAAGAGCTGAACCCAGGACAGCAACCTCACTATATTGGTGACCGGGACTAACCGTTGCGCCACCGAACTGCCCAGACATTTAATTGGGGTTATAAGATCATCATTATTATCATGGTCATCGTCATCTATCGTTATCATCAATCACCAATATCACCATCAATCATCAAACTAGCATCATCACTTTGAACTTCGAAAGCAAGTATCATTCTTTGAGACCAGCAGCAAAGAAAACGCAAAGAAGATGCCACAAGACCGGCTGGTTGCTGTCGTCCTTTATCAAGCAAGAGCTTTCAAAAAGCCTAAATTTAATCTTTCAACCCATTTTGCCCAGGCAGACAGTATGGGAATCACTGCATCGACTTGGCGTTGAGACCCTCCGACGTCTGAGCATGTTAGATCAAATCCATTGACGATAATACGAAAAGCCAACTTGGCTTGAAATTCGTGGCGAGCTGGGGACAGGAGATGAAGTGAATGAATCTGAGGCTAATCAATTGATACCCACCCCCATGTCCCACCCCACCCCTATCTTCACGAGCGCGTGAACTGGTGGCGGTCGTGTATGCCTCGTGAACAACAACGACTACGTCACTCTCGGTGACGTCCTCGGTGCTGCAGTCGTGGGGCGCGCCACAGTAGTCTACATTTTTCTACAGCTGCAACTTTAATCAGCAGCGCCGCTTTTAGAATGTTTATATGGTTCCCTACCCATCCCACCTCCGTGAAGGAATGTTTTTCCAGGTGGTTTCAAAGTGATGGTGGTTTGTGACGTCACTGCTGGGTTAGTTTGCAGTAGAGGTGGTGCATCCGTATTGATGTGTTGACTAGCTTGCTGATTGTCTGACTCAATTGCTCACAGGTGCTGCGTTCCCCTGCTGATTGCTTCACTGTTAGTTTTTGTGACAGACAACACTAAAGAAGCTTAACAGATATGGAATGTTTCACTTTTGTCGACACAAGGAACGCGCAGTCTTTCGCGAGAGAAAATTGTTTGGAGATTCTTGGCGCGTTACTAACTGTTGAATTAATGTGTCATATGCAACTCTATAATTGCTTTCGGACAAAGAAGAAAACATCAACAAAATCCGAATTTAAGAATTAATTATTCAACAAACAAAAGGATTGATATATTTTCCAGACATTAAGATATTTAAAATCATAATTTTCCTATAAAGATCTATCTTTCCACTCACTTCTGTAGCCTTCACCATCAGATTCGGAGCTCCTACATGAAAAAACCCCACAGACACAACAGTCTTTTCATGGTAGTTGCTCTTCTCGAAGCCCGGCATGATCCGATGCACCAGTATATGAAAAAGATACAGTCTAAAGAAAGAAAACGTGGACAAGAAAAATACTGTCCTTAAAATCTAGCAATCATTCTGCCATAAATTTACAACAGTACTCAAATATTCTCCAGTTAATAATTTCCATTCAGTCAAAATCTTAAAAACAGAAAAAGATAAAAAAAACCTGAATCAGAATCACCTCAACAGGTTTTCAAGTAAATAAATTAGACTCTTTTTAACAAGTCTGGTCAGGACTTCACAAATTAAGTTTGGTTAGGACTTAACAACACCAATCCGACGAAAGTCGCCAGGTTACACGACCCGCTCAGCGGGTGGAAGATTCCAGAACGACACAGAATAACAACAGAAATCACTTTTTTCTTTATCCTTTCCCTCACTCTTTTCACATTTTATACTAGTGGAGTCTCTCAATGACACCATTACACCAAAGATGAAGCGGCCGTCATGACGCGCCCACACCCACGCACACACCCACACACTCCCACGCAAATCACTCGCCATCCGCCCACCTTTTCCGTTCCCTTCTCATCTGATTAAGTTAAAAAAAAATTAGAGGTGTGTGGCAGAATGAATAAATGAATAGTTATCTATGTAAGTGACGTAAAGGTAAGCACTTGTTATCAAGACACTCAAACTGTCGGTTTCTCTCTGCATTATTTACAGGGATGGATTAGTTCCTTTATAGACCTAGTTGCTGAATCGGCGTAAAATGACAAAATCTGTCTGCAAAAAATGAGCTCTCCTTGGTCACTGTCAGGACAGTACCATGCCGTCGTCAACAGGATCGCAGCCAACCCCTCGATCCAGCTAATTTGCAAACACCCGCCTTGCTGGGAGACAGGGTACGAGATTACGTGTCCAGGGTGGAAATCGCGGAAGCTTGCTGCACCTTCCTTCGTAGTACCGAGGACGTCGTTTTCTTGGGCGATGCAGGACAAGCACACCGCTCGAGCACCACTTCCTGTTAGAAAAGTAAGTCGAGGAGTTGGGGGCAGTTACCGAGGCTAATCAAGGCGCTGACCATCGCTCCCGAGATTGACTTGAGATACTTCATCGACGTAAATGTCAATGACGGAGGCTGATTTTTGGACACACAACGGACAGGGACTAGTGGATGTGGGTCAGACGGCCTGCAAAAAGCGGTCACTGGATCGATGAATCCTACACACCCTGCTGGAAGACCTCGGCCTTTTGAGGATTCAAAGCAAGAAAATCGATAGGATTTGAATCGAACAGTCCGAGAGAAAGCTCGTTGGCGATTAGCATTTACCACCCACGCCTTTGCACGACAGTTGCAAAAGAAGGAGAGAAAAAGACCGAGAAATAAAAACGTTTCAGAAAACTAACACAACACTTGTTGAGCTTCAAAACTTTATGTTGGCGATGACATTCGTTAAATGAAAGTATTTTATCCGATGAGGGCGTCTAAGGATTTGAAGTCACGAAGATTAGCGTAGTGAACGACAGTAACAAACAATTATTCACGTCGCCTGCACGTGCAGAGCAGACGATCGCCGCTCCTAATGCCATGCAGGTACGGGGTACTGACTATGCTTGTCTATCGGTACTTATATACACTTGTCCGACCTGGAAAAGTGCTGCATTTCTTAGGTAAAGGTACGAGAACCCCAGATGGGATCGCTGCTTCCATGACAAAACTCTCTCTCTCTCGCTCTATGAGAGAGAGAGAGAGATAGAGAAAAGACTGGAAGGACCTAAGAGTGAAGAGTGGTACAAAGGGGTGAGAGGCAAAGTAAAAGAAGAGGCGAGATAAAGAGAAAATGGAATAGAGAGATATATTTTCACAGAGAAGGGAGATGTCAAACAAAAAGAAATACAAAAGCAGGAAGTGTAATGAAATTGTCTGATCATCTCGCACGGGGAGCCCCTGCCATCGTTCAGTGTTTGTCGGCAGCTCGCACAGCAGAATCGATGGCGAGCCAAGCGGCAACGTGCATCCGGCGACCCTCGACAGGCGCGCAGGCGACGCACGAGTTAAGACGACTTAAAGGCCACAAGAATTAAGCTAACCTACACAGACGACGAATCCCCGTCTCCCTGGCTGGCCAACGTGCCTCCTACGAGGCTGAGGTTCGGTGTTGGTTGTCGAGTCGACAGTTTTGTTGCGCGGGACTCTCATCTCAGCCAAGCCGTCCATCGCAAAGTCGTGAAGACCAATTAGTCCTCAGCATTCTGAACTGTGAAAGGAAGGGACGTGACACAACAGCTGTGGTGAGCTGGGCGGCTGCTGAATTATGGTGCTGTGACTTCTTTGACGAGAGATGGGCTGCCGAAACACCAAAGTGGTCAAAACACACAGCAGCGCCGAGGCTCGCAGGGTCAAACCCTCGGCACGTTCTGTCAATGGCGGGGAGTTCACCAACATTTCCGAAATTTCCAAGACCTTCAACCTGTCAGGAATGTCGACCAGAGATATTTTCAAACTCAAACAATCGTGGAGAGCCATTAAAAGAAACATGGAGGAGACTGGTCTAGAGATGTTTGTCAGGTAAACGTCTTTTAAAAGTTGCATATGGACAGTGTGATGTTTTATAATTGTAGTCTATTGTGATCCATCAACCGATTCATGCTTGTGCTTGAGTAGTACGATTGTATAAGCTTTTATTTCCTTCTTGAATAGTACATGCATCCACAATCTTTCACTTTCGGTCCATCTATTATTCTTTCTTAGTGTCGAGTTGATGTGCTGTCTCTATTGACCCGTCAACACATCTTTCTGCTTACTTTGTGTTATGTCTTTGTGCCCCGCACAGCAAATTACATTACATCAGGCATATTAGCAAAAAAGACATCAAGAACAAGCAACATAATACGCGCAACCCAGCACGCACCGCAATGGGAAAGCAAACAAACACCTCAAGGAACATAACAAGGAGCCTAGCAACACTGCATTATTCTTCAGTCCTTGCTCAGACACTCGTTCGTGCTGCATTTTCGAACAAAGATTCCGCCC
Organism: Marisa cornuarietis; assembly: GCA_004794655.1. Classification (NCBI taxonomy): domain Eukaryota; kingdom Metazoa; phylum Mollusca; class Gastropoda; order Architaenioglossa; family Ampullariidae; genus Marisa; species Marisa cornuarietis. The sequence continues at coordinate 9,874,874 of SMMW01000046.1, read as the reverse complement.
ATGCGTTTGATTGCACTCCAGTTCACGATCAAACATTGCTTAGTGATTAAGTTCCATGCATGCGCAGACTATACCCAGTCGATCAAGAATGTCCAGGCATTCAGAAGGGAGATCTTTTCTTCCAATGTAACTCTCTACGTGCGAATCTCTGCTAACCCAATTCTTCTTTCCCAGTGTCTTTGTGACACAAAGTGTTTGCTCTGGTGCTAATCACCTTAGGGTGTTGTAAAAATACCATGCTTCCTTAAATATTTTAGTCTAATGAACCATAGGACACAAAAAAAATTGACCAGACCGCCTAACGAAGCATAGTAAAAGCTTCATCTTTCCAATTAGACCTTTTCTTCTTTAAAGATGTTGGATCGATCTTGAGGGCATAGTGTTTTCTTGGTTTTTCTTTAGGGTTAAGTCTGAGCCATCCCTAGTGTCACTCTTGATTGTACCCGTGGCAAGAAACAAATTCTTACGGATTCGTGTTCATAATCTTATGGGTTTTGCAGGTTGAAACGACACTTATTGATGTGTTTTTCAGAGTTTTTTTCAAAGCAAATCTTTATTTGTTAGACTTATCCCTAGGTTTCATTTTTTTGTTTTTGTAATGAATGATTTATTTATCAAGAATACCAAAAATAAAAAAACTGCATTACGGTGTTCTCCGTGAACCACAAACGTGGACGATTTGTACCAAACTACATGTATTCTCCACCACAGGTGGCTCAGTATAGTTTAAGAGACTTCAGGACTTTTTTATCACGAGATGTGGTCGCTCTTAATGCCAGCTATAATTGGGTATATGTTCATGCATTTTAAAAATCTTTCTTTCCATTCGTCAGCACTTCATTTTCTAGATGGACATAATTTTGAGACATTTTAGAAAATTGTATGCTTCATTCCCGTGGGGAATTGGATTCAGGTGGCAAGCTTCTTTCATTATTTTCAGATATTCTTTCTTTTCGCTTGCATGTCTGTCTGTCTGTCTGTCTGTCTGTCTGTTTTCCTTCCTTCCTTCCTTCCTTCCTTCCTTCCTTCCTTCCTTCCTTCCTTTCTTTCGTTCTAAAAAGGAAAACGCACATAAGATAGGCAAGGCAGATAGGAAAACATGCCATGAAGTGCCGCACTATTGGATTTCGTAGAGCTATAAAACGGTTAATGTTTATAACGTGTAGCGTCATTGGCTGTTGTAGAAACATGGACTCGATAAATAAGTACATATTTACTAGCGCTTCCAAGTGGTTGTCGAAACACAAGGAAAGATAAGAAACACAATTTTGCTAGTTCAGCAAATATTTTTCGAGGCACAGTTAATCTTGAGGAATGCAAAACAAACGTTCACGAAGAGAGTTTATGTCTTAAGCCTTTTTTGAAGAGAAAAATTTTATAGCACAATGTCAGTGCTTCTGGGAGGTGTATGAAGGAACGTACAGGAAGTCATGTTTAGACATGGCGAGCCACTCACGTATACTGCCTCTAACGCAACTAGGCTCTGGAGCTTTACCTTTATTGATGTAGTGAGGTTGACAACAGCAAGGTGCTTTCATTACTTGAATATAGGGCCATTTGAGTAATAAAATCGACAACAACTCCACATGGTAGTAAAGCCCAGCATAAAGGTTTCGTCAAGTACACTGTATTTTTGAGACAGAACAGTAAGTTTAATCTCAGCAGTTGATGTGCGTTCACATCATTCAAGAATCTGGAACCAATCAAACGCAGGCAGCCATTTTATACCTGGAAAAAAGGACCTTCCAGTCTCACGAGTGTATCAAATGCCCAGCAACTTTTAACTCTCATTTCATGTTAATGTGATCTTTTTCACAATGTTACAACATGATGGTGAGCGCGGCAGTCAGGTCAAGATGCCTTTTCGCTTATTTGTCGAAAATAACATCAGAGAGATCGACCTGACGTAATACAGTTTACTAACGCCTCATGTCAGTCTGTCTCGTTGGACCGCTCCAACCGTCGATAACAGCTTCAGAGAACGGTCGCCGAGGGAGCAATTATTGCAAGCCCGCTCATCAAAAACGTTTTTCAAAAATGATTTCATCACTAACAGCTCAAGTTTTGTCAGTTACACTGTTTATATGTCTACTACATGTCAAAGCATTTTACAAATGGTTGTCATGAGCTTGGTACAAGATAGCAATGACAAAAATCTACCACGCACCCCCCCTTTTTGGAGGTACAAGCCTAGGAACACTACCATACAGAGAAAAAGGCAAACCTACAACAAAAACAACATGAACGATTGTCCACAGGTACCCCTGGTCAGTATGGTGCAGCTCTGCCATTAGAAACCTTGATAACCTAAGCTTATCCATGTACATTCGTTATCTTTAAAAACTTCAAGGGCATGTTTGTTGGTCTATGCCTCGAGAAGGAGGAGGGAAAGGTGTTATTCAGAATTGTAGAAATGCACTGAAGTTTGCACTGGAGTATGACTTTAGATAACTACTCTGCAGAAAATTTGTGGGAAATCTCTTATATGTTTTATCAGTGAGTAAGTCAGCGTGTGTTTGCGCGCGCGCTTCTAGAAGATCAGTTGCGTTCATGTCGACCACTCTGCTAGGACATTCTTCCCTTACCCATGTATTAAATATTCTCTTCCCCATCTATAATCTTTTCTTACTCGTATTAAATCTTCTCTTCCTAATATTAAAATGTTCCAGATTTTGTTACTCCTGAGGATGTGTCCTACACTGGGTTAGACTTCGTTTTTATCCTGCTGTCCAATGTGTGGAGAAAGGCCTGTTGAGGGGGTCAGGTCAATGAATAGCTAGTAAGTGCTAAGGGGAGTCTTTTTCCTTAGAAACGTGAGAGAGCTAAGAATGCTTTTATTTTGTTTCAAGACTAGTATTGTCGATCTCCCCTCATCTCGTTCCCCACAAGTGCAGGCGTGTTCTTAGGATTCCTGGTTCTGTCTAAACAGATAACATAGTTACATTAACAACAATTATTTGCCCTATAAGGCCCGACAATGCCCGAAAATATTACGTTTTACAAGATATCTCTAATTTTGTTATGTCAACTATTTTGCCCTTGAATGGCAGTTCAGAAAACGCTTTTAGTACACTTGTCACACTCTCAGTTGCCATGGAAACGATCCAAAACGGCGCCAAAACAAACATTTTAAAAAGCTTATCTCCGTGAATTTTGCGAAAAGACTCAAAATTCTTTTGTATATAGTTAACTAAAAGAAAGGTCTACAATCTTACCAAGGTAAATTACCAGAATGAACTTAGTTATTTTTTATGAATTATTTTGTAAAACAGTGTGTTAAAATTTAAGAAATTTTGATGTAAAACAGTATAACTACTAAACTACTAAATGTTTTTTAAAAACGCCTTGGTAGAAATGTTTAAAAATGTATAAAAAAAACTTAACGAAATTTCAAGTCTATATCACATTTAAACATAAAGGATTTGAAGTAACCAAAAAAGAAACTAAAAAATTCATGAATTCTGAACAAAACAAGGAGGATTTTGAAATCAGTGACTGTGCTTATTGACAAAATTTAATTATTTCTAGATGTTCTTATGAAAAATCACTTTGAGAGTGGATAAATGACATGTTGACATTTCCTAATATGCTAATATCTCAAAATGACCAAAAATTAAGATTTGGGAGGCAGTGCTGCTGAGCTGTCACCCACTCCACGCTATCAGATTCTCTTTATCTTTCCGTGAACTGCACATGGCTTGCTTGTTGCGTAAAACGAAATCATACAAACAATAATGAGAGCAAGTTTGTTTAAATTTGCATAATCGTTTTATCAAACGCTTATTGTTTGAGGAGTAAACGTATCAGAACAACATCTTCCCCTTCTTTCTCGTTGTGTATGACGCCCCTATGTAAAACACACGGTGCTTCTTACATTACCGTACGGGTGCAATGTATGCCGCTAGAAACGATGTGAACAGCTATAACCCTTAACAGTCAGCTCAAGTGTTTATAAAGTATTAGAAGTTTAGATGAATGCTAGGTTGTACCCATCCATATAGCGAACTGTTCACCCGACCCCTACCCCCCTCCCACGCTTTTCAATCCGTAAGATGGGAGGTGTTTGTAGAGAACTGTCCAACTCATAGCACGCTGCTCCCTTAAAGAAATACATCACTTCTTAGATGACCAGTTCCTTCTCTGTGTAGATGGGAACTGTTCACCAGAGGGCAGAACACGTCACGTGATCAATAACCTGCAAACATAGACGCTCAGGGAAAGAACTTCTAGAGGTGATCTCACATTGTGGAGGAAAAGGTAACAAAGAATATGAGGGGTGATCGTAAGAGACGAATTCAGATGAAGAACAGGAAAAGAACCGTTGATAGGTCTGCTACATCATCGAGAGCGATGTCACAATCATTTGAGGAGAGTGGAGGAGGGGACCCCAGGTGCATGCGAGGAGCCAGCCTTACAATTGACGTCATGTTATCTTGACTGTTTAAGGTTCGGTCCTCTTCCCACTCTCTCCCTTCCCATCTTCCAAGAGTCTTACGAGTGCGCGTTCCCTTCTACAGCTGTCAGATGGCCTGCGCCTTGGACAAGGCTTTGAGAGACTCGAGCAGACAAATTTTACATTAACAAAGACGCAGAAACGCCAGACGATAAAGGAATCCTTCGGGGGGTTTTCTCCCCTGTTGTTCACTGTGATCTGATGTATCTGTGAATAGTCCCACATTCATTATCGATATTATTATCATTTATCATACAGGCGGTAATGTACAGGTACATGATTTTGATAGAAGTTTTGTCCAGCAAAAATGTGATTTTTCTGTGCCATTAAAAACATTGTATTTTCACTTATAAGACAAAAATACAGTCCTCTCATCACACGCTCAGCTGATTATGAGGCTTGCAATCTGGCACCACGAAGCGAAAAAGTTATTAGCGGCAGATAATAAACAGTAAAATAAAGAAGAAATAACGAAATCACAAACTCTAAGCGTGTGTCTAATTTGATTTTCCCCTCCACAATGGGACTGTCCGTGATTCTGCGAACGATCGGGAGAATAGAAAAAAAAAGAAAATATTTTTCTTTCAAATCTAGCTTTATTTTCGGGGGGTGGAGACAAGACGGGGTGGAACAAAATTATGATGGACTGAAATAAAACCTTGCAGAACGTGTGTGGGCGTTGGTGTTACACGTCGGTAAATGTGGCGGCACGTGCGCCACAGAGGCGGCTTCCCTGGACGTAATCGATGAGCCATACAAGATGCTACAGATCGCCTTCACTTTTCTTGTCGTTTACAGAAAGCCATTGTCGCTTCTTTTTCTGCATTCATCTGATGAAAATGCTATTTCCCAGGGGTCGTCATTTCCCAGTGAATGCCTGTCTTATCGATTATTGTAACTTTAGCGATATGATTTACCTCTGAAACATACACTGTTTCCACACAACACACACACACACACACGCACGCACGCACGCACGCACGCACGACGCACGCACGCATACACAACGCACTCAAGGAAGCTAGCAAAGAAAAATAAAACAAACCCTTCATTGTTCCAAAGCGCTTGCTTTCCTGGCACGTCTAGGAGGTTTATCATGAGCTGTTGAGTTCCGTGAAATATTTTACCACAAAAGATAAAAAACCCTGACAATTTCGTTATTTTTTCATCTTCATGTCACTCTGCGTGTAAGTTCTTGTGTTTCAAGAAATGCAGTAGACTTCTAGTCGAGCTCACTATCTCACAAAACATAATTCTTTTTTTTTAAATGTGCAAATCCAGAATTAAGTGAAACTTTTCGAAAAAGGTTGAAGGCAGAAAACACGCTTACAGACCGACAATAAGTCCACTCAGGTAAATGTAGAATAATGACCCCACAAAGAATACACATAAAAGGCACCCGTAAAGAGCGCCCAAGTGTTTATTTAAACCAAGCATACACGACAAAAGAAATGACACAAAATATAGAAATGACAAGTTTATCCCTCACTTTATCTCGAAAGACACCTCTCTGCTTCTTGTCATTATGAGCAACTCATGATACCTGAGCGTCAGTCCGGTGGCAACAGACCTGACAAAACATACATTGTCTCCCCACATCTTGGTTAGAATAACAGTCTCGGCGTTTCTGAATCCTTTTAGATAATCATTAGTTGTTTTTTTACGGACGCAGTGCTTTGTCATTGGAAAAAGTGGCGAAAGGCAACATTTTGTGGTGTAAGTTTCCCATCTTTTGACAGAAATATTTCCAAGCAGCGTAAAATTATTTCCCATTAGGCAGTGAAGATTTTCCCCAAAGCTCTTTGTCACCGTCGTGATGCTTTATTCTGGAAAAAAGTGTATGCTTCTGGTGGCATTTTCTTGTCAGTCATTTTGAACCTGGGTGGAGGAGACAAGGAAAATGCTATTAATTTCTCCCCCTCCCATCCCATAAAGAACGTTTTAAACGTAAAATGGGACGTCCGCTGGGAGAATGCAATGACTTCCAGACAGATCTGTTAACTCGAGGTTATGCTGATATATATATATATATATATGTATACGCACAGTAATATACCTTATGGTTTTTGGAGATTGGTTTCTTTGACAGGCTAGCATCTCTCATGAATGTCCAACTGCATGCAACCTTCAAGACGCTACTTTGACATTTCAACAAACAGCCAAAGGGGAGAGCACTGATCCTCTATGTTCGCTATGTTCGCAGTTTATTAATCAGTACAAAAGGGAAGGGTTTTAAAATTAAATGAGATTTCAACTCTTTTACTCCCAGACAGCGAATTATAGCGGTTCGGTCTCATCTGCTCGGTTATTCTCCTCGTTTTGTGCATATTCCTAGCCGCCCACGTTCAGACTGAATGTTTCCCTGTTCTTTCATCTCCCCTGTAACCGAAGTCATTTCAGCTGCACGTTTTCGAACATCAGAGGACACTTTCGGGCAACTTCTTCAGAAGAAAGGCCTAACAGATTTTTTAGTAGCAAACGAACCTCCTGTCACATACTGACATGCGGAGTTTGCGTTGCCTTATTATCGCCTCTTGTTGAGTCCGGAAATTGTGGTCTGCTATATTACCAGACACAACGTCTTTGTCGCTGAGATGAACACACACTGATCATAAACAGGCTACATCAGCTCCTTGAAAGGCGGCTGTTTTGGAATCAGATGCATGACTGAGTGGAGATGGTGGTGGAGGTTGGACTGGGCGTGGCGGCTATGCTGGCGCTGGTACTGAAAACCTGGTGATCGGCTTGCCTGACGATGTGAATGAATCCCTCGATGACCCTTATCTGTTGTCGCCACACGGCAGAAAACAACCCCCTTCCCACAACTTCGCAAACCTTACACACACCCGTTAGAACTCCATCACAAGAAACAGGTTTACATGTATTCATCATCAAAAAACACCTGCGCCATTGCCGTTTGTTGATGATTTTAAGTCCAAACCGCATGCTTCTGCGGCCACCAGACAGCTAAATGGGTCTTTAAGATTGATCCACGAAGGCTGTTGGTTTTTTTTTTTTTTAATGCGGTAGATGATGTTCAGTCTTCCTTTCGCTTGTTTTCTTCGACATAATGCAGTTTGTGTCGACAAAGAGTTATTCCCCTTTAATGATCGAAGTCACTAAGCAGCTAATGATCTTCGTTGGGCTTAGCGGGTGACAAACGCTCAGAAATTAAATAAAAATAGAATTCACAACCTAGAAAGCTCACACCGCACCAATCGAATTCCAAGAAATTGTAAAGATGATAAATCGAGTAATATGGTTTCAAATAGATATGATCAGCAGTTGCAGACTGTGAGTTTTTTTTTTACTTTTTCTTTTAGGATAGATCACACACAAGCATAAACTTTAGTAAGTTATCAAGATGATACGAAACAAAATACTTAGCCATCTCATGTTGCATAAAATGATTTAGGCCAAACTGGTATACCGTCGTCTTTATATGTTTTGCAATTATCATGGGAACACAATCACACACACACACACGCAGGCCCTTGCGCGCACAAAATTACATCCAGCGCAATCTGAGCCTTTCCTAATTACTTAGAATAACAAACACCTGCGACAAGAAAAAAACCCCCCACAGAATCCTAAACGAGGAGCAAGCGTGACCGACTCTCGTGGCAGCTGAGGCTGAGATTGCTTTTACCTTCACGTTCACGTCGCCTGCACGTGCAGAGCAGACGATCGCCGCAGGCACCAGACCTCTCCTAATGCCAGACAGGTACAGGATGCTGACTATGCTTGTCTATCGGTACTTGTATACACTTGTCAGACCTGGAAAAGTGCTGGTAAAGCTACGGGAACCCCCAGATGGGATCGCTACTTCCATGACATAACTCTCTCACTCTGTGTGTGTGTGTGTGTGTGTGAGAGAGAGAGAGAGAGAGAGAGAGAAATTTGTTCCAAGTACGGAATTAAGGTGGCAGCTGTTTCGAAGTTGCCAGTCGTGCGTTATATTATTCTTCCGAGCTATTTACATCTCATTTAGTTGCCATGTAACTGCAGGCTATTTGCATAAGCTCTACACCAATACTCCGACCAACAGCAAATCTAGAAAAAAAAGAAAAGTAAAAAAAAAAAAAAAAAAAAAAATTGAATATCTTTCCTTCTTTCGTGAAGACTCGGAACATCTGACTTTGTTGTTGGTTTTTCATCACCCGATGTTCTGAAAGCAATGCAGGCGCAAGGACGAGGCTGTTCTAAATGGATTTCTCGGGTATCTGGCTCTGCGAACAATTTATTGCTTCGAAATGATGAGAGGATTCGATACCATCAGCTTGCGCTTGCAGCATTTTTAAGAAAGGAGACTAGGTTTAAAAAATAGTTTGTTTTGTGGTTCGGTACGGAAGTAGCTACTTGCATCTGATTTACGAAGTGTAAGGAGAACATTCTTATGTCACTTTAGTGCATAGACCTTTTCTTGCCTCTTAAAGTACCTGCACCTTAAAATGTATAAAGATATTTTTTAACTATTTAATCCGTTGGGGTTGCCACTTTGTGCGTAGGGACATTACTGATATTATCCCAGGAATTACCTTTAAAGTTTTAGGTTTCAAATGTTTTTCTTTAAAGATAATTACGCTTATTTTATAAACAAAAAGTGCTTCTTACAAGGTTTTGTTTTCATGTTTGCACGTTCCTAGTGTACTAGTTAGTGCTGATGTACTTGACCATCATTGGTGTCTTTACTCGGTATCTACAAAAACAGTCCCTTAATAATAAATAATATATGTTATATATAATGATGCAAATTTATAATGAGTGTGATATAATCATATTCCTAGTGTCAACGGTGATAGAAAAAATGCAAATACGGCAGACACAATTACTTAGTGTGGGTAGTGTGTTAATGAACGAATTTTATTGAACACGTTTTTTAACTAAACCATTATATGATTTATATATTATTATATATTACATGCTATTTTTAAGACATATATGAAACTGATGCCTCTCTCTAACAGGTCATCTCGATGTCCTTCAAATTCAGGTTCAACGAAGTTTATCTTATTTGGGGGACACACTGCATTACTGTTACATCACTTCATCTTATTCGGGGCATTGTCTGCATTACTGGGTTTTTGTCGCCTTGTTTCAAGAAGGAAGAGAGGAAATCTAAATCGCTGTCTTCTTCAGGCAAATTTAAGCTAATGAAAAAAATGGAAATGAGGTTTGGCACAGCAGTCAATGCAGCTTTCTCTCTTTCTCTCCTTTAGTTTTCACATCCATTTTTTTCGCTTGTGGAATATTTTCATTTTTCCGTCACAGGTCACCGCTTTCGTTCTCGTTCGCTTTGAGGAATTATGGTCACGTGAAGAAATCGTCCAGAAGTTGCCTATTTTTGTATAATTTCCGATTTGTTTGTGAAAATTAGGACGTCCAGTCTTCATGTTCACGATTAACGAGGAAACATAGGCAGAGGTGATTTAGTTGGGGTGGGGTGGGGAGATATACAAGACAACGGAGCTTAGTGGTCGCTAGTGGTCTGACATTGTTTGCCTACTAATACTGAAGACTGAATTCGAAATGAGCACAACGTCAAGTGAAAATGCAGCTGGTGAATGAAGTTAAACGAAAATAAACATGAATTCAGAATAAATACGATTACCAGTTAGAGATGAATAATAAATTAGACGATTCACATAAATTTTCTTCTTTATGCTTTAATAATTATCTGTACAAAAGAGTATTTTCTTATAAGAAATCGTGTATTGATTTCTTCTGAGTTCTTCGCGAAAAATAAATTGACCTTTCTGATCAGAGGCACTCACAAGGATAAAATCCACTAAAACATTGATCTAAAAGATTAAAATCTACGAGTTGATTTGTTAAGCACCGAGGAGATACTCGTCCGTACTTATGTTCCTATTACCTTCAGATTATACCTCATTAGCTTTATTGTCTGTAGTCTCTTATTGAAAATCGCATGTGCAGTTATCCTACAAAAGCCACAGTAATGTATGGCTAACACTGCCGATGTCTGACATGTTACCGGACTCCCACTCCCATTTCCCACTTCTTTTCGCTCAAGGTCTAGTTTCCACAGAACCATGATGGCACCTTTAACTAACATTTCTGCCTGCCGTCGATGTAATACAGTGCCTTTTAATATTTAAAGAAGCATCGTTTTTCTTCTTAAGGCAACGCGGCAATCGATAGATCTTCCTTTAGCTTCTATCTTCGAAAGTTCGAAAAAGCGTTAATTTTTTTCTCGCTGTTTCCTTTCAAAAATGTAATGCACTGAAAATCTGACTTTATGACAGGCGAAAACCGCATCAAGATGCGGTAAGTGGTATGGAGAAAAAAAAATCAGGAACCGAAAGAGCGATGCTGATTAAGTTGGAATAAAACACTGCCGTTGAGCCCTTTCGAGTTGATTGCGTCTACCCTCACCCAAAACAGTTAGTATTTTAGTGGCTGTAAATAAAGCTATTGTGTCTTTCTGATCAGCAGACGTCCTTAGAACAGGCAAAACACTCAGGGAGATAAGAGAGAAACAGATAGATGTGAGTGGGGGAGGTAGAGAGAAAGAGATGAGGCCGAGGGGAGGTAGATATGTCTGATCCTCCTTGAGCATGTATCCCCTCCCCATACGTCACCTAACATCTTTCATCTCCCCCCTTTTCCTCCTTAGATCTCACCTCCTCAGCATCCACAACACTTCTGACAATCAACACAACTTGTTTTTAATTTCGATGAATTGACCTACAGGGCGTAATCCCCTCAAGTCTGTTATCTTGGTTCTTCCGGAAATAATATTCTCTGGAAGGGAGGGGGGTCATAATCGATTCGTAATCAACACGTCGGCAGAATGTGCCGGCCTTGTACTGAGTACAATTAGCAGCGAATAGAGCTGCGGGGCATGAAAGACAAGAACTGCAATACCTGTCTAGAACTCTGAGTTAACGCTGTGTGAGACTCTGTGGGAATAATGGTATCCGACATCAGCTAGTTTGGGGTGATCATCTCTGTTGTCCTGTTTTTTGTTTTGTTTTGTATGTCTGTCTGTCCATCTGTCTGTATTTGTTTTTTTCATCCCTTCTCTTGATCTTGAGAAGCAGCGACATCACCGGTGTATTGGTGACTTGGAGTAGATGCATAGCTGGCGTCTTACCTGCTCTGTCGGTCTGCTTGCACAGGTGCCACGGGTAGTGACTGGACTTCAACGTCTGTCAAAGAACGAAGACAGAGGCAGTAGCCTTGACCGACATTATTTTTAATCTACTTCTTAGTAAATAATTGATGACAAATTAAATGTGTGTCTGGAAAATATAGGATAGGGAAACTATATTGCACAAATGTTTAAATAGCACCATCTTCCTTCACGCTCAATCTTAACCCTCTCTCTGATATTCATCCCCCCCCCGCCACACACACACAGCTATAAATACACATTTTTAAGCCTTATGTCTCATAGCTATCCACGCACACACGCACTGCTTCCACTATTGTTTAGCGCTCAAACGGTCATAACAGCGACAGTCTTCATGATATATAGGCCAGTATGGATTCGTCTCATTGACTGCGGTTGTTCGCTGGTAAAGTAGTAGGTTAATGTGGGTTCACCTCACTGACTCCGAATGATTGCAGGTTGATGTGGATGATGTGGTAGCTTGGTCTCACGTTGACTGTGGATTTTCACGTGCAAGGGATCAGGTTGGCGTGGGTTCGTCTCACTGACCGCGACTGCATGGCAGTAGGTTGGGTGAGGGGGTTTTCACCTTGACTGTGCGAGGGCGTGTTTTGGTGTGTACAGGTTTGGACAGAATTAAATCTTCGTGCACAGAAGAAAGGACATCTTTCTTTTTTTCCCTCTCCTGGTATGCCTCCCTTCTTCTTTGCCTTTTCTTCTCTAGAGCTGCGTGGACTGAGTACGAAGCGTGGGATATTTATTTTATGACTGAAGGAGAAATCTGCCCAGAGACCCTAATGTTCAATGTAAATCAACGAGCGCTCCCGGCAGTGCATTTGCTGCTGAATAAACAGCCAGACAGTGCCAGCCAGCCACATCCTCCCAACCCCTCCCTCCCAGTTCTCGCGAGTATACCCCGCCACATGCTTCAACCAAGGAAGCATCTCCCCCTCACTCCCTTTGGTGGTCGGGGAGAAAAGGTGTAGGGGTTGAAAGTTCAGGAGGTAGCCTATTCCTACTCTTGCTATTCTGGCCTGGGTATGTGCTGAATGATATTTTGACAGTGTGTGTAGGAGTGTCACGTGTTGCGCAACCCCACTAATAATGATGACAGTTTCTCGCCAATGAAAATAGTACACGCCATTATCTGCGAGACTTGATTCGTGTCCCGAGATGCGGTGCGCTCCACCTTTTCTCTTCATCACACTAATGGACCGTCTTTAAAAGGATGACTCGCTTGGCAGGTGCCTTCAAAGCCAGCAGTCGATGTCATTTTTCGATTTCTATAACCAGGGACAAAAACTACAATATTCTCAGAAACATCAAGTGAAAAGGAAGACATGGTTGCAACCTTTCCTGTTCACCTTCCTTCCAGGTCGCTGACTTGCCAATTCTAGTATGCAGATCCCTATGTCCGCCACAGTCCTGCTACCGTCAGTGCGCGCAGAAAAAGAATTCGCTTCGTTCTAATTTCCACTCCGTTAACTAACTACTCGGCTGACAAAGCCGCAGATTTTCTTGAAGAGCATGTTTGGTTGGATCTTTTCTTCAAAACCGTCCTATAAGCATTTGGGCAGTTATGTGGTCAGTCACATGACCATTCAAAAAAGAAAGAATATTTAGATGACACATTTGCTATAAGGGGCAAGAATACCTCTCAAATTTGCCTCCTTAAAGGCCACGTCGATGATGATGATGATGATGGATGGATGATGATTGATGGATGATGATTGATGGATGATGATTGATGGATGGATGGATGATGATGATGATGATGTCCATTTGTGATGCGCAGGTATCCATTCAGAAGAATGCTCATTGCGCAGTACGAGTTGATTCCATTATAAATGCTCGGTATTTCGGGACTTTCCAGCGTTGTTAACAATAAAGAACGAGAAGGACAGTGTCCTCGGTAGTCAATGTCGTGAGAGCGGTCAGGGGCGAAATTATGGCAGCCGGTGACAGAACCTAGTCAAGCGTTAAATAATTACAGCAAAGGCGCTACTGTGCCGAACACAGTAAACCTGGTGACGTCAGAATACAGCCTTCATCCCTGATCCATTATTTCTTGTTACACGATCGATATTACCTGCAGCTGACCCCAAGTCATATTACAGTTACATTTTGCATTTATTTATTCGGGTAAAGAGCATTACATCCCCCACACCCAGCTCACTTTTCCTTACGTAGCCAGATTTTAACTCTATCGGCCTTAGTCCTATCTTCTCTCCACACACACACACACACACGCACACACGCACTGACCTACACGTATCTAAACTCTATCATGGGAGAAAGAAGCTGCAATTATTTTTTTATCGTAAAAGATATTGGCATGAAATGGCGAGATCTTTTGTGCAGGATTTTAGAAAAAAGTTTTGACTAAACTAAAACAAATCATAGAATGGAATACAAAACCATGTGACATTTTGCAACTAGCTAGGCCACATGAAAGAGTGTACTTGCCTTTGTGGGTGGGTACGCACGTGAATGTGTGTGTGTGTGTGTGTGTGTGAGAGAGAGAGAGAGAGAAACTATATTGTGCATGAGAATGAATGGAGGGAGGAACGGTGAAAGAGACGGGATAAATATCTGTAGACATAAACGCAAATTCGTTTGAGGTACTTGCTATTATTTGTATTATGTAATCACACTGTTATACTGTTTGACACTTTGGCCATTCCAATAATAAGAACAAAAACAATTGACTCTGCTCGGTGCCATTCACCACCAAATCTTGATTAAAAACACTAAATAATAAGGAAATAAGCGCTCCGTGTGTTCCTCCTCATCAACGGCAATTAAAGGACAGAAATGTTCCTTCATGCCTATACATGGTGCTCTGGTATTGAATGACAACTGAAGATGGAGACTTATTCAGATTTTTTTCTAAGCCCCCTGTTAAACTGCATTGCCACCTATCCATCGTTTGCCCTGTAAAAATCCGGATGATTTGTGTTGAAACTTTTGTGTTTAAGAAAAATAAGACAAAAGAGGTTTGCACTTATTGACATTTCTTACATTTTTTTCCAGTCAGATAATAGAGAAAGGAACTCCATACATCTTTTCATCTTTCTGTTTTCCTATCTCTCCCTCTCTGTATGTCTGCTTGCACATGCTCGAAAATAATATAATATTATTATTTCATGTAACAAACTTCAATGTAATGTTTATTTTTGAAGATAAAATATTTTTTCACATCCGTAGGCGTTTTGCATGCAAGTTGTTGCCATCCTGCAATAGTTTTCACATTAAAACAATATGTGGTCTAAATGTTGCCATCCATTATGTCAGTGTCGAGTAAAGAGCATGTGTGTGTGTGTGTGTGTGTGTGTGTGTGTGTGTGTGTGTGTGGTGGGGGGTGAAGAGAAATACACGCACTCTGTCTCTCTCTCTCTCTCACACACACACACACGCACGCACACACACTTTGGTTAAAGTATATATGCTGTCGTGTTGATGACAACCCTATTGCTTACTATACAATTTACGTGTACATACCTATAATTTTTATGCTCTTACGCTTTTTATACACACACACACACACACACACACACACACACACGAGAGAGAGAGAGAGGAGACCAGCCTAACGACGAAGCATTGTCTCAGTGTCCTTGTTTATAAAATGACGTAATCGGTCTGCTGTCTGTGTCTTACACAGTTTCCGTTGTTGTCGCTGATAGCTTTCAAGACAAAGGTTGGTCTTTTTTGCAGACTCTTCAAGTCCAACGGCAGCCTGCAGACGATGTTTCAAGGCTTCAAACACCTGCAGAGCGACGACGATCTGAGGTCTAACGAGGCGCTGGAGCACCATGCCACGCTTGTCATGACGACGCTGGACGACGCCATCACGCACATCGACAACTTTGACTATGTGTCGGAGGTGCTGAGGAAAACGGGAGCCTCGCATGTGCGGTTCACAGGGTTCAAGCCGGACTATTTCTGGGTCAGTCAGCCATAACATGCCGGGGGAGTTTTTTTTTTTTTGGATATTACGTTTCCTGATTTTATTTTTAGAATGTCGTTTATAATTCCCTCTCGTCTTTTTGAACTGATTTTGACATTTGTTCATTCATTTAGTGCCTTGTCTTAACTATTTCCTTTCCTCAGCCTTTTTTTTTGAATATTGATGTACCTAGTGTTCAAGGAGGGTTCAGGTTCTTATGAGCGAGGACTTAATTTAAAGACGCGGAAAACCCTTAAGAGAACGCAAGGTTCCTTAAAGGAAAAGGCAAAGGAAGTAAAAGAAATTGGGCTTAAAAGGTAGATGCCGACGTTTTAATTCGTTTTCGCCAAAAAATTGTGGTTTCAAACAAACCAATTACTTACAGTTTTATTTAGAACGTTGCAATAGGTCGGAGGCTGCTATTTTTTGTACTCTTTCTCAAAGAAAAACCAATTGTTCACGTGACGTAGAAGGTGCTACTTTGCCACTCTTCCTCGCTGTACAAGGAGCAAAGTTATGATCGTTGGTAACGGCAAAGCAGAGATCTACATGAACAGTGTGCAGCTTCAAGTACTTGAGAGCCACCCTCTACTAGGACAGATATCTGCATCAGGATAGCAACAGAAACAGCGGCGATGGCTAAGCTGGATAGGATCTGGCATAGCCATAACATCAGGTTTACTACAAAGTACACCGTATACAAATCCCTGGTAGTACCGATCCTGATTTACATATGTAAAACGTGGACTCTGCTCGCCGACATGGAAAGGAGAATCCAGGCATTCGAGAGCAAGTGCCTGAAGAAGCTGTTCAGATAGAGAACACAAAATGAATGACTGTATGAAGCACGCTTGACACACTCGTAAAACATCAGGAACCTCTACTTGTAACAGTCGAGCTGGTCTTCTTTGGCCATGTGACCCGGCATGACACCTTGTCGAAGATTATCCTTCAAGGTACCTTGGAAGGTAGTCGACGTCACAGTGATCAGAGGAAGAACTGGTTTGCGAACGTCAAAGACTGGACTGGTCGTTCTGTACAGGACCTGTTTACTATCACCCACAACAGACAAGAGTGGCGGGCCCTGTACACCTCTGTCCATGTGCACCCCCAGCCACAGATACCATGCCAAGGGACGAATGATTAATGACTGAAGTCGCTCTACTCGGGTTTGAAGTGGTGTGGCACAATCCCCAGATCCATGGTGTTGACATTTCGACGACCTCGAGACTAAATAATACAACCTTTTTAGCAGGATGTTCCATTACATCACTCGACAACAAAATATGGTAGCCTACTTGTACCACCCTAGAACTGTGTTTTGGATGTGATAGTAAGTAGTCAATTGTTTTTGCATCCCGCAATTTTGACCAAAAATGATTCAGAAGATCACTATCTACCCTTTAAGCCCAACATGTTGTTTCCCTTGCAGTTCCCTTTAAGAGTGTATGATAACATACAAGTGAGCATGCAAGTCAAGATGCTTATTTATTGTGGTGATAACTGGCTTGCAGTAGAATGAGAACCAGTAAAACGATCTGCCGTTAGGGGAACATAGTGACAGAAGACATTAGCGCGGCTGGAAGCTTGATCCCTCTTGACATATTTGCGCGGGAAATGCATTCACGTGAGAAGGAGCGAGACACGCAGGCCGGTCCCGGGAGAAAGATTGTCTTGAGCCTTAATGCACGGTGCACGAGCTGCTGTCCACCCTCATGGATGCACGTGCCCCGTGGTTTGTCTCCACCCTTTCCGCGTCAGGGATGTGGATCAGACGGCGGTGTGATCGCCCAGTTGATAAATGACATCCCGGTGACATCCCGAGCTGCATAATTGGTCGATCTGTTACTCGGAATAGGTCCAGCGTGAAAGGCGGAGGTCTGTATCTGGGCTGGCCCCTGTGGTGCTTCTTCGTTATTCTGCCAGATATAACCTTGACTTTGTATCTCTTTCTCTTTTACACTGGGCTGTAACTCTGGACGCACCTATGGGGATGGATAAATCCCGACCAGAATGAACATGAAAGCAGCATTGAGGCTGAGGCTTAGATATGTGCTGTAGAAGAGATTTCTCTATCACAGGGGTGCATCTGAACTCTTACCAAGAGAGTCGAGAAACAAGACTCCACAAAAAGCTTCATCTTCTCAGTCAAGGGTAGTTCACCAAACATTGTTAGAGATTCATGTTCATTGGACAAAACGATTTAAAAACGCTTGTCGTTTCCAGTTGTAAAGGAAATCATGTCCTTTTCACCACTGGAATAAAACGCATCGTTTGTCTAATAATACAGATTACTCGTAGTTCAGGGCAAGGATTATGCTGCGCAAAAAGAGAGATAAAAGTGAGAGAAGGATTATGTTTGCGCAAAAAATGTCAGAGTATGATGAACGGAGCGGTAGAAGAACTTTATGTGCTTCCGCCATACAGAGACACGAAGGGCAGCTTTCTCCTCATTTCCTGCGCTCGTTAGGCTGAACTTTTTTCTTAGCCCTTTTGTTTTGCCGCTTAATTTATTCACTAATTTATTTTGGTTCGTCCTTTAAAGCCTGGAGACAAACAACCGAATCTGACGTCAAAGGTCACGTGTCTTCGGCACTAGCCGATAGCGAGGGGGGCCCGCGTTCTGTTAAAGGTCATCACAGATCATCCTTCTAAATATCACATTTGTACAGTTAAAAAATATATTATATTGATCTCCTGGGACTGCGGGAGTCTCAAATCGCCACACTGATATTTTTCCCATTGATACAAAGACTTTTTGTACAACTCTATCAAAGAATGACGAAGATTAACTGGCTTGGACGAAGCAACAAAGTTCTGTTGAACGCCCTGGGATTTCCCACAAAAAATAGAAGCTTTACGAGCAAACAAGCAAGCACTCCGTTAGTGAAAGCTTTATAGGAAGCTTTGAATAAAGATATAATTGCTGCTATTAAAAAAAAAAGAAATTAACCCCAAGTACTTACGAACAGCCAGTTCTTTTACAGAAGAAAAAGTAGAGTAAGGTCAGCATTCTCCCATCAGTCGCCTAACCTTGGCTGCCAGCAAAATAAGTTTGAAAAAGAAACCACCACAAATTAACACATCTATATAAATTGGTGGCGGCGGAAAATTATCTGAGTTTGTCAGTTGATGAATGCAATGTGTAGGTTGTTGGACTGCGCGGGTCGCTGGCGAAATGGTTAAGGCAGTATTTGTCACCAGTAAGGTGAGGACGGATGTCTAGGGCTCAGTTCTGGGTGTTGCACCTGCGGTTGCTTGATACAGCATTAGTTGTTTGGTATAAAACCGAAATCCACCCCACTTCCCCCTATTTAGGGTTAGCCGAGACTGTCTTCACAAACTATGCCTTCTCATTGTTCGACTTTTTGATCCGATGAGTCGGTCACTTGGCACATCGTGTCGTTAACTAGACCTGGGGCCAGTTGCACAACACATTTCTAATTTTAAACACTTTTAGGCTTTAACTCTTTTTAGATAATTAGTTTAAAGTGCACACCACAATTTTAGAATTTTTAAAACTAAAACTGCTTTAAGTAAGATCAAGTTGTTTAAGTCTGACTTTCCGTCCTGTCAGTACAATTTTTTGTATGTTTTTCTGCAATGCATCAAAATGGCTAAGAAGAGATTTTGCTTCTTTAAAACAGTTTTAAGGTTTAGAAACATGTTGTGCAACTGGCCCCCAGGACTTGATTCCACATCTCCAGAGCACATTAGAAGGCTTGTTATGATGTCGACCAAGAGAATACATCTCGCTCGCGCAGTTCAAACTTTGCCCTACAAGGCGCGGCCGCCATGGCTCTGTGCCACATAAAACGCATAAAACTCCACAGAAAACATCCACAAATGACACGAAAACTTAAATTATAATTTGGCATTCTCACTACTCTCGTCTAGCATAAAATTTGATTTAGAAAGTTGTTGTGTAGCTGTCGTAATTATCACACAAACAACAGAACGCATATGCAGACGTCCGTCCTCGTTCGTGAATAGAACTCACCCCAAGATAGAAAAAGAGTGAGAGAGACATCGTGGGACTTGAACCTGTAATCAATACATCTTTGCACGATGTTTGCAAGCTTTTCAATCACCCACTCTCCGAGTGCCTGATAACATGTCGGCTAGCGAAATCTCCACCTCTTTTTTCTGACATCATAGTCTCCCCCTCCCCCTACAGGGAAGCCTGAAAGTTGTAATCCTTTGATGACGATGATTATTCTCAGATCCTTAAATTAAACATAAAGACGGTATTTTCGAATGTTGTAGTTAGCAGTTCTGAGCATGTGCCTACAGTTAGCATCATTGTATGTGTTAGAAATGTTTTCTTTCGGCTTAATCTATTCCTTCTAGAATGTTCTTGCCTTAGGATCGAAGTTATGCCTCTCATGAAATATTTACGGGTCGATCGTGTCGAATTCGTTGAAGCATTTGGTGTATCAGCAAAAAGTTTTGTCTTACGTCTTAGTGAAAGCCTTAAAAACCTAGTGGAACAAGAACATTGTTTAAATAATTATTTTTTCTTCGTAGTAAAGTATTACTTTAAAACATCTGAATCATCCCATTCCGGTCGGGAAACAAAATACTTCATAGATCGACATTCTGGCCTTCACACGGATTCACCTAACTGACATAAGCCATTAGCCCTCACATTAGTTATAGCCTTGATTACGTATCTGTCTACTAACATAGGGTCAGGGAACTCTAGATCGATGTGGACCTTTTAAGCGTTTCTATGACGTCAAAGGGTTAACCGCTCTTTTGGCATGTCTGTGTGTGAAGACTTGAATGTGGTAAACATATCAATGACTAACATGACGTCACGGGGTTAGCATCCTTGTTTATTCGCAGGACGATTTGTGAAGACCTGTACATCTAAACAGAAGAAGGTTGCTGATTTTGAGTGCTAGTGTCGTAATAAACTAAACCCATCGATTTTAAAACTATTTTTTAATCCAGCCGGTCTTAAAAAGAGTTTTTTTTTATTGAGTAGTCGTAAGAGTAAATAAACGTTCATGGATTGACGTGTACCCCCATAAAATTGCCTCTCATCTGCTCTACGAAATCAGATGTGTTAGACACAACCTGAACTTTACGACTCAAAGAATAGTTTCTTTTTACAAGGTCCACCATTTGGAATTCTTGTCCCTGTCGAATCGCGCTTCTTCTGTTAATCTTTTTTTGGCGAGTTTCTCTGGTGGGCTTTGTCCTCTTGAACTTTTTTCATTGTTTTTTGTTGTTTTTGTTAACCTGTTCATTCTTTTTACATTTCTTTTTGTTCTTTATTATTGTACTAAGCTTCAAACTACCGCATAAAGAAAACTCTTGCCTGGAACTTATCTTTGCTTTATTATTATTATTATTATTCTGAATTGGCAGCTTAAGATTGTTTCGTGTGTAACGGCACAACTGTCGAGGAAAGGATGTCGTCACTTTGTCATTCCAGACAGTCCGCCTGTCTCTAAGTCTTTGGGAGCCACGCTATTATCTGCCTACACAATGCCTGTATTGGCGTCACACAAGAAGTGATTATCTTTTCATTGGCTGGTCATAAAATGGACCCTGCATGGGACACAAATGATCTCTTTTGCAGCCCTCGTCTGAAACCATAGAATCTAGTCCTTATTAGCCCTGCTGCGCCTATTTACCGGAGAGAAGCGGAAAGGTCTGTAGAACTTGTCAACGCTGATTTGCCTTCTAAATCTCATTTGCTGGTTAACAAATGGTGTCGGCTTTCTGTTACGAGACACGATGAACAACAGCGTTATATTTGTCTCTTTAAGTGTTACAACAAAGTCTTAGTGACGAGGGAGCCAAATTATCTGAACGCTATCTCATGACATAGACCAAGACAACTCTGGCACTTAATATCATTCCAGATAAACAAAGAGCACCGTTTATATTCTTTGAAATGTACTCCTACTGGAAGTGAAGGTTCCTGTATGAGTAGTCCAAGTCGGATTCTATCTCGGAGCTTTTCTCCAGACCATGGTAGTCAACTAGCGACTTGACAGACTGCTAAAAACGGTATATTTCAGCAGCAGCAGCAGTGGTGGAACTTAGTTACACCACGAGATCGCAAAACTCTTACACAGCAAAGTTTTCGTTGAGGTACTTTTGCTTATGGAATAATTTTAAGACGCTTTAGTGTAGAATAGAAGCATATCACACATCAAAACTGTTACAGATAGATCTAGAGATGAATAAATCGACAAATAAAAGGAGAAAGAAAGTAAAAAATGCTTGTCTGTGTCTTGGCTTGCAAATGATTTCTTTGAAAATGAAGTCCTCTTCATTCTAGAGTCTTGCCTGTGTCCTTTTTATCTGCAGTTGTTTACTAACATCCTTCCCGTTATCAGAAGCCACAGAAGTACTTCGCAAGCAACACTTTAACTTCAGGCTAAATTAATAGCTTTTATTTAAAGGTAGCCTGACTTTCACATCTTTTTTGAAAACTTTTTAAAAGGAAGGCTTTTGAATGAGTACAAATATCTAACGTTTATTTGATTCATTAAGTTAGGCTGAAGGAAGTCTGCGCACGACTTCAGTCAGAAGAAGTTGTCATAGAAGACGACGTAGCACTTGCTTAACCTGACGTTGCCACCGTCAGCTGTCGACTTGCTGTCTCCTTGCGCACTCCCAGAGGAGTAACGGTGCA
Source organism: Marisa cornuarietis (assembly GCA_004794655.1). Lineage (NCBI taxonomy): Eukaryota > Metazoa > Mollusca > Gastropoda > Architaenioglossa > Ampullariidae > Marisa > Marisa cornuarietis. Next base: position 9,852,682 of record SMMW01000046.1, on the reverse strand, counting down.
AACGTAGTTCCCACTTTGAATCGATAACTTCCCCCAGATCTTGAGAGAACAGGCGTCTTAGTCCATCGAGGCTATAGAGTGTTGTGGTCTTTGAGTTAATTCCCCGACAGAATAGAGCTTCCATCAAAACTAACACAAGGCAATTATTTGTGGGTCCTGGCAAACGTTTTCCAGACCTATATATTTTCATTTTAAAACAGACAAAAGATTTCGAAGTTATAGGTTTTGTGCCTGAAGTGTATAATTATCTTCCGTAAGCTATTCTGTCATAATGTTGTGAAGTGAATTATATGTCTCTGCAATAATTCTTCATTCTCTGTGCTCCTGCGATCGAAAAAACGAGACTGAGGTACAGGGAAAACAACTCTCGTAAATTTAATGGGTGAGTCGGGTACCTAAGACCAGGATGCGATTACACCCTGTCACTGCAGCCTCTGCAGGCTTGGCAGAAGGAAAGAAATATTAATCAAGTTTGGAAAGTCGAAAACTTTCGAGCGCTGCTCTCTTTCCTGGGTTGAAGGAGCGATTTGTCACTTCAGCACTTCTTTGCTGGATTGAAGGGGCAATCTGTTGCCACAGCACCTCTTCTCTGGGTTGATGGAACATTCTGTTGCCCCCAGCACACACAGAACAGAACATCTCCCAGCAGGGTGTTCATACGCAAGCAGTTTTGCTGTTTATTCCCCTGCTTTTATTATGATAGCCATTGTGTCCGATTAACCTGCGACATTCCTTCTGCCCTTTCCAAATTTGTACCAGTCGATATTCCTTTTCTTGTAATACCTACAAGATAGTGACCTTTTTCCAGAATCTCTGTCACTGAACCAGTATCAGCGCACCAGTCAACGTAACTGTTAGATAATCGGGTTTTGGCTCCACGTTCCCCGCCCCCCCCAACCTTCTGTCATTGAGCGCAGACATGTAGCTTGAGATGCTTTGGTCTTATCTGAAAAGAAAAAAAAAGGAGTGACCGTCACATTCTTAAACATGCTCACAAAATGTCGCTAGGACCTGTTTTCCTTTCCACTTCAGGATGCTAAATGGGTCCACGAGACATGGAACAGTTTGCACACACATCAGACTGGCTACAGTCTTCGACGTCTGCGTATCAGTAGGTACGACTGGGGCCCAGCTGTGACTTGTGGCCTGATTTTGACCTCACTTCGTGACCTTTAAAACGTTAGCGGTAGTAGAGTTTCTCTTCGCCGTTTCCAGCATGAAGTCATTTTTAGACGCTACAATGACTCACCTTTCAAAAATCTTTTTGGGTCTGTTTGCTAGACAATGGAACTAAGTTTTTATTCTCGAAAAACAGTGAGCAACAGTCGCTTCAAACGTCTCACACGCTCGAAAATCCTCACGCTTGCCTTTGATCATGCTGTCGCTTTTTCAGGTAATGGCGAACTAGAAGAATCGATGAAATCTTAACAATCATTGAAGCCAGGGAATCACGAATGTCTCCTGCTTTGGGGAAGCGGATGGCCGAGTGGTTAGAGCGCTGGCGTCCGAACCGAGAGCGCGCTGGATAAGCTCCCGATAAGCGCAGCATACTTTCCCCCAGTCGACCCAGCTGACGGGAATGGGTACCTGACTCCATAGAGGGTTGGGGAAGGTAAGGCAGCGAAAGAGAGAGGAGATTGGCACCACCCTCATGTAAAAGCTGGCCCCGAGAAAAGTGGGATCTCTAACACCTCACTCCTCAACGACCTGGAAAAGGTTATGGGATGACCTTTACCTTTTACCTGCGTACTTTTCTGCGTAAAAGGACTAAGAACACGAATGTCGCGGTTGTACATGGTTACGTTCACGTTTTCATTGGAAGAGCTGGGGTCACACGTTAAGTAGGAGTATTTGCATACAAACGTGACGTCACGATTTTGACCTTTTTCTGTTTGTCGGCGAGTATCCATAAAAGGGGCATGCTCACTCATTTGCTTATTCTTTTACCCTCGTAAATAAAGAGTTGTCATTTCTCGTTTCCAGGTAAATATTATCTTACAGTGACCTTCAACCAATCATTAAAAAAAGAATTTGCAGCCGACTAATATTTACAACTCAAGCACACCACAGATAATTAAGGACAATCTGCACGATGGAAAGTCTTTAACTAAGGTTAAGACGCATACCAGACTGACTGTGAGCTCGTCCTTTTCACCCGCTAAAATAGACCGCTGTGTGTTCTCCGCAACGGCCATAATGACGTCACTTCCGCCGATCGTGACAATGTTCCGTTTTGCCGGATTCGTCTATTAAACAAACGATCGATGTGCGCCTGTTCCTTCGTGGTCTTACAGCCTGGATCATCCTCACCGACCCTTTCGCGAGAAAGACGATCTCTATTTTCCTCCCGCAGACAGAGATGGATTGGTCGGTGCTGACCGCCACTTGCCGTTAGGGGCACTCAGCAGGCTGGGTCTACACGACAAACAGATGGGAGGAGGAAAAAGAGGGAACACAATTCCAAAGCTTTGACAGCTTGAAAGAAGACCAGGTTGCGGGACTTGTCTCCTTGTAGATAGCTTTAGCTTTCCGTGAGGTCGCGATCACGCAAAATTATTATTTTTTCTTTATTTCGTCTGTTTGCACGAGGAAATACGTTCAACAAAGGCAGCTTGTAGGTTCTAGGGGACTACTCTGTCACTTAAACGCGTCTATTTATCTCAGTCGACTTTCGGTGTGTCCTACTGATCTGTACCCTTTTCTCGCGCTATTGGCATCTGCTTTACATTTTTAATTCAGTACCTGTTCCAAGTAATCGGAAAGTTATCCACGGGAGCTTCACCCACAATTCCGTTTTACCTCTTCTTCCGGTTTTGATATCTGTTCATCTTTGTTTGCAGGGTCTGAACCTCTCTTAGCTTGTGACTTACGTGACCAGAACGTTTGCAGCAAACGACGAGGCGCCTCTAGTTTCAGCGATGCATGAGGCTTCGTTATCATCAACATTACGTTTTTCTTTCAGACATCGCTGTTCCAACAAACAAATTCTTGATCTGTCGCTGAATTTGACATAACTTTGTGGGAGATTAACTTAATAAACTACAGCTTAAACGAGAAAAACTATCATGTCTGTTCTAAACAGGTTGATATTTTATGTGCACAATGGTGATATGAATGCACTCTTAAGAAATGTTTCAAGATTTTGAAATTTACGTATCTATTTAATTTTATTACCTTTACCTTAACGTCCGCGAAATGGTGCCATCAAGCTTATATTTACAGTAGTACCTCTACATACAAGTTTAATCCGTTCCACAACCGAGTTCACATGTCAAATATCTTGTATATTAAAACTGTATAAAAATAAATCCCGTATAAAATAAATGAAATAAAAATAATGCTTTCCAACCCTCCCACAACAACAATTCATATGTAAATACGGTATAATATACTGTACTGTATAGTAAATGTTAATAGCACAATAACATAAATAATATAGATAATAAAACAATAAAGAATATGTTATATTTATCAATATTGCCTTGCAGGAGACGAAGACTGTCGATAACAGAGGTAGGCAGATGGAGGGGGAGGTGGGAGGGAGCCGGAGAGCAGACGGATGCTGAATGAATCAGCTGAAGAGACAAACACTATTTACTGTTTCTAAGTTGAAACATTTAGATTTTCACTAAGACTACATTCTTGTTTATGTCTTTACACCACGACATATAAATGACTCGAGCTCGTATATCGAATTTCCACTTATAAGTAAGAACAAAATTTCCACGAATTTTTGGCTCGTATCTCGATTTACTTGTATATTGGTTCACTGGTATGTCGAGGTCTTACTCGACTTCTATCCGGGTTGACATTATCGCATGTATCAATCTGGACCCATTCTCGAGCTAGATGACGCCCTCTAAATGAAATTTTAAGAACAGACAATCTTTAACAATTTGCAGAGGATGTGCGCACTGTTTGTGCCAACTGATAGCAAAGACCGTACATAACCCGGACGTGCCCGCAACGACCTGATTTCGAACATAATCTGTGGACATCTTATTCCGCTCACAGTCTCTGCAGCTGTTCATCTTGTCTGAAAATTTTCGCTCTAGTCTCTTTTTCGCTGCAAATTGATTTTTTTCGTCTTTGTGCTTTCTTGCTACAATGCCCGCAGGTTAGATTTCGGACGATGCGTGCCAATGATGTCAACTGATAATCTGATGAGAAGCGTGTTTTTTTACTATCTTGATTCAAGAATCTGTTTAGAATACCGTCGTGTTGACTGATGCTACCTCATTTCCAAGATTGTGTTCTCCACTCTCAACTGCCCATAGAAGTTTAATCGAAATAAAACCTTAAACGAATTTTTCAGAATATCCTTTCTCCACCTCGCCTTAACTGCCAGATACTGCTCCTTTTGACACTGTATTGTTGTCAGTATATTTGTTGATGAGTTTAGGTCTCTGTATCTTAACTATGTTTATTTCGAGTCTATAACTGTATGATTGTATAGTTTACTTTGTCGTTATTTCTGTACAACGCATTGATCTATAAAATCTTCCTCCTCCTCCTCCTCCTCCTCCTCCTCCTCCTCCTCCTCCTCCTCCTCATCATCATCATCAGCAGCAGCAGCAGCAGCAGCAGCAGCAGCAGCAGCATCAGCAGCAGCAGCAGCAGCAGCAGCATTAACGACACCGTTTGAAAGACATTTTGCTCTACGACAAACAACATACACAGCGGCTATTCCATCAGATCATAATGGAGCTGAACTATTCCAGAAATCTGTACAGATGTAAACTGGTGTACAGCTTTGCAGCACCGGACTAATAGCTATAGCTTCTAGGTTTGTGTACTTACAGTACACACTTTGATCTTAGTACACGACTTAATTATATCGTGATTCGCTTATCGGAAAGTTCTTCTGGGTCCTTCGTTAAGCGACACTGACTGTAACATAGTACGCTGTAAACGTCCAGAGAGAGAGAAAGAGAGAGAGTTGAGAGAAAGAGAGTAAAAACAGAGAGAAAGAGAGTTGGGAGAGGGGGACACAAATTGGGGTCTCAAAGAAATAATCACAGTTGTGTTTGAAGTTGTTTAAAGCTATTTTTTTCTAGTCGATAAAGAGGAGATAACTCCAATTATCGACAGAAAAAGGAGGCAAGATTGTGTGTAATGGAAGGTGATTTGCATGCTGTACTTTGCATTGTCCCTGCCAATACAGCCTCGGTCGTCTTATCTCGTTTTTCAGGATTAGAGAAAAAAATTGTTTTTACTGTTTTTTTCCTCCTTCCTCTTTGGACTTTCTTGCTTCATCAACACATATCTCTTGCCAAATAGATCACACATTCTGCCCACAAACTAGAAAAAAGAAGTGTTGTAAATCTTAGAGGGAGAAATAACGACCGTAAAGGGGAAGACAAAAAGCGAGAATGTACGACAGAGTAAATTTTTTGTTCCTTTTTTTGCACCGACAGCCGGTTATTTCACTGCTTTTGTTGGTCAGATCCTTAAGAGAGACTGCTGGGTACTGACGGATAAGATGTTTTTCTTCCCTCCCATCGGTGTCGTTATATGAAAGGAGTTTAACGTTTCTTTCCGCTGCTAGTTTGCTAACCTGGAGGACCTGACTGTGCATAGCGATGTGTCACTGATATTTTGGAATCAAACTTTTAAACTGTACAATTTCTCAGGCTGAACAAGAAAATGATTGTCTGAGCATGCGTGTCCGCACAAGAAAATCCAATGAAGTCCGTTCTTTTCGGGCTGCTTCAAACGTAGCAGACCAGGCCTAATCTAAGGGGGATAACCGCGAAGTAGTGATAATCTATGGTTATCTTTCGTGAATGCACTCCGTCTCATTGTCTCTGTGTGTGTGTGTGTGTGTGTGCGCGCGCTCGATTTTCTACAAGCTTACTTTTTTGTACTTTCGACATGCCTTAGTACACGTGATGTATATATTGACTGTGACATTTCAATAATCTGTGTGCATTATGCTTCGTGGTATTAGCTTATAATATAGTCAGTGACTCGAGATAACACGAAAGATAGTAGAATCAATGAATAGGTCAAAGATCAAAACCGACGCTCTCTCTCTCTAATTCACCCTTGCAACTCGGGTATTTTCTGATACTGCCCCTGGCAGAAATCACGGATGAGGCTAAGCGGAAAAATAACAAGGCCGATGTGGGGTTTCAGAAGAGCTGAAATATTTTCCTTAAACGTTCTGATTCACAGATTAACAAGTGCTGTTATGTACTTGTCTTGGGCATCACATCATGATGCACTAAACAGTTTGCTTATCAGTTTGCTTTTAAACGTGTTTTTACTTGTCTCACCAAGGACCCCAAACACTGTGATGTAAAGAAAACGTGGTTGCTACCCAAATGAACATTGACAGTACTGTTTGTACTTTAAGATACTGCTGTAAGCTACAACACGAATTTACATCCTCAAGCAGGATGACGAAACGGGAGAAAACTTAATCATGTTGAACCACAGACTTATACTAGAAACTGTCTGTATAATATTAACAAGAGTTTAGATAACTTTGGTTTTCCTATTGTTTTGGGAAATCGGGATGTAGAAAATAAAAGGAGTTTGCATTTTTTAAATAGTATGATTGTGTTCAGACAGGAGTAGACAAGTAACCTAGTAGAGGGTGAGACATTTTGAGTATATTGTTCTTTCAGATTACACCCTAAATGGAAATTAGTTATCAGTTATAGTTGTAGCCAAGTTTAGAGATGCTTTCATCCGACTCCGTGGTGGTATTGATTTAAATGTTAATAAGGGGCAGAACTCTGTCTGAGCCTTGTCCGTTCTCCCCAGACACAGAAGACGAGTTACATTTCTTGCTCCGGTGTAACGTGATTTACGAGAGAATTATACACTAACATTTTTATATCACCATCAAGCTCACTCATGAAAAATGAGAGCATTGCTATCACACGGTCAGTAGCAGTGTTTAGTAGCCCATATTACGACCTGAAAGATTAATTATAGAGAAAGTTTTTGTATTAACCACGGTTTTGTTCTGGTTAGTTGGTTTGGTTGGATTATTTAGTGGGAAATTGCTTCCACCTTGCGGCGATTTCGCACTATCGGGGGGGGGGGGCAGGGGGAGGAAACCGGAGTATCCGAAGAAAACCCCCCGGCACCCAGCCCTGCGTACAGGTGTCACATACAATGTCCCGAGACGAACCCTAAGCCGTTTACCACTACACTACCGGGGCCCCCGGTTTTGTTCTTTGTTGTTTGTTGTTTATTTAGTTGGAAAGCGCACTAAGGGGGGAAAGGGAGGGGGAAGGAAACCGGAGTACCCGGAGAAAACCCCCGCCGCCCAGCCCTGCGAACAGGTGTCACATACAGAGAGTGTCCCGAGACGAGATCTGAACCCTGAGCCGCTCACTGCAGTGGTGACAAGCGAGTGTTTTAACCACTACACTACCGGGGGCCCTTTTTTGTTCTGTTCTTATTGTGTAACCTATATAGGCCGGCGGTTTTGTAATAAACATTCAATTCACATTTCTCTCCCCTCTCTCTCTCTGTTTCTTAATCTGATTCGTTCCTTATATATATATATGTGCAAACGAGTATTTTCATTTATAAACAAGCATGTATTTTTGTGCGCGCTTGTGTATTTGTACATGATGTTCGCGCGCTGAGTAGAACACGGGGCTGCCTGTGATAAGGGAAGCAACCGATCACAGCATGTTTAGCCAGGTTATCCCTCGCAAGTCATCTCTCACTTTCTAGACGAATGTATGGTCGGAAACCAACGTTTTAAAAAAAAGAAAAAAAGCACAAACAAGGTCAATAATAACGATGAAGATAAGTGTGATGATTACAATGACGATAAATGTTGTAAGATGATAAAAATGACCACAGTAATGATAATGTCCGATCATTACATTCTACCTTTCATCACACTTTTGTTTATTCTCGCTTTGACGGATATAAAAATCTTCGACATGAGACATAATAAATAGCTTTTTATTTAGCGTCTATGTTTCTGTTCCCTAATCTGTTGATTGTCTAACGATACTACGTTTTGGTGGTCTCTTCAAATACCATGGCTGCATGTTCCCTTCTGTCTGCTGTTGTATTAACCCCACTCCTACGTTTTCATGTTGCAGAACATCAAGGAGCCCTTCCTAGAGGCTGTGAAAATCACTCTTGGGGACCGGTATACGGATAACATGGAGGTCATCTACAGGACAGCCATCACCTTCATCTTGCAGACCATGAGCGACGGCATACAGGACGAACTTAACCTCCAGCAGAAGAAGCTAGGTACCGAAGTCTAGCACACACAGTGCGGCAAGGAAACTCCGTTTCGACTGTGTGCGTTAGTGTGTGTGCGTGTGCCCTGCTGACCTTTGGGAAGGTCTACTCTGGGAGTTTAACGTCCGATTGCTGTTCAAGGGTACGACCAACTTTCAATACTTTACCCCTCCTGCCCCGCAAAAGGCCTCCTACTGTCGTCTGCGAACACGAAGAAGCGGGGTTGCGCTGCCATCGCATGGATGGTGAAGTGAATCGAACCTGTCGCGGAGAAGCGAAAGGAGAGCAATGTTGACACAGCGAAGCGGTTTGGATACATTGATTACACTGGCACACTTCGCTGTGCCGCTACAGAAACGTCTGCTTTGCATCAACAGACTACCCTTTATTTTTTCTTCGAATAGGCTCTATAATGCAGAAAGCAAGCAAAAGAGGCTGTTACAGAGAGAGAGAGACCGACCCCAAACGGTGTAGATGTCGGCCACAGTTGTTGCCTTTTTCTCCGCCGAGTTTGATAACGTGAGGTTCTTCGCCGGCGGAGTCGTCTTGAGAATCGGAGTGGTGGATGTAGTTTGAAAGCATCGCGGCATCTAGACATCAATAAGAATTGTACGTCAGATGAGAACTTTTTTTTAACCAGGGCACTTGGGGCAAACATATTCTTCTTGCGTCAAATGGGAAAACCTATTTCGCCATTTTGTTTCTCAGATTGTTGCTTTCAAGAAACGTGGTGTGAATTCTCACTCACTGGAGTGTGTGTACATCTTCTTGCCTGAAGCTTTGCTGGCAACTGCTTCAGGCACACACCTGTCGCTTTCAAAAATATTGAAATACCGCCATAAGTAGCAAACCCCATTCTTCCTAAAAAAAAGAAAAAGTGTGTGCGTGTGTGTGTATGTGTGAGATAACGATCGACTTTGTCAAGCAAGGCAGATGGAACGCAGGTAAAACAGCTGCGGTGATTGAATTCGTTAGAGCTGATTGTTTATACTCTACGAGAATTTTTTTCTTGGTTTATTTCGCACACCATCTCTCTCTCCACACACGCAGAGAGAGAGAGAGACCGAAAGAATTCAAATATTCACTTGAGATATTTGCCACTAGCGACTCGGTAACCATACTTGAGCTGTATGAGGCGAATGTTAATGACACTGTTTCATTAATGGTTTCATTAACGGTTTCACTCGGCCTCAAGTATTGAATACAGGTTACTGCATGATGGCGCTGCTATCTGTGGCTCATGCAAGAATCAAACCACCGGGGAAGACAGTGAACTTGAAAGTTTAATGAATCAACGGGATCAAAAGGACAGATAACCTTTGCTGCGTTAAAGCACCACGTACCACAGCGATCGGGACTCCATCGTGGAGAGGCTGATGAACAGAGAGGCCGCTACTCGCACATCTCTGGCGAACCTGTTCTTATCACGTGCTACTTACACACGTGGCCGAGCAGCTGAGGAGAGCGGATTGAACGTGATGAGGGACAGAGGAATTACCGCGGTGCTGCTGTTGCCGTGGACGCTGATGACGTGTACATACGAAAGCAATAACTGGCAGAGAGCCACAGAGTACAGGGGAGACTACTGCGTTCGCGCGCAAGCCGATGAAGTGGAAATTATCTCCTCTTGTCCAGCTGGAATAGGCAACTCGTGTGGCTGATCACATGGATATGGATGATATTTTTCCGGAAAATTTCCAGAAGGTTTCGTTAGCACTATTCAAGGCATTACTTTCATGTAGATGTAGTGGATGCTGCTTTTAACATTCTGAACTGCGTCATTGTTTGAAAGGGAATTATACACGAGAGTCGACAACTGTGAAAGGACAACCGTACCCACAAGACAGTGATGTCGCGCGAAAGATGCAATTTTATTTTGCTGCTGTTTTTTAAGCAGCACACACACAGATCCAGTAGTCTGGATTAAACATAATTAAGCGCGTTCAATTTTTTTTAAAAAACGAGCAGTTATACTCAACCTTGGAAAAGTCGCTTAATGAAGTGTATCACAATATCACTGTGAAAATGTTTTTTTTTCCTTCATTCTCCTGAGCCTGTGTAGTATTTCAGAGTTAACGTCTCTTAAGCTGATGTAATAATTCTGCGTTACCTTCTATTAAGCTGGTGTAGTAATTTAGCGCTACCTTTTTATTGAAATTGTGTAATAGTTTAGCGATTTCATGTTCAGCCTTTATAAGGCTGTTTAAGTGAATAGAAGTTATTATGCTTAAATTAAATTGTGGCTGCACCAGTTGTCACTTATCCTCTAATAGCAAGATTCAGTACTTTAGTTAAACCTTTTGCTAGCTTAGTGTACAGTTCATTACTCGTCATCTGCGATAAGAACGAAGGCTAACACTTCCTGTCTGATGGCACAGTCTCCGTAAATGTGGACAAGTAGTTTCTCTTACAAAGGAGCGCTGTGCACCGTTAGTTGAACCTGAGGTGTCGCTGTTGTATTCCTCTAAAGGAAGGTGGATAAGACGGAGCCCTGCTATTCTAGGAATGAGCCCTGCTATTCTAGGGATGAGCCCTGCTATTCTAGGAATGAGCCCTGCTATTCTAGGAATGAGCCCTGCTATTCTAGGAATGAGCCCTGTTATTCTAGGGATGAGCCCTGTTATTCTAGGAATGAGCCCTGTTATTCTAGGGATGAGCCCTGCTATTATAGAGATGCTAGTTGTGGACGATGCGGACGTGAAACAGCGTCCTTGGAAACACCAATGTTTTCTTTGAGGGCTTGAACATTTATTTTATGATCATGAAGAAAAGTGTCTGACCTAAAAAAAAAAATGTATAATCAGTAGTTGTGTCCAAAAATGCTGCGGTAACATTTACGAAACGTTTTACATTTATAATTACGGTAACTATATATATATATATATATAAAAGACTAATATTCAGGGTTATCACAAAGATGGGGTTTTGTTACTGAGATCATGTGGCTGAAGAGAATAGCTGGTACTAAAAGTCCGAAGTGTATGTGTTACTTAGATGAAAATATTCTGTTTACATCAACAGGGACTGGAAATGAGAACTTTTGAAGACTATACTCTGCAGTGAATGGAATCCTCTTGTAACCGTGTTAACCACTAAGGAACTTGTGAACAAGTATCTTTACATATACACAACCTGCAGATGCCAGAAAACTGCTGTGTAGAAAGATGGACTGCATATCCCCCGTCTCCTTCACTTTCACTCTTTCATAACATTTCCCAGTAATTTGCAATCACATTTCAGTTTTAAAGCGTTCGTGTTAATGCATTCGAATCTTGCTAAGAAAAGTTTTCATGCTCTTATTCTGGCTGATCGCATTAAACAATTCTTTACTACCATGTTGCTGTTCAGATAAGCCGACCGCTGTGTTGCCTTCATGTGTCATTGCTGCATTGGAGAGAAGGATATATATATATATATACGAATTCGTGCATGAATAATGTAATAAGGTTTGGAATGACCCAGAGCGTATTATGTGTCATGTCACATTCATGAAGTATGCATAATTTTCTTAAGTGCCCATGTAAAGTATATGCCTTAGTTTTGAGACGTATGAGAGATGTGAGCGAGAGAAGGTTGAAGACATTTAATGTCAAGAGAGCAGCTATATGCTTGGGTTTACGTGTAGATCATGTGAATATTTCCTCATAACTACTGCCTTTCATTGTACATCATTTACCTCTTGCTATAAAGGGCAGATTTATTAGGAGAAACTGTTTCTTTTGACGAATATTTATTTGTATAAACTTGGCGAGGCAATCCACCAAATTGCCTCAGCCTGCTTTTGAGGACCTCCCGAATAATTATTTATTTGTACGACAGGGATGTCAGTATTTTTACGATAAACGAAAGGGCTTCTGTGTGTAAGGATCTTTATGTGTCATAGACCACGTGGAGGGACAGCGCAGTGAAAAAAATGAATAATGGTAGACGGTCTCGACCAAAAGCTTCTGGCATTTAAAACAATTTGATTAACAATTTGCTAAATAGTACTTTGAGTTTCTGCAAGTGTGCTAGCTTCATTTCTGTGCATGTGCTCGCGTGCGTGCGTGCGTGCGTGAGAGACAAGGAGGATTTTAAACCTTTGGACCTTTCAACTTTGAATTTCATCCACCTTGGCTTTTCTATCCACACACTCCTACAACCAGCAATAATGGTGGGGGAGGGAGAACAGAGACATTACGTTCTAAGAAGGAATGCATCAGAAGACGTTTTAGTTCCACGTCCTTGTCTTCTCATAAAAAGATTATATCATACGTTTCACACTCGTTTCTAAAGCTAGATAATCTTTTCCTAACCAGTACTGTATGTTACTTTTTCTACTTTTAAAGTACGTAGAGCCTTGGGATGAGGCGGTTTGGTGGCGCAACGGTTAGCGACTGTCACCAATTTTGTGAGGATTGGCTGTCCTGGGTTCAGATCTCATCTCGGGAATGCTGTGCTTTCTCTGCATGTGGCATCTGTTTACAGGGCTGGCTGCTTTGCCGCGATGTAGCCTTAGTAGCTGGCTCGGCGTAAAACACCAATCGCCCCCTTTGGGATGATGTGCTACATAAAAAATTATTATTATATCTCTGACAGTGTTGCTACAAACGAAACAAATCTCTAAGCGTTCTCATACTGTCCTGGTTTCTCCTTTGCAAATGGGAAAAGCCTCCCCAGACTTCTCTCTGATTTTGGAATCGCATATTCGTCCTTAATGAGCTCCTATTTGTGCGGCACTCCAGTGTTCACGCCACCTGGGTAAAAGTGTCCAACATTCCCACTCAACTGACGATCGCATATTTCAGCAGTCAGCCACTCAGCTTCATCTCTTGGACCTCTAATGATCATCAGGGGGAGGGAAGCTGGAGGGATGCTGCAGTTTTGCCAGAGTTCTTTAGCTGAACATCCGCATACAGGTGCTGGGCAGGTGCGGTTACCCCACTCTGTGATGTTGGCCAGGTCAGATACAAGGGAGGTGACCGTGCTCCTTACATAGTCATTGGTCTTGTCTCACAGCAGTCCTATTGTGCTTACACCACCTAGAAAGTTATTCCCCACTTTCCCAGCAACCTACGCACTGTTATGCTTCTCCGAGATGGCGAACAGACCAACGTTAGACAAGTTGCGATGAAAACCAGGGTTGAGTTTTCTGTGCTTTTCAAATCGTTTTCTTTAAAGCCGGCTTCTCTCGTGCCAAGGTGTTAATGCCTTGTTTGAACATTGGCTTGCTTTACCGTTTTGCTTTGTTTTCCTTATTTTTCGCCTATTTTTTTCCGACGCCGTGGTTAAAAATGCTAGATGATCTTGTCTATAATTTCTCGCATCCTATTGACTCTATTTTGGTCTTCTCAGTCATTCACCCTTGCTAGACATGCATCTTATGCGCGCGCGCACAATCACACACACACACACACACAGGTACACAAGTAATTCTGCGCACTGGTGTAAAGCTATGTGACAGCAGGAGCAAGCTATTTCCTGACATATATTCAATGTTGCTGTATGAGTATCGATATTGCACAATCCCACACCGTGCTTACTGAACGCACCATAAACAGTCCCTGAGCGAGAGCAGTGTCTCTCCATACTACTACTTTGTACATGGCGTACTTCCACATTCCCTAGCGAGCAAACACTTGTATTGATCTAGGTATTTCTACGCCAACCATCTGTCTTGCATTGTTTGCCCCCAGAACACACGGAGACTGCCTGGTAAAGCTCCCGTTTCTGCTTGCGAAGCAGCAGCAGCTAAAGAAGTCATTTAAGGTTAAATTTTCTGTTCTGTCACGAGTGTCACGAGGTCTCTCGCTGCTTAGCAACGAGGCCGTCTGCGCCGAGCACCGTGTTTGCTGACTGCAAGTATTTTTGAAGTTAGCCTTTAAAGCAATATTCCGGTGGAAGAGACCTCGTGTGCACGTGGTTGACAAAAGCGCAAACGTTTTATTTAGGTAAAAAAAAATAGTCCAAAATATCTCGTTTGACATACAGAGCTTTCATTCTGTTAGACAAGATTCAGGAGCAGTAAGTTATATCTCGACCATTTAGTTACTCTAACTGGCTGAAGGATGCTCTTGTTTCACCCAAATCAGCTCATTGTTCTCATCCAGCTTGAACCTCTTACCGAGCTGACTTGCTCGAGGGACTATGACTGCTACGTGCATTAAAATGTCCGCAAATATACTTACGCAAAGTGTGGCGATGAGTTGTTTCTCGGACACTTCATCCTTTCATTGGTCACGAAGCTTTGGATGCGTAACATGGTGAAATGTGCTCCTAAGCAAGTGTCAGATTCATTTATTAAAGAAAATAATCAGATAGAGATCTCTGCCCGGACTACATGTTTGACTTGAGGCTCACAGATCCGCGACGCAGAAAGAAGTGGGCATCACTGGCTGATGGACAGCAAATGGAATTGTCAGGATGACGAAGCATGAATCATAATGTATTCTCATGATTACTGTGCCATTAAAGACATGAACTGAGGAAGAGTATTTAGCATTTAGCCAAATATTTACATCGTACAACATTTCTTCGCCTTTTTTTCTCGCATGTTCGAATTTCTCAGAATATCGAGATAAATGCGTTTTGTGAGGTCTGTCCAACAGAGAAACTGTCCAAGATCTTCATGCTGTATTGTCTCTGGTAAAACGATGTGTGATTGAAGAGGCAGTTAGAGCGATAATCCTGTAGAAATACGGCAGGATTATGAAGTTTGAAAAAAAGGAAATGTTTCATTCGTTTGCACTCGTTATGGTCATCGAAAAGGGCACGTGTCAGGTATGAAAATAGGTCTGACATTATCAAGTTTGAGAAAGTCCACATTCTTTGATATTTTTTCGTTTGCGTTTGTTTAGCTATGGAGGATGGGCTGTGCTAAAATAGGGTGTGGTTGTTTTTTTTGCCTTTTCTGTATTTTAGTACATACTAGACTTGATGGTATGCAAGCATAATCAAGTTGTAATCGTTTCCTGGTAATAATTATAAATATTACCTGAGCAGACAATACAGCACTACAGCACAAACATTCTACATATAGTGATAGAAAATTGTAATACTGTAGAACGATATCGCTTTTAAACGGGCGCTGTCCTCTCTAGAATCATAAGACCTCGTTTAAGAGTTGCCTCAACCGTTAAAGTTTTCAAACACACGCACACAGGCACATCAGTGAACGTTAAGAGACGATTATTTTCCCCCTTTCCCTACGATCTATTATTTTTGAAAACAGTGAAGTTTAGAATACGACAGGTGATAACTGAAGCAAATGATTGATAGCGTGTCCTCTTATGATTAGTGAATATAATTTACAAGACATAGATTACTTCTGTCTTTTCAATTTACCTGTAAGTTGGATCTTCCTGAAACTGGACCGACCGAAGACGTTCTCTGTGAAGATGGTGCAGGCTGTTTAAATAAGTAAGCTCCACTTTTTCACTCCGATGTGTCAATCACCCTAAATTGAGAACGAGACAATGTGCACGAGATCACCAGCTTGCAAAGTTAGTCTGTCAATTAATTTTTGTCTTTAGACTGTTCTTAACTAGAGAAATGTCAATGAACACTTGCGCTAGTTTGGAAAATTGTATACACGATGGCTAAATAAAAACTTTACATAACTCGGTTAAACATTCGTCGATTTTTTGCCGGTGTAAACAGCATTTAACTCTTGAGTGCTTAGATTAAAATAACTATGGGATGCCAGTTCCCATGAACTGATTGACAGGTACTGAGCGCCTGTGTTCCAGCCAGCTGCTAAGACACGCACAATTCTTGCAGAAAACGTACAAACTTTCAGTTTTATGGTTTTAAATGATAACAACAATGATGCATATAAATACTGTTGATAGAGAGCAGAACGCTTCCTGAACTTTTTTTTACAAGAGAGTTGAGGTGTTCAGTTTGTGTTATGTGCGTTATATTTACAGTTTTTTTCCTTTTCTTTTTCTCGTTGGCACAAATTTGACTTCCCTGGGCTGCAGCGGAATGCCCATTCAACAATTGTGAAGGCTAGTTTTGAATCCTGACAGAAGTTAACATCAACTAACATGCGCAGAAGCAAGTACTTTTCGATGCTTAAGAAAATGACATAGGGTGTGGGGTGAGTGTATGGTGTTAGGGCATCAACTGGCGAAACAGATGTCG
This sequence comes from Marisa cornuarietis, assembly GCA_004794655.1. Classification (NCBI taxonomy): domain Eukaryota; kingdom Metazoa; phylum Mollusca; class Gastropoda; order Architaenioglossa; family Ampullariidae; genus Marisa; species Marisa cornuarietis. The sequence continues at coordinate 9,836,332 of SMMW01000046.1, read as the reverse complement.
ATAACTCCCTCCCCCTTTGCTGCGCCAGGCGCGGTCCGGTGGCCCAACAGCTGCGCCTGTCACCAATACAGTGAGGGCTGGCTTTCCTGGGTTCAGATCTCGTCTCGGGCACGCTGTTCTTTCTCTGCACGTGGCATCTGTTTACAGGGCTAGCTGTCGCCCTGATATAGCCTTGGTTACTGGTTCAGCGTAAAACACCAATTCACCCTACCCCCTGCTTTGCATTTTGTGTCTAGCTCAGCATACATTGAATGGACGGTGAACTGTCGACCCTATCAAGTCAAATTTGTTCTTTTTTTGTTGTAAATATGTCTACAGTGATTGTCTGAAAAGGTCAGACAGCCTTTTTTTTAGTGTTCTAAACAGTCAGGGCAGCTCAGGGTGGGGAGAACGGCATACGAGACAGACAGGCGTTGCGTTCCGCCCTTGTGGCACGAGCAAAGCAGCAGACATGCCATTCGTTAAAAAAAAAACAACAAAAAAACTCTGCACAAAGTCAGCGTCTGGGAGTGGTTTCACGTGCCATTACCGCTCCACGGCCTTGGTGAGCAGGGTCCGATCGTGGGTCACCATGGTTTATTAATTTCGTGTATTTGATATTTGCTTTATAAGTCTAGCAGATGCTACCCTTCGTTACATTGTTCTGTACCTTTTGTTTCAAGTAGGACTGAATGATCTTGCAGTCTCAACGCTTGTAAGTCATTAACTTTGTGTAGAAGCGAGAGGGAGACGTACGGGCGCTTGTTTGTGTGTGTGTGTGTGTGTGTGAGTGAGAGAGAGAGAGAGAATGTGTTTATGTGTAAAATCTGGTAATACATCATCATATGAGCCTGTATACATGTACTCATGCATGACACAGACGTATCTTGTGTAACGACTGTCGCACCATTTACCTGTAACGTCCTGTCTGACGAACCAGGCGAGTAAAGAAGTCACTACATCTCCTGTCACGTGTTCTTGTCATGGAATGATGGAGGTTTGTGTTTGTGACGTCTGAATGGTACTACGTGCTTTGTTTGCTATTCGATAAATCAATCAGGCTACCTCTCTCTCTGTCCCCACCCTTTACCCCCATCCTCAAAATTTAATGTGCGAGGCATTAAGCCAGTCTCCCCACGTATTGATAGAAATCGATGTTGTCGATTCAAACTCAGATATAATGTCTTTAGAGCACTAATCTGGTCTTTACATTAGTCCGGTGCCTTGCTGGGCCGCCTGGGCAATATTTGAAATGCCACGTTCGATCTTCACTGGGTAATGTTTGTGCTATTTCTAGCGCATAGCAGAAACAAGAAAACCGAGTACATTAAGTATATACATCTGCTTGGGACGCCGCAGGTACAGTTAAATCCAGACAAGACGAAATTCAATGCGGTTTGGAGTCTTTCTGTCTGAACTCTGAAGAATGTCTGCGGATACAATGGCGTTTGACGAGGGAGTACACATGCAATAACATGGACTGCTAGTTACAAGCGAGGTTCGTTTTAAACTAATTGTCTCGTCAGGCACGGATGTATGCAGGACTGACGGTAACGAACGCAGAGGCAGACAGGCGCGTTCGAGCGCACGCGCAGCAACTTAACAACTCATGGACTTGTTTGTTTGTTGTGTTGTTCTATACCGTACGTACTACAGCACCATCACTGCGACTACCCTGGTGTGCGGGCTTAGCATTCACTAATTTTGGCTACCGGCATATAGGGGCTAACTATTCGTGGACTAAGGGTAAGCCTACCCTAAATGTTTTACCAGCCTAGATTTTCTCAGAGGCATCCCCTTCCGATAACATTAAATAGGTCAAATATGACTGAAATAGTGATGGAAGTGGCTCAACAGAAGCGAGCATAGACTTTTTCCGAGACCTAACAAATAAGTTGGGGACAAATATAATGGTATGGAGCTGACTGGTTCATACGACTTTTATTGAACTCATAGTATGAGAGCAGCAGACGCTAGTAGAAATGAAATTGAATATAGCAGTAGACATGGCGTCCTTTCATTTTTTTACCCGTTGGTCATTTTGTTATTGAATGATGATACACTTAAATAATAGCTCGAGGAACATCATTTGTTCAGAATGAATAAATTCGACTTTCCGCAGCTTCTTGTTTGCTTTTTTCAAGGTTTGTTCTTACAAGCCTAGTTTTAATTTTAGGATTTTCGCTTCATGCTCTGGCGCTGGTTGCACAACACGTTTCTAAACCTTAAAACTGTTCTAAAGAAGCAAAATCTCTTCTCTGCCATTTAGATGCATTTCACAAGAACATACAAAAAAATTGTACTGACAGGACGGAAAGTCAGACTTAAGCAACTTTATCTTAAAGCAGTTTTAGTTTAAAAAAATTCTAAATTTGTGGTGTGCACTTAAAACTGATTATCTAAATAGATTTAAGGCCTAAAAGTGTTTAAAATTAGAAACGTCTTGTGCAACTGGCCCCTGATAAATAACCCATGTGCAATACCACCCGGTTGGTTAGGTAACTTCACCTGCTCAGTGACTCATGAATCAGTTTTCTTGTCAGGGTATCTTAACCAGCTAGTTTCCTACCCAAAACAGGGTTAATTTTACTCTTGTAACTTGCCGCTGAATATAAATACGAGCCTAGCAATGCTCAAATATAATACAACAGAGGCCTCCATTAATCTTAATGAAAGCACAGCACAGCAACAATTCACATTGCTAAGTTGGGGTTGTTTTTTTGGTATTTTGTCGAAATTATTCATAAAACGCATTTAATGATACAATCAAAAATACTCTAGTTAAAGCGTGTAGAAAAATTTCGGTAATAAATTATAATGAATTATTCAGCTATTCGAGAACAAACCAAGCACTCGTTCGATTCATTATCACAAATTTCGGCTGATGTAGGCGAGGTCATCGCATACGATTCTAAAACACTTGCTTCAGTAGGGGGATATTTCATGGGGGCTACCCCGCCCCGACGCAGCTGTCCTCCCAATTTCTTGCACAGTTGTACATAATCCCCTCACACCCTCTACTTACCCCTTCCCAGCTTCCCTCCCATCGCCATCTGGCCATGGATTCTCGTGTCCACCACGCTATCGATTTGGTGGGTTTTCCATGTTCCCAGCGGTCCGCCTACATCAGCGCCAAGCTCCGACGACCCGACTGTCTCGGCTCCAGCGTAAATGGAGTCTCTCGAACGTTGTCATGTCCGTTATCGACCATCGTCCTCCGACTCGATGTGGCGAGGTCAAATGTCAGAATGCTTGACGCCGTGACAGACACGGAGAGACAGAGACAGGAGATGACCGAGACACACGGTGTGTACGGTGTCCGCAGGAATTTCGAATAGCCTGGTGACTAAGGTCACGTGATCCATCGCGTCCCGTGGCCGGCGCGAGAGACTGACTTTGCGCAGTCGCTGTGATCAGTTCCGTGTAGGTGGGGTGGTCAGCTGTTCCCCCCTTCCCCCCCCCAATGAACGTGCCGTGCCTTATAGGGAGAAAAAAGGGGGGGGGTTAATGTCTGAATGTAAGAGACATTTTGGAATGCAGCTGTTTCTGATTTGGGAAAAATGGTGATGGTGGGAGTGCAGACATGTTGGCTGTACATCAGCTGTGTGAAGCAGGGCACAGGCGGAAAAAACCAGAGACGTCAGTACAGGCGTTAGTCTAGGATACACATCAACAGACGTCAACGTAGGCGTCAGTGTAGGATTTTTTTAAATTGGTGTTTTACGCAACTAAGGCTATATCAAGGCAAGGCAGCCATCCCTGTAAACAGATGCCACATGCAGAGAAAGAACAGCGTGCCCTAGACGAGAACTGAACCCAGGACAGCCAACCTTCTCTGTATTGGTGACAGGCGCTAACCGTTGCGCCACCGGACCGCCTCTCAGTGTAGGATACAAAGAGACATCACCGTAGGCGTCAGTGTAGGATACACATCAAGAGATGTTATCACAGGCGTGAGTGTAGGATACACATCAAGAGATGTCACCATAGCCGTCAGTGTAGGATACACATCAAGAGAAGTCACCATAGCCGTCAGTGTAGGATACACATCAAGAGATGTCACCATACGCGTCAGTGTAGGATACACATCAAGAGATGTCACCATAGACGTCAGTGTAGGATACACATCAAGAGATGTCACCATAGGCGTCATTGTAGGATACACATCAAGAGATGTCACCATAGATGTCAGTGTAGGATACACATCAAGAGATGTCACCATAGGCGTCAGTGTAGGATACACATCAAGAGACGTTCTTACAGGCGTCAGTCTAGAATACGCATTAAAAAAACTTCTTCACAGGCATCAGTCTAGGATACGTATCAATTGATCGCAGGCGTCAGCGTAGGACGCGACAAGCTTTATCACCACAATCGCTAGCCAGACTAGGACAAAGCAAAAGACGTCTTCACGGGGGCTTTTGTATGGGACGTCATAGGGAGGATTTCATCCCACGCAAACCCCCGCAACTTTTTATCAACCAAAGTTATTAACGACTGATATAAATCTTTCGCGTCATCAAAACAGCGTAGCGGCTTACAACTTTGAAAACATAATTCTATTCTCTATCAATATTTCGCCATTTGCATTATTTTATTTATTATAAAGAAGCAATTATGTTCTCTATCGATACGTAAAGTTTTTGAATTATTTTATCAAACAAATTTCATGCATTTGATTGGTTCTTCTCACAATGGGGTTCTTTATGGCGCGAATTCCCTTCTTGGCGCCTCATACTTTCTTGTGTCCAGTCAGGCTAGACGCTGTGACCCCTCTTGACTTCCTTTTGGATCTTTTTCCTTATCAGTCCCTCTTTGAAACGGAAATGTCACCTTGTGCACCAGACATGTTTTGCTGAGGAAGGGGGAGGGAGAGACGTGTTTTACGCCGTGCCAGCAACTAAGGCTTTATCACGGTAAGGCAGCCACTCTGTAAACAAATACCACATGCAGAGAAAGTACAGCGAGACCGAGACAGGTTTTGCTGAGGATCCGGGTGTTTTACTCAGGATCCGGGTGGGAGAGAAGAGGCTGCAGCACACAGCAATCCTGCCTGACGTCATCGGGGTCATCATTGTGATAAGGCTGTGGAAATTATCAGCCATAGGGCCCGTGCTGTGTGTAACTGAGGCACAACAGTCAAAACTTTTTGCTTCATTTACTACTAAAACTCTCTTTGGAGACGGAAGGAGAGAAATAACTGCCTCCATGCGAGTACCACAGGGCTGCATAAATTCTTATTACAGATTCCTCACCAGGAAAATGCACGAAACTCAAAGCCCAGAGCCTCAAGAGGTTAGCCCGAAAAGCTAAGCAGCCAAACCGAACCGACAAATAATAAAGAAAGACAAATTTTTGTCGAGCAGTTACAACGTCGAAAAAAAATAAACATTTCCACCATATCAAAACCTTTCACGAAATCATGTTATTTTTCTATAAAAAAATAAGAGTATTTATATTGTAATTTTTCCTTTTTTTCTAAAAGCAATAGCTTGATTTTTTTTCATAATAATTATTTTTATACCACATGAACCTTGTCATAGGGTGCCTCCGTGCGCTTTACAAAATCAACATTTGTTCACAATTACATTTTCAACAAGCACCCACACACACAAACAGACAGGCTTACAGGGACAAGCTTGTAGTCAGACCTACCAGGTACTGAAGAAAATGGAAGGTCAGGAGTTTACATCATCAGATGAACATCTTGATCTGACAGCAGCAGTCCATTTCAGTTTTGTTCTTTAGGTCAGCAAAACGAATCAGGTTAAATCCCACAGTATTCCAGTTGTGCTGTTAGAGGTTTTGCCAACAGTCTTGAGTCCTTAGGTGACAGTGCTAACTTCCGGTTATATCATGCTCAACTGAACACCTCCTGTCTCTTGTAAGCCAGCAATTAACCAGTAGATACGTCACACTGATGCTAAGCTTGGCCGAGCACTTTAGTCTTCGCTAGGTGTTCCCAGAGGGTCGCCAGGCGCACGAGGTGTCCGCTCAGGAGAAGAGTAAAGGTGAAGGGAGAGCTCCACGAAAGAAAGAAATAAGACAGTGACTCACGCTCCGCACGTGCCCTTACCAGCTGTGGTTAATGTCTCGAAAATGTCAAGGTAACAACTGATCACAATTCATAGCAGAGTGTGCAGTTTTATGAGATGGAGTAGATAGACTGATTTATAGGTTAATTGAGAGAGAGAGAGAGAGATGGGAGCGGGGTGATAGAGTCGGATATAATTAAACCTATTCGATAATGGGCTCTAGGGTTTTGGATACTGGGTGATTGACATAATTCTCATAATTCCCGTGTTAGCACTCGCGTGCTGATCCCTTGGCATTCACTGTAAGGGGACACCGGTGAATCCCCGTATGAGCGAGTACACTGCTTGACTGTAGGAAATAATAATAATAATAATAAGCACTGTAACACAGTTCAACACGAAGCCGCGGAAATAAAGGTCACTAGTCAACAGTAGAGAGCATATGCATGCAAGAGGACACACTGCTTTGTATCTCCGTCAGTCCTTCCTTCTGTCGTTCTCTCTTTCTTTTAGAAACACTTTGACGTGCTCGCACACACACTTACACACACAAGCGCGCACCACGTCTCTAGCTCTATTCTGTCAGGAGAAGGAAAGGGCAATTGGGACATGTTGGCTGATCTGCGAGAGAAGGCAAGCCGACATGCGCTGCCTGGGCACGCGGAGCGTGTAGTACTTGAACAGAATTGTCTACCCAGCTTCTTGGATCGTTGTCTTTACTATCTCTCCTACAACGTGACAGAGGGAGCTCCTTACACCATGGCCACTTTCCCTTAGGACCTGCTGGTAACCACGCGTTCAGTCACGGCAGAAAGGGGGGGGGGAGAGAGAGAGAGCAGGCGCCATGATGGAAGGAATAATTAACGGCTTCTCCCACCCACCCCCAGGCTTGTGTTGTTCTTTACGTCCCTCCTCTATCCCCCACCTTTGTAAACAGCCAGCAAAAATGTTGTCTCCAGGAAACAGACATACACGCGATCTGTCTGTTGGCCATTTGAATGCAAGAGGCTATAGTCTATTAGTACGCTTATAGCTTCGCCGATCTCAAAAGACACCAGTGGCTAGTTGTCCACTACTGTTAGAACAAACAACGTAATATTGACAGCAGTGTGTCACTCCATTTTCATATCATCTGCCTAAGATGACACCCATTATTACGTAACCATACCCATTACCGTACTCTCTATCACTCTCCTGTGCGCGCGCAGACGCACGCAGAGCGGTCCTGTGGCGCAAAGGTTAGCGCCTGTCACCAACACAGTGAAGCTTGGCGGTCCTAGGTTCAGCTGTCGTCTCAGGCACGCTGTTCTTTCTCTGTATGTGACATCTGTTTACAGGGCTTGCTGCCTTGTCGTGATGTAGCCTTAGATGCTGGTTCGGCGTAAAACACTTATTTCCCTCCTCCCTACGCACGCATCTCCCCTCCACACACACACACACACGACGATACAGGCTTGCACAGAAAGAAAAAGAAAACAACAAAAACGATAATAGAAATAATTTATGGTGATAAGGAAATTTTAATGTCCCACTCTGCAACATTTATACAGATCAGAAGGGTGGTGAAAATGGCAATCGGGGTAGGAAATGTAGCCGGGAGGAGAAATGTGTACAACGAAGGAGTGACTTAACCGTCACGAAACTGTCACGTGATTTCTCTTATTTAGCGCTTCAATGCCAAAGTATCTAGACAGGGAAATGTATACAACGAAGGGACGAGACTTGCACGCTGTCAAGTGATTTCTCTTATAGCACACAAATATCAAATGCTCTTTTATATGCTCCTTAACCATCTAATGAATGTCGTACATATGACTCTTTGACTATGAAGTAAATATTATAACCTTTAACTACCAAATCATTCTTATATATGTGTTACTGAACCCTCACATGACTGGATTTCAGAAATTCTCAGGCACAATAAAAGGAAAATGCTTTAATTCACTAATGACGAAGTATCAAGTGCTTTTATCAACAGCCGTCCATTTCCCATCTTTCTAATGTTTACTTAGTGCTAAGTTTTTGAAAGCATGACATCTGTTGTCGCGTTCAGCAAGCGCACAGCTTAACACGAAGATACCAAGATCACAGACTCACGGAGGTTTACACGCGCGCGCGCACAAACACGCACACACAGATACGTTCTCTCATTTATATATAAATATATCCTAACTACAACCTGTGTGAGAACCTAACGCAATTAAACATATCAGCAGAACAATGACAAATCAGCCACTATATAGCTGGAAAGAACTAACCCCACCACTCCATGAAAGCATGCCCTCACACACTGAGAACAGCACGAAGGCTCCAAGAAAACACAAATCACAGTCGCTCCACTGACCAACAGCAGTCTGACGCCCGGCACGCTCACTAGTGTCCGCAACACAACGATGGACAACAGCAGTCGGACCCTCGGCACCACCACCCAACGGCCTCTTGTGTGAGGTGCGGAGAGAGAGAGAGAAATAAAAGAAAGGCTTCCAAGAGGTGCTACTCTCAAGTATAGCTGACCATCTGACCAGTGCTTTCAGCCCATTCTGCTTCATTTTCTCAAAGTCAGACACGACAGGTAAATCACTGAAGGCGCATATTTAGCACAAAAATGTGAGAAACCAGTAAGTCTCTCTGTCTCTCACTCCTCTCTCTCGGTCTCTCGATCTTTCTCTCTCTCTCTCTCTCTCGCTCTCTTGCTCTGAGCTTAATGAAGACATTGACGAGAAGGTTTATAACGTAAAGAGCTAGCCACTCTCACACACTATGCAGCTCGTGCCTAGTCCTTCCGTTCTGGTTCACTGATCCGTGTCCGTGGCGCTGTGCACTGCTCAGCACAGCTGTGCTCCTGCTGTGGGTAGTTGTGCTGGTCTCTGGTCGAGGAAAAAGAAAAGGATGCGCGCGCAGCTCGTTGCACCCGGCCCTGCCGAGCATCATGACGCTAGGGCTCGGTGACCGCGGACAATTTTCTCCAGGAGGTATTTGATAGCAATGCGGTAGATGCCGTCCATGTTGTCCGTGTAACGGTCCCCCAGCGTTATTCGCACCGCGTCCAGGAAAGGCTGCTCAATATCCTGAAAACACAACAATCGTAAACAGGATCAGACTGCGTTCAGATCGCTGCCACATTACCTGCAAACACAACAGTTTTAAACAGGGTTAGAATGCAGCCACATATCCTGCAAGTACAACTATCGGAAATAGGATTAGCCTTACCTCAGACTATTGTCATATATCTTGCAAGTACAACAATTTCAAACATCGTCTGCATGGTGATCAGATCATTGTAAGTACAACAATCAAAGACACCACTAAACTGCACTCAGATGATTTACACATATCCTGCAAGTGCAAACACCAAGTCATTAGCCTATAAATATCTATCCTGCAAGCCCAACACGGACGTCATTTCACCACTGTTCACCAGTTCCAGCCAAACTTTCCTACTCTGGCTAGAGAAATCTTCGACATCCATATTCAGCATCAGGTCGTTGCTTCTGTATTTCAGAAGACAAATCAAGACATGTCACATGGAGAAGTATAGGTGTGATGTATGAAGCGGCTATATCCTACTATTAGTCTTTGGACAAATAATGGGTCTTTGAAATCCGAGCGTGAGAAAACGCGATGCACTGATTTGGATGTCAAGTCGGTATACGCATGTATAACAAGTCCATTAATTGCTAGTAGTAATGTCTTCATGCATATAAAGGATGATTGCTCTCCTTTCCAATTTCATTTTCACTTGACACAAAATTTATCCATCTCAATTGAGAATTATATCGTATAAATGTCAAGAAATACTACCAATGCTACCTTTAATAAGACACAATAACTGTGTGCTACTGTTAAGGTTCCACTGTCTCTGATACCCAGTTCTGTAGTGAATGAGACAGTATTCTGAAAATTAATAGTTTTTTTTAAAAGTAAAACTGATTAGTATTTTTATATATTTGTCTGTATGTGTGTGTGTGTGTGTGTGGTCTTGACTCACTGTAATTGTATGAACAAAAAAAAGTGCTTTGTGGTGTAATATGAAAAAAGCTGTATAAAAAGTCGGTATAAGCAGTCCGGGATAACGTAGGTTATATATCTGGATATCAAGTCGGTATATCACCGAGGTGTATCTCTGGACATCTGGCTGTTTGCCGAGACCAACTCATAGCCTCTCGCAAAGTTGTAGGCTGTCGGCGAACCATTTAGCAGTTCAATATCCGGAACCGCGAAACAATTCTTAAAATTAACAACAGACTTGCAATAAGTTTGTTTTACTTAGTTACTCTTTATTATTTTCTTTCGGCATCATTCCTCGACCTCCACTTCCAAGGACTTAGAGCTAATCAGCTGAAAAAAACAACAGTAAAGCTTGAGCTTTTGTACCTCCGTCAACACGAGAGTTCGCACCATCTGCTCTTCTTCCTGATGGTGATAGTCAAACTGGAAGCGAATCTGAGCTTTAAATTCGCCTGCAAGTAGTCCAGAGATATCTGTCTGTGGATATACGTACTCTGGGATAATCCATATTTGTTATCTGGAAAATCCTAGCTACTGCACCTGCAACGAGCTGTAAACACTTATAAAGAAAAGTCGCCTCATTACCTAACAATGGCAAATCGATCTAAATTCCAGCGCCACAGACATATAAAATTAAAAGTAACTAGAAAAATGTTTTAAAAAATCTCAACATCGCTATCTTCCATAAGGACTAAATGTGCCGTTTGAAATTAATGCTTTAAAGAAAGATACTTGTGGAAAGATACTGAACTTCCCGAAGGCATACAAGACAATAAGATAGCAGTAATAGTCCATGGATTTTTTTTCTCTGTGAATTTCTAAGCACAAACTGATTATTCTTAAGCATCAGACTCTTCTGAAACACCTCAGGGCGACGGAGCATTGCTTTGCAGCGTTTGCTTAGCATCCACATGAAACTCCTTTTATCCGACTGTCTAGTTTTGTTACATTGTTACTCCCTTACTCTAGATTTAATAGTCTCGCACTAAAACTGTAGGCTACAAAAAATCCACCAATTGTAGTTACATTAAAATCACATACATAGCTGTGTTTACAGAATAACTTTTATTTAGCAGCGATGAAGATCCATGCATCCAGCAGTAATGACTATTAAGAAATGTAAATGCTCTGATGCTGAAAAAATTCCTTTTGACATATTATTGTTTCTCACATTAATTATGATTTTCAATAGAAATTGTTGCTTTCTCATTAAATGTCTTAATCATAATATCCCTGTTTAGTTTGTATTCCTTAATTTTGTCGTCCTCTCGTACCATTCATGATTGATATAATCCACATAACAACTATTTGTACAGAATGAAATGCCTCATCCAGCATAGTTTCCTTTCAGAAGGAAACGTGGCACACCTCACCAATTGATTACCTTTGCTTTGTCCATGGTAATTACTAGCACAGCTTTAGGAGAGAAAACAACGTGATGTCTACAACCCTCTGCATTAGTGGACTGTGGATCTTTTATAACAAATATGAACTTTTCCTTATAAAAGTAAATTGTTACCTGCAGAACAAATCTTTCTTTTATACTTTTCAATATGTTATATGCATTTTATTCTTTTACTATTGATTCCCAATGGATGTGTTTAGAAATGCTTCATAACCAAATCAAGTAGTAAGTGATAATCTGCATATTCTGAAGTATTACAGGTGTGTACAGCCATTCATATAATAATAATAATAATAATAATAATAATAATAATAAATGAAGATTTGTATAGCGCATATTCACACTCAAAGAGAGCATGCCAATGAAGACATAGCGAGTGATGTGCATTTAAAAGGGAATTGGTTACTTCTTCTTGAAAGTTGTGTTGAAGATATAAAACATTAGAAAAAATATTTATAATTCTAGTGGATTTTTTAACTTTTCAAAAAATTTGAGCAGATATTAGTAAATCTGAAAGTGTTATTCGTGGTTGGTTATTAAAGAGAGTCAGTGTGTGTGTGTGGAGAGAAAGAGGAGGGAGTAGCTTTTTCAATTCACAAATTCGATTTCATGCAGCACCCTCAGCACTATAGAAATCCAGAAAGAGATGGGTCCCAAAAGTTTAACATACTGCCATCCAAATCATGATTCTACATCAAGTGCATCTTAGTTTGCCCGCTGGCCAGCCCCACACGGCGCCAGCCCCATCGCGGCAGGCCATCGCCGTTTACTTTCCAAATATTAGCCACTGTTACCACAGCGGACAGTCGTGGATATTTCGATCTCATTCTCTGCTGTATTTGAAGCAATTTGAACACAAAGAAACAAGCACTGGCATTTGCTTTAGTATTTCAAAAATGAAATGATAATGAAAACATGTGAAGAAGCGAATACTAACTGCTAAAGTCCGTTTGATGGAAGTAGAAATCAGGATTATCATCGCTGTAGAAATATATTTTGTAACTAGCACTGTAGTGTAATAGTAGGAAACAAGGAGAGCACGGTGCTCTAAGGACCTCGAGCTCGTGTTATGTATACACGCTTCTCCAACCGTATTAATTATGCCATCGATTTCAGCATCACAAATAGCTTAGCAACAACACAAAAGAGACGAACTGAATAGTATTCTTGCTTAAATTTGTTATCTAACCTTAACCAAGACTTTTCACAAGTAAAAATTAAAAACTAACAAACAAGAGTGCTTTGACATGAGTCATGAATCAGCGTATTGGCTGCCGAGTGCGATGTAAATAATATCAATAGTATAATCACGCATTAGATGCATGTCATAAACCGCATGAAACACGCGCAGGAATTGAGCAAACATCACACGAATCTATTTTTCTTGTTTTATGTTGCTTACACATTGTTGCGACATTTGTCCTAGATAAATGTTTGGATGGACTGAAGTCAAGATACTTTCATATCCAAAGTATTTTGAAATGCTCTTGTATAAAATATTGAAGTTACTAAAGCCCTTCTTTTCTGGGGAATAAATTGTTTTATTTGATCCGTTGATAGGTATAAAGCCGACCAATTTAAAATGAGATACTTCCGCTAAATTTCTTCTTCGTTTAAAGGCACACGACACAGTTCACGAACTACCTTAAATATTCAAATATTCAAATTTCTTATACTTCCAAGCAAATAAGTTTCATACACTCATCTACGCTTCATACATTACGGCCCAGAAGAGTCCTTGAAAAAAAGAACAGCAAAACTGCGGAGACCAAAGTTTTACAAAGCTAGAGCATTCATTACCATAGCAACAGCACGGTCTCAAACCAAAGAGGAAAGAAACGGTTCCAGTAGCCAGAACATTAAAACCAGTCGCCGGCCCCCGAAGGCCATGACAGCAGCACCTATAGACATAGCAACAGCCGGAACAGCGAGATGGAACTCAGTCAAGGGTGTTGTCACAATAGGACAACAAAACCTATTCTTGGATTGCCACTTTTTGCTGGTACTTTCAAACCTTTTTAACTGTCGATATGTTTAACATAAACATGATATCATGTCACGAAGTCTTCAAGTCTAGACATGGCGGCACCAGTGGCGAGTTCGACCGTTTACAGAACAAGCGTCGTAGTGGCATGCTACCAATGTATTTTCTTACACCTACATTCTACTTTTTGACTTGTTTGCTTTAAGAATAGACGACAATCTTTTTTAACAATGTTGTAGATCTCTCTCACTCTCTTACTCTTGTGCTCTCCCAAACTCTATCGTTAGGACGGCCTGTTCTGACTGACCTCTGTTGCCCTATTAAGACGCGCTGCACACCTGGTTCCCGTTACCCTTTTGTCGAGCAAACACGCCCAGCCCTCCGGTTCCTGCATCATTACATCAAGCTCATGTCTATGCAATGATTACATTTCACTTCAAGCTGTGCTGACCATCGCAGAAAATCATAAGCGGGATGGGGTCTGCTGTCTGAATGGCGTGCGCCTCGTACGGCCAAAGCATATCGATTGCTTCCTACAGACCGCTGCCATTTGAAAGCAGACGTGCAGGATCACATTTTAAAATGAAACGAAATCTTTTCCCCATCACCGCCCTGCATTATTTCCAGCCCCTCCGTCCCTCGGTGTATTTGCACTTCCATCATAATTAAATGAATGTCACCAGCCATTTCCTGCGCGTGAACCTTTTTATTATTGTTGTTTAAAAGCAGCAAAAAAGAAAAAAAACACAAACGGCGATATTTTGTATCGCTAATACCCAAGTAAGAAGACGGGGGAGGCATTAAATTCAATTCCATCGGTAAACTATTTTACCGTTACCCTTACATTCGACAAGGAGACTGAATATTCCACAGAACACATTTTCAAAAATTGGGGCCCTCTCAGGGTTCGATCTTGCACATGAGGATCAAACGTTGTAGCTGCGTGACTCCGGCCAGCTCAAAAAGTGTTTGGTGGAGAAGGTGTGTGGGTGGGATAGGGGGGAGGAGGCAAGCAGACAGGCGGCGCATTTTTCTGAAGCAGGTCGGGGAGACCTTTGAAACCAGCGGATGGGATGGGGTTGATGAAGCGAAGGTGGCTGGACCAGGGCGTTAAACTGTGTGACCTGGTAGAGTAGCCGTGTTCTGACTTGTCGACTGCTGCCCAGCATGCACGCACACGTATCACTGCTGTGTCCATCGATGACTGGTGCCATGTCAGTGTCCAACTCAGGGGAATGGCAGATGTCACATAAATCTGAAACTCATGAAAGTTGCTGTCATGCGTCACAGTGGGATGCACATTTCCAACGTTGGACTGACCGGCTTGTCCTTCATCTTGACACTCAAATCTTAGTTCACCAACTAACAGAAGCGGTCGCATCGGCATTTAGTAGGCCAGTTTACTGCGAAACCACTGGGGATAAAAGGAGCATCCTTCATCCTTCCATGTATCCAGCCAGCCGTTCACACAACCTTCCATCTACACCCATTTCTGCGTATATGCATACCTGTGTGCACAAAGCCGTCTTAATCATGGTTACATCTACAGTTCTCGCTAATTGTATGTGCGGTCACAGCTGGCACAACAGCAGACAAGGCTTTAGCACAGACACGAAGACACGCAGAAGGGGTCGCCATGACATGAGCCAGTGTAAGTAGCCGCTTGCCGTCTGCCGACGGACCTGGCATCTGTAGTTCCCGAAATGATGTAGCTGATAGGAGCTAGATGCTAGCAGCAAAGCAAGCAGCACTGCAGAGAGGGGAGTGTCCCTGGCTTGTACACATATTCGCACACACATACGCACGTCTACACACATTGCTCTCTCTTTAAACCCACACCCACACACACGTTCTATAAAAGCTTCGAGGCGCTGCTTGTTAACAGTTTTCAGAAAATAAGATGGAGAAGAGAGAGGACCGGGTGATGGTTTGTTTTTGCACGTGCATTTCGCACTTGTCTTTTGAAGAATCTTTCGCCTTCCTCCTTCCTTGGCCGCTGAAAGCCGATTTGAGCAGAACAAATTTGGTCGAAGACGCTAAGGAGATTTCGGCGAAGACGCGGTGTTGTGTCAGAGCACGTGTGCGAAAGTCCCCCTTCAAGTGGCGCCATCTCTGCACTAGTGGCGGCGACAGACAGATCGTTACCATCGGCTGCTTCATGCGTGCGAATACACACATACACGCGCGTGCGTGTGCCAACCGCCAACTCTGGTCAAAGAGCTGCATGGTGGCAACACGGGAAACGGTGAATACTATATTGTCCAAACTTGTGAATAAGAGGGATGAAAATGTAAGAAATGAAAAGACTATGGAATTAGTAATGAGCAGCTACTCCAACTGCTTCACGCCTAATGGGCGTTGTTAAGCTTGCATTGGACTGCTGAGAGAGATTAATCGCATCCCCTTCCTCTCTGTGTGACGTGTCATAACTCAACAACATTGTGATGTGGTTACGTGGCGGATGTTGTCCATGTCCGTCCCTCTGTATACACGCTTCTTCTCTCTTACTCTATCCCCTTAACTCACTGTCTTACCCACCCAGTCTGCCCCTCTAACTCACTATCTTTCTTACCTTCTCTGCCCTCTAACTCGCTGTCTCTTTTAGTCTCACTGCCTTGTATTTTTCTTTGTCCCCCCTCCCCTTAATTAAACCACCCTTTTTCATCTTAACCGGCAGGTTTAATCATCCACTAGGTTAACCATTAACACGGTTTTATGGTCGGCTGAACAAAGTGGCAGCACAACAGTATTTCTAAGAAGCAACTCTTTGAGGTTTCATAGACAGGAGATGATTGCCGCCAGAAGACGCTTCATGCAGACGATTGCCTGGCGGCGATAGAAAACTCGGTAGATTATTTTAAAAGACGAATACTCGGCTACAACACCACAAGGGACTCTAATTGAAACAGATGCATCATGTGTGCCAATGCCACGCGTTTTCTGAAAACCACTGTGATAGTGAGACCACTCCTGCAAAGTCTGGAACGCCCAAAACAAAATAAACCCTCTATTCACCTGCAGAACTGTCTACCTGTAATAACGTTCTCCGGCTGGCGAAGAAACAAAAAAACTCTTCTTAGCCTTAGTAGCGAACATGCGCAGAAGCATTTTTACAGACCTTAGCAAGGTACTCTGGGAAGGTGTGTGGGGGGTGGGGGTGGGGAGGGAGAAGGAGAAGAAAGTCGGCAGACGCTTTCTTATCTGCCTTAAAGACAGAACAGTTAGCTGCCAACAACAGACTCCTTTTACGGGGCACGAGAAGAGGTTAACATAGGGTCACGTGATTGTCTTGCTTTCATAATTTCACTTTCAGGCTCTGATAGTTGCCAACGTGCATAAAGGCGCTTGTCTATTTTTTTCTGGAAGAATGTTCATTTGCCTGCTTGTATATAAGTATGTGATTATATATATATATAAGACAAACATCACTGTCCAAACTTCTGTTGAATTTTATCCAAAAAAAAAATAAAAATATTACCGCTAGAGCAACTAGGGCTCACAATTTGAACTGAAAGATAAAAATCAGTGTCGAGTGACATGAAGCTGCGGACGCATCTGTGTAGCGGATGTAGATGTAGAATGACATCTAGAACATTCTGAGGACGAAATGCTAGCGCATCGACATAAAGAGTCTTTCAAAGACGAGGGGTGGCCTGGAAAGCTGGGCAAGAAGGATTTTCTCGTCACCCACAATATTTTTTTTCGGAGGAGCGTCTCCCCTTTTCCCCTATCATCCTCCAGAAAACCCAGTTGAAATTGCTACTGCCTTCTCAGCGGCATTCACTCCCATCCTTTCGGTGAAGAACCTAATTTGTTTTATTTAGCAATTAATCATCACGTAATTTAATTTATATTATGCTAGCACCACTAACTATCAGCTGATCTTGATCTTTCTTAGCAAGAAACCTCTTTAATTATTAGTGTCATGCACTTTTTATGAAACTCTGGCATTTGATAGAAAGTAGTGATGAAATTATTAACTTCAATAGGTCTGGTTTATTACCAGAGATCTCAAGCGATGAGACCTTCGAAATCAACTCTTACTGTTTCCGACTTACCTCGCCATATTTTGCCGCTTTCAGATCCCATTGAAACATTTCTTCAAGTGATCTTGACTTTTCTTACGTGATTTATGCACGTTTCATCGCGATGGTAGAATTGGTAAATCGAATATCTTGGAACGACATATAGGTAATATTTCCACAAAAATAATAAAAATACATCCAACCTCTGACACCGTTTGCCACAAGCCAAGGAAATAATCCTAATCGGAACAATTTTCCGGAACGAATTAAGTTTTTTTATAACAACGTTTGACAGTAAATTAAAAAAATAAAAGAAGACAGCAACCATCCATGACCGACGCTTACCCAGAACATGTCTGTCATAAAGCCCTCGACGGAGGAATGTTTCTTGGCCGCCCGGTACAGGATCTCGTCTGTGCCATCCACGTTCTCGATGGCGTTGATGGCGTCATCGAAGACGGCCATGACCCTGCCGGCGTGCTTCTCCATGGCCTCGCTGACCCGCAGCTCGTCCACTGGCACGCCGCTCAGCTCGCGGAACAGTCGTTGTAGGGGGGGCTTGTTACGGAACAGCCTGCACGACACAGCGACACTGGGATTAACGGCAGTCGGGGAGGTATGGGAGGAGGAGAGGCATCGCTTACATCAACATATTTGGAGGAGGAGGAGGAATAAAAAAGAAAAGCAAACTTTCGTTTGTGGCTTGGTGTTAGACCATAAATTCTCTCTCGCTCATTCTTTCTCTTAAAAGATCACGTGCATGCACACAGGAACGCCCACTGTGTACCGATCAACTCTCACACACACACACACACACACACACAACACACACACGCACACACACAATTATAAAGTGTTTGGTATCCTTGGTATTCTATGTGTAAGTGGTATTCAGTTTGTTTTTGTGTGAGTATTTGTGTGCGTGCTTGTGTGTGTATGTGTGTGTGGGAGAGGGGTTTACTTTCTTTTAGGTTTTTATAATTTCGAATTAAATCAGGCGTAGCTTTAGATGAAAAAAGCGTGTAAATGAAGGCCAGCGCATACTGGACCTCTGGCTGAAAAATAAAATTCTCACCACGGAGACTTTCTCATGTGGTACTTTGCTAAAACATTAAACGGACTTCTGAGCTGTGGAGGACTGTTACAACATTCCGTTTAAAAGTAAGATCAAAGAAATAGTTTAACTCCCTTTGGGATGCTTTTAGCTGATTTCCTTCTGCTTTTTCTTTATTACTTTTTTCATTTTTTAATAAATCCACCGAAGACGATCAGGACCCTGCTTTTTAAATGAAAACGGGATTTCGATCTGTAAGTTCGATCTGGTCTTGCGGCACGGGGAAGTACAGGCTGTCCATTAACTCCGAAGACCGCTTACCCGCCCTTCTTTGCTACGGCCTTCATGCACGAGAACAAACAGGTCTCCTCCCCTTCTTACGTACAGCTTTTAGTCGCAAGAGGGAAAATAAGTATGGAGAAGGAAAACCAAATAACAACCTATAACTCTGATAGGCCAGTCGCTTAGGTAGTTCCGTATTCTCCGTTTTGGCCAGCTCAATAGCTGTGAATTAGTAGCAGGAAGTACGTGCAATGTAATTTTTATTTTTTGGAAGGAAATTATTTCACTCCTATCCACACACATACATGTGTGTGTGTGTGTGTTTAGAGATTTCCCATCCCACCCCCACTCGCCTTAAAAATGTCGGTCTTCCATTTGGACCACCGCTGACCCGCAGTGTAACTGATGCTGGCAGCGGAGATGGGGGCTGGATGCAATCTAGGATCGGTTGCAGGCTCAAGGAAATAAGGCCGTCCCGACCTGCGGCCCGCCACGCGGCTTGTGCTGTGCCTTCTATTCACGTCTCTACAGTCGGCAACAACCCCTGTTACTGGCTCACCGAACAGCAGGTAATCACCCGCCCACCCGCTGTTACCCGCCCGCACGCACACAGTAAAAGGCGTAGTAGGCTATTGCATCAAGGTCAGCGGACAGGACAGCCCGCCGCCGACAATTACTCGGCTGAAGCTGATTGCAGCGAAGAAAAAGAAGATATATTGTGAACGAATTCTACGATAGAGACTGAGAGAAATAAAAACTGGCTACTGCACTGACTGACTGATTGATTGCCTGATTGATTAGACAGATGGATTTATTATTGATTGACTGATTGACTGACAGCAGCATAAGAAAGGCGTAAGAGACTAAAGTAACCTGGAGGTTCCAAACATGCTACTAACCCATAGCAGGATTGAACCGTAGAGACAAACAAGCTACTAAATCATGGCGGAATTCAAAGTTAGCCACAAACATTTAGTTCTAAAGCCTCTCGTGGCCAGCACGGGTCTGCAATTACTCTCATTTATTCGACTGCAATCAAGAATGGACACAGCTCGAAGAGGTAAACAGCTTCTAGTACTTGGGAGCCACTCTTTCCAAGGACGGCAGCTCCACGCCAGATATCTGCATCAGGATCGCGACAGTAACAGCGGCAATGGCTAAACTAGATAGAATCTGGCACAGCCATAAGATAAGGTTCACTACCAAGTACAAGCTGTACAAATCCCTGGTAGTGCTGATCCTGCTCTACGGATGTGACACGAGAGCTCCACGACAGATATATGCTTCAGGATCGTGCCAGCAACAGCGGCAATGGCTAGGCTGGACAGGGTCTGGATGTTATAGTACCGATTCTGATTTACGGATGTAAAGCGTAGATTCAGATAAAGGAAAGGAGTACCCAGGAATTCGAAAACAAAGTCCTAAGGAGGCTGCTCCGAATCTCGTACAGAAAACATAAAACGAATGACTCCTGTACGAAGCACGGCTGCAACACACGAGGACACCAGGAACCTCCACGTGCAACAGTCAAGACGTAAGCTGGTCTGGTCTGGCCGTATGACCCGGAACGATTGCTTGTAGAATACTGTTCCTCAAAGTACCTTGGAGGGGGGTCAAAGCTGCGGTGGTTGGAGGAAGACCTGGCTCACGAAAGTGGAGTGATCTGGTCGTCCTGTGCAAGACCTGCTCACTATCGCCTAAGACAGGCGTGAGATGCGGGCCTTGTCAGCCACCGTGTCTATCCATGTGCTTCCCACAACGGCAGGTACCAGTCAAGAGATGACTAACTGACTGACTGAAGGTCCTTCCAACAGCTTTATTTCTCTCCATTGAAAAAAAGACAAACACACAAAAACCCCTTCAGTATGATATCATCTTGCCTTAATTAATTCCCGCTGGTCTTGCACAAGATGGCTAATTATAAGAATTCATGGTTAAACACATATTTTACCTTACCTTTGATTGCTTATACATGTATATAAGCATTACTGTTTTGAATTGTAAACCATTTTTTCTAATTGTCTCCAATCCTTCAAAAGGGGCAAAACTATAATGACTAAAATAAAATATTCGCATTCTTATCTTATTCAACCAAATCTCTTGATAATCCATGCTCACCAACTTGAACATATTTGAATAAATAATTGATAAAAAGATAAAGTCATCCCACAGTTAAGTAGACGCATCCCACAGTTAAGTAGACGCGCGGCCATTGAATCATCGTGTTTAGGTCACGGCTTGTAAAAACTGGAGCCCATTCTTCCCTTTCTGTCGTCTTTTACCTCCCTACAACATCAGGTACCCAACTATTACTTGATGGACAGAGAGCGTTTACCATTCGTTAGTCCGACTTAGCTTCGGGACTGAAATCTTCGCAAGCAAGCAAGCACACACACACACACACACACACACACACACACACACACACACACACACACACACATTCTCTTTTTCCCTCTCTCTCAAACACATACACACACTTTCTCTCTCTCTCAAACACATACACACAAACACTCAGAATCAAAACGGTTTGTACAGTCATTAAATCCAGGTCATACCAAAAAACATTTATCTTCTAAACATTCTATTAAAAAAAACATGAGTCAGATCGTTAAATCTCGTCTAGAAAAGGCGCGCTAGGCCTGCAGGGAATAAAGTCTAGTTACTATTCATGGCCTGGCAAAGTAAATGAGCTATCCTTACACCCACATCAGTACCTTGGGCAGTGCACTGTGTAGTTAAGGAACGAAGAAAATAATGACACAATGATGCCATCATTGCGACTGATAAGACACGAAGGTCTCAATGCAGCAGTTCTGTCACCAGACATCAAATCTTTACCTCACTGTACAGATCATCAGTGTAATTACAAATGCTTGACCACCTGTGCGAGTGAGTGAGCGAGCAACGGACGGGGTGAGTAAGCGAGAGAACGACTGGTGAGAGATCAATTCAGTCAAGGTCCATTGACCTACAGAAGACGAGAACATTCATCAATAATGCAACAATTTACCTGCAAAGATTTCGAGTACTGCCATGGATGTCGTTTGAGAGGGTATCCTATGAGCGAGAGTGAATGACTGGGAGGGAAAAAAGTTAGAACCGGTTGTGATCTGCAAGGATTAGATCGCCGACCTCCTTTCGAGCATTTCACAAAAGATGTGGTGGGGGAAAATATAACAGAACAAAGTCATCTTTTCATGTTACTCATATCTATCCTGTATGTGTGTGCAAGTGAGTGTGCGTGTGTGCGTGCGTGTGTGTGTGTGTGTGTGTGTGTGTGTAAGAGAAAGAGAGAGTGAAAAAGAGGCAAAACCAGCAGCAGTACTTAACCACGAGTGTTTTAATATTTTGCAACACAAGTCAAACACTGAATTGAATTATCTAGGCTCAAATTGACTGGCAGATTTAAAGCTGACAATAAAATCAAAGCTGGAAAATTTCTTGGAAGAAATCAATCTCCGGACAAACAATAAAGGCTGTGGCCTCCCCGAGGAAATGCCGAGTAACCCTGATCACACTATAGATCTATAGTGACAAGTTCTTCGCAACAGTCCTATATGCTGACGCCAGTAGCTTCTTGACCTTTAATAATATGACAAAGTGGAAAAGAATGCAACGTACGTCTATTTTCATCTTGCTGTGATGCCCTCGACTCACCCAAGATGAAAAATACTTTTTATTTTCTTAACTTTTACTTTCCATGCTTCTTTCACAGCAGGGAATGTTTTGGAAAGGTCAGTATGTCAGGCACGGATGTCTTTGGCAGATGTTTATTTCTGGTTTCTGCCGACCAGAAAAATAAAAAAAAATCTGACGCGTGGTGCATTGTACTTTAATTCATGAAAGGGCCTATATACTGCTGAATAGAAAAGCTACCTTCGAATTTTTTTCATTTTTATTAACCGTTTATGTAACAAACGTGAGCAATTCCTTCCAAAAACTTTTTAAAAATGAATTTGTTGTGTGGGTGAACAGTCAACGGGAATTTGATAACAATCTACTTTGGTTTTGTGCGTGTTCAGTACAGCAGTCAAGCAAAACAGGCCACTGAGCCCACAAAAAATGCGAGCAATTGCAACATATACAGGAGGCAAGGCATAACTGAACAGTAGAAAACACGCAATGCATGTGCAAGCTCTGTCCATTGTCAACACAAGAGTATTATTTTTATTGTTGGTTTCTGTGCGCCTTTTTACTCATGCCTAAGAGACAACGATTAAGTACTGTCGACTAAGGGAGGGTTATTGAATGGCTTCAGGTGGGCGTAGGTGTACGAGAAATTGGCCGCCGATTGGGAGTTGCTCACTCTGTCATTGAACTTCTACGAGACCGCTAGAGTACAACGGGAAGTGTTGCAGAGCGAAGACAGCCCGGACCCCCGCGGTCAGCTGCCACACAGCTGGACAGGTTCATTGTTCTGTCGGCTCTAAGACAGAGAACACCCACTGCCAGTACACTCAGGGGAAAGCTGCAAGCAGCCGCCAAAGAATCTGTCAGTGACCAGACGGTTCCCAACCGGCTCAGGGAGAGCAATCTTCGGTCAAGGCGACCCGCTGTCCGCCCTGTCCTCACACCTCGACACTGCGCTGCTTGTCTTACAAGGGAACGACGCCCTCTGGCATGAACAAGGCAACAGTGGGCCGCAATCCTCTTTACTGATGAATCTCGCTTTGATAGGTCCTTCCACGATGGCCAAATCCGCGTTTGGAGACGATAGGAAAAGCGTTACCACGATCCCACTGTGATGGCGTGGATCCATCATGGTGTGGGATGGGATGGAGATGGCCGACAGAAATCCCCCACTACCTGGTGCAAAGCAGCTTAAAGCCTTCACCTTCCATGATAAACCAGGGTTAGGGTGTCCAGCTCTGCTAAACGCCTGCTGTATGCGCAGCGAGAGTTCTCAGCTACAGGTTCCGAAGCAGGTCTCGAACCAGAATAAAGGGGGGGGGGCGAGTCAAGAACCTTCCAGAAGCTAATATTTCTCCTGCGTGTCAAATTCGTTCCAACGAAGAACCCAGCTCACGTTTTTACTACGTCAGCATCCAAGGGACGTAGTGCCACTCACATAATTACATGGGTAATACGTGGCATGATGACGTCAGACACGTCGAATTAATCGCAAGCCATCAACATGCTCACAATTTAATTAGCAGCCAGCGGGGAGTTAAAGGTTTCGGGAGAGCTCATTACGCTTTCGTCAACGCTAGAGGTGGGTAAAGACTATTACTGGTGTCACGGGGACACATGATCATCCCGCACCTCATTAAAAATGAGACGGAGCCTCATAAAAACACACGCTGCAGCCAGCCGTAGAACCAGCCTTTAGTTTGTTTACTTTATCCCACGAACATCTTTCGACCAGCCCGGATGCTAAAATGTGAAGTGTACGTGTTTTCATTTCACATAGGTACATTTGACTGAAATTTAACTTACGAAATAGGATTCGGCATTAGGAATTGACAGCCCGCAACATTCTAACACTAAATACAAAAATAACAAATAATACGGCTGACATGTCTGAGTTGTGGGAGACGGCTGCCTTCGAAGGAAAGGCTGGCGGCATTATGCCATGCAGCATGACTAATCAATCTGTTTCGATATCTTCTGGTGACTGTGTTGAAGGATTATTTTAATCCCGAAAACGTTGTCCAGTTCTTTAAAATTGTTAGGTAATAATACGTTCCCGAACTTACACAAAATTTGCCTAAGGAAATATGGTGATATTTGCATCAACGTATGTGTGCGAACACACTATTCTGATCACAAAGTATAGTGGATGACGGATGAGCATCTGACCGCGGTTCTGCGACTTGCTTCATCGCGGTCAAATCTTGAAGGTCTGGTGAGCGAATTCAAACTGCTTCATTTTTCACATAAAATTCGGTATGTGAACACCGTTATGTGTGCAGTTTTTCATCTTATTTTCACTAGGTTCGACGTGGCACTAGGCGTGGGAGCTTTGGTATATAACCGGCCCACCGCATAGTTTAGAACTTTGAGACTGGTCCCAAAACCGAAACTTTTGCCTACCCCTGCTTTATCCTGTATTTTGTTTTCGTTTCTGTCAAATTCTGACGTCTATCTTTTCGCTCGTTGTAATGTCTCGATTTTCAATCTCCACTTTGGCGATCACGTGTAATACTCTCCTCTCTCATATCCACGACCATCTCTATTTAGTCTATTTTTAACTTCTGCGAGGAGTGACTAGGGGGAAGAGAGGTTGGAGGGTTCGCTCTTATTCACCATTTCATATGGCTTTGATTGGCTCACCGTCGATTAGCCATATTGTCTACCATGGGAATGCCATGTCCATTCAAGAAACTGGCAGTCTCGAGTGATGCATTATACGCGTCTTTACCGCACACAACTTGTCTGAACTTCACCCAGCGTTTTGCTGCCACATAAAGTACTGGCCATGCTGGCGATGCTGCAATAATGTTTTTTATGGTCAGTCTTACAGACTGGACGGTGCGAACACTATTAAGCTGCTCTTTCAACCCATGCAAAAATAACAAAGCTATTACCATGTAGGAGGAATGAATGAAGCCCTCAACTGTTACATTCACACGAAGAAGGTTTAAAGTTTGTTGCACGTTTACCAGTATTTGATATAAGACTTTGAAGACAAACGGACTTCTAAAGTCTGTGGAATCATCATCGAGCTTTTTGTAATGTACTGCTTTTATTGTTGCCCACCATCGTTATTTACTCTACATCCTGTAAGTTTTTTTTCTTGTTTTCGGTATTCTATTGCATGACTGTAGGGTCTAGCAAACGACAGCAAACGGAACGCCTCTTCGAATGCTTGGCTTCTTTGAAAAGCAGATCTTTCTTCTTCCTCACATGATATATGTCAGTGTAAGTGAGCGACGGATACACGGCTAGAGAAATAAAGGGGGGATGTAAGACAAGCAGAGAATGAGACAGACATGGTGATTCAGTCTTGGGTTTATTATTTATGACCTCCCCATCGCCACAGAGAAAAGGTGGGAACAACGGTAATAACACAACGCTGCAATCGAACGAATGAAGTAAAAATCAATAATTAGCAATCAGTACAGTCACATTCTAGACCTATTCTACCAATCTAACGATAAAGCTCTAAATTCAAACGCATATTACGACACCATACGTTTTTCTCTCTCACCCACACAAAATGCGCGCGCGCGCGCGCACACACACACTCACATACGAAAACACACACGCTCGCATGCTCACACTGGCTTGATCCCCAACGTGTTATAGACACATGCGTGAGATAGCCCCGACTTTGACACTCGATCGCAGGCCGCAGACGTCTGTCCGTGTCTAAGAACATCCGGGTGACCATAAATTAATAATCCGGGGGAGATGGGATGCTGCACCTCCCTATGGAATGCACGCGACGTCGTCTGCGGAGGACCCTGCGATCAGCGGCGGCTGCTAGGCGACAAAGGCTCTCTGTAGAAGCCTTGCAGACTCGTGACATACAGGTGACCCCCAAAACAAAGGGACTAGCGGAGCAGAGTCGTGTTAAAGTTAAAAATAGCAATAAAGCATCGCGGAAAGTTTCTTTTTTTTTTTACATTCAATATGCTGGAATTATGGGTCTAGAGAAAAAAAATCTTGGAACTGAGCGTGCGTGATCAATAGGTCGTGACAACCACAAGCAGCATTCGGTGGAGAGAAGCTGCACATGACACTAGGCGCTAGCTGCATGGAAGCAGAGCGGTCAAGTAAAGCGTTTACATTAAAGTAGTTTAACTGAGCACTTGGCGTCAGTCATGCAGCTACCGCCTAGGGACTTTTTGTGCACCTGGCCCACTAAGCCCTCGGTAGGCAAATGCGCGATAGCGGAAATCACAGGATAAAGAGAAACCCTGTTTTTTTTAAGCATTTCTTGCCAGATAAGTGGTCTTAATTGTCTTATAAAGAGTTGAAATAACTATCATGAACTTTCTTTTTTTTTTAATTAAGTGGGAGCTCTTTGCTTGGATTCTTCTGCGTCAGCACCAGAACGAATTGCGAGGAAATTGGTTTCGCACCCCAGATAACGTCACAGGAAAGAGATTATGTTTGTTCCGGGGTGAAACAGTCGTTTTTGTCTGGCGAAAACACTACACGTTGTTTCAAGATCCTCAACGACCCCGTTTGAGGAGATTCTCGATCGTTGCACGCCTGTTGTGTGACAGGAAAAGAAACTCGATCTTAGGTTGAGGGTTTATTTGTAGCTTTTCTCTCCCCGCTCTGCTTTGTTCTGCAGTATCTTCTTGCTTCCCTCCATAAAGATCTATAAACATCCTCCCACCAAAACACTACCCGTCAATTCGGCTAGGCTAGCCGGCACCCTTTTGCCGAATATCTTACTTTAAACGCTCTACCCTGAAAAGAACTCTAGTGCCTCGCTCCAAAGGAGGATCATCTTTCTTGCAAACAACTTTCAAGAGCACAAACACACGCGCGCGCGCGTGCGGCAGCGGACTAGCCTAATGCATGTTTCCCACACTTGCGCAAGGCAAGCCTACCATTGACAACTAAAAATAACAGGCTAGAGCCTTCCGAAGGAAACCGACCCTAAGCACTAAAAGACAATATCTGTAAGTCTGGGCTTGTGTTTACAGACAGCAAAGGCTGTACAACCAAAAAGATAAAGTGACAATGAATATCAAAGGTAGCCCGAATCGCCGTGACGCTGCCTTGGTGTCAGTTGACAATGTGTCCAGGAAAGGCTTGAGCGCAACAACATCCCTCCCCATCCCCACCCCTAACCTTCCCGTTACGCCTATATCACAGGCAAGACTGCTTATGCACACCCCTACGGAGATCAACATCATCGTCGTTGTCGTCGTCATCGTTGTCATCTTCCTCTTCTTAAAATGAAAGCCGATGACTCGCACCTTCACACTGACGGTGCTGTCACACGGTTACTTAAGGGACTGAACATTGACTGCAATGTTTTTTCAATACAACACTGCAACTCCTGCTTAATGGGATGCTTTCTGCTTACCTTACTTAACTCTGACCACACATTAGACCGTTGGGGTTACCAAATAATCCAACGAAAAGCTTCTGACAGTATCCCTTCTGCCCGGCGTGAACCCAAAACGCTCGTCTGCTGTGGCCGTTCTAGCTGTCTGGGCTGCTGCTTGCCAAGCTGCGACATGCTATTTCCCTGAAGTCGTTTAAGACACAGCTTAAAATTTATCGCCACCGCCTCATTTTCGACTGAAAGATCTTGTCACTGTTCTTTGATGGTGATGCTGTGGTCATACACGAAGACACTCGCACGCTGGCACACACACGCTCGTATATATACACACCTGAAAACACAGGCTCGCACACATACGTGCTCACACACACACACACACGCTCGCTTACACACTCTCGCCAATTCACTGGAGGCAGATGTTGACTACACATAAGACTCGTCTACAGCTCTCCCTTACTCTGAGCAATCCATTTACTCTGATGTTTACCGTAAAAGCTAGCAAGAAATAAGCATTCTACCTTGTGACAGCGAGAGGGCAAAAACAGATAAAGTGTGCCTTGCGGACATAACTGAATAAGGTGCATATAGTTCCGTTTTTAAATGTTTCACATATCATTGAAAATATCACAAAATCCATCACAAGCAATACTCAGCATCATGTTCTGCATTTGTGTTCAACAGTTATTTTCTGTAGTTTCTCCATGAATACTTCTTATTTATCCACATGTATTAACCTATTTATTTACTTGCGTATTTAAAAAAAGACCTTCAAAAGACAACAGCCATCCCTAGTTATTCATAGCCACAGTCTTGGTTACAGCTCTTCCCGCCTCCCACACCCCTTCTCTCATCTTGACGTTACTTAAGCTCTCTGCTTGTCTCTGAACATCGACTCTTAAAACAGGCTCTGGTTTTTACAGACTGCAAATTTAAACAAGCTTGAAGCAGGATCGATCTGAGCAGGCCTTCCAGAGAAACCCACTGCATATCACAGATTTTTCCCTCGTCTGCAGTCTCCAACTGCGATGATGAAAGTTCATTACAATAGCTCTTAGTCTGAGGAGGAAACGCTGGAGACCTGCCCGCCTCTTGCCGGATCGGTAATCTACCCAAGTGAACTTTAATTGCGTTTTACGATGAATAGTCTGCTCACTAGATGACTGTCATTACGATTAAAACGTCCTTGAGCCTAAGAAAAATTAGATAAAAATCACACAATTATCCGTATATGAATTGTTGTTTTATATTTCATGGTTATGTTCTTATACTTCTTTGCTTGTTACAGTTTTTATTTGATTTTTCTTTCCTTTACGCGCGCACACTCTCCCCCCCCCCCACACACACTCTCTCTCTCTCACACACACACACACACACACACACAGACAGACACGCGAGAGCCCGTGTGCAGTTATGCTCGTACGCTTATCATCAGAACCTTCTCGAAGGAAACAACACTCCAAGGGACGCCACCCACACTTTACTTCCTCCTCCGCCCTGTTCTCGGGGAATTAAAATACTCTTTTGCGACAAGTATATGAGTGCTTGCTGTGAAAGATCAGTGTATGCATCCAGCGACCTAACCAGTTAAAGAGAGACATGTGCAGCTAAAAAGAGTACCAAAGACAGCTGTCACTCTGGCACTTGGTCTCAAAGTCAAGCAAACTTGATCACAGTTTGTTTATATTGCCATCCTTCCAGATTAAGTCTTCGCGTGCAAAGCCGCAGTTCGTCCATTTGTCCCGCAGATAAATGTGTTCCCGTGTGCGAGCTAAGCATCGAACGAATTGACAACATCGTTCAGTATTTTGAGTTAGTCTTGTGAGGCTCTTCTACGGATCTATTCCGCTGTTAAAGTACTACTGTTCTTCCCCTCTCCTTCCCATGGCTAGATATTTACTGCACATACTCAAAATTCGTATAAAGAATCCACTTTGCAAGGAAAATGCTGACACACGCGAACAATATCAGTGTTCTTATGAATATTCCTATAGGCTTATGCGCACGTGCATGCGTGAATGTGCTTGTATTTCCAAGACAGATGGTCTGGCAGGTTCCACACCCACGCAATAGGAAACTGAGACAGGCAACAATAATTCTGTCACGCCACGCGCAAGAAGCGAGAAATCCGCGAAGCAATTGGGCGAACTTATTGGACATAATATCAACCAAGAATCTGACAAGAATCTAAATCAAAACACGAGTAAAAGACCAGCGTGCACTCATTAGCCCCAACCCTTACCCCCGACCACTCCAGCACAACGCGACAAATGAAGATTCCAGTAGCAAATATTACTAAGCCTTGTCGCAGCACGACACGATTGATCACAGTTTGGCAGGGCCCAGATCTAACTGTGGGTATCGTCTGCTGCAAGCCCGACTGCCACCAAAACAGAAAGCAGCGTGCCCGGCTAACAAGGGGAAATGCCAGCAGCTCTTACCTGATAAACATCTCGACACCAGTATCGTCCAGGCTTCGCTTTACTCCTTTCCAGCTTTTCTTTAGTTTGAACACCTGCATGGCCGTGAGAGGAAGACGAGGATCCAACGCAGCTGGCGGAGAGGGCGACATTTCGTCGTCCGCCATTATGCCATGCGCGTGTCAGCTGACAGACGAAATCACTTCGAGGCTACCGCCAGCTACCGGTCTACTTGTCGACTCCGAGTTCAGCCGCCCTTAGCGCGGGCAGACACAGAGATGGAGAGAGGGTTGTGCCGCTGTACACAGGCGTGTAGCTCACAGGCAGCAGCTGAGGCTTCCTTGATGTGGCGAGCGTGTGCCAACAACCCATTATACGGGGAATCGATTGAGCCAGCGGAGGAAGGGAGGGAGAGAGAGAGAGTGAGTGTCGCGGAGCGAGAGGTTCAGGGGTGAAATGGGGGATAGTGCAGGTCAGCAGGCGATGCAAGACTGGCATCAGTCGACAGGTTCAAGATCCATCGTCTGTCAACTTGGAGGAGGAGGAAAATCTCTTGTGCTGCAGCACATGCTTTAGCTGGTTAACTTGATGATTCACAACGTATTTTCTTACCCTCCTTTTCGATGTTGCGTAGACCGAGGGGGACTGCGTGCGTATGCATGTGTGCTAAGGCGTGTCGTCCGTTTGTGACATCAGTTAGTACAGTGCACGTCTTCTTTTATTCATCTTTGGTAATTATTTTGTACATATTTGTAACAACTATTCTGTCCGCTTTTAAAGGGTACAATCGTGTAAAGTCTTTACAAAACCGCTTTGAATGATCGGTGAGATATATATATATATCCTATTAAAATGACTCGAAGAGCTTTTAATGTACGCTAAAATCGAGCTTTAATGGATCTACACTCGTTCCGGGGAATTCCTGATCTGTAACGATCTGGACAAATGAGAAGTCGGTATCAACAATGTAAAAGAAACTGTTCATCTTTTCCTAGCTTGCAGTGCCAAGCCACGAAACTGGTTTTTCTGTTTATTTAGTCCGCCGGGTTGTTTGCCTTATTGAAATTTTATGTGAATGTTTACAGGGTTAAATATTTTAAGAAACCACTGCGAAAAACTTGCTGGCTGTAGAAGTTTGTTCACTGCAATCAAACAAGGAGGATTGCAGTAGCAGGGAATGAGTGCAGCGCCCAAGAGCATCAATCATCTTTCGTTTGATAATTAACAGGAAAAGAGAAAACCCAGTAAAGAGCTGCAGAAAAAGATCTGAAACTGGAACTAACTAGAACTAATGTCACCAAACATTCAGCCTATCTACAGTGGTGGAGAACTTTACTGTACTGTACTGCACGTACCGGACATGACGTAATCCTCCACGTCCTGTATTATATGTACATGCAGCTGTTGACAACTACTTTGACGCTTTTAATGACCCAACTCATGTCATGTGAACAGGCACTCATTTTTGTCATCCCCTTTAAGGTTTTGGGGATTTTGTTTTACGGTGTCTTTTGATGAAATGTATTCGACGTAATGAACAATCCACCCGTTCAGCTGTCGCAATAACTCGGTGTACGCGGCGCTTTAATCACAAGCCGTGGTTGGTCTAATCGACAAGTCATCAAACCGTGGGCACCATGTGTGCCAAGTTTTCCCCCTGGGTTCGATAGTTCAGGCGACAGGCTGTAGACCAGACGGCAGGAACTGCCACAAACATTTGATAAAGAAAAACTAGTTATGGTCGATTTTCGCTGTTTGAAGATATCGTGATGTAAAGTGTCGTTGCAATGTTTAATGATTTTTTTTAAAAGAACAAATATTCTTGGTTTCTAACGTCTCAAAAAATGTCTTCTCTCCTCCTAGTGGAGAGTATACACGAAAATGTGGAGTATACATGCACTTTGTCTCGGTGGAATCCCAGATCGCGACCTCCCCGACAGACTGAAGGAATTTTCTTCTCTGTCCCCACCAATAATTAGCAATATTACTGTTCTCTCTCTTTTTCACACACACACACACACACACACACACACACACACACACACACACTTTCCCCATCCTTTATATTTGCTATTTAATCGAAACATGTTTCTTTAGATTAGTATGTTCACTCATATACCAAAACATCACATCTTTCTCCTCTTACGCAAGCATGCAAGAACACACACACACACACGTACACACGCGTGCGCACGTGTACGCACAAACGTATTTTACTTCTTTTTCTTTTCGCAAAAGAAAAATGTCACTGTATTCGGAGGAACATTGTTTCAGACTCTTAAGTCTGTTTCTGCGTCATATAGCTGCTTCAAGATACTTTTCTTTCAGCGTCCCCGAAGAGTTGCAAGCAGTTTTATACTTTGCCTACTTGTATCGGTGGACTTAGAGACCGGGAAATAATGTTACTTTACGCGTGCAAGATTACACTTGACATTTTAGACAGGACAAACCTAGGGGAAACAATTGTATCCCGCTCGTACGTACTGCCTGAAAGACTCGATCGTTGGAAACCGTATGTATAGGCCTCCTTGTTTCGGCTCATACCACTGAGAGGCGGTCTCATCAAACGCTTTGCGATGTAGAGACAACGCGGCTAAGTACCGCCAGACTTGCTGTGGGACTCTCCCTTTAACAAAGCTGGAACGTGTTCTTACAAAAAAAAAAAAAAAAAAATGCAGAACATTCTTCTGCCAGGGAAACGAGTAACAGTCTAGAGTTGTGGGCCGTTGCTGGTGCTTGGGCTGCCGTGCAACAACGGCTGCACTGTTGGGTACCGGCATGTTCTTTGTCGAGAGAAGGGAACCATGAAATTACAAAGCGGGCTTTGAGGAACAAGCGTTTTGTGAAGTGCCCTGAATGGCTCTCTACCTGACAGTCTGAACTAGCCGGGACTGCAGCACACAAAAGAGAAGCTGAAATAAAAATACCCCGAGGGACTTGGAGAGGGCTTTTCTTTGTTAGGTTGTGTAATTTACTTTCATCGATTTTAATGTATCGGTGATGTCATAGAAACCATTGAGATCAGAGGTGAAGCTGAGGTAGGGAGAGAACTTTTTTTGGAAACATTTTTATTTATTGGCTATAAGTCCTGGGGGACTTATTACCCATAATATCATATAATAATTACAAAATAAAAATCTCAATCTTTTAGTTTTAGACAAAACGCGATTTTTTTTATTGATTGGGACATAGGTTGGTATTAAGAGGAAGGACAGCCATTGCAATGGATCCATTGATAGTATGTTGAAATAAAGGTGTTGTTTGCAGAGTATTTTAGTGTGGATAAAGGCATTTTTGTACTTCTCGGATTAGTGGGACAAAACATCCTCTATAAAGATATTAATAAGACAATAATTTACGAAGTAGTTTAACACTGAGCGAAGCAGAGAGAGAGAGAGAGAACGAGCTTGGCCAGAAAAACAACCGAACCTATTTTTCACACAAAGGTCTGTAAACAACAGCAATACACTACTTTGTAATGATAGATATCTTTCACTTTTCTGTTCTGACCGCTGTGGTGTGTGCCGATATAGAAAACAATCCTAGAGTTCATTAGATCCTGCCAAAAATATTGGTCCGCAGACTGTAAGTGCAAATGTGCTCAGACGTTCTTATTTTTGTTTAAATTATCAACGCATACTATACTGTGAAGTTTGAGGGGGGAAATGTGTGCCTAATTTGATTTAGTCTCACACGCCGTCTTTTGTGTTCATCCTATATCCTTCCTGCCGTTTCCTGGGGAAGAGAGTAGCCAAGTGTTTAGAGCGCTGGTGTCTAAAGCCAGACGCGCACCGGCACGATACCCATGTTGCGCAGCAAACTTCCTCCAGTCATCCCAGCTGTCGGGAATGGGACCGTGACTCAATATATGGTAAAGAATCTGGTGAGAGAGAGAGAGAGAGAGGAGACGGCCATCGAAATCACATTAAGCTGGCTCCGAGATAAGTGAGGTGTCTCAACCTCTACCCCTAACGACTTGAAAAAGTCAGGAGACGACCTTTACCTCTACCTTTTCCGTTTTCTGTGTTGGTTGCTTATCTATTTTGTCCTTATGTGCAGTTTAACTGTTCGTGATGAAAACCTGCACTTAAGGAAAAAATATATCATGAAGAACACTTTCTTTTTTTTTTATAGATTTTTTTTCTTCATTTCTATATCTTGCAGAAGCAGCAGGTCCCCTAGTGTGGTTGTCAGATGCTCGGATTTGTACTGTTCCCTCGCACGTTCCTCTGTTCCCTCGCATGTTCCTCTATGACTGAGCCCTATGAACCGCGCGCTGATACGTGGATAGACTGTCTGCCCGATAGTGACGTGTGGGAGGAGTGGAATCTGCGTACAAGCGTGCGCAATGCTCCCGTAGGCAGAATAACGTAAACACGACGTGACGCGCGCTCGATTCCTAGTGACGTATAGCGCAAAGTGTCACAGCCGCGCCCTGACGTTCTCTGATAGCAGATTGACGTTTTCTGATACCTGTCTGACGACGCGTCTTGAGGTGAGCACTAATTCGGATTTATGTCCGACTGGACGTCGGCCGCGAAGACTTTCCTTGTCTGCACATCAAATACAGCACGTAGCCGCTTCTCGTCTGACACCGACCCCCACCTTCACATCTCCCGCTACCATCGTGTGAGCCAACGTGATGTCTATCGTCGTGTCTACGTCAATATGCCTAGCCCCGCTTCCTCTAACGCACAAGAACTCACGCGTGTACGTGTGCGCGCGCACACAACCCTACCCTCGGTCACTTTCGCTAGCTAAGTGTTAAAACTGTCTCCACTGGAGCTCTCAGAGTGTCACGTAAAGGGGAGGAGGGGGGAAGGCTGTGTGGAGCATTTCGTTTTCACTGGTTATCACCCCTTTCTGACAAGTAGACAGACAAACACCCTAACCCCTTCAGTGCCAGGAGTACGACATGAATGCAAATGGTATTTGCGTGAAAAGGGTGAAAAAAAGTGATAAACAGGTTGTTTATACATGTTTATTCCCAGTGTCGCGTATTTACTGTCAAACAGCACTGGAGGCAGACAGAACATAACGGATAATGTCGGGGCACGCGATATGTCAATACTCCAAGGTGCTCGGTAAGCTCCCTTGCAGACAACGACAGTGAAGTCAAGATGTCCATTCTCTTGCAGGACAACGTATTATTGTACATGT
This sequence comes from Marisa cornuarietis, assembly GCA_004794655.1. Taxonomy (NCBI): domain Eukaryota; kingdom Metazoa; phylum Mollusca; class Gastropoda; order Architaenioglossa; family Ampullariidae; genus Marisa; species Marisa cornuarietis. The sequence continues at coordinate 9,801,009 of SMMW01000046.1, read as the reverse complement.
GGCGTGAGATATTATTAAATGATATGGGCAGACATCTCATTCATCAGGACTTACAGAAAACCCTATAGGGAAGTAGAAGAAGAAGCAGTCAGAAGGAGAAGTGAGCAGACGACCCTAAGGAGTGGACTGTCCTGTCATTCGGCGCATCCCAAAGAAACGAGAGAAAGGCCTAGAGCTGGTGGTAATATTGAAAGTGTTCGCAGACACATGGCTAAAGGACAAACGCACAATTTGTTTCCCGTAGGGCAGAGCAGGTAGCCGTGTGGTTAGAGCATTTCCGTCCGGGACCAGAAACATTGATATTGGTTGGTATGATACCCATATATCGCAGCTTACCTCCCCATGTCGAAACACCTGTTGAATGTGCACTTGAACCCTTCAAGACCAGACCGATTGAAAAAGGCATGTTGCGCTCTAAAGACCCCAATAGTAATTAGCACACATTAACGCCTCGAACTCAAAATCACAAGAAAGAAAGACGGTTTTTGAGAAATGTAAAATAAAATATAAAAAAAAATCGCCGCGGCTCACCTGTTGAAAAGCCGTTTCGGTCGAAGTATTTGGGCTGACGTCAGCTTGGTGAATAAACCAATCGCTTGGTCTATAATATAATATTGCTAAGCAAGCGCTTCTGTAAAACGAGGTTAAGAAAATATCCAGTGTCGTGAACATGTTGAGCTATTGCGAAATACAGACAACTTCAACTAACTGTTGCGTATACTTTGTGCATCCCTGTAGTTGTAGCACACCCATAACACATGACTGGTGGCCCCGCTTTACCGCATTCAAGCTGGATTTTGCGTTTGGCAAATGAAAAACGCTTACTTTGCAAGTGGAAGACCCTGCCGCTTTTAGAGTAGATATTATATTTTGCCAATCTATATCAATATCTGTTAACACCCATCCCCCCACACAACCATTTATTATAGTCTTTAAAGGAATTGGGAAAGAAGGCAGAGAGATAGAGAGAGAGAGAGAGAGGAGTTGGACGCCGCCCCTTCCCCCCCCCCACACACACAAACTGGCCCTGAGGAAAGTGCTGCCTCTAATACTTCACCCCCTAATAGACCGAAGGGTTATGGGTGTTACCTTTCGTGAAGCAGCCAATGGGATACAGACCCCGATGCTACAAACTATAATTAACCTGGCAGAGGCATACACTTCATTATCCATCCTGTATCTTCCGGGGGGGGGGGTAAAAAAAATGCTTGACAAAATTCATCGATCGTTTTGTACTCTCAGACCAGGAAACCTTCTTTTTTTAATTCTCTTTGAAAATAAACCTCTAATTACCTTTGAGAGTTTCTCATCCGTTCCCAGCTCATATCTGAGAACTGTTTGCTTAGAGAGTTGATCTCGTCATAGGACTGCAGTCAGCAAAACTCGTAACAGCTGGCTTTGCTAGGTTAGTCATCCACTTGTGACGCTCGTCTGCATCCCAGAGGGCGCTTCAGGTCACCAGGATGAAAGATATACGATACTAACTACAAGAACAATGACAACGAGACACGAATAATAATAATAATAATCACAATAATAAGTTCTGTTATAGTTATCTCCTCTCCAGACAGGTAGTAATCAGACAAACAAACTTACATATACATCACCAAGCAGAAAGATGTATTCAAACACAGAAAACTGTCTACAAATAAACGAAATATCGAAAGATTAAATCACGGAGGTGTAAGCGCTAAGAGCATGCTCTCTATGAGTGTGAATATGCGCTATAAAAATCTTCACTATTATTATTATTATTATTATACAAGTCCGTGATTAAATTAAAGATATAACACAGAATTAGATAGCGTAGCTTGACAGGAGTCACTGAGGCAAGTAACCAAAAGGAGATGCATCACTGGGTCAGATGTCAAGGCTTTAGTTGATATAGACAGCCCTTAGCAGATGTTATAAACAAACATAAAGTTTATTAATTTGTTCAAATTTGGCCACAGAACTGGTGATTCTAGGTAATCAGTATGAGTCTTGCGAATGAGAGTGACGTCCCTTCGCCTAACTGGCTTGAGGGGACGGCTCTCTGTCGTTTTTGTCGTGTTTTTGTATCGTCCGTCGTATTTTGAGTTTCGGCAACCCTTATTATGATGAAGTCGCTGTTATGAACATGTGTTACCACCCCTGAACGTCGAAGTAACGAGGTTGTCGCCCTTGTACGAGTAGCGATTATCACCCCTGGTTTGAATGTTGATAGGGGGCGTTGTTTAGAAATTGGAAGAGGAAGCAGACGTGAGAGTCTGGGAAAAAGAGGAATTTGGTACAGAGGTTGGAATTAATAGTACTGTGTGGATTAATATTAACTGTGTGAAGAAATAGCAACTGTGTGGATAAATAGTAACTGTGTGGATACATATTAACGGTGTAAAGAAATATTAACTGTATGGAGAAAGAGTAACTGTGTGGAGAAATATTAACTGTGTGGTTCCTCGATTTATTAATTTTCTCAACTGCTGTGTGATCTCTTGAGAAGATCGTAGAACTGTGTGGAGAAATATTATCTGTGTGGTTCCTCGATTTACTAATTTTCTCAACTGCTGTGTGATCTCTTGAGAAGATCGTAGAACTGTGTGGAGAAATATTATCTGTGTGGTTCCTCGATTTACTAATTTTCTCAACTGCTGTGTGATCTCTTGAGCAGATCGTAGAACTGTGTGGATTTACCTACTGTGGAATTTTTATTGACTTGATCATTTGTCTGCCGTTAGACTGTCGGAGTTATTTGGTGAATGTAGGCTGTCCGTATGATCAACGCCAGAGAGCAAGACTGAAAGAGTGGAACTGTTTGCTGTGTCGACCCCTTCCCCCCCCCCCAACAACAGAAGAAGAGAGAACTTGAAGGACTTTAATATAAACTGCTTGGATACATTTGTTTCGGTGCAAACTCAGTGTAGAATATTTGTGCTGAAGTTTTCTGTTGTTATTTAGTAAAGTATATATTTACGTTCACCCGATTAATAGAAACGTTCGAGCACATGTGCAGGTCTTTGTATTTTGTTGTGTGAAAGGACACGTGAAGAACGCTGTGAGGTCAGTGTGTGTTGTGTGTGACCTGTCCACACTTTCCGTGCGTTCCTGACAGTCGCCATCCTTGCTCCTCTACAAGACTGCTGCATGTTGAGGACGTCCACTTGGAACAGCCTGCAGCTGTTGCGGGATGGTGTTCTCAGCAGGGCCATGAAAGAGGTGTTGCGATCCGACCCCATCCGCCCGGTCTTGATAGACAGCCTTTTCCCGGCACTGGACGGACGGCTGAAGAGGGTATTTCAGAAACTGGACATATGCGTGCAGACAACTGGCTTGGACAATGTGCTAGTCGATGATGGCCTTTGATACTGTCTTGTTGGATTTGGACTTCATGACTTGCGCGGTGGTGTGGGATTCATGTTTTCATCAGTGAACTTGAGCGTGTGCTGGCGTTACAGTGAAACTTGTGCCTTCTGTTGGATGTTGCATTTTCTGTGGAGTGTATGACATGCTTGATATTTGTTGTATGGAGTGTATTCCGGCTTGTACGACATGTTGGATATTTGTGCTGAGGACTGTGTTCTTGCTGTGCGGTGACGCTGCCCTGTGACGTGGAGGAGACGGGCCGCTACACACCCACATTTTGTCGTCATCTTATTTTGACGTCAGCGCCTTGAGCTGTCCACAGGCCAGGATTTGGCGCTATACAAGCCAACATTATTATTATTATTATTATTATTATTATTATTATTATTATTATTATTATTATTATTATTATTAATCGAACACAATTATTTCTTCTCTTTGCGAGCTACGCAATAATTATGAAGGCGATATCTTTCTGACGACCATGTGAGAGGAAGATTGAGGGGCCACCCTCTGTGAAATACATGGTAGCCTTCACATGTTTATGACGAGATCTGTAACAGTCACAAATGGTATGATTTGAGACGACACGGATCCAGAAAGAAGGTCTAATTATTGTAAGGGACGTATGCCAACAACTATGTCCACAGCGGACTAAGCTGGGATTTGAAAATTAAGACACTGCCGCCATGGCAGTGAAGGTGAGATGCAGTCCATGACTGACAACATTAACAGCACTAATGACGAAAGACAAACCACCACCACCAACAACAACAACAAAGTCGACCAGCGAGAGGATGATATGATGGCGTTGAACATTCACCCTCACCTCACCCTCTGCGTCGACAATACACTGGAATCTTGCAGGAGGACACCACACTTAGAATGCGCACAGAATTTAAATAAATAAGTCTACATGCAAACCAGATCGATTGAAGCTCGCATGCGCACTTCTTTCTTTTATATCTAGACTAAAAAACAAAAGAAAAATAGCAAATGCGCTGAGCAAACTCACGTAGCATCGACACTAGATACAGTTTTATTATTTGAAACTTACTGAATTGCTATTTTCGTACTTGTCTCTTTTCATAAATGCGCCTAACGCTTGACATAAAGATCGGCGATCGTGATTGGAGGATCAGTGCAGTTGGACAGCTCAGTTACATAATATTGCTAATAAGCTAATCAGATGGCACTATATATTTCTTTACATTGAAATCACGTTAACAGTGATCTTGGAAACATATGCAATATGTTAGTAGTTCTTTCTACCGTAGCTTTATCGATATCCACTTGACTGTATTGTCAGTGACGTGCAAGTAATTACCACAGACTTACGGGGAGACTAGCAAGTGACACCAGCTGTCCAGCCCTCTTCTCTCCCCCCCCCGCCTCACCCTGGCTACCTTGACTTTCTCGTCCGGGGGATGCCTTAATCTTCCCCAAAACGTTTTGCTGCTAGATAAGAGAATACACAGCACTGCCCTTCACCGTCAGTTAATGATTGCTGGCAGGGGAATCCAGTGAACGGTGCCAACCGTTCTGGCAGAGATCCGACTGTGGAGATAGTTCTTATCACCCAGGCTGCGACTTCTCAAGAAAGTCCATCACCGGATTTCACCGACTTTTGCAGACGGGTGAAGAAGGCTGTGTCCGGGCGTACAGCTACACGACAAAGGAGCAAAAACAAAACAAAACAAAACAAACAAACAAACAAACAAACAAAATAACAAAAACAACAAACAACAAAAAAGCCTAGGGAACTACTGGGCCTTACAAAGCACGCGCCAGTAGTACCACAACAAGATGCAGACAAACGGGCTGAAGCAGCAGCGGCATAAAACTCTTAACTGATAATCAGGAAGACAGAACAGAGAGGAGCGGCTATGCACACAATCACATGACTCGATTACTGGGTGTTTGATAAGTCAAGTAGTAAAGTGCTCCGTAGTCTAGTGACCGCAGTGAATGTTGAAAAGCACTGGAAAAAAACAACATCCAAGGAAAAATACATCACACGATCAGAAACAGGTCAAGAAGCAGGGTACAAAATATTTTATTCTTTCACCTTGTCAGAGGTACTGATAGATGTAAAAGTAAAGCCTAAATAATCTCTAACATATATACACATGAGCTAATATATATATGAAAATATACATAATACTTTTACAATATTGACTATACACATGCCTGCACACAAAGACTAGTCAAAATGTGTTATAGTCACATGCTGCTGTAGACAAATCGGCTTCAAGCATGCCTCGTGTTACACCAGCAGTCTACAAATGCAGTTCCATTCAAATGCAGCTTTAAAAACAAAACTGCAAGTAAAGCCAGATGATATTTCACCAGGAAGGTGTGCTTAGGAGAAGATGAGTGTAGTGTGTATTATCACATGAAATCGTATAATGGCACGAGGAGGAAGCTAGTGGATGCCTTAGATGAGATGATGAGTGCAGACCAAAGAATGTATAAATTCTTCAGAAAAGAGCACATAGAAAGTTTGCTTGTTCAATGGTTTTCGTGGGGATCAAGATCTGGGCGGCAAACACTAGGTGAATGCCGTGCTGGAGAGCGCGATAATTTAAATAAACCGTTACTTTTTTAAATAGAATTTCTCTACAACATTTTTTTTTGTGAGAACCGGAGAACACTGCTGTATAATCTGCTTATTTCTTCTGTTTTAGAGCTAGAACTATGAGCCGTGTATATCTCTGGCTGCTTGCAGATGAATTTTCTGCGTGAACTTTAAAAAAATTAAGCTAATAATTAAAATCGAGTTCACTTCCGGTTTAACCATTAGCATGAAAAACAAGAGCAGATGGGAACTCTCGTGTTGAAGGAGGTAAAATGCTTTACGGTCTGTTGTGCTTTCAGTTTACTGGCTCCAAATCGTTGGAAGTGTAGGTCAACAACTACCCCCCCCCCCAAAAAAAAAAATAAATAAAAATAAAAATCAACTCTGAGAGATAATAAAAATGTAACTAAATAAAAAAATTGTTGCTAATAATATTGACAATTAAATTTTTACCACGATACCGATGTACAATTGTTACATGGTTTGCCAAGACCTGAGCTTTTCGAAAGTCTAACAGTTTGTCTCGGCAGACAGCCAGCAGTTAAGAAATATTCGTTCTGTATGAACTGCTCTCTCTCTTTCTCTCTCACGCTGACTCTTTCTCCTTCCCCAAATCCTCTATACAAGGACGGGGCGAGTCAGTCGTGCGCTTGTCAGCAAACAGGGACGATCAGATCTGTGTAAAACATCGTGTTCCTCCATTCCTTCCTGTACGGAAATTTGACTATGACTGAGCGTTCGTCCCTCCATAGAAAAACGTTCGATAACCGCTACTTTACAATACATTTTCATTGTAGATTACGTCCCTCTTTCTGCGCCTAATTGTGTACAACGGCCTTTCACGACACATCCCAGGAGTCAGAAAGTCTCGGCTCCCAGAGGACTTGTATAATTACAATAACCAGTTAAAAAAATATCAAGTTCAGCAACACTTATGGTAAAGACGAACAAGATACACGACAGCTATTACACTGGCTGACTTACGGTCGCTCTGGAAATAATAGCCATTAGTGTAACTAAACAGGGAAGAGAGCCCATTGTAAAATAATAATTGTCGTGAATACTCCTATCTAGCATGTACTCCTAGCTCGCTCTTGGTATTTTTCTTGACGGTGTAGTAGTGTTCTCTTTGTACTAAAAATGACATCAGGGTTAGGGGTCACTAGCGACTTTCTGTGGTTCATGTTCATTTTTTTTTCGAGAGATTAGCTAGTATCTCGCCAGCGGGTCAGAGCGAGTGGTTCAAATGTTGGGTATTAGAGCTAGAGTGGCACTCTAGAGAGAAGAGATAGATAGTATGTTGTAGAAACGAAACTAGTTATTCGAAAAAAAAACCCGCCTCCTGGTAAATCTTGAATGTGTGGTGGTCAGGAAGGCGAAGTGCCAGCTAACCAAAATGACAGCAGGACAACAGATCTTGCAAACGCACTTGAGATCAATTCGGCAGTCTGCTAATGAACTAATAAATAATCAGTGGAACGCTTTAAATAAAAGAATTGCTTGGAAGAAGACGACGACAAGGAAAAAGAAACAGAAGATTAAATTCACGTGTTCTTTAACCCTACATTCCTTTCAAGTATCGTTGGATGTGACCAAAAACAATAACAGGCAGGCTTTGATTTAGTTTTAAATAGCACAAAAAGCCTTTGAATAGAGTTTTTGAAATCGAGAAACCAAAACATTCAAAACCAAAATCGTCCGTGTCAACGTTTTCTGTTGTGTGACTGTCAACATACGCGGGTCAAAGTGCGCCTTGAAGTCAAAATAAACCAAAATTGGAAACATCCAATTAGTTCCATGCGAAATTGATAGTTTAAGGTCTGCTGCAGTGTAAATGGCAGGAAATCTTGTTTGGGCTCGAGCTTCGGGACAGGGGCCACGTATACGTCAACCTGCGGGCGCTGTCTGTTAAGTTCAGAAGGAAGCAGTGTTAGTGACGTCTCACGCTGATGTCCCCGAGCACCCAGTCCGTCTGCAGTCCTACCGATGGTGAATGGTGGCCGGAGGTTTGTGTGCAAAGAGCTATTGACGTACTGCATCAGCGTGATGCACAAGCCTATCCTCCCCTTCCTGCCCTCTTTCGATTTGGCTGTCACGTGATTTACTAGACGATCAAGTTTTGACATGCCAAATGTGTGTTTGAACTTGGTCATGAGGATCAATCCAAGTCGATCATAAAGTGCACTCAAAGCCTCGGATTGAAGACAGGTCGCGTACTACATTTTCAAGGTGTAAAGAGATTCCCATCCAGGGGCAGCCTCAGGCATGTGCAAACTGTGCACCTGCACAGGACCACCAAATCCCAGGGGCCGCCACGTTAATATACATTGAATATAAAACAGAAAGGAAAATAAAGACACAGCTGACGGCTATGTGGCCAAAAATATTGTATTTCTTGTTAATTAGTACACTGTGTTTACTAATGTTGCTAGCGTCAAGCAGTAAGGTATATGTAGTATTATAACGATCTGCCGTAATGGCGGGCGAAGAGGCCACTGATTCTTTCTCTGTCCAGGGCCACCACGAGCCTAGAGCCACCCCTGCCCCATCACTTGATACAGGAACCTGTTGTCTGCTGGTCGATCCTTGCAGCAGATTAAAAGAGCTCTCGTGTCTAAAGAAATGAGAGTTTGTTAAATGACAAGCAGTGCCGGAGAGTTAATTCAATTATAATCAACGATTATCCGGTTTAGGTTAGCTGGGATCGCCTAAAAAAAAGCTGTTACAAATCACAAGACCGCCAAGATCTTGCTACCAAGAATTCTAATTACAGTAATGTACACTACTTGTGTCACAGCTTAAGTTTTCTTTGTGGATGGGTTTCTGAGGAGTATTTTAAAAGGATTGAAAGTATAGCATCTGTGCACCAGCCAGACGATCTCCTGCTATGAAAACCCATTAGATGAATCCGGTGCAGTGGACTCGTTCCGAACACTCTCCCTCCCCCTTATCCAAATTCAGAAGACTGCTATTCGTCAATAAGTTTTGACATTTGTCTTCTGCTTCAACACTTTTCTTGGAAACGATTGTGTATACAGTGTGGGTCGCACCCTCCGAGAGGGCGAGGTCTTGTTCGGAGTTCACTCAGTTGCCGTTCGCATCTCGAGGTTAGAAAGCGGCTTCGTGTAAGTTGATGCCCAAATGTCGGGGTCCGGTGTGAGTGTGAAAAGAAAAAGAGTGGTTTTGTCAGCTGCTACGAAACTTTAAATTGTTGAATTTGCTGAAAAGGGGGAATCAACTGCTAAGCTTTCATCGGAACATCGGAAATCAAACAGTGCGTGATATTACACCTATTCTAGCATTTGCGAATTTTTAGAATTATTTTCTACTATCCGTGATTTTTGATTATCCGGATGACGGCCTCCGGTCATTACACTGGATAATCGAGGTTCTACCGTATTATTAGTAGTAGCATTTTTAGTGCCGGAGAAGAATGAGGTGAATTATTTGCTTAATATGAACGAAATATACATGCATGCTCAGATAAATTAAAATTAAACGAATAAAATAATATATATATATATGTTAACATTTTATTTCCGTGACATCATAACATTGCATGCCAGAGAAGCATATTGTACTCAATACAATCATATGTCAGCTGAACAAAGCATAAGCAATCAAAATTTCTGGAGTAAGTATGACAGATGAAGTCAAAAGTTCAACCCACACCCATGAAGACAAAAAGTTGGTCTCTCTGGTAAGGGTTCTTTACAAATATTCCTCAGGACAGAAGCATCTGAGTATGCATCGGACACACACACACACACACACACACACACACACACACACACACACACACACACACACACACACACACATCACAGAGTATGGGTTCGGGGCATGAGATAGAAATGAAACCACGACAAAGAAACATCATCAATATCAAAAGAGTGGTGAAGTTTTTGTAGAAGTAACCTCAGTAATTAATGAGAAACAAAGAACGATGCGTATTATTAAGCAAAGGGAGATCGCCGCAAATTAAAAATAGTAAAGTATACATTTCACTCTAGAAAATCTCTAGAATTATTGTTTTTGAGATTAAGAGATATCGACCGACGACATAGTAGGAGGAGGAACAAACTACAGTCTCTGCGAAAATATAAAAGCCCCATGTTTGTGTCTGAGAAAGACATAATATTATGGTAGGGAAAATTTTGATATCTGGACATAATGCAGGGACTGCTGTAATATGACATACAGCAGGGAGATCTTTAATATGCGGACATACAACAGACGCCTTTGATATTTGCGTATTTCGTAAGAAAAATACTAGCTCGAATTCATCTGTAACATTATTTTTGCGTGTAGGAGAAACCATCTCCCGTCGGTCAGCCATAGGGTTGGGGAAACGGCACCTGCATCATCATCAAAACAAAACCAAGAGTTTGTGCCAATCGGTTTCAAATTAATAACAAACCTCTGACTATATTAATCAAGCTCAGATCGCAGATGATTGTTAAGACAGTTACACTTTGTTCATCGCAGTTCCATTGTTTTACAGGGGTGTTTAGCAGAATTTTGCACGCGACTTGACAAACAAAGGCAATAGACAAGACAAAAAAAAAAAAAAGAGTGAACCGAAAGGAAATGCAAGGAAAAGTAAAGAAAAGAAAGAATGCACAAAGACAGATGGCAGAAAAACACGTCTCCACATTTTGTCTGGTAGATAAAGGTGAATAACTCGACCACGCATGGCGCGCTGCTGTTCATGGTGTGTGCAGCCGTCTACCAGACATTGTAACCGATGCTTTGAGAATTCTGCAGCGTTTGCTGCAGCACTCGGCTACATCAGTAACAGCATTCAAAACAGCGAGTTACATTTTTTTATTCTTCTTACTACGTTGCCGTTTGTAACCAAGAAAGAGAGAGAGAGATATTCTTTATTCTGTGACCCTCTAATTAATGAGAAATTACAAATATATCCATACATATTCACACACATTCCTATCATTATATATAGTGTCTCATTCACATACACTCCCTGGTCGGTTTATGACAGCTAATATAAAAAGAACAAAAAACAAAAAAGCAAAATACAAACCGAGCAGTGTCATCCATCCATTACGACCAGTACTGTGTTACTCATCCATTACTGACCAGTATTACTCATCCGTTACCGAGGATTTTTTTTATTTCTTCATTAACTAGGAGTGGTCGTCATTTATTACCAAGCAGTACTAGCCAATCATTGATAAGCAGTGTAACTTATCCATTACCGAGCAGTATTAATCATTCCTTACTGAGCAGTATTAGTCATTCATTACCAAGCAGCATAATTTATCCATTATCGAGCAATATTACTTAAACATTCACTACCGAGAGGTATACGTCATCCATTACCGAGCAGTACAAATCATCCATTGCCATTCATTGCCAAGCAGTATAAGTCATCAATTATTGAGCAGTATAAGTCATACATTGCCGAGCAGTGCAAGTCATCCATATTTAAGCATTAACAATCATCCATTGCCGAGCAGCATCAATCCAGTTCCTTTATTTTTAGAAGGAGCAAAGAAAACAATTCACGTGTTTTGCGAAAGAAGATGGGATGAAAGTAACAGTTATACTACGTTGGAGCAGGCAGACTAACTTCGATCTTTCGATTCTACTGTTAATAACTAAGGTAGAGATGACAGACGAGGAGGTGGTGGTGCAGGTTGCGGTAATGGTTGTGGTGATAGTACTGGTGGCGGTGTACATCGTGGCGGTCGTGGGCTGGGCCTTACCCATACCTCTCGAGCAACCATTTTCGCCTGGATGTGTACATCAACACTTCCTAAATCACTGACATCTGGACTGCAAAGCCAAACACTCAGCCCCGACCGTTTACTTATAATAATCTTAATGATTTACTGTAGTCACGACAACGTTCCCGTCTGTTATCTACCGAATCATCGTCCTACTATCTGTTCCATCTATAATGACACATACTTTAAGATATTCTGACAATAACATAAGTAAAATATGCCCTATGTGTCAAATTGATGAAGAGGATGAGTTCCATTTTATAATTATGTTGTCCATGCCTAAAAGATTTGAGAACAAATTTTATTCCGGAATTGTACTACACCATACCAAATAATTCCAAACTGCAAAATCTTATGTCAACAAAAACCGAAACAATACTGTACAATCTTGCCAAGTTTTTGTATTTAGAGGCAAAGAAAAGAGATGCTATTATATACTAATGACATTTTGCATTTATTATGTACTATATTTCTTCCCTGAATCATGTTGTATCATCTTTTTGAATGGGCCCAAAGGCCTAACAAATAAAATATTCGTATTCGTATCTGTTCCATCTCTTCCAGTACAGAGGACACTTTTCGTTAAAGCCCCCCCCCCCCACTACCTATTACCATTGTTGGAATTTCCCTCCACCTTCTCAAATGTCCTAATGTCCCCTTCAACATTCTAACAACGACTCATCCCGCCCTCAGTTCACAGAGGATAGCATCCTGCAAAACGTGTTTTTTCCAAAGGTAAAACAACCACAAGCTGCAACCATAAGAAATAAGACAAATACACCTGTAAATAAGCAAGGATGGGTGCCTTCACGTCACACCTTACAAGGTCGACTCCACCCCAATCGATATGGCCTTGACCTCCTCCGCTATCCGGCATTCAGGTCAATCGCCGATTTGTTGTCCAGACCTTGGGAGTTATCGTTAACAAATCCGATGGAGGGACTACCTTTGACATTCGCGGTGATTCGGGCGACATTGCAGGAAGACATGAAATGTCAGAAGAAATACCCAGCCTGTTGGCTAGAGGTACAACCAGACGGGGTGAAAGACTACGCGATAACAAAAGAAAAGATCAGGGTAATAATAATGAGGTAGGTACCAAGGTGAAGGATTGATTGCCAAGCACGTATGACAGCTGTGCTGCCTACCCCCCTCCCTCGTTAGTGGGGGCAGATGCCTTTTGTTGTTGAAGGGTTGGGGGAGGGAAACTGAAAAAAGCACGTGACAACATTTGGCTTCATTTTTTGTGTTATTACTTTGATCAATATCTACAAATGTCGTGGCTGCTCCATTTTACTCAAACTCAACTTGCAGGCTGTCACTACTTCTTGTTGATAAATGAAATGAATAAAAAAAATGGATTTGGAACTATTTTGTTGGCGTTGTAATAAGGGTTGAGATCAATATTTCGCAGGCGTTGTTTGCGTTTGCTGCTCTTATCCTTTACTTCTGAAAAAATACTGTTTATCGTGACAATTCACAGACACGTACATATACATACACATCGATACATTCAACCCGCAACACACACACACACACACACACACACACACACACACACACGAGCTCACTAACATAGCATACACACGCTGACATAGTATGCACACAGAGACTCATTTTCTCTCTCTCTCTCTCTCTCTCACACACACACACACACACACACACACACACACACACACACACTCAGGTGTATATATATGTAGAGAGAACTTGACGAATGCGATTCAGATGTTGGATAAAAGGATAAAAGGTGGACACACATACATAAAAAACGACACTAACGATACGAAACAGCCAAAGCCCGAGAAAGAACACGCATGATGAAGGTGGTTCTTGACGTCACGTTTGTACTCAGATACGCTTTATTAACATAATTAATCAACGTTGTTAGGGTCTTCGCAGCGTAAACGTTGCCATGTTTGAGTTGTGCACGATGATGTTTGTGTATCTCGAGAACGAAAGAGAATAATCCTCCATGTTATGTAGACAGGATCTTGTAGTGAGATTTACCCAATAATTAGAAAATATGCACCCTACTAGGGCTTTACAGACATCGCTCCTCTGTTACGGTGCAAATCTGTTGTGATACTTGATTGCAGCAGGCTGTTGCCAGCTTGTAAAAAATAAAACTTCAGACGGATCACCACAGGGTTGAAAAAAGAGTGAGAGGGAAACATTTATCACCTGATGCAGTTTTACGCTTCGCCAGGCCCTATGCAGCATCTGCAATCACAAAGCATGCTGGGCAGGAAGGTGAACGAGAACTTAATCGACGACTAGCGACCAGACGACAATGTTCGCCAGCAACAGACGAGACAACGTAAACAGGAGACAATTCCACGCCCCTTCCCGTCCCACCACACCCACACACTCACATACTATCCCCTATTACGCCGCGCCAGACCCACACACGACGTAAGCTGCGGTCCTGGCGGCACGTAGCACGTAGAAAGTCCGGAAACTCGACTGCAGCAGACCAGCCCCTGCACACATATGCCACACGGCTTCTATCGAACGCATGCTTCAAAGAGGAAACAACTCAAAAAAAAAAAAAAAAGAGGAAAGGGTAATAGCGTGGTGACGAAACGGAGGCTGAGAAGTGGTTCATCGTCGCCACGGACACGGACACCACAGCTGCGTATTACGTGAAATAGAAAGCGAAAGACAGAGATGAGTGGGATCAAGGGAAGGAAGAATGTGCAATTAGTCGCTGGCAGGTAATTAGCGGGCGCAGGGATATAACGTCTGGTGCGGAAGCCGCTCACACCGCCTGACTTTTTGCTCCGTCGCTCACGCACGCGCGGTTCAGCGTCCGCGCCACGTTAGACCGCCACACTCAAGGGAGGTAGCTCCAAGGGGCGAAGGGAAGGGCAAGCAACTCTCCTTTCTGCAAGTGTTGTGCAAGGCCACCGCTTGACGCAGCCTCTCTCTTTCTCGCACACGCGCGCGCACGTGGTCAACGCGTGGCTTTGGTGCTGCGTGGGTCCAGCACAGTGGCCGGATATCACGCAATGTGGCGGTCTGCAACTGTCGTCTGCGGCTTTTCAAGGAAGGTGACCTTTTCTTTGCGCAGGTCATTTTTTTTGGTAAAGTTTGGTTTGTTCCACTCTCGATGATTCTCAGCCCTGACATTAGAAGGTTATTGATGTTAGGAAATGAAGACCTAACCTGAAGCTCCTCTTGGACTGTTTGTTTTGTGGCAGAAAACCTAGGATTTCGTCCATGGTGACTTTTCCTAACTGAGATACGAACTCCAGACTCTCGTGATAGACTTCTAGTCGAACTGAGTGAGCAGATCTACACACAGTTTCGCCGTATCTTACTTTTCCTAGCTTTTTTTTTTTAATCGAGAGTGTTTGCTGAATCCTGGCAAAGTTTCTGCTGGCTCTGATAAAGATCCTGGTAACTCAAGCGCGCTCTGCTTAGCTGTCAATGTGAGAGTGAACTCGGCAAAGGTCAGAGGGTTATCTGAGGCCACGCGCTGGGCAGGAAGAGCTCGCTACTCGCCTGAAACTAGTTCCTCCTCTTCATCAGAGAACAGTTTATAACTGCTTGAGATCTCGCTGCTTCACGACTAAAGCGACTGGTAGGCAAAGTGCTTCTCGCCGACACACAGCAAAACAGTACACAAAGAAATTATAGAAACGTCAAACAAAAACAAGATGCAGCAGCCGATATTGAAGAGACCCCCTCACTCGTGATCTATTGTCTCTAGTGGTCAAAACGGTTTTCGGTGTCGATCAAGTCTCGTTGCCAACTACACCACCCCAACATGGCAACGACGACAACGTGCAAGGGGAGATCATCTTAGAGCCGCCGACGGAAGTGTTCCTGGCGCATGCGCGTCTCTTGGAGATCTCGTGGGACGGCGACAGGGGACAGCAGCAATGGGCTGCTGCCAGGGCAAGAGTCTCTTTTGCGCGTTTCACGAAAAGAAATGTCACGAGTCGACGAGGAAGACTTACCTGCCGGCCTCCAGCGTTGACAACACTTCCCCTTCTTGTCCAGCGCCGCGCATTTGCTCGGAAAATCGACCTGACTTCACGGAGGAGCAGAAGCGCATCGTGGTCGAGTCCTGGAAAATCATTCAGCAAGACATTGCTAGAGTCGGCGTCGTCATGTTTGTAGGGTAAGTGTGCGTGTTTTAGTGTGTGTGTGTGTGTGTGTGTGTGTGTGTGTGTGTGTGTGTCTTTTGCTGGCAAAAGCTACTCTGTATGTAAGTATTTTAGACGACCTCTTTGTGCGTGAGTTTTTAAACAGCCAAAGCGTGGATTAGGTAGAAGAAATTCCAAACAACACGTCTGCTCTTTTCTCTCTCTCTCTCTCTCTTTCGACTCTCTTATTTCTCTCTCTCTCCCTTGAAAAAGCACAGGGCGGGCATGGAGCTGTGTGCCGTTAATATACTGCCAGGTGATGTATATTTTCTGGTAACCGGTCAATTCGATAAGGGTCAGTTCGACTAAGGTTGATTCGACTAGGGTCAGTTCGACTAGGATCAATTTGACTAAGGTGCATTTTTTTAACAGCATTTCGGGGACACGACGTTCGACGAGAAAGGTGTATGCTCGACTAGGAGGTGTGCGCGTTCAGCGTTGTATCGACCGTTACGATCAGAGCGACGTGCATCCTTACATTTCTACGTGCTATAGCGCATCTCTCATACAGTTAGACTTTACGGTAATATTGTTCATTATTTACAGTTAAACTGTATTCTGGATTCAAATCATTATTTAGAATTTTAGTCTGTCATTGTGTCACGTGTCACATGCTGCCTTTAGAAACGGGGGCGGAAGGAGGTAATTGGAGGGGGGGAGGAGAATTTCTACATCACTGCGGTCTGACGGTTAGATGCGTCGCCGGCATCGGGCGTTTGAGTGCTTGTTGAGTCTGTGTGCTTGAGAGCGTGCATGCGAGGGTGGAACGTGTGGAGCCCGATTGCTTAACGTGACAATTAGCACTATTTACATGATAGACTTAAATCGTTTATTAAAATTTAAATCACTTCAATTTTTTACCATTTCATGCGTCCTATAGACGACTCGACCGTTAGACGAAACGACTTTGTCGAATCGACCTTAGTCGAAGTGACCCTAGTCGAATCGACCGGGAACCATATTTTCTGCATCGGCTACAATTAGGTTCGAGAGTTAAGGCTCATGGTGTTGTGTGCCACCCAGCCCCGAGTAACCCACTTGTTCCTAGAAAGTTTTTATAGGCTAGTTATTTTTCAAAGGATAAACAACGTCTGGAAAAGCCACAGTGGTTAAAAAACCCCAATGAAAATAATAGCATCCCTCAAGCACTGAAGCAAGGTATGGTGGGTAGCAGAAGCGAGAACACAGAAGGGTGACTACCCTCACAAGCACGTTAGAGAAAAAAAAAAAACGCGGCAGGAGCAGTAGTTGGGAGCAGTATGGATGGAGGGAGGGGACTTGAGTTTCCCTCCAACGAGAGAAAGAAAACGAGAGAGAGAGAGAGAGAGTGTGTGCCAAAACGCGGCGAACATCTCTGGCAGATAACGAAGGACTTCTTTTCGAAGGGATGATATGGTTGAAGCGTGCCTGTGGTTCATGATCTGGTCCCGCTGAGAAAATCTGCACAACATGCCAGGGAGTGAGCGAGTTAGCTAAAGAGAGAGAGAAAAGGCGGAGGAGAAAGAAGAGAATGTGCGAATAATACATCAAGAGCAAGCTCAGAATGAAAACCTTTATCACAAACTTAAGACTGGAATAAAAAAAAGTAAAAAAGAAAGTAGCAGATGTATAAAATACCTACACTAGGTGCCAGAGCTCTCACATTTCACTCTAGTAATGGAAAGATGTCCCACTCCCATATTTCGTATACGTGTAGTACGAGTTGAACCCGATATCAGGTAGCTAACAGTACATTTATACCTTGTTATCGCAAGTGGTCTAAAGCTAGCTCTCTTTGATAGTTGAAAAGGATGTCAGCACCTATGTGACGGACCATATTATCAAATGTGACTGTTCGTTGTTTTATTATCTTTTGGTCATATAAACTGTTTGCAGAGGACAGTCACATATGTCCGATAAGAAGGTCCTTGATGCTGTCAAGGGCAATTTGACATGAAAACTGCGCTTGTTACACTAATAAGCCAAGCTACTGCCAGGCAGGAAGAACCTTCTCGATTTATTTATACTTCAAACCTATCCAGATTATCTTTGCTGGCGTGATGGACAATGTAACATGTTATTATATCGAAGAGTAAAGTTGTTGGAAGGGTGAAAATCAACTTTTTTGGAAATAGTATGACTGTCAGAATGTTTTTTAAATTGCTGATTTTTTTTTTGACAAAAATATATTCGTAATTTGATTTGCAGTAACCCAAGTTACGCTGAAAGTAGTCTTAACTAAACTTGATCTGAGGGCCTCTGAAATAGCTTACATAATAGTATCGCGATGAGAATCGTTATCTACATGGCTAACATCCAGGCGCTAGTTTGTGTCATGACGTCACCCTTTAAGGCGCTATAGTTTGTGTTGTGACGTATTCCCTGAAGACGCTAGTTTTTTTCGTGACGTCACCCTTTAAGCGCTAATTTGTGTCATGATGTCACCCTTTAAGGCGCTAGTTTTTGTCGTGACGTCACCCTTTAAGCGCTAATTTGTGAGATGACGTCACCCTTTAAGCGCTAGTTTGTGTCACGACGTCACCCTTTAAGGTGCTAGTTTGTGTCGTGACGTCACCATTGAAGACGCTAGTTTGTGCTGTGACGTCACAATTTAAGACGCTAGTTTGTGTCATGACATCACCCTTTTAGCGGTCCACGAAAGAGTTAAAGATGTTGGACCTGATAGGTGTTCCAATTTGTAATGTCCAGAAACTAATTGGTGGTTTGCCTGTCCTACTTGCCAATAGAATCGTTTGAGTCAGAAGGTATGACGAAAGGTGTGACGTGTTTCTTTCTTCTCAGAGCAGCATAGTCCCCACTTCCCTCTCTCCCCATCCCCCCCCGACACACACACTACAGCAAACATGCGTAAAACGCATGAGAAGGCCATAATCCACATGCCATGTAAACCGTTCAGGTGTTGCTATATATGTTATGTTGCTGCTGAGCTGCCCACGTTTCATACTGCACACTAGGAGTGGGGACACTTTTTTCTGCCAAAGCCCGATAGATTATTTATGACATCATTCGCGGACCGTGCAAAATTATCAACGGAAAGTGAGTCTAATATATTTGTTAAAGCCGTAGTTTCGCCACAGTGTGTTAACACTTTTGCAGCGTATACACTCACAGGTTGCCTGGCACGGACTGTCCTCTGAGTCACCGCAATACAGGCAGACACACCGAAGGTGTCGCTTTCCCCGATGTCCGGGACGTATTGACCGTCTGCGCGTGCGCATAGAGACATTATCTCTATTTTTTTTTTAACCTGTTTGCGTCTCGTCTCGACAACACTCATGTAGTCTTTTAAGTGCCATAAAAAAATCGCTATACACATGCGAATTGTCGTACACAGCTTGTTTCATTGTGCAGGCAATATACAGAGCGGTAATGAACTTTGTCTTCATGCGCATGTGCAGACCATGCCTAGACGGTCATTCAGTCCCAGACATCGGGGCAGGCGACACATGCAACTGACGAAAAGTATACGTGTCTGTCCCGTCGTGTATTCATGTCTGTGTCCTCTCCTACCCGTAATGGACGTTCGTTGCTTGTCCATAAAATTAACCTTGCTATCATAATTCACTTAATAAAAATATATGTTTCTATGAAAAATGTTCCTATATTTACTGAATTTTGAGCCACCTGCGGTTGCCTTGGCAGGCCCAGACAAAATGACTCCACGGACCAATAGGGCCCACGAGCCGGAAGTTCCCCACCCCTGGTGTATGCCAGCGTCGAAAGTGAACTTACCTGACATTTCTGAACCATGTTAAGATTCATAAACACAGATATCTGATACGATCCCATTGAGTGAAGAGCAGTGGAACTGATTATAGGGTAGTGGGGTGAGGGGCAGTGCGCCGTTAATGAACTGCCGAGTGATAGAGATTTTTTTTCCACATTAGGTCCAACTTGTAAGGCTGATGGCGTCGCGTGTTACGCAGCTTTGGGTGACTACTTGTTCATGAAAGTTTCTTTTACCTCTCATGAATACGTGTTTCTGTGTGTGTGTGTGTGTGTGTGTGTGTGTGTGTGTGTGTGTGTGTGTGTGTGTGTGTTGCACACTTTGAGAAAACGAGTAACATGTTTGCCAACAGCTGAATTATTTACATCGCTTACTTAATATGACCTGTTCGAATCCTCATTATGGAAACAAAGGGTCAATCTGTGTGTGTGTGTGTGTGTGTGTGTGTGTGTGAGAGATTTACCGGAAAAGATAAAAGCGGCAAAAGGAAATGATCGTCTCGTTCTTCCACATTCTTCCCCACAGATACGATCAACCCCTGATGTTCACTGCCTTTAGGGTTACTAGAATAAGTGACTTTGTATCTCTTTACCTTAAAGCTAAACTCAGTAATCTTGGCCTTACTCAAATCATTGCCTATCCATGGACTTACCTTTTACGCTGACAACAGCCAAGAAGCAGAAGCGACAAAGAAAGTAAGGAAGGTAATTAGAGATCAAAGGAAATATAAACCGACCTCTTACTCATCCGTGGGGGAAACATGGTTGAGCTGCGGGCAAGGAAGCAGACGTCCAAGCCATATTCCCCAAGCGTGTGTCTAAAAATAGATGAGACGATAGGAAGTGTGTGGTTAAAAGACGTGTCTGCTGTTAACGGACACCTTTTGCTCATCTCATGAGACAGTTATTGCCAGTCAAACATGCTGCAGCCCAGAACAGGATTTTTTTTAAACTTCTTCTCTACGTTCTCGGCACCTTCTCCATCCGGTTTCCAGTTTTTCACTAGGTTATCAGTTGACTTGAATAGCGACCGGTACGCCGCTTGCTGAACACCTTTTCATTTTCCTCATTCACTTCTCTTCCCCCCCCTTTTTTTTTACTATCAAATGGCTTCGGTAAAGTTTGTTTCTGACTAAAGATATACATAAAATAGTCCAAATAAAATCTCGTGCAAGTTTGAACTGCACATATTTACACCCTGTTGTTGGTTTTAAGTGTCTGAGATAACCTCTAGGGAGGTAAGAGCTTGTGTGTAATGTTTAATATCTTGACAAAGTTTATATCGGCCTTACGTGTTTTGCATTATCCTGACAACGGTTACTTTTGAACTTTTTTAGCTTCTACCTCTCGGCTCTCGAAAACTCAGCAACTCTGATTCGTAACATATTTCATTATTTTATATGCTTAAACGCTTATATTTGCCTATGTAATAAATGAAAATATAGTTTGGAATGAATGTTACCTACTTAATCTTAATTTTGCATTGCCGTGAGCCACCTACAAAAAGTTTGAGTGAAGAAGTCAGCAGAGCGCAGTTTGAATCAATCTTTAGCTGTAGACTGCGATAGGGTCGATTGCCTGCCCTGACAGATCCGAACTTTGACATGTAATCAGAGAAAGAAAACCGGGCTTAAAAATCACTTCTTCGTAAAGTACAGAAAAAAAGAATATTAATCAAAGATGAATCCGTGGTTTGAACCTTTAAGCGCCGGTCACATCTCTTGCCTTACGTTTTCTCGTTGATATAACTCTGTCAAAAATTGTTATACATCAGTTTCCATTTTCCTTTATTTTTTTATTTGACTTGACATTGCTAACTTTTATGAATTTCTTTTTAGTGGAATAGACTTTAAACCGCAAACCCTGGATCAATGCCAATGGCTGGGTTCATACAAAGTGGTTGTAAGATCATGCACCTGTGGTCCTTTACAGATGACATATGGCTGTTAGAGATGACATACGGGTGATAGAGCTGATATATGGCTGTTAGAGATGGCATAAGGCTGTTAGAGATGGGATAGGGCTGTTAGAAAAGACATAGAGCTGTTTTCAAGCAAGTTCTAACTTCAAAAGCACTCACTCGTCTCCCCACCCCCATTTTCTACACCCATGAGGGTTTCATGAGAAGTTAAACATTACTGAACGAGATTTAAAACGACAAGAAACACAACATCACTATCACACAAATCTTTGTAAACTCATAATATCAGATCCAGACCTAGATTATATCGTGAAGATGGGGCAGAGAGAGAGATAGCGCGGAAAGAGAGAAGAGACAAAGGTATACAATCGTTAATTTTACCCACAGCCATAAATTAAATCATTTCTCTGCCTCGTTAATTTGCTACCGCGCTCTGGTCAAGATCCCCAGGCTGCACCAGTCGTCAGCAACAAGCTGCTTGCGTGCTAATCAGTCTCTGACATTTAGCCTCACGCCCCGCATTCCACTTCATGGGAAACATCATTTGCAGAGATGTTTTGCTCAGGACGATGTTGAGGTGTACGCCTTTTGCTCAGCCCAGGAACCCTGAGCAGGTTCCCTCCGACACCCGAGAACATAATCACAGCAGCATCTAGCTAAGCGTGCCACAAGCGTTCTGCATGTTGTGCCTCATTGATTCGGGATTTTTTTGTGGGGGAGGGGGACAGGTGCGGCTGCTTTTTCCCTCCGTTTAACCACGGACGTGTATAGGTGGATTGCTGTCTGTCTGCCGAGACCAACGCTGAACCTCTTGCGAATTTCTCCGCTGTTAGTCTCGGCGAGCCTTAACTATGAATGTGAATAAACCGGAAGCTTTATCGTCCAAAACCTCGTTCTAGTAGTTAAACTGAAACGTGACTAAGTCGGAAGCTATTTCGTAACCAGCCTCGTTCTAAGACTTCACTGAAAACAATCGTCTGCAAGCATTCCAGAAATACAAGTCCGTGGTTTAACGGTTAGTGGTGTAGAGTAGGCTGCGGCTATATTATAGGAACATGGACCAGCTAACTACGCTGCTTTGCTAGAATGTTCTTCGAAGTGTCTTGCTATGAATGCAGCGAATCTGAATGCGTCAAATTTTCAGGATTTTCGTTTCTGAGTGAGTAAGTGAGTGAGTGAGTGAGTGAAAAAGAGAGAGTACTACACAAAAGGAAAGGCAAGCCATAATTAAATCTCTTGTTGGCTCGAATACACTATTGTTTCTGCGATAAAACTCTTTGTTGCCTAGCCTCTGTGCGGTGTGCACCACTCTCACTTGCGCACTGTATCCGATTGTTCACATCACTTTCATGTAAGAGAAAGACGTGCAAAGTATGTAACTCTTACACTCCTGTCTTTCTGCACATGTGCAGAGTGTATAGAAGGTATGGGAGCCAGGAATTTGCATTACCTAAGCGTTAGTGATATGATAGGTCTTAGTCTTGGATCCTGCCAAGAATATTGGATAGAGGATGAAAGCGTATCAGCGGATATATGTGGTTCCTGTGTGAGTATTTTGTAACATCGCTGATGTTACGCTTCAAAGGATTCGAATTTCTACCAGTAACTGCCACACAGGTGTCGATCGAAACAGGAAACTAGGCAGTGGCATCTGCCAGTGAAATTCAGTATCTGTGTAAAAATGGAGAATAAAAGGAAGAAAAGGGGAATTTGAACGAGATTAGTAATACCTATTAATTAACTAATCGATACGACCGTTAAAGATTTACTACGTAAAGAGAGATTTTGTGGTGGGTGGGGGGAGAGAGAGAGAGGGGGGGGAGAGCTGCAGATTGTATCGTCACAAAATTATCTTTTCGCTCTTCAGAATGTTAAGCATTAAAACGGCTAATCACTGAAGATGCTTGACAGTTGGATTGAAGCAGCCAGCATGCAGCCATGTCATTAAAAGTTCAAAAACAGAGCTTTAATGTGTTACATAGAAGAAAAGCGTCGCTGCTGACAGTTTTTGCAGAATGAAAGCCACACAACACCTGTGTCTGAAACGTGGCTTATAGATGTACAGATATATAACTGTCTTCTTCTAGATTGCTGTGATCTGTTGTTGACTTGCTGGGACAACTGTGCAGATCGGTGTCCTAACCGGCAGGGGCCGTAGTTATGAAGTGAGAGTAAGTCGTTTCCATCATGGCAAAATGGGGACCTCAAGAAAAAGCATCTTGTTTCCCAAATTGTAAATCCCGCGGCCACTATTTCATGTTTCTTGACTCCGGGATACCTTTACCACCGCTCCAGGAGTACAACAATTTCTGCGGGGCCTAACACAGCTTTATAACTTTGGAACCAAGACACTTATCCTTGAGTTACCTACTTATCCTCGTTAACGGATCTTCGTTGAATGTTGGTGTCTCCTACTCATCCGTGACGCTTATTTGTCTATGTTCTGGGTTGTTGTATTATGTTCTTCGTTTTGCAATCTTCTGTCTGAAGTTCGTAACTTTACAGAATTATTTGTGTCTATTTCATTGAAATGTTTAACTCTAACTGCATTGTGTACGATGCTGCTTTTTGCCATTTTCTGATTTACGACCCACGTACTTTTCTGCATGTTCTGCAGATGAGACTTTGGATTTATGCGCCTCCACGATGTCGTCTGGCTATAAAAGCGTTTCGTGTCATCCTCCATCTTCCTCCATTTATATTTCTAGATTACTGTTGGGTTCGCTTCTTTAGTGCCAGCACTATGTGCTCTATTCTCAACTGTGTTGTTCTAAAATTTCAAACGAAGTATTCAGACGAATTTTTCTTCTGACTATGAAATTTTGCTCCTTGTAATGTGTGCTTTAGATGTTTATTTTCTGTTCAGCGTATTAAGCCTACTTACAAAATTTGTGCGAGAAAATCTACTAATCTGTACAGATGTTGTCACCTAGTTGTTTATGTCGATGGGGATCGAGTTTGCTTCAAGCAGGAAGATGCGTTATAGAAATGCTTCAGAACATAGCTGCTAGACAGACAGACAGACAGACAGACAGACAGACAGACAGACAGACAGACAGACAGACAGACAGACAGACCAAGGATAGCGTGCGTGAGGAGTAAACGGAGGAGGAGAGAGAAAAAGGTGGATAATACACATACAATTGTCGCTAATAAAGATGCACAGACCAATCCTGTCCGTAGGGGGAAGAGACCCAGGAGAGACAGCTTGAACAAGTGCCAACACTGAAGCCAGAGCAGACTACAGCCACTTTATCTTGTAATTCAGCAACAACAGGAAGTCATCGGCGAAACCACAGAATCCCGGAGATGGGGTGTAGGGGTGAGGGTTATAATTTGTCTGGCATCATTGTTCAGCGGGGTGTCCACCTTCCCTTACTTGTCGTCGATATTCTTTTGTGCCGTTCTGTGAACACTCAAGAGCAGAATTGCTAGTTCCAGTAATAAAGATGTGAAACACGCTAGTTACCGTAATCAGGTTTTGAGAAATGTTACAAATGCCAACAACTTTGAAGGCATAGTTATCGCAATCTAGATCTGAGAAACGTTACCTAAAGTAATAAGATATCAGAAATAATAGTTACTGTAACAGAGGTCTGTGAAGAGCTAGTCTCAGTGATCAAAATATGAGAAACACTAGCTACAGTACTAAAGATAGGACAAACACTAGTAAACAGTAATTCAAATAGCACAAACAGTAGTTACGGTAGCAGTGGCTTGAAAAAAATTTTGATCAGACAAACGTCTCCGCGGAAAACAGGTGATAAATGTTGTGGGCGTGCAGGCAGGTGATATATGCACCTCACCTGTACATTCCACCTGAAATCTTTTTTTCTGTGTTGAATGGGTGTATGTGTTTTTTAGAACTATTCATGGTTTTTTTTCTGAATGTCTGGCAGCGTGTATTTCTGGAACAATCCCCTCTGCTTCAAAGCCTTAACCGATTGGCTCCCATGATAAGGTGGGACTCACAGGAACCTGTTTACTTACAAATGTATCCACTGCACATTATACACGCATTATACATACATTCTACACACCCATTAACGCACCCACGAAGATGCAAAAACGCTTAATATTTAGAGGCAGGCACGTGACGAAAGACGGGAGGGGGAAGTAAGAGAGAGAGGAAACTTGAAAAAGAACAAGAGAGAGAGAGAGAGCGAGAAAGAGAGAGATAATGCCGATACTTTATCGTTTGCCGTTACAAAGAGGCATAGTAACCAAGGTGAAAACCGACAGAAAAAAGTATAAAAGCAAATGTGATACTACAAAATTAATAACAAAACTTCAGATGATTAGCTCTGCGTTAGATAGTTGTGATTCCAGCTTATCACACCACTTTCATCACCAATGTCTACAATTCACTAGTTTGTACTGCTGCAGTCGACTATATGTCACATAGCGCCAAAGCCTATAATGGTACCCCCTCACAAAACGTGTTGTCTGGACCTCAATAACGTGTTGTCTAGACCTTATATAACGTGTTGTCTGGACCTTACATAACGTGTTGTCTGGACACCACAGAACTTGTTTTCTGGACTTCACAAAAAGTATTGTCTGGACCTCACACAACGCGAGTCAGCGAGACCCAGCCTCGTCTTAGCTGACGACATTGAGAAACGACGTCAGTCTGGTCCTTATGATGAATGACGTCAGTCTAGTCCCTCTGAACAATGACGTCATTCGCTTAGAGTCAGATAGTCCAAAAAAACAAAGTCTGTGGCGAATCCCACAATGGCTGTTGTAAATCAAGACTAATAGAGAGTCGATGATACTACGTCCACGGTGACTCTTCATAACTGAGGTACGAATTGCAGACGCTGTCGTAATAGACATTAATTCGAATTTATTAAACATGTCTACACAAAGTTTCGCCATATCTTACTTTTCCTGGCTTTTGTATCTGCGGTGTTTGTGAAATCCTGGCAAAGTTTCTGGCGGTTCTTATTAAGAAGCGCGTTATGCTTAGCTGTCAACGTGAGAAATGAGGCCGATGGATGTCAAGCTGCTGAGGCTACGCGTCCTACATGGAAAACTTGCTACTTGCATGAGACTTGTTCATACTCGCCTGAGATTAGTTCATACACGCCTGAGATTTGTTCATACTCCGTAACAGAAAGCAGCTGTTCGCTACAGGTCTCGCTGACAGACAAAGTATTTCTTGCCAACAAAAAGCAAAAAAAAGTAAAAATTTATAGGAACATTTAAGAAAGAAAAAACAAGATACAGCAGCCAATCTTTGTAAAAACTACCTCACACGCGATCTATTGTCTCTAGTTGTTAAAACGGTTTTTGGCGTTGATCAGGTCCCGTTGCCCCAAACACTAACCCAACATGGCAACGACGACGACCTGTAAGAGGAGATCATCTTAGCGCCGCCATCGTCGCCGCCGGAAGTGTCCGTGGCGCAGGCGCGTCTTTCGGTGGAGCTGTCGTAGGACGTGACGAGGACAGCAGCTTGGGTCAGCGCAAGAGTCTCTAGCGCGTTTCACGATAAGAAATTTCGCGAGTCGACGAGGAAGCGACGAGGAATACTTACCTGGCGGCCTCCAGCGCCGACTACACATCCTCTTCCTGTCCAGCGCCGCGCATTTTCCCGGAAAATTGACCCAAGCTCACGGAGGAGCAAGAGCACGCATCGTGGGGGAGTCTTGGAAAATCATTATCCAAGACATTGAAAGGATCGGCGTCACCACGATTTTAAAGTGCGAAAGAAGGAGAGAGCGCGCGCGCGCGTGTGTTTGTGTGTGTGTGTGTTGCTGGCAAGAGCCACTCTCTGTGTACGTATCTACGTCACCTCCGTTCTGCAAGTGTTGATAAACAGCAAAAACGTAGAAATTCCATCCACACGTCTACTTTTTTCTTTCTCTCCCCATCCCATTCGACTCTCTACCTCCCCACTCTCTCTCTCTTTCTTGAGAAAGGAGATGTAAATGGGGCGTTGATTTTTGTGCCGCTAATGAAGTGCCGGGTAGCAAGGATATTTACCTTTTGTTGCACTGGTAAAAATTGGGTCGGCAGGTAAAACTGATGGCGTTGCGTTCCACCCAGCTCTGAGAAATCCACTTGTTCTTTATAGTTTCTTATAGGCTGGTAATGCTCAAAGCATAAACAACGTTTGGAAAAGACATAGAGGTTAAAAAATATAGAATAGCATCCCTCAAGTACTGAAGCAAGGTATGGTCGGTAACAGAAAGGACAACACTCAAGGGCAGCTACTCTCACAAGCACGTTAGAGAATAAAGTACATCGAACAGAGCGAGGCAGACGCAGTAGTTGGGAGCAGTAAGGATAGATGAAGGGAAGAGGCGTGAGTTTTCCTTCCAACGAGCGAGAGAGAACGAAAGAGAGAGTGCCAAGACGCGGCGAAAATCTCTGGCAGATAACGGACTTATTTTCGAAGGGATGATATGGTTGAAATTAGCGTTCCTGGGGTTGATGATCTGGTCCTGTGGAGAAGACATGCCAGGGGGTCAGTGAGTGAGTCAGCTAAAGAGAGTGAGACGGAGAGATCAGGGAGAAGAATGTATTAATAACACAAAAGGAACAAGCTCCGAAAAAAACCTTTATGACAAACTTAAGACTCAAATGAAAAGGTAAAAAAGACAGCAACTGATGTATAAAAATAATACAGATTGTAGTCCTGCACTAAGTGTTAGTGCTTTCACATTTCATGTTAGTAATGGAAAGATTCCTTACTCTCATATCTCATATAAACCTTTTGCAGAAGACAGTCACATATGTCCGATAAGAAGGTCCTTGAGGGTGTTGCACTGTCAAAGACAATTTGACATAACCAAAACGGTGCTTGTTACAGTACCCTTGGCCAAGTAGATGCCAAGTAGGAAGACCATTCGAGAATTATTTAGAGGTTCACATCTACTTAGACTCACTTTGCTGGCGTAATGAACATTGAAAAATTGAATGTCCAAGAGTATAGTAGTTGAGAGGGTGAAAATAGTATAGTAACATTTTTTTCTCCTGTGATACGCTCGATACACCGGATCTCGTTGACTTACAGCTGTATTCGCTACATGAAGGCACCCATTTAAATGCAGGAATACACATCCACATGCTATCCACACCCAATAATTTACCCACGGAGATTCAAAAACACAAAATACGTAGAGGTAGGCACGTGACGAAAGACAGGAGAGGGACGTAAGAGAAGAAATGAAAGAGAGTAAGAACCATACAGAGAGATAGAATGAAGAAACATCGGCGATACTTTGTCCTGCGCTGTTATCAAGAAGCATAACACCAAGCTGAAAACCAACATAGAAAAATAATATCAAAACAGAGGTGGTGCTACCAAACTAATACCAAAAAACTTCAAATGATGAGGATTGTTTTTGATTCCAGCTCTCGCACCACTTCCAGCACGTTACTGTCCACAGTTCGCGCATGCGCTGCAACGGCAGTGAGTGAGAGAGAGAGAGAAAAAGAGAAAGAGATGCTTATAGACACTCTCCAGTTTGGAGTCGGTCATAATTTTCATAAGCACTGAATCAGTCTGTACCAGATCCATTGTCCTTGGCATGTCACATTACTTTTTTTAACATCCAGAAAATTGTTTGAGTAAATTGGCAGACGATAGTGGTCTTGATCTAACTTAAAGATCACTTGAAGAGTGAAAACTTCGAAAAGAGATAAGAGAAAAAATCATTTCAAGCGTTCTTCTTTCGTTGTAAAAAGACAAATGCAGATAGTTGCATATTGATTAATATTCTAGAGCACACGCATCTCATTAAACACATCTGGTCATTCTGATGAATTTCGTCAGTCTAGTCCATCTGAGAAATGACGCCCATCACTTGGAACCAGACAGTCCAAGACAAAAGTCTGTGACGGATCTGAAAATGACTTCCCCAGATAGCATTTAAACTTGTTATAAATGTTTTATAAATATTCTCACAGTAGCAACCTTTGGTCAGCTGCTCTATGCCACCGAGAGAGAACATAAAACACTCCACCATTTTAATCAATAGAGTGGAGATTTTTTAAAAATTGTCATTTACTAAAAGTAGACGGAGAGTTTCTTTAATTTTTATTTCGGCATCGCTGCTTCGATTTAAAACTGTCTAGTCTAAAGATCAATAAGCTGCAGAATCCAATTTGGTTTTTCTATTGTGCGTCACTGCTGGTCGAAGCAAGCTTCGGGGACTTGAGTTGCAAGTCATCTGAGAATTCACGACCTAGATTCAAAATTTTTTTAAAAGAAACCATCAAGAATGGCTATTGACCAGCAAACACGGTAATTAAATTATTAAAAGAACAGTCTCAGTGGAAGTCAATGGCGCTTTCGCACTGTTCGTTGTCATTGTCGCCAACTCTGTCGTCGTCGTCATCGTCGTCATCATCATCATCATCATCATCATCATCATCATCATCATCATCATCATCATCATCATCTTCTTCTTCTTCTTCTTCTTCTTTGTCGCTGTAGTTATCGGAAAAATATGAACCTGCGCTGTATAAACCATTAATATTTGTCTTCGATGACAATAACAGTTTAACGCAAGTTTGGTTAATTCCAATTTTGTTTTCAGTTGTCTCTATCTATCTATCTATCTATCTATCTATCTATCTATCTATCTATCTATCTATCTATCTATCTATCTATCTATCTATCTATCTATCTATCTATCTATCTATCTATCTATCTATCTATCTATCTATCTATCTTTACAGCTAGGCAAGTGATGTGATCGTGGCAGACACTGGCTATTAAAAGGCACAGAGTATTTTTCAATGTTAAATCACAGGCATCTCTAAGGGAGATTAAGAAACTGAAAATATTTGCACCTGCAGGCCGGACAGGGGAGAACGTTTGGAAAAAAATTAATCCTTGGTTTCTTTCTCACCGCTGTCATCGACAACAGACCTCGCAGACAGACGGCTTTGGTCAACCCTAATATGTGGAGCAGCCTTTGAGGCATCAGCGAAGGGGTTAACACAAAAAAGAGGTTTTTTTTTTAACATTTGTATGCATTCTTCAAGTTGATGTTTCCCTGAATTCCACTCCTCTGACTGTGTAACCGGACGCAGGCAGAGAGCGAGCGAAAGCTACGTGAGGGATGGTGCGTTATCTTGGCAACAGAAATTTGTCTTCCGTCCTTTTTTTAAAGTGTAAGCAATTTTTTTTTCTCTTGCACATTGGTAAAGACTTTTTGTTCTTCTTCTGGCAAATGTCACGATTCTTGCACTTTGCTTTCTGTAGCTTAATGTGCTTTAAGGTGGATGTGAAGGACCGCACTGCACGGGAACATACGAACAGCTAGTTGGTGTTGTTGGCCGATACAGACAGGTTGTTGCTCTGATAGTCAAAGGGATTTTTTTTAATAAAAGTCGAAACTTTCCCTAAATTGGCCTGCTTTGCATTTAGTTTATAGGAAAATAAATACCATATAAACATGTACACAAAACCTTCATTACGTAAGGGACACGACAGAGGGAAAACGTCCGGATTTTAATGTATTTGTTCTTCTAGTACTGCACACAGCTGTAGTCTTAACTTTCATATAAGCTGGGCTTCTAAAGGGAATTGATTCTTCTATATGTGTTTTCCATTGCTTCAGGAGAATTTATGCTTCTTGACAATCTGTGCTTCTTGAAGGAAACTGTAACATTAATCCCATAGCATAAAGTTATAGGAGTCGTCCATTATGTCAATATTTTTATACAACCTGCATTAGAGGATAGGAATAGAGTATATTATAGTTAACTTCAGAGAATGTAGGTTTAAATTATCGAGTGCCAGGCACAAACTACATAGTCGTAAACTTTCAGCTGTGTACTCTGAGCTCTGTCAACGTTTTTACTTCCTCTTCTTTTTTCTCCTTCACTGCGCTGCACGCTAGAAAACGGCAAGAGGTTAAAATAGGGACATCACGATGTGACTAATTAACATATGCTCCCAGCTCACCCATTGGTTTAAGCCTTAAAAGAGTAAGCGCATCCATGTACAATCCTGATGTTCTGTGCTGTTGACCTTTAACCTTCACGTGTTGCAGGTTAAGTGTTCTAAGAAAATGGATTTGGGATAGTATGGGTCAACCAGGGGGTGGGGGATGAATACATGTTCCTTTCAGAATTCAAAGACCGTATTATATGCTCCTTCAAACAAAATAGACACTCAAACATGGAAAATGGCACAAAATATGAGTGGTAACTATCATTTAAAGATAATCTACAGCCAGAAAAATATTTATCTACCTTAAGCAATAATTGGAACAGGAGTGCTTTAGCTAGACTTGGGACAAGAACCTTAGACCTTAATGCGAACAAAAGATGGTTTGAACCTTCTATGGAAGTTCACTTAGGCTGCCCAGTTTGTAGAACAACTATCATAGAAGATGAAGAGCATTACCTGTTTAGATGCCCGTATTATGAAATTCTTCGAAAGAATAACCAACTCTTTCAATCATGTACAATCCAAAGAATAGAGGTTTACCTATCACTCACTAATGAAGAGTTACTGACATTCTTAGCGAAATTTGTAGCCGAAGCAAATAAAATGCGATTAAAAGAACTAGAATCAATAAGTAGAACAGAGATCATTTGATTTTTAATTTTCCTTTTTTTTCCCAACTGTAGCCACCTTAATATAGATAGGAATATTCTCAAGGCAATAGAGTTGACACATTCAAGATAAGTAGTGTGTGTGTGTGTGTGTGTGTGTTAAGCTTCAGTGTCTGATGGCCAAAGACATATATGGAAATGTAATCTGGGTGTTGTAGAATATACTGCTTTGTATTGTTACTATGTATATTACCCCCCCCCCATGTCAAAATGACTATAAGTCATTGACAATAAAAGATGTCGTGTAGTGTCGTGTCGTGTTTCAGGTTATTCGAGACCCATCCGGATGTCCAGGACGTATTCATTCCCTTTAGGGGCCAGAAACTCGATGATCTTTGGCAGAGCACTGACCTCAAGTCGCACGTACTCCGGGTGATGGGCACTGTGGAGAAGTGTATAGCGCGGATACACGAGCCTGCCAAAATGGAGAGCTTACTGCACGAGCTTGGCGTCAGGCACCTCCTCCTCAACACCAGAGTGGAATATCTTGATGTGAGCAAACCTTTGAGATGTTTGATGGAAGTTACTAAATGACTAGTTTTCTGCGAGCAAAAGTATGAGATTCATGATTAAAAAAACAGGTGTAATCTGGTGGATATTAATGTCTAAGATGCTCAATTTTAAGCAAAACTACGATATGTTTGATATGAAAAAATATAGGGTGTTTCATATAAGGAAAAGTATGGAGTGCTTGAGGTAAGCAAAACTTTAGGATGTTGGATGTAAGCAAAAGTAAAGGATATTTGATGTGAGAAAAACCATAAATAACGTTAGCAAACCTAAAACATGACTTGTTTTCCTCATGCCCAGTTTGCAACAGTTAATCCTCTTCCCGAAGCAATTCATCAGCTGAGTCACGTGAGAAAATGCTCGAAAGACAGCCCCTACTGTCAACAAATAAATGTCTTAATAAATAAGGTGCTAGATAAGTCAGCGTGAACCAATGCTGTACTGTAGAAAACAATGAAGAACAGGAGGTGTCTCCTACATCGAGCGAGAAGAAGGTCACAATGTTTGGCACGTGGGCCTGTAGCCTTAAAAGCAGGTGTTTGTTTTGTCAAAGTAGTTTTAAAGCCAGTTACAATTGGCCTAGCCATAAAGTTGAACCACTCTCTTGTTGTTGCAGCTGATAGGCCCGCAGTTCCTCAAAGCAGTCCGACCTGCCATGGGGGACCTATGGACGCCGGAAATAGAAAGTGCTTGGGCCAACCTTTTCCGGCTCATAACGCATATAATGAAGGAAGCAATGGTCCTCTGATGATTACCGTCATGAGACACCACAAAAAAAGAGTGGAGAGTGTGGCTGGGAAAACGTGTTGTTAGATTTACTGACGTCATGGAGTATGAGAGGGGGAGGGTGGGTTGTCAGTTCACTCTAATTGCCGGTGTGTAGCCTTCGTTGCCTCCTGGGGGTAAAATACCAGCCACCCGACCGACCGACCAACCGAATGACCGACCGACTGACCTGTTTGAATTGTTGTGTGGTCTTCTGGTTTTCTGTTTTACTGAAGGACACACCCACACACACACACACACACACACACACGCACGCACGCACGTGGACACATTCCTGCTTGTGCACGTGAACGCTAATGAGGACCCATGCTTACTTTTGTGATTCTCGGCTGAAGGAGAAGAACCTACCTGTTTCGCAGAGGCTTTTAAATAATTTAAGTTTTTGTCTGCATGTCGAAGGATGGCCGGGAGGGGGGAGGGGGGGTTCAGAAGCAGTCCAACTGTTTTCGGCATCAAAAGTTCGCGTCATCTGCACATACCTGAGGTGTGACCCAGTGACCTCAAAAGGACACAGTTTTGTGTTTCATCTCTTTCATACGTGTTCATACGTGTATCTTACGTTTTACGTACGTAAGTTACGAATGGTTGGTGTACTTCTGAAACCTCCTTTTTGGGGATATTTCAGAAATAGTAAGTGTGCGTCACGAGCCTTTTTGTCAGCTACACTTGGAAGCACTAGCTCTGCTAACAACTGAACACTAGGTTCGAGAATCCTCTGAGCTGTGTGGCATAATACATAATGTTTGTACTAATTAAATATCGTTTTTTTCTAATACATTTTGCATTTCGTTTGAGATTTGTGGAAGTCACCTGTTTTGATGTAAAAAAAAAGGGGGCATCTAGTGTGAACACTTAACGGTAAACAAAGTAGAGTTTAGTGTCTGATGTGTCAAAGGACAATGACAGGGAAATACTGAGTCAGTTCATGTTTTGAAATATATGAAAAATGAAAGTGATTTTGACTGACACATAGTTCGACCCGAAAAGGGTTCAAACCAGGGAGCTGCAGTGTTTTGACAATGTGGCGGATTAAACCTCGTCATCCATGTGACGAACGCATCCCGTCAGGCATCAGTTTTTGCCGGTCGACCAGTGACGTTTTACGCCAACTGCTTTGTCAGAAACAGAGCTCGTGCATCATAACGTCCTATGACAAGGCACATAGGGAGGCTGCCTGAGGGGTGGAGGAGGGGTGCCTACTGATCTCGTCGTTTAAGCTGTCGACCCCTACTGAAAATCAAGTGATCCCATAAAGGTTTCATGGGGCTTTTGGCTAATGTTATCCGCGAGACATGTGATGAGAACGGCAATAAGCTTGGGAAACGATTTCTTTCAAACGTAAGGTAATAAAAGAAAGAAGGGTCGTCCTAACATGCCTTCTATGGCTCTGAAGCAAAAACCCCAAAAAAGTAAATGAGTGAAAATGGGAACTAGAAGTCCATTTAATAAATGATTAGGAGCACAAATACCAAACATGGCCTAAAATATACAATTCGCTGTCCATTCTTAAAATAAGAAGTGTTTCACATCCTTCAACTTTGGGCACTAGCGCTTAGGGTGGGTCTGTCAAACCTTTTCAAAGAGTTGATTCTGATTTACAAGGTTAGAACTTGCAATAGCCTAGCCGTTACGTTTTTACGTCCCCTTGTTTTAGACGTTGGTGCAATAGTCTTTAATTTCTTCTGTCATTTTGTCCTATGCGCTGATGCAGTAGTCACTGATTTCTTTTTTATCTGTGTGCCAGGCACCGGTCACAATAGACATTAATTTCTTCGTCATCTGTATCCCAAACACTGGTGCAAAGCACGTTTTAACTGTCCTGTACCTCTGCATGCAGTTCGCATGTAACTGTGCATTATCACTGTTGCTTACCCCTATATTTACTTTGTCACATGTCTTCGCGCCATACATCTTTTCTAAACTTACAGACAGAAGAAAGGAGGGAGGGTTGAAAATGGAGGTAAAAAGGACTGTATGCTAGCTTTTTTTTGACGTTCTGATATTGCAAGAAAGTATAAAATGCAGTAACAGTTCAGGATTTCAGGATGGGCTGGAATGGCTAAGTGTCAAAATTGTTATCTCAGCAATAAACGGGCTATAAAAACAAGAAATCATGTTTTGCAAGAGTCTAAAGCTAACTGGAAAAAGTTCTTTCGATACCGTGTTTAGCTTAACACCTAACAAAGATACGTTCGATGCTCGATCTTATTTCTAAATCATTCTGCAGGTGCTCACTGAAAGTTATACATGAACATTTTGTTTATGTACCTCACTTGCACACCTGCAATACATAACTGCCTCTACAGCAAACACGTTGCACATCACAAGCATGTGTTTACCGTGAACACAGGACTGAATGAATGAAAAGACGATTAAGTAAGTGAATGAATGAATGAATGAATACAATATGCAGTGTACAGTATTGCATTTTACCTATTTGTTTAATAACTTGTGTGCCTATATTGATGTGTATTATCGTTCACGTCCGAACCTGTTGTGGGCGTGTTTGCTTGCGTGCGAGCGTGTATGTAGGAATGTGATCATAGCGAATAATGTTTGCGTGGTCAGGCGTGTGTTTCAGTTTTCCGCTTGTATGTGGATACACGGAGATGCATTTTGATCCACATGGTGGATAGTTATAAAAGTGTTAATAATCTTCACCTGTCTAAAAATTGTTTCTGGTTGAAATAAAGTTGTCTCGACAACATTTGTTATTTATTACAAGGCTATATAATGTCACGATGATCGGAATATGAGCGTGCGTACGTGCGCTCGCGCGCCTGTGCGTGTGTGTGTGTGTGTGGGGGGGGGGAGAATGCCGAGAAATGCTTTACTATCCAGACATAAATAGCTATTAAAAATACATTTTTCATAGAATGGGAAACTATTAAAATAGAAAGGCTGGAAAATGATTTCAATAAGGAGATTGATGAGGGCTTTCAGTAAAAAAAAAAAAAGCTGGTATATTGATCCCCCGTTAAAACTTCTAATTACTTTCAAAGAAAAGAGAAAAACTACAACTGCTCTAATAACTTTCTCTAAAATTATTTTCAAAACAAACGTGGACATAATTTACCATTCAAGGAATGTGTACAATAATCTCCTTTCCACCTTAGATATTTTTCATTCAACTGTACAAACAGAGTTTACGAAAACAAAATATCTATGCAAGATCGACAAAAAACAAGAGAGAAGGCAATTTTGAAAGAATGAATAAAGTATCAGGAGGAAAGA
Organism: Marisa cornuarietis; assembly: GCA_004794655.1. Taxonomy (NCBI): domain Eukaryota; kingdom Metazoa; phylum Mollusca; class Gastropoda; order Architaenioglossa; family Ampullariidae; genus Marisa; species Marisa cornuarietis. Next base: position 9,764,424 of record SMMW01000046.1, on the reverse strand, counting down.
GATATTGCCATACGAAGACGTCTTTGGTTAAAAAGACAATATTAACATTTGGTTAACCTTTGCTGAAATTATTGATGTTGGACATTCAGGATGCTCGTGACCAACTCAAACACTTGTCAACATGTTATGCACTCGGCGCTGCGTCACTCCGTGCTTTGTCACGTGCAAGTCGCGGGTGAGATAGAGGAGAACGTTATAAAAACTCGGCATCTGATTTGGAGTGAGATAAGATGCATAGCAGGGGCTTTTGTTGTTCTGCAAAACAGTAGATTTCCTACGAGTGTATTGACCTTAGCTTCCGTTAGGCAACATGTTTAAAAAATAAATACATTTTTTTTCGTAGGATATCAAAGCTGTGTTTTCCTTCGTGAATTGCCTTTACAGGTGCTTTGTGCTTGAATTATCTGCCTTATTTGCATCTCAGTGTGTGTGTGTGTGTGTGTGTGTGTGTGTGTGTGTGTGTGTGTGTGTTTTATTATTCGTTAAATTTCGAAGCTGTTATTAGCTGGACTCTAAAATAAACTTGGCACTTGACACAGTTTAAATTTAAAACAAATTAAAGAGAGAGAGAGATTAAAAGCAAGGCTGAGATTCTTTTCTTGGCCTCAGCTGTTCCATCCATCCTGCTGTCTATCTATTCATGCATTGAAAACTAACCAGTCGAGCAATACAATCATCTTTCGTCTTCCGGCTTCAACGACCACGGAGACCTTGAAAGAGTGACACCAGCGCGCCTGATACTACCGACCGGCTCGAGTGATAATCACCATAGTAACACCCGTCACTAAGGACAGACCTCACGTGACAAACTGCTGGAAAGTGATCATTGAGTGCGCGTGCCGGCTGTCACGTGGTGCTTGCACTGCTGCGCACAATACCACCGAGCGCAAAGTAACGGTTTCTAGGAGGAAAGCACACCGCCACGCCACCTGGCTGTCTCACCCGTTCGCTTGCATTCGTGTCAAGGGGCTCCCTGTATACTCCCTGCATGATAATTCCTGTCTCTCATCGTGTTTTTGTGTGTACACGTGCGTACGTGTGTGTGCGTGCACGCTCGTGCGGAATGGAAAAAGGTACGACGTGTCTGTCTTTGTTATCCTACAGATCGTCGGCTGTTTAGTTTGTCCACCACACTTCTGCAAATGCTTCTGCTAGAGCAAAAAACAAAAAACAAAACAAAAAAAACTCGTTATCAAGGATGACGAAGAACAGCTGCAAAAAGCTAAACTATCCCTATCACCCAGCTCATTAATGGGAACCAGCTCCACGCCCGACTTTCACCCCACCCCTCTGTTCAATCTGCTTAGCTCCACTCCCCTCTGTTCAGTAGGATTGTACCCGATACCTCTGTTGAAGAACTTTAACAGATCTGAGAACAGTTCAACTTCTTCCCTTGCTGATGGAACATGCATGGTAACACCTGAACAGTCTACATGGCATACATGAGTACGACCCTTTACCATGTTTTACGCATGCTCAGTACGTTGCGAACCGGGCTCAAAGATGATGATGATGATGATGATGATGATGATGATGATGATGATGATGATGATGATGATGATGATGATGATGATGATGATGATGATGATGATGATGATGATGATGATGATGATGATGATGATGATGAAAGATTTACCGCACCTGTTGGCAGAAAGACTCGTGTCCAGATCTGATTTCTCTACCTGCCCAGGTCAGCCAGAACAGGTGTTGAGAACAGGTGGTGAGACGTTCCAGGTGCGGAGGGCTTTGAAATGCAATGTATGCAAAAAGCAATCCCAAATCACAATGCACACACATACAGAGAAAGAGAGAGAGAGAAGAAAACGCCACCTGTTACAACACAACGCAAATAATTTTCGCCAGTCTCTCGTCTTCGTACCCACGCGTAATGTTCTTCCTCACTCAATCCAAGATGAACGATCGAGGAAAGCATTGCTGGAAGAATACGGCCATTAGCAGACTTACACTGATCTCACTAATAGGGTCCCAAGAAAAACAAACTGGATGGCTTCAGCAATAAGATTGAAATAGTCTATCCATTTCTTCTTGCTCAGACAAAAAATAGTATTTTTTAATCTGTCAAAGACTTCAGACTAAGGAATAATTACAGCTGCCGTTGTCAGATTTGTCCATAGTCTGCTTTTTTGCTTCTTTCTTCGTGGCTTGAATTAGAACGTCAGCTGGATGAAGACCGGGTGTTTGACAAAGTCTGAACGTCAGCTGGATGAAGACCGGGTGTTTGACGAGATCTGAACGTCAGCTGAAAGTCGGGTTGTGATCGGGTTCGGGGTCGCGTAGTTTCCTGCCACTCCCCCACTCAGTTAAGGGACGGGTAGCCTTCACAATGCCAGACCACCACCCCCACCCCAATCGCCCGAAAAAAGAACGTATATCTATCTCCCTGTCTCTAGACAGTCAATCCTAATCGGCCATGCCAGCAACCCATTTTTTATTTACGTCTCTTATTGAGGTCATCCGCTGTGGAATGTATCTGTGGCGGCAATGGCTAATGTGATCCCGGATAGAATTTCAGTTCCGTTCTGGGTGTTGGCGCCGTGGCTGGGGCTCGGCAGGATGTTGGGAGCCGCGTGGATATTTTGTCTGTCACGTACATCAGCTGGCGGGTTCGGTCAGCCAGAGTTGTCTGCCTTTTTGTCCCGCGACCGGCTTCCGAAACGTGGCGGTGCCGGCGAAATGGGATGACAGCGATAACGTTTCAAGACGAATTATCGGTGAAAATAAAATGGTAGTTTCGAGAGACTAAAAGCCTTGAAGACGCTTTCATTTGAACCAGGAGATGTTGTAGTGGGCAGTTGCTTTTGATTTATGATGATGAAGGAATGAGGGAAAGTGGATGCATATAAAGGAGAAAGACCAGCCACATTGAATTCCTCTTGACCTTATTTGAGCCCCATCTTGATCACACCATCATGACACTGTTAACACGTCATGACCATACAATAAGTCCATCGTGACCTCCAAACGACTTCATGACGAAAATGAGCCACACATTTACCACACTTTGTCCTCACCACGACTACGCAGTGACCCCCCACTATGACCACGCACTGACACCTGTATGTCTACAACTGATTTCCATCATGGGTTGACAATGACTTCATCATGGCTACAAAATGTCTAATCATGGAGTCACTGTATCCTCATAAGGACCACACAATGACCCCCTCCGCCGCCTCCTACGTGAATACACAATAACCATGGTGGTTACACTTTAGAATACATATATTGCCGTTCCCAGAATGCATTTCCCCAAAAGCAACGCTATATGTTGTAATTCAAGAAACCACTGGACACATGCAATGAGGATGTCGGCATAACAAAAAAATGAAAGAAAATAGAATACTCAGAGTCTGTTTCTGTAGCGATCATTACAAGAATCGTAAGGGTTTTATGAAACATGCTGGCACTTTTTTACTGTCGCGGCAGCTGAAGACCGACGCCAACATCCTTCAAAACAACCAGGCTAGAGACAGTAAACTTGCAGACCTACCAGTCCTACAGGAAGAGATCGTAAGAGCTGTACACAGTATGAAGGGAGGAAAGTCGCCAGGCGCTGATAATGTGCCAGCTGAGCTGCTCAAGGAGGGTGGGGAAGTAACTACAAAAGCCCTGTCTGTCCAGTGCCAAAGAGTCTGGGAACGCAAGGAATGGCCCAAAGAATAGACGCAGTCACTAATCATACCACTTCCCAATAAAAGGAAACAGTAAATATTGCCAGAACTACATAACCATACACCTTATCAGCCACCCAAGCGAAGTAATGCTAAAGGTCATACAGAACCATATCAGCACCACCGCAGAAGAGCTGCTAGCAAAAGAACAGGCTAGATTCAGACCACGTAGAATGAAAGTTGAGCAGATCTTCAACTGTCGCATTTTATAGGAAAGCTACTTCAACATCAGTGGGACCTCTACCATTACTTCATTGACGTTAAAAAGGCATTTGACAGAGTCTTGCAGGAGGGGCTTTGGCGTGTGACGCGAAAATTCAACATCGAAGAAGTCGTCCTCGCTCAAGTTATCGAAGTGCTATACAATAGCTTAACGAGTACAGTACTTGAGAACTATCAGACTGGAGCTTACTTTCGCACCACAGTAGGTGTACGTTAAGGATGTAACATATCATCGCTGCTGTTTAAAAGCTTCTTGGAGAACATCATGCTCGAATCTCTACACGACCATCATACTTCCATTTTCATTGGAGGAAGACCGATCTGCAACCTACGCTTTGCAGACGACATAGATCTGATAGCACCAACAAAGAACTGCAAGACCTCACCAACAGACTGACAGACACCGCAAATGCATATCGAATGGAGACCAGCACTGAAAAGAGCAACGTAATGATCAGTGGCAGCGGCAAACCAGAGATCTTAATGAACGTGGTACAGCTCGAAGAGGAAAGCAGCTTCAAATACCTGGGAGCCACCCTCTTCAGCCCCAAGCCAGACATCCACATCAGCAGCAATAACTAGACTAGATAGGATCTGGCACAGCCATAAGACAAAGTTCTATAACCTTTACAAATCCCTGGTAGTGCCGATCCTGCTCTACGGATGTGACACGTGGACTCAGCTCGCCGAAACGGAAAGAAGCCAAGCATTCGAGAACAAGTGACTGAGGAGGCTGCTCCAAATTTCATACAGAGAATATAGAACCAAAGACTTCGTAAGAAACAAGATTGCCCCAGTCGTAGGACACAAAGAACCTCTACTATCAACGTAAGCTGGTCTTCTTTGGCCGTGCGACCCGGCACGACACCTTGTCGAAGACTATCCTTCAAGGCACCTTGGAGGGTAGCCGATGCCGCGGTGGCCAGAGGAAGAAATGGGTTACGAACGTCAAAGACTGGACTGGTCGTCCTGTACAGGACCTGCTGACTATCGTCCACAACAGGCAAGAGTGGCGGGCCCTGTCAGCTACCATGTCGATCCATGTGCTCCCCCCAACGGCAAATGACGGTCAAGGGACGACCGACTGGCTGATTTTAATGTTGAGCTGTGAAAAATAGTCAGGTTCTGAACATTCGTTTTTCTTTCATTCCACACAGCTATATCATATCTTAATTCTCACATTTAATGCCTTCTGTGGCCTTCTCTTTCTGCGAAGACTATTAAGCTAAACCCCTAGTGAGGACACCAGCTCTGCCGTCATCGTCTAAATGATCAGCGAAGGACCTACACCAGCATTCGTGAATTTGGGAAAGTCTGTAGCGAGACTTGCTTTCTGCTACCATATGAGTAACTTCTGCACATGCGCCTTGCTTGTCAGATGGAGATTTGTGCTGGTTCCTTCTTTTCTGCTCTTTCTTTACCCTCCCCCATACCCTCCCCAACAAGACATTTGACGATTATTGCTTCTGACAATGTAACTGAGCACCTTTTTGGGGTCTGCTGTCCAAAAGTTGAGGCCTAACAATGGTGAGTGGATTGCAACAGTGTCGGAGAAAACGCTTTCTAATGTTGTTAGAGGCTCGAGCGGTAAGAACAAATAACGGGGCGGAGAGGGAGAGAAGTCAAATGGCAACCAAAGCCACGCACTGAAAAAACATGCGCAGGAAGTGAAGTCTGAATTTGTGGCTCGTCTGGCGAGGGCATGTCGTGCAAATTATAATGTCAGATCTTTTTTGTGGTTAAAAAATGTAGGATAAGTGGATGCTGCAGATAAAATAAGAGCTCGTCGGGAGGAGAAAAAGAAAAGGAAGAATAAAGAAACGAATTGCTGACTGACTGACTGACTGACTGACCAAGCAGCTGTTTGACTGAGCGACGTACCTAATGCTCAGCTGGCTGGCATTTAAAACATCAAAAATCATAAACCGACCGTTCCTTGCTAAACTGGAAGATCCACATAATGCCGAGCCTTAAGTGCGTCTGACAAACCCCCAACCCTCCAACCCTTTGCAGAAGTTTCTCACAGTTTTGTGGACAGCTGACGTAATAAGAACGTTAAATAGTTGGCCAGAGTCTCAAATTTCTGTATTCCATTGCCTCTCATGCATAGGTCATGGTGTGCGTGTGTGCGTGTGTGTGTGTGCGTGCGCGTTATATGTACATGTAGTACTGCAGTTAACTCTACAGTTTTGCTTCCTTAAATCTCATTTGTTCTTATTTTCTACTGTGCGTAGCTTACATAAAAATGTTTCTAAACAATTTCGGAGATTGTTACCATTGTTACTAGCGTTCATTCTGTTCTACCTAAAACTAATGCAGTCAACATTACACAGCAAGACAGATAAAATCTGAGCCACGACACAAACGTGTGTGTGTGTGTGTGTGTGTGAGAGAGAGAGAGATTAAAGTATAAGGACTAGAGCAGTATTCTAGTTGGCGCGTGTGAATATTTCACGCCGCAGCTGCGAGTGGCACGTGACCTTTTCGTCACATCGTTTTCCAAACTCCGGTCTTAGAGAGAACTCGATCTCCTGCCAACCTTGAATTAATAATCTAGCCCCGCGTTGATGTCGCTTCTAATTTCTACCCTGTTTCCTCTGAGTTAAATAACCATAAAGATTTTTGAGAGACAAGAATACAATCCGTTGCAAAACTTTAGTCAGAAACCCACAGTTAAATCCCCTTTTCATTTTTCGGACTGCTAATAGTATTTGCAATGAATGCTATTCAGGACTGGGTTGTTTGAATGCTTAAAATATCCATTACTCAGTTGGTCAACGTTTTCCAAATATAACTATGCCAAGCAATTGATCCTGTGAGGGGAAAACATGAAATTTAGCAACAGGACGACCACAAGAAGACTAAAAGCAGGAAAGCTTTTAGAACGCTTTGTCGGTCATTAATGAATCGCACTGGACGACTTTAAAATTGAGTGCAGGCTACAACAGACACAGTAAATTGAGGTATAAGGTACAATTTATCATGATTTAGGCTACAACAGACTTTTTGGACGTTGATCGTTCTATTATACGAGTTTTTAATTGTAGGGGAATGATGGCGAAATCAAAAGAAAGTCGATCCCCTGCAGTGAACAAAGACCATAGCAAAGTGGACGCAATTTCTGATTTATAAATTGAATTTACCTCTAGTGACTGGGCTAAAGTAATCTTCTCAGACGAAAAGGTTTGATTTATAACATTCTTTAAAGCATGTACAGTCGGGCCGATAGTTAAGGGTTCGGTACCCTCGTGAATATGAAAAAGCAGCGAATGATTCTTGGTCTTCTCACCATCTTCCTCAAACCTTAGCTCTTAATGCAGCTGAAAATATTTAACCCACAAAATTTAAATAATACACTATATTTGATGAGGTGGATTTTTAATATATATATATAATACATTTAGGACTTACTCTACTTTGCTTAGATTTTGTTACATTCTGTAATCTATGCTTGTCGTCTACAATTTTCCGCAGAAGGCCGACAAATCTCAGATCGTTCCCAATTTATTTATGGCATGAAACTCAGGAAACTTGCTGATCCCGAGGTGCAGCTGTACCATGAGAGGATTTCGTGATTTATGGGTTGGGTTGATCATGGATAGCAAGACTGAAATTTCATCTGACAAATAAACAGGATGCGGATGCATATCTGCAATCTCTTTATCATCATTCATTGTCATTTGTTGCGCGGTGTTATTTTTAGTTCTCTGCTGACGGTAGGCTAAGCGGCAGTTTGACCCCCTTGGACGGATGTATTGACCCCCTTTTCAAAAAATCATAAAAAATTAACTAAAAATGTAGAAGAACAAATAAAATTGATAATGATAGATCAAAATGTAAAGAAAAGGAACAGCCTTACCTTGTGTTTGCTTGAAAACACACTTTTATAGTATTCACAACAGAAAATGCCATGAAAATGAGTCCATACAAAAACGCCCGCAGTGAAACATTAGCGGCTTTCACAAGCGTAAATGAAATAACATAAGGGAGGAAACTACTGAAACGTTTAGGAAATGTTCCACCATGATTCCCTCCCTTGAACTGGAAGCCAATCAAAAGTTTTCGTTTTGTAACAAAGAAAAAAAATTTATACATTGATGTAAACATTGGTCAAGCGCCATTTTAAAGTATCAAAGTGCGTTGCCGTCACTCTATTTAACATGGATTTGTACTTTAACAGCTGCAAAGTAGAAGAAAATAGTAAGTAATATTTAAATTCTAATGTATACTCTAATAAAACATATGTTTGTTTGGTACTTTATGTCTGTATATATTGTGTAAATAATTTTTTGTTAATTTCTGAAACTGACCTTCAAGAGTTCTAAAACGTGTACAGTTCATTTGATTTTAGTAATCGAAGACAAAACCTCTGTATCTTAAAATTACACCAAGTGAATGTTTTAAAAATGCTCTTTAAAACGGTGTATTACAGATGGTTGTCTTAACTGTAGGTTAATAAATATAAATTTTCAAAGCTGCCGGTCGAAATTTCAATACCGGGAATTTGCTAGTCATTTTCCAAACAGAAAGACAGATACCGTGGGAAAACGCAGAAAATTACTGTCAAACATACAAACTACGTCATAAAAAGAAGATCACACGATAGAAAAAATGAATCAACTATCGAATTCATTAATTTTTTTTATCCGAAACAACGCATTTTAAAGCGTAAAAAAATTAGAAAAAATCCCTTGACGAATTCGCCAGGTACGGGGCCAAGCGTTGTCTGCGCACGCTGGCGAATTTGCCAGGGAAGTCAGATTAGGAATAAGCTAATCTACATGTATCATTTTTGATACATAAGATGCACTAAAAATGGCTAGAAGAGAGAAAGAGCAACATTACTGAGTGGCTAGTACATTTTTTTTTAAAGAAAAGGTTTAAAGGATACCCAAAATCTTTAGCACTGGGAATAAATTTCAGACCAATGAAGACTTAAACGATCATTAAAAACAATGAAGATATTCCCCACAATTATTTGAAAAATAATTTTATGCTGACATGCCCTAGAGATGTGCTCATTTAATGAATAGAAATTACAATGTTATTGATATGCAGTATGCTACAAAAAGAGAATCAACTTTATATTTACCTTTTTGCACATATTAAAATTTTTTACAGTTTATGATGTTTTCTTCATTTTCTTCATCTAACGACAGTTACCAGTCAAGGAACAAATGACTGACTGAAGATATTGTTTGGGTTACTTAAAAATTTTATACAATGTCCATTTCTTCTTAGTAATCTATTTTTGTTGTGGTTAACCACAGCTACTATTTATTTCTGGCTACTTATTTATGTCTAGACACGTCTAGGGCACGGCATGAGTAAAAGGAGCCCATTTCTTCGCCCGTATTCCCCCCCCCCCAACACACACACACACACTACTCCGTATCCTTTTACCTTCCCTAATACCCCTGAAATATTATGTACACTTGTGCTGAATGTGAATGGGTGGGGACGAAGGATGTGGAAACGATTTTTACATACAAGCACAAACGGGTCTTGAACGGGCGCTCATCTGTTCCAGTTTACATAGCCCTGTACTGTGATGTCTGTTCTGCAACTATCCTTTATGGTTTTATCCTTTAGCTATATGGTTACTGTAATGATGTCATATTGTCGCATACTACGCGGGTATGAGTATTACTCACTGGCCACAGCATTACAGCTTTCCAGGCGGGGAAGGCAAAAAAAAAAAACACCTTGATAAATGTTTTTATAATTTTATGTCGCACGTTTGAGGGTTTTAGTGTTGCTCCTTAAATGACCATAAACTAGTTACTACCGTATAGTATATTTTTAACACTGATCGCGGCTGCTGAGTTACGGGGGATTTCAGCAAAGGATTTTAGCAACTCATTGCTGGCCATAGGATGCCGTGCTGCCACAAATGTTATCAATAAAATTAGATGACCACCACGAGGATCAGCCTAAGCTTACGTGTAAAAACAACCCCGCAGTCACAAAACGAGGTGCGGCCTGCCGGGCCAGTCTCATGAATAATTCAGCTTAATCCTCACCAGTTGTCATTACATAAAAAGACTGGATGTTTTCGAGTCTCCCGAGAGACCCCCCCACTGTGAAATGAGAAAATATGTGCTGCCTCCTGGACATTCTGCAGACACGAAGCTACTTGGAAAACGTTTTTGGGAAATAAAATGGAGATGATTACTACACCAACAGGGCCTTTAGGTCTACAATGCTACTTTGACTACCAGCTACTACGGCTGCATTAGCCTTTGTCCGTCTGCAGCGGTTATCATCACCCCCAGCCCACCTTTTCGAAAATACCATCATGTCTCTTGCAAGAGTACAATGGCGCTGTTTTTGTTGGTTTTGTAGGTATTGTTCTTGACCAAGTGATAATATAAGGCTACGAGAGAGAGAGAGGAGGGATGAAGGAAGTGTTGGAGAAATGGTTATTGTTTGATGAAAAGATTTGTGCTGATAATTGGTACTCATTAGCAGGGAGGAGAACTAGACAATCAATCAATAGCCTACTTTGTAAAAGTGATGACAATTTCCTTCATTTGTCAGAATACCTGTCAATACGAGCGTCACTACGTTTGTTATTTGGTACAAACGACTTACAATCCTGTTCTTGAACTTTACTATTTTTTTTTAATCTCAAGACGAATTTGCTTTTACAGCCAAAAAACCTGTAAGAAGATTTGCTCTCCCCATTTTCTCTTTATATCTGTGCACATCTTTCCCCTTAAACTGACTTTCGCACGCACGTGGTATGACACGCCGGATCTGTTGATAAAAAAAAAAAAAAAAACTGCCTCGTTTGAGTATTACCGGCTAACAGAACACATTAGCGTCAGCGTTTAGAAACATGAATGGCTGCAGGTATAAAAGAAGGATGATTAAATGGAAAAGCTTTCAGCAATAAACTCCTACACTGATTCTTTTTCTTATACTGTCTGTAGATTAGCTGGTGTTAGTTTGTACTTTTAGCAATTTTTTGTTGTTGTTGCACGTTTTGCTCAAGCTGCACAGACAGGAGATTTTCTGTCGATGTTAAATGTACCCCGATTTTAAAATAAAAAGACAAGATATTTCTTTTTTAACCTTTCTTTGCTTCATCAATTCGTGAATGAAAAGAATCAGCTGTTTCTTAATCTAAAACGAAAATGTCAGATACTTTTAATTCAAACAGATTCATCGATTTCCAGTCAACAAACTTCTTCCATTTAAATATTAATCATTGTTCAATATTTTTAAATAGAATTACTTGCATGTTGCAGAACATTGCAGCCAGGAAAAAAGCAATGACTGATTGCTGCCTTATTTTAGCTATTGACACTGTCTGGATAAAAGTGGGGTTTGTATTTCTTCTAGAATTTGCAATATCTTTGAGTAATCTTTGTGTGCCGTTCATAATGTTTTTCGTGTCTATAATTTTTGGAAATTAACAAAGACAACAAAACTTTTCTCTTTAGACTGTAAATAAATTATCTTTGAGAACTAAAATAATGTTTTCTTCGCTTTATAACAACACGTTAAGTTGATCGGTGATTTTGTAATTTAACCTTGTGGTACTTTTTTTAACTTTGTGTGTTCCCTCCCCGCTCTTCTCGTGAAAAGTTGATAGAGAATTTTTAAAGACCAACTAAGTATAACAAAAAAAGAATAAGAAAGCAGCACTCGAGTCAGTGCTTCACCGCACAAGACGATAAACGTCGATACTGAGGGAACCTTTCATGCAAGACAAAGCAGTTCTTTTGGAGGGCGCTGAACACGACTGCCGCCATCGTGGGTCGTCTATCGAAAAGCAGTGACATCGATTTGATTCTCGTCCAGTTCACAGAGAAGACGAGACGTTTCCACGGGCGAAAAACACAGAAGAGATCTCACGATTTGTCAAACGCTTCCAGGAGAAGAGATCGTCTAGGAGGAAAGACAAAGACTGCCCTGCCTTCACGTGACGCGCGATGGGACAATAAGGCTAAGGCAGTCAATTAAATGTTTGCTGGTATTGCAAAAACAATGAGTTAAGTGTAACACAAAGAGTTTTCCTTCATAGATCCAGTCTGTCTACGCGTGTAAAGAACTTGGACATGACTGTGTCTGCCTGTCCGTCTGTCCGTCTGTCTGTCAGTCTGTCAGTCTGTCAGTCTTTCTCTTTTTTCCGCCTGCCCTTCTGTCTGTCTGCCTGTTTGGTCCTTCTTTCTGTATGAATGACATATATATATATATATATATACAATATATTATATATAATATACAATATATTGTGTATATGTTGTATGTTAGATTGTAAATATATAGTATATGTCAGCGTGTTTGAATTTTTGAAATGAAAAAAATAATTTACTGAAAATCTTTAACATGACCTGAAAATAAGATAAATAAATATGTAAATAGTAAGAAGAAGATAATGCGAGAAACAAAAACAATGAATTAAATAAAGAGCGAGAAAGGATTAGCATGAAACAAAGAGGAAATCGACAGTGAAGACGAAAACAAACCAAAGAAAAAAAAACATAGAGGGATAGACAGAGGTGCTGAAAGAAGAGATGGCGAGAATATTATACTAACCGTACGACACCCAGGGTGCGACAAGAAGTTTATTTTAGTGGCAGATTCCTTCCTGACTGACGTCCCTTCATTCACATCACGAAAACCGCTTTCCCTTTCAAGTCCTGGTTCATACTCGTGCACTCCGCACCTATCCTTCATGCGATACCTGCAAAACCAGAAACAAAATATACTTGATCGCAGTCTACAAAGGTAGAAAAAAAAACCTGGAACCTTCTCACCTTTCTGTGTTGCCATGACTGCGTTTTTTGAAGCCGTTCCCAAACAGAAAGCCCACCGAGAGGATGGGAGAGAACTCTATGGACGATTACGAAGACGAGTTACCTTTCTTTGATAGTCGCTTTCTTGAAACTTCTGCGTAAACATTGTGAGTAAAGAAAGTTAGACCAAAGAGGACTTTGATCCTCTTTGGTTAAACATACAGATAACCGGACAGACAGATTTTGCCAGGGATAATTGTTTATTATTACACTGATTACGCCTCTGGGTTTTGTACAGGTACTTCTACTTAAAAATTGGAAGTAAAGAAAGCTAGACATAAAAAATAACCGGAAAGTACAGAATATGCCAGGAATAATTTAATTGATCATTACATCTATTAAACCTCTGCATTTTGTACATGTGCGAGATGCACTCCCAATTTTTTTGCATCGTGAGCATGCGAAATAATTTAAACACATATATATATATATATATATATATATTGAAACAAAACCAATACCAGTATAGGGAACAGTTCTGGCAAGAAAGTAAAATTATTCGGATTCTTTTGACGACTCCTGGCGTTTTTCCATCAAAAGATCCCGGATACATGTTAACACAAACTGTAGGCACCCAGCCGGGTACATGCACTTGAACCTGCGTAAGCAGAGATGTACAAGCAGCTCCCATCAAGGGAAAACCGTCCAGGTGTGGAGAAGACAGAAAGTTTAAAGAAATGTACTCAAACAATGAAGTCAGTTATATTGTCTTCTAAGCAACGCTGTAAGAAAAGAATAAAATATACAGCATCGGCGAATTGTTCTTAATCCAGAACTATCCCAATCAATCAATTTAATTTTGTATTCGCTGAATTAATGATTTGTGTAAAGATATTCTTTATTTGCAGAGGATGCTACTAGCTAAACAATGATCTTTACTTTACAGAAGAAATAAATAAATAAAATAATAGAAAAGACAGTGCGCGAAGTGCAAAAACAAATTAAGTCCTGTTGATCTGAAGTAAGCCTCAAGGCCACTCATGTACAAGATATGATGGTTTTAAAGAGAAATATTATGGTAGACAGACAACCAGTGCCACCTGATGTTAAAGCTTCAAAAAAATCGATGTTTGCTAACAAGTATTTCTGTCTAGACAGTAACGACATGAGGAGGAGGAGGCAAACCTCCAAGTCACATTAGCATGTAAAAAAATAAAACCCTTCAGAGTCTATTCATAGTAATAAAATAATTGGAGAGACATTTCAGCTGCTTCCACGAATGCAGTAGTACATTATAACACAATTATACATCTTTATTGTCTATTTACTGTGCAACAGAGATAGAAATTTGTCTTTGTTGGGACTTTTTATAAGCAATGAGCTAAACAACATGCAGTCGTATCCCATACAGCCATACAAATACTACACTCTTAGCTCCCCACTCCGTCTACCAACAATTATCTGAGGCACACACACACACACACACACACACACACACACACACACACACACACACACACACACACACAGATACACTCTCTCTTTCTCACATACATACACACACATACACTCTCTTCGTTCTTTTGTTTAAAAGTCCTCGTATGCTCGTTTTTTAATGTGCATCTTTGTATATGTAGCTTTTAAAAGAAGAGACAGAAAAATCGTATTTCACAGTCAAGTATACAGACATACCATCCAGAAATCTAAGCCAACATGGACATTCCTGAAATGTTTACGACTTTTTTTCTTTCTTTTCATCGTCCTCGCACGTTAGACTGAAACTACAAGCCCGATTGTGACAGAGAATGATTAGACTGTTTCTATTTAGGGATCAGTAAAACACACACACACACACACACGCACACACACACACACACACACACACGTACGCACGTATGCACTCACGCACAGACTTCGTGGAATGCCTTTATCAACTTTATCCAAGCGCCAGGACGTTTGTTACGGGAGATAATTGTGTGATGAGCGCCGACAAAAGCTGCCGGGTACAGTTGAGGAATTGATAGAGATAAACCCAGACACTCCGAGAGCCGTGCATCAAGTCTCTGACACTGGCATTGGCAGAAAGGGGGAATATAAGTCGTGGCAGCCGACGATAAATGAGTGGAAATGTGGGCAACGACCTTTCTGCTTTATTTTAAGGATAACAAAACAGAATCGAGGTTTTTAAGATGGGAGAAAAAAATTATTTTAATAGTTCGTCAGAAATAAATTAGGGTCAACACTGACGGCAAGGTGGGCTATTATTTGTTTGTTAAAAACATGCAATAGATATTTTTTTGTTTTGTTTAAAGCACACGTGGACTGACGTACAATTTAATTATTGCCTGATGTCCTTTTTCTAAAACACATTTAAAAATACTGTCCTAACTGTACCTCTGGAAATAATTATACAGTGATTTTTATCTCAAAGCGAATTAAGCACATACATTTGACAAAACATTCCCACTAGGGTTTGCCTTTAAGCCTTAGAAATAATGACTGTGTCTGTTAACTATTACATTGTGCGAAGAAACATTGGCAAGGGGTCTGGACAGGTTTGCAGCAGTCTGATCTAGGCACACCTCACCCTCAGTTGAACTAAAGTTCAGATTTCAAGATAAAAGATCATTTTATCCTTATCCCTTCATCCCTGCTGCACCCTCTGTGCTCTGTGATGACGTGAAGTGGGAAGTAATTAGGGTGGTGGGCTTAAATCTCAGCGGTAGCTGATAATAGTTGAGCGGGGCAGGAACATTGGGGTGCATAGATACAATAAAATACCATACCTCGTCTTCGTGCTGACAACGATCCGTCGGGTGGTTGTATCCACATCCAACTGTATCTATAAACAACTTGGTGCAGACTGACATATCGAAGAAAGCCTATGTACATGAAATTATGTGATCATACGTCTTGTGGGGCTGTGTTTGTGTTGTCGTATGTCTAACAGAACTATAAACACGCTGTCAGTTTGTAGGATACCGTGACATGAGTCTGTTAGTGTTGTCAGCCTTTAGGATTCTGAAAGACGCAAGTGTTTGCCCTGAGATCCTGCAGGATATTACTACACGCGAATGTTAGCGCTGTTAGCCTCTATAGCTGACACGTGATTGTTAGCGCTGTTAGCTTCTATAGCTGACACGTGATTGTTAGCGCTGTTAGCCTGTATGACCGACACGTGATTGTTAGCGCTGTTAGCCTGTATGACACTGACACGTGATTGTTAGCGCTGTTAGCCTGTATGACACTGACACGTGATTGTTAGCGCTGTTAGCCTGTATGACACTGACACGTGATTGTTAGCACTGTATGTGGACGAACGGCACTCACGACAGTCACTTATGCTTGCACGCTGATATAAATACTGTTCTCGAGAGTGAAGACATCAGGACCACGGAACGAAACATGAAGCAGAGGATTACATTGTGTAACCGCGAAGAAACGTTGACCGTTTGAAACCGTGGTCAAGCGTGTTTCCACGAATGCGCGCGGGCGTGAAAAACACACACACACACACACACACACACACACACACACACACACACACACACACACACAATCTGATTGCATTAACACACTGGCGAACATACATGGACAAAAGCAGTTACATATACTGATTAAAGACAGATTCACAAACATGGCGTAGTTCATGGAAAGAGATACAAACATCACATTCAAACGTGTAGTGAAATTCTATAGTGTGTTTCCAAATGAAGTCTCGTGTGCAGAGATAGAAATAAATATTGATAATCTATAGAAAGTTTAGCGCTGATCTGTTGGCTGTGAATTAATCCACAGCCAGATATCTCCTACACGACTGCCGCATGCTAATCATCAAGATCACCAGGCCCACCAAGTCTACCCGGCTACCATACAATTTTCACCTCTCGGTGGAAACTCTCAACAGGAGGCTGTTAGATATATCAGTGCATCGAATAAGCCCTCAGACACCGTTATCTTCTTGGGCAGGTAAATTATACAACCCTGGATGAAGCTCCAGCTAATCCTGTCTCTGAGAAAGTTTGTAACGATAGCTGCAGAGAACACACACCCCTGGCCCAACAAAAACATACCTCAATAGACAAGGTTACAGCATCCGTTTTGTAGTGGCAAACTCTAAGGCACTAACAGACATTACTAAGGTGTTGGCTATGCTAACCCAGTCTGAAGGTAACTGTGTGGTGACTAGGTTAACGCTTATTACCTTACCAATAAACCTTTTTTTGAATGTTTACTTTTAGATATTAAAGGGATATTACTTTATCTCGTTTGGGTTAGGTTGCACAAATGTTTATATCTCATTTCGATACAATAAATTTGTCCATTAAAATAAACTCCAGACGGCAAACTGGTCTAGTGGGTACATTTATGAATAGAAACGGTAGTGCAACCCACCCGTGAATGAGCCGCTACGTTATACGCTGATTCAAACATGATACATGAGACATGACATGATATATCGCCACCAACAAGAGTGACCAGTTTCAGCTGCTGGCCTTGCTACTTGCTGATTTTAAGGAAACTACATGTATATCATATGATGTTGCCCAAGTAGGTCATTTGTGACAACAGATGAAAAAAGAACAATCCTTATGATGAAAATATAATCACTAAACGGAAGGAAATTCCTTTTCCTCATGACATGTAAGACATGTTTTCCAAGCCAATATCAAAACAATGATAATATGCGCTTTGAACCCCGGTATTTTGCGATGGTCCTTAAAATAAGCCCCGAGCGTTGACACCAGAGATATTACCGGAGACTGAAATCCAAAATGAAAGACTTTGTTCTCGCATGCTATTTTTTCACTCTAGCAGCTCTTTGATCTTTTACCCAACAGTGCGCGCAATAGACCAGATAATATAGTGCCATGCCCTTCCCCACTGAATCCTTTCATGTCATATTTTTAGTTTGAGTGTGATCGAAAAAAAGTAGTAAGATGTTTTTTTCAATAGTAGAGTTTGCTATTTCAGATACACTGAGATTAATGTAAAAAAAAACAACATGAAAGCGCCATCAACGAGCTTAAAAATCCAGTCTCCAGTCCTGGCCTTCTGTGATACATGTAAGCCACTCGTTCTGTCATCAGACTCGTCGCCACAAGGACATGGCTCCGTGCTGATGCAGGAAGTAGTCTTTTTTGCCTCAAGATGATCCCTGAATGGCCGTGAAGAAGGATATGCTCCAAATAATTTAATTTAATAATAATTTAATAATTTAAAAAAGATGCTGGCGCTGGTTTTGGTTTGAACGTCTATAGACACCCAGTGATTTGTAAAGTGATCAAAACGCCCATCTGGTCTACATAGCGGAAAAAAGAGGCCTCTCTTCTGTCACAGTCATCTGCAAGCGACCACATGGAGGTTAAAGTTCGCCTCATCATCAACCATATGCCGATCTCCAGTAACAAGTTCAAACTCTTTCAGAAAGAAACGAGCAAAGATCCAGCGCTGCTGTCGCTGAAAATAATTTATTCTAGAATGGTGGCCACAAGACAAGAAATATATTCCCGAAGAAATAAAAGCGTTCCCAGGTTCCCACGACAGGAAAGATGGACTGTTGTTTAAAATTAAGTAGACGGTAGTTGCAAAGATACTGCAGCCCGATATTGTACTGAGACTGCACCAAGGATACGTGGGTCGTGACAAGTGCCTAGCAGAGGCCATAGAAGTCTTCTTCTGGATCGGAATGTCAGCCAAGATCACCCCCCCCCCCATAACTTAATGGGCAGTTTGCAACCAGTTCTAGAACAATCAGCACAAGGATCCTTTAATGCCACACGAGATGTTATTTTCACCATGGGAAAAACTTGCTGTGGACTTGTTCCAGTACAAGCAATGGCAAGAAGATTCTCATGATCATATATTATTACAGCAAGATTTTGGAGTTGGCTTTACTGCAGTCCACGTGATCGGTTGACATCATCCCGACACTGAAATCCTAACTGTAAGACGATGGGACCGAGTTTTACAAAGCAGAGTTGTCCAAGCTTGTTTAATCAAAGTGGAGACTCAAACACACCACTCGAGCCCTATGCACATACAAATGACCTGGTAGAACGGAGCATACAGACACTCAAAAACATTCTGCATAAAGCAAACGTGTCAGGTCAAGACCCATACACCTTCCAATACAGAAGTATTTTGCTACCAAGTGGCGTGTCGCCAGCACAATGACTGATGAACAGACATTTCAGAACCAGACTGCCAGCTACACATCTACCTGTCTTGTCACAACCGCCGATGTCACTGCAACCCGGAGACACATGTATCTCCGCTGAGGACTAATAAATTTGTCTTGTCTTGTCTTGTCTTGTCTTGTCAATACAATACAACTTTATTTATCCACAAGGGTAATGGCAGATAGTGCTCGTACTAGCAGCACGCGCACGCGCACACGCACGCGCACGCGCACACGCACACACACACACAGTAGATATAGTTGGTGACCTGAGATCACCTCAGGCAAGCACAAGATCACGGCCAGTAGAGTTAATCAAATAAATGGCACGTGGAATGAATGAATTGCGGCGGCGATTGGTTTTGCAAACAGGCATCGCGTACCTACAGCCAGACCGCAATAGTGAAAACTCACGTGCCAACACATGATCAGAAATAGAGAGGGTACGGGAGGCCTTCCTAAGGATTTGCTGATGACCGAAAGCTGCCAAGTCCCTCTGCCTGACTCTGGTGATCTTGGAACAAATATTAAGAAGGGAGACAAAACTATTCCTGTTACCTAGGTAGAGGTAGACAGGAGATGAAAGAAAAAGTGATGAGACTTTCAATGAAGGACTGATAGAACCGAGTGAGGGTGACAGAGCTGACAGAGAACAGCACGTAAAAGTCAACCGTTGTGATGTCTGCAGCCTCAGAACCACGTTCTCTATTATCGGAATTGAAGATGGCGTCGCACACCACGGAAAACAGGGCAGTGCTAAAAAACCGATATCCAGTACAATTTTCAGATGCGGTGCCGTCATCGTGAACATCGTATTTGTTGAACACTGAACTTTATTTATTTATTTATTGATTCTGACATTTTTGATTAAGTAGTAGACTGCCATTACGATTATACTAAGTCTGAGAAAGGAATGGCGTCGTCCAGAACTGTCGTCTCCATCGGAGAAACTAAAAAGGCTAACTTCAACAGATGATGATGATGATGATGATGATGATGATGATGATGATGATGATGATGATGATGATGATGATGATGATGATGATGATGATGATGATGATTTTCGTATTAAACTTATATGTTCCAATGCCTGGCTTTTTCCGTTAGCCAGTAACTGAGCACACCTGCAGGGAAAGGTGAGGGTAGAGGTGACGCGCCTTGCTTGCTAACGCCAACAGAAGATTACATTTGATGACGCAAAGATAACTGGAGAAGAGAACACTTCATCTTTCTCGACCGCCTTATCGCCATTGACGTCAACTTCAGCAGGAGCCGTTAGCTACCTGTTTTTACTCTTCGCTCAGCCAAGGGTTTTCTTGCTTTTTGGGGCCTCGTGTCACGGAGTCTGTGGGAACCACTCGTTCTTCTTCACTTCTAGAAGGTACTGAATGCTTACTGTTCTTTTTCTATGGCACAGAGACGTGAGCATTTTCTCAGAAAAAAAACTCTCAAACTTCCATCTCCTACTTCTCCGGGACTGTTGCTGGCCTTAGAACCGGGGGCAATGTCTCAGAGAAGGACCATCGTACTTATTAAGGACTTCCCCTAGTGATGTTCCAAATGCCACGAACTGACTACCTGAATGTGAGATGTCTTAACTTCTTCTTTTGGTACTCCGTGTACTTTGTAAATTGAAGATAAAGAAATGCAAAAAAATTAAACTAGCCCTATAAAGAGTTCTCACGTAGCGACATCTTCTTTTGGTCGTGCCTTCTACCAGTCGAGAACTCCAACAAAAGGTCACGCTTTGATAAATGAAAAATGTCGTTAAAGAAGGTTCGATACTGGCAGAAAAAGTGAGAAAAGAGGAAAATCCAACAGTGATCTTCTTAAGGAGCTCCTCAGTTCTGGCTGACAAGCAGCTGATTGTAAACTGATTTTCATTTGTGGATAAGGTCTAATCGCTGATAACAATTATTTATTTCACACTTTCTCTCGTTTTAATATAAAAATGTTAAAATCACGAAAATATTTTTGCGAAAAGGTTGGGAGACGACACATTGCATTTTTTTCAGTCAATTTATCAAAACTGTATTGTTAGTTGCAGTATATCCTCTGACAACATTGTTGATTATTGGAATTTATCGTAGCGGTAGGTAATGAGAAGTCATCTCTTGAAAGAAGACTTTTAAACTGTACAGTAGCTTATAATCATCAGTCTCTTGTAAACAGTTCATTAAAGACCAGAGTTAAATCACCAGTCACCTGTAAGCTGTAAAGATAAGATCTGGGTCACAATTTTCAATCATTCGTAAACTGTTCATTAAAATCTAGATTATACTCATCAGACACTTTAAACTGTGCTTTAGAGACTGGAGTTAAAGCGGCGAGTCCCTTATAAACTATACAATAGTTTCCTGGATTAAAATTAGGACTGTGGACGGTGCCAGCATTTAGACATGTTGATTTTTGTGTTGTGACTGTTCGGCAACATGGGTGCTCCCACAAGGCAACAGGGGGGAGGGGGGCATTATTACCTGTGTTAAGATGGCGATTACAAGGCCAGGATCATCCTGTGCTACATGCTTCTCTCTATCATTCTTAACCAAACACACACAGTGAGTGTAAAAGTGAGATTCACACAGAAATCAATGTCTTCCAAGTGTGCTTTAAAGAGAGTGACAATGTTAAAGGCCAGTGACATGTAAACTAGAAATGAAATCAGACAGGATACTGCAAGGAGAGTCGGTCTGAACCATCTCTGTCTTGTCTGAGAATCTCTCAGCGCGGTAAATAACACAGGCATAGAGTCAATAAAATCGATATACTCATTTGGAGACAGACAGACAGACAGACAGACAGACAGACAGACAGATTGGTTAATGTTAGTGCTCTGTTTCTTTTTAAGAAGGATATCGAGGCAATAAAAAAATAAACAAAAACCCTCGAGTTTTGTGAGGAGGGAAGCGAGCTGATGAAGGGATGGACTCCATTGTTACCACGCTGTCGCCAAGTCTGTCTACTCCGGTTTGCGCCTTCCGGCGATTGGAAGCACATGGGAGACTACTTTTGTAAACTGAAATACCACAGCAAACCTTGAATGACAAACTCGACTTGTTTTGAAGCCTGTGACTGCAGCAACCGCAGAATGGAGATAGCTGCACGATGATGGCTCATTCACCGCGACCCACAGTGGCCTCACCTATCTTCAGACTGGCGCTGGTCTAGCGCTCCTGTTGTGTGTGTGTGTGTGTGTGTGTGTGTGTGTGTGTGTGTGTGTGTGTGTGTGTGTGTGTGTGTGTGTGTGTGTGTGTGTGTGTGTGTGTTCAACGCTGTGGGCGCGACGCCACTGCGGCATCCTCCTGACGAAATGATCGATAGCTGTGAGCCCCAAGGGCTTGAATATAACGGCGGCTCTCATTCCGAGTCATCCTATCCGTTTTCAGCACGACCATTTTCTGTCTCTTTGCTTTGTTTTTTGTTTGTTTGTTGTTTTTTTTTTGTCTATGGAGTCTTACAAAAATCATCAAAGATTCTGCTCGGTTAATGAAACATATCTATGTTAATAATAAAAAAAATCAGAGTTTTTTTTCTCTGTTTCTCTTTATTTTAAGGGGAGAATAATTCACACCTATCTAAAGACACCATTTAAACTCTGGTTACTGAACTCATAAAAAGCGGCAACCAAAGAGCTTCGAGAACATTCAAATGAGACTTTTTTTCATAAAAAGATACTGACGTCATACCAAAACACAGGTGAGAATGTAAATGTCTAAACGCTTGTACCTTGCAAAGGAAACAGTGTTATTTGCAGATTCGGAGACTTCAAATCTTCTAAAAGCGAAACAACAACAACAACAACAACAATAAAATCCTAAGCACGTCATGTGACAAGAGTTTCGAGCTACTTTAATTAGTCTTTCAAATCTTTGGTAGATAATTTGTACATATAAATTTTATGTGGGGCATTACGTACAAAAAAGACGCATGGTGTTGTCCGGCGGCTGTTAGAGGAAATAAAAATAGAAAGAACTAAACAATAGTATTATAAATAACATTAGTAAATATTTTTTTTAATTTACAGAGCTTTTTCTCCCGGATGGACGTGAGCTTGACGACTTCAAACGAACCGACCACCAACCGTACAAGAAACACCGGGGAAAGCTGAACGGAAAATACCATGAGAAAAACATGAACTGCATGCATGTCTATAACTGTAAAAATGAGGGGTGGGCGGAGTAGTATGAAAGATATTTTTGAAAAAGCTGGTGTTCGAGGCCAGACATGAAAGCACACAAGCACAGGCACAATTCGAAACGAGATGGGCAGAGAACTCCAAACAGTGGGGCCTGAGAAGAACAAGAAGCGTCTATGGAATTTCTCCTGTCTGATGCATGGCCCAGAGAAGAAGCAGAACACAAGCAGAACGAAGAGACCGAGTCGGATGATAAAGCGCCAGTAGATCACACCACGGACGCGTATTGGGTGGACTGCTGTCTGTCTGCCGAGACCAACGCTTAGCCTCTTACGAAGTCCTCCGCTGTTAGTCTCGGCGAGCTTTAACAACGAATATGACTAAACCGGAAGCTTTGTACACGCCAGCCTCGTTCTATGACTTAACTTTAAAAAATCGTCTGCAAGCAGTCCAGTATAACAAGTTCGTGCTCAGACAGGTTTGCTGGGGTAAGGCCGTGAAGACAAGGGTAGCACCAGGGGGCGATCTTGTCATCAACGCGAGCTCAGACTGACAGCTAGTGAAGCTCGTGGAAGAGAGGGTTTAACAGGGTCCACTTTTCGCCTTCGGAAAACAAGTGACGATATTTCGAGCAGTTTGAACCTTAAAAATTATGAAAAAGCAATAAAGTACTGTCTTTTGTAATATCATACAATATTAACAGTCTGTAACAAGCAAGTACGAAGCAGTGTTCATTATAGCTCAACAGTTTGTCAAATACAATGATACTTTATTGTCTTTAAAGCTTAGCTGTCTGTAAAATACGATGATACTTCATTGTTTTTGTATAGGTCAGCAGATGCCTGTAAAATACGAACATCATACATCACTGCCTGTGAACCCTGTGAAGCTCCACACAACTATTGTGAAAGCCAAGTACAGTACTATAAAAAACGATCAGTGATAGGTAATGACCAATTTTTGTTGATTATATATCAGCAATGATGATGTCAGTACAACGAAGCAAAAGCAAACAAATAAAAACAAGTAAACAAACAAGTGAGAAACAGAGAGAAAGGGGAAGTAATTGTTAAACAATTTGCCCAAAAAAGCCGCGGCTTCAGAAAGTGCTTCCAGAGGTAAGACAGTATCATCAATGAGGATATATTATGAAGATCTTTGACTCAGCTGATTACCTTCATTAAACATTCTGTCTGACAAGTGGTTATCTCCCTTAGCTCGTCCATGCTCGAGTCGCACATTTACTACAAGTGGCCTTCACAGCTCACACTGTTCCATGCAAGAGTATATATAATGATACAATTTGTGTTGTTGTTCGGGTATGTAATTTGTTGTTTGATGTAGTTTGATACTCGTTTACACATTTGTTTGTGGTTTATTTAATGAAATTACTTTAGATACACTTTAAAATTCTAGTTTTGTTCTGGCTTTATTTTAATTTTTGCATTTGTTGTTGTGAGCTTAATATTTTCCTGTTTGTTTGCTGCAATAACCAGAAAAGCAGATTAAGAGATGAGGAAGTAAAAGGACACACACACACACACACACACACACACACACACACACACACACACACACACACACACAGATGGGGGAATTAAAAAACAAACATGTATTTCTTGAGGTATGAATATAGTCAAATAGCAAGGAAAAATTCTAGCAATGTGTTGGAAATCATACAAATATTACACATAAAAGTCGCATTCACATACAAAATGATTAAAGATGTCTCAAAGAACTTAAGGCATTAAAGAGAATAAGCATCTACACATATATCTCCACGCACATAAATCTTCTTATTCCTTTCGACCCCAGTGGAGCATAGGGCCCCAACTGCACCACGCCAGCGAACCCGGTTCTGGGCCTCCCTCCCCAGTTTGGCCCATGTCATTCCAGCTGCCTCCGCCTTGACGTGGTCCGATCTTCTCCACGTCTGTCTGGGTCTCCCAACCCTACGCCTCCCCTGTGGGTTCCAGTCCAGAGTTTGTCGTGTTAGATTTCCGGCCGGCTTTCGCAGGGTGTGGCCGATCCAGCCCCACTTTTGCTTCTTGATGTCTTGGCTGGCAGGTTCTTGGTTGGCTGTCTCCCACAGGTATGCATTGGAGATCTTCTCGGGCCATCTGATGTTGAAAATGTGGCGCAGACATCTGTTGATGAATGTTTGAATCTTGTTGGTGATGGTGTTTGTCACACGCCATGTCTCAGACCCATATAGAAGGACAGATTTTACTTTTGTATGAAAGATGCGGATCTTGGTGTGCTGAGATAATGCCTTGGAATTCCACATGGGTCGCAGGATGTGGAATGCTTGCCTGGCTTTATTTATTCTGCTCCTTACATCTTCATCTGCACCTCCATCCTTGGTGATTATGCTGCCTAGGTAGGTGAAGCTGTCAGTCTCTGTGATACATTCCCCGTGTAGTTGAAGTGGGGCTTCTTGCTTGTTGTTGACCCGCATTACCTCTGTCTTCTTGATGTTGATTGTCAGGCGGGTTGTCGTTGCTTCTTCTGAGAGCCGAGTGAGCTTTGCCTGTGCATGTTGTTGCTTGTGGGACAACAGGCTGATATCGTCTGCAAAGTCGAGATCCTCAAGTTTCATGGCAAAGGTCTACTGAATGCCTGTGTTGCTGTTAGAGGTTGTTCTTCTCATGATCCAGTCTATGACGATCAGGAAGATTGTCGGCGAGACCATGCAACCTTGCCTTACTCCAGTCCTCACTGCAAAGGGGTCCGTCAGCTTTCCATTGTGGATCTCCTGGCATGTCGAGTCTTTATACAGCTGGTGGATGATGGCAATGAACCTTGGTGGAAATCCGTAGTGCTCCACAAGAGGCAAAGTAAGCATTAAGGCAAAAGACAACATTGTAGTTATCATTTTAGCCAAGTGTCAAAAATAAGATAAATCGGTGTTTAAATAAATCTGTAGCTATATTTTGGTAAGTGTGATTTGTATAGCTATGTTAGTTTAGCTCTTATTAGGCAGTTTTGAGTGACAGACAGAGCTTGTTATTGATGTGTCCTCACAAGTGAATGATCTATGCAAAGATTCACTCATTTGGTAACGAAGAACAATACCTCATCAGTGTTAAGTTTCGAAACAAATCTGTAACTGCTCCAGAGAAACGATATTCTTTCTTTTCGTTTTCTCGAAAATAAGGCTGTGCTGTCCTGAAATTGCAGCAAACTAAAAATTTTCTTTAACTCTATCCTTTTAGTTAATACAAATAAAGGTTTTTTGTTTGCCTTTGCTTTGGTATCTGACCTTCGTCTTGTCTATAAAACGAATAAAGAAACGCTCCAGCGAAAAATCCTTATGCAAGCGAACAGACTGACAATACGTCCGTCTTTACTGAATGTCTGGTCTCAATCCAGTTTATTTTTTACTTAAGCCAGCAGGAAGACATGAAACGACTGGCACCTCAATTATTGTAAGCAATTGGTGGACATCAAAGAAACGGAGCTGGAAAACAAGGAAGTGTCTTAGCTTCAAATTACGGACAGATCTGGTCACGTGTATACTGACAGCCAATGACAGATTAGGTCAGAGGTTTACTAACAGCCAAGAAAGGGTTGGATCACTTGTTTACTGACAGCCAAGAAGAGATTGGGTCACGTGTTTACAGCAGTCATTTATTGATTGGATCTTGATTATGCTACAGTTTTTACTGTGGTCACGGGTTTCCAAGTAGAGTACAAAGACAGAAATACGCAAAGGTAAACAAGAGCTCGAGCTTATCCAGACGAACAGAAGGACCGCCACATTTAAAGGTCAAGAGATGTCTTTCTTAAAGAATGAGGACAAGGCGCGTTATCGAGCTAGTCAGAGAGAAAGACAAACAAAACATAATCGGAAAAAAACAAATATTCTGTGAAACAGAGCAAAACTCAACGAGAAAAAAAAACAGTTGGCTTATTGTTGTTCCAGTGAGATAGTCAATGACAGGTAAGTGCATTTGTTTAGGGGTTCTGGTCGTTCTTTACATGTCAGTGAATTTAGGTACTTAAGAAATCTCTTTCTCTTTGCTCTGTGTGTGTAGGGGGGTGTGTGGGTGTGGGTGTGGGTGCGTCCGTGCGTGCAAAAATAACTACCAGTTTGCTATCCTTCCGTGAACATTCCTTTAGCATCATATTTATCCTTACTTTCAGATAGCCACAATCATCTATATGTTCGTCTGCTTAAAATGTTTAGGACGTCCTTTTCAGCACTGATGTAGAATAAACTGATAAATAAGAGAATAGATAAATGGAAAGATGCCAAAATGATGTAAGGTGCGCACGACCCTTCAATGGCACACAATAATAAATAAGCATCTGCCACCACGTGTTTGAGCCATAAATACATAGTCGCACACACTCCTATTATCCTTCTGTACATTTTACATACAGAGTTTTCGAACCTTCTCCCCTCCCTCACCGTACATCTATCCCCTCCTTCCTCTATTCTACTGCTGGTCAATGTATGACTTGTGTCAGACACATCCATTATATTGTCGATCTTACCGCCGAACAATCGAGCCACAGCGAGAAGAAGACACGTGTTTCGACCCACCTAGAGTTAAGCCGCTTTTCTCAACCCTTCCTCTCCCCAGTTTCCCCTCCCCCACCCCCACCACCCACCCCGCACACACATACCCTACCCATTACCACCACCACCACCACCATTCCTCCCTTCACCTCTACGCACACTGCGACCGATGCAGCTGCAACAAAACGCCGTGCTGCGAACGCAGCAACGCACTGCAGGCAAGGGAGACCACCGCAGGCCTCTGTTGTACTCCTGGTGCTCCAACGGTCTTTGTAGCTTCGTTCAGGAACGAAGCAGCACTCGCGCTCCTCGCTCTCGTGTTACGACGGAGTCGTCATTGAAACTTGTGGTGAACTTGCGAAACTACTTGCCTTGCATCGCTTCAATCTTTCAACGGGATGTGAAGTGTATTTATTCTTCGCCTTATTTTCCACAGACGGAGCCTTATTATTTTCCAAGTACACGTGCTTAACAGCCTGTGAAGAAAGCACACTGCTAAAATATTCAGCCGTTTAGTGCTACAAAAACTCCTCCTGGGTTCCGATTCGGTTGTGTTGTCTAACAGTTTAACAGCGCGTCCGCGCGTGGTCCAGACTTTATCCTAGCCCACCAAGTCAGGGCAAGCTGCTCGGAAACATTGGTCCACCCTCACTTCATTTTAAGGTCTTTCATTCTGAACTACGAAGCAAAGGTAAGACTCGGATCTCGTCTTTTACAAATATTGATATAAACTTTTCTGGGCATGTCGTGATAAGTTAGGCTTTGATGCGCTTTTCATCCCCAAGTCAGTTTTTGTTTCCGTTGTGTCTTTAGTCTTACAGCTGTAGATGTTGAGCTTAGATTCTAAATTGAAATTCCCTTTTATTAAAAGCTTAGAGAATTAAGCTAAATCCCTTCATTAAGACATAATTAGACTACTTAAAGGAAACGTTATCGATTTTTCGCTAGAATATTTAAAAGTTTTAATTATAAAACCGGCCAGAGAATTAGCGAGTCACTGGCAGCCTCTTGAACGCAGTGATCGCACGTAAGCCCAGCGTTTGCAATCGTACATTGGAAATGATTGAAATCTCTTCAAATAATCAATACAGGTTAATGTGTTGATCTCAGACTGTTACTGTAATAAGACAGCAAATACACAAAGACCAGAGCAAACAAGACCGATGATTAACGACACATCTATTGGATATATCACACACTGATTGAGTTATTTTATTTGTATTACAAAATATCCAAATCTAGTGATGGAGAGACAGACTATAGGATGCACTTCCCGAGAAAAACCAAAGAGAAACGTGTTTGTCACGTGACGTGTTAAAGCCGAAAATATTGAAAGCATCCGCTTCGCACTACTTTCTGTCGCCTTGCTTGGAGGTCGGTGAACAGGCAAACTTGAGTCTAAAGTTCCTTTTAGCACCAAGCAAAGACACTGCTTCATATTCAGGTCTCGAGGAAAATACTTTTTTAAAAAAATCTCTTGACTTGTGCATTTCGAGGCTCGACAGGTCTGAAGCGTCCAAATAATCTGCGAAAGACGAGAAACCGATTCTGCCACCCTTCTGATTACGCAGTTGATCTGTTGGTTTTGACTGCTTCAAAGGTCGTGGAAAATTGACCTGCTTCAGAAGATTAAACGAGAGAGCGTACTTTCCCCCAAAACCAATTTCACAATCCGTGAAATTCGCCCGGAATTTCCAAAAACCAAAGTTGAATTGAGACTTTTTTTCATCAAGGCGTGTGTTGTTTCTTCTTAGTGCTACTGTGGCTAATTACACTGTAGCTAGTCCCAGATCGATTTCGTCGAAGTGAATGTACAAAAGGACAGGATATTGATAGTTGACAGGCAGAGAAAGGCAGTAGGCCTGGCCCTTGCAAGATCGTCTTTGTTGTACCATCCTCTCTTCTGTCCTCGTCATGCAGTCGATGTGAAGGACAACCTTAAGGTTCTAAGATCAACATGGATGGTCGATATTCTTTGTCGCTGTCAGCTTTCTGTGTCGGTAAAGTGAGTCATCTGAAGAAGAACATCTGTGTTGTCTTACTAAAGTTTATCGTCTGAAAGGAGAACACAGCCTGTCGTTCAGGAACTGCACAATCTGAAAGTTTTATTAGACAAGTGGATTTCATGTTGTTTTTGTTTATTATTATACCTTTTCCTGTAGAAAATGTAATTATAGGGAGGAAAGGTCTGCTAGCTAGATTAAAAACAATATAGTCTTGTCGTTATTATATGGTTACTATATAGTCTTTCTTTTGCGATGTCTGATTTCAAGCAAGTAAACTGTTTACTATTTTGACTTGCAATCAGCCGGTCCTCTAATGTGTTTGAAGGAAGACACACATACATTCGCGTCTGTTACCTTAGTAAACAAGACTTTGTACGAGGCTACTCAGGTATTTTTCTTCCTGTCAAAATTGTTTAGATACTCTAATCATGCATCACTTGCTCCGAGCATCCAGACAGAATTTTTCCCAGCAAGTGTCGGTAGCATTCAAGTTAATGGCAAGACGATAGCGAAATATGCCCTCGGCAAATCGTGGTTCTTGTCTTTGAGGATGGGATTTTTAAATTCAATTTTTCTCACCACTGTTCCTTTTAGTGGTTATAATATCAGATCCACTTCTTATCTTTTCGTTGCTCCAACAAATGAATGTTGTATTCTAGCTTCAAGAGAAATTGAGTATGTGTCAAGGTATTTTGTGTCATTTTGTTTCATTCTCCAAATGTTTGATGTCAGACTTCAGGTTTTGTCTGCACCTGTACCAGGAAAACAGGAAGTACGAGTACAATGAACAGGAAGTTTGTCTGGAATTTATGAAAACAAGAGCGGCCCTGCACCAGATAGCAATGTTCATGATTTTGGTGAAGAACCCAAAAAAGTTGTGTCTAATAAAATCGTGTGTCATTCCGCAGTAGGAAAATAGTAAAGGAAGACAAGAGTAAAGTTGTTTGACTCACAGCTCCCAGATCCCAACCCATCGTCATCAACAGCAACAACAACATCAGCAACAAAAAGCAGACCGGTTGTAATCAAGCTCGACGTGAGGGCCAATGGGGATTCAGCAATCCAAAGGACGTAGCCTGGCCTCCATAGAGAGGAACAGCAGCCGTCGAAAGTACCTGCCGGCCAACGGACCTTCCTGCAACGGCCACGATTCTGCGGCCACTGCTACCATCGAAGACAAGGCCGCACAGGAGTTGCCTCCCTTCACAGACCGCCAGAAGGAGCTGGTGGTAGCGACGTGGAAGGTGGTGCAGGAGGATATTGCAAAGGTCGGGGTCACCATGTTCATGAAGTAAGTGTCTTTTTAAATTTTGTTGTTGTTTTTTTTTTTGGTTTGGGTGTGTGAAAGGGCGCATTCTTGTCCGTATTCATGTAATTTTTTCGTGTCCAGGTGAAAGTGATTTTGCGTGTGAGGATTCGTGTTGAATCTGAGTGTTCATGTGAATGCGATTGTGACGCTTCGAGTTTGTGTGAATGCGATTGTAAATGTGAATGAACTACCGTACTGCGGCGCAAGCTTTGTCATGAATCATACTCTTGTGTCACTAGCTCTGTCGGCTTTTCAGAGAAACCAAGTTTTTATTGTATTTCTTGCCGAAAAATAGTTCGCCAAACTGTTGTCTTGTTGTTCTAAAGGCAAACTGAATGACGTTATAAATCTTTGCACACAAGTTGGTGTTGGCACTGGTGAGGGTGGGGGTGGTTCAGCTGCTGCTGCAGTCACTGTGTGAAAAGTGGCCAACACAGGTTGTCCTTCGATGCGCTCTTAAAGACCGACCCACCCTACAACAACTCCCTTCCCTGAGGCAACATATTCTCACGTCGCAACAACTCTGTTGTCTTTAAATCCACCCATAAATTGTCTTCTCGGTCTTTTGCAGTGCGTAGAGGGTGCAATGGACCGTTTAAGACGTTTTCTCGGTGACGTGTGAAATGTGATGTACATGCTCTTTCGAGCGCGTGGCCGACGCAGTACGGTCTGTCATTAGCGGTGTCTGTCTCGTCTGGTCTATGTTTCCGACATCGGAGCCAAGTCTTTAGGAAGCCGGCTGCCCTGTCCGATCTAGAGTCTACCGAACGTGCTGTTGTGCAAGAGTCGTGCGCAGGTCATAACGACACATCCGCTTCCGGTGGAGCCCGCGTCTGTATTCTGAGAGGGTATCTCAGTAGACCTTCAAATAATCAGGACTGTTTGGTATCCTCTTTCTCTCTCTCTCTCTCACACACACACACACACACACACACACACACACACACACACACACACACACTTTCGCTCGCTCTCTCGCTCGGACATGTCAATGTGGGTACAGACCATGAATCATGAACGCTTTCCTTACTGAGAGTTTCTAAACCACGGGCCGGAGGCCTTCTAAACGCCTCCTATAAAGCATGCGCAGTCGATCTGCTCTTAATGATCCTTAAACAAGCGCAACCTTTCCTTAATGGCTCTATCTCAGCTGCAGGCTGCACTTACTGGTCTAAAAAAAACATACAGCGTGGTCCGTCCTAAAGAAAATTTAAGCGCAGTTATCTTAAACCTACAATCAGTGAACATTTCGATGGATTTTAACCGCTTGGAACAGATTTCTAGATCAGATGACATCAGGTGACTACAACCCGCCACATGCGCCGCGATAGAAAGGAAGATAAAGCACCAGCCTCTGAATTCGACAAAATATTAAATTAGTTATCGCACTAAAACAAAAAGATAATAGTTTAAGATGCTCTCATCTGTACTGACCTCTTTGTCAGTAAGCTCTCAGTTGTCTTCTGCGTTAGACACGTGAACTGTCTCATTATTTAGAGAAAAAAATGATTCGCGGTCAGAAAAGCTTAAGAAATGCAATGCTTGCATTGAAAGACGATGTTTGTGATGCACTGTATGTGAGGCCTAGTATTCCTCTTTCTCTCTGTCTCTCGATTGCTTTCCATTTCCAGTGCCAACAGCCCACGAGTGTTTCATTTGAGACCCAGTCATCTCCCGCCCATTACCTCAGTTTTTCCGGTTAGGATATTGTTGTCCATGTTTTACTGTAAACAACACCTGATGTTGTCGTACAAAGTTCCTTTTATTGTTGTGTCCCAGAGGACCAAGTAGTCAAAACAGCAGCTAGAACTGATTATTGACAGAAAGCAGGAAAATCGATTAGACAATACCAAATTGTGATCTTGACAACGGTTATTATTAGATGCGAGATTTGACAAAGACTGTCCTTTTAATGACCTTTGTTCTTTCTTTCTTTCAGTGATGCTGACCTTTTGTCAGTCTTATTGGAAATCTTTCACAGACGCAGATACGAAAACACTTTCTTTTTCTTGTGTAATCTGTTTCTTGGTGTTTTTATGCCTTTTTCCCTTGGTGCATAGACTAGCTGTAAATATCTACATGTCAACAAAAATACACGGTACATAAACGCATCAAACATGGATAAAAAGTCAAACAGATGCAAAGACACAGGCGCAGACACAGAGGAAAGCACGATGAAAAGTTAAGACAGAAGACTGAGGTTATCTCCATTCCATGTTCTATTTTTATCCTTCTCTGTTTAAAAAAAACAACCCAACTTTCTTTGTTGCCTGCTGTGATGGTAGCCAACTCATTACTGCAGCTCTTTAAGACTCCATCCGCACACCGTACAGTTCAATGCACTTTCTGTGGAATCTCATGAAACTTTAACTTACTCCATTAAACACGTCACTTCCGTTTTCATCCACATTTTGCTGAAGACATAATGAACGAAATATATTGATCTTACGTCATTTCCTCGCGACCAAAATGTCCCCGTATCTAGAAGCAGATTTGAAAGAAAGCATACATTCTTCGCTTGTAAAGCCAAAGCAGCTTCACAACATGGTGGTGGACTTCCTAACTGGTTCAACGCTTGTCTCCTTAATATGTAAACCACCCGGAACGTCAGTGTCACAAAACCTCGTAAATATCTTTATTACAAACTCCACCCACATGTCATCATTAATTTTATGGCCAGTCATTTATGTTCCATTACCCAATCACAGTGATGATAAAACAGCATCATCTTCGCTCAGTCAAGCATCTAACGAACCATATTTCAGATTTTTTTTTCCTCTAGATGAAGGGAGAAAAAAGTGCAGATGTCCTACAGCTTCTTGGCTAATTAAAGAATAGTTCTGTAGTGAACGTTAAGGCGTTTTCCAGGTGTAATTTTGAACAAAGGTCCATAATTGTATAATAAAACTTTAAAGAAGCTGATTTATTACTTCAAACCGAATACTTTTTGCTGAAATGAAGACACCTTTAAAAGTTTTTACAAGATCAGATTAGGTTTTAAAAATCTAAAGAACTACTTAACTGCTCGTGTTTAATTGAAGTATTTTTAGCGTGTGTGTGAGAAGGTGCGCGCGTGTGTGTGTGTCTGATCGCGCACGCCCTGTGAACTTTTTTATTTCCTACATCTGCACACCTGAGGTCTACAGCACGTGTATTTTCCACGTGTGAGTGTTTCGCACCTTTAACTCACCTGTCAGGAAGCTGGCTAGGAAATCAATCACCTGTCTAACTTTCTTTCCTATTATACGAAGACAGAGGTCGCTGCTAGCGGCCAGCCACTCAGTGGAGGCAATTTTGTTCCTCTCTGGAAAGATAGAACATTAATGAACTACGACATGAATCATGTGTGTAAAACAAAGTATGTCCTTTCACAATGATTTAAAATTTAACACTTCTGCGAAAAAGTTTCTTACAAAGTGAGACAGAAAGAAATAAAAACTTAACCTAATTACAATAATTATCTAATAATGTGCTAATTACTTTAGCAAAACCGAAACACACACACACACACACACAGAAACAAATAAAAAAGACAGAAATCTTCACAAATAAAAAAAGAAACATAAAAACAAAAACAAAACAAACGAACAAAAAAACAAACAAACAAGGAAATAAAACGGACATAAGATCGAAAGACAGACAGACGAATACTTTTTCTCCTGCCGTCAATATAAAGCTTGAAAATGTTAATAGACTAAACCGAATTCTTTACGATATGAGGAGAAAAATTCAACATAAGAATATGAAAGACAAACGTAGAAATATTTCTACCTGTTGAACACGTTTTCTACTTTTATCTCCCTATTTTATACTCTCTCTCTCCTTCCCTTCTTTCTCTTTCATTATCTGTCCCTTCCTCCTTTTCTTTCTCTTTCTTATCCTTCTCTCGTGTGCATATTACAACCCTACAAGCAGGCTCGTCTCACCAGCCTCGTATTTACGGCTAAGCAGGACAATCAACAAAAGCATCTGTAGAGGTGAATGTTAAGGGAAGAAAAACTCCAGGAGAAACAGCGCCGACGATGATGTGAGATTTCATGCGACTCTCAAGACAGGTGTCCCACACAGACCCCCACCCCCACTCCCCGCACTCTCAGCAGCACTAGACCAGGCTTCTGAGATCAGCAGAACAACGACCCCTCGAAACTTCCTGATCGCATCTTTTCATTAATTGGCTGATTGTTCTTGAAACAAATTAAGAATCTAATAAGAGTGAACATGGACGTCGCTGTTGTGAGCTGAAATATAGTTTGTGTTCTCTTGTCAGAAGATTACCATTGCGGTTTTTGGCAGTTAACTGCCCAGCACTAGGCGCCATCGCATGTCCGCAGGTTTGCGCAGCACGTGACGTCACCTTTTCAAATGTCAGGGAGGTGGACGAACCTCCCTTCAACCTCTCTATCTCTTTCTTACTTTATTGCGCGCGCACATGCACCCTTAATTAAGACTGGTTGCTGCAGCTGCTGATGGTGCTGCGCTAAAGGTGGAGAAGGACCATCATGCAAGGTGGTGAAGCGCGACTCATGTTACCCAGAATCCATCTTCGACGTGCTGTACAGCACCCGGCAGGAATCCGTCGCAAGGCTGTCTGGCATGCCTTCAGGAAATTAATCCCTCTTTGTGAATTTGTGCGCGTGCCTATTTTTGGGTTTGCGAGCGTGCATGCGTGCGCGTGTGGATGGGTTGGTTGGTGGGTGTAGGTTTGTGAGATTTATGTTTGTGTGCGTGCGGGCGTTTGTGTGTGTGTGGGGTGTGTGGGCGTGTGTGTGACTGTGTGCATACGTGTACCAGTGTGTGTGTGTGTGTGTGTGTGCGCGCGCGCACGTGTTCTTCTCTCTTTCTCTATCTCAGCGGCACCAGATCAGCTTGTGTGTGTTTATTGTGTATACTTGCTTTGTGTGTTTGTTCCTCCGTGTGCATACCTGTGTGTTTGTATATATGTGCCAGAGCTTGCGTTGTTACGTGCCTGTATTCCCTCCCCTGCCCCATGTGTGTGTGTGTGTGTGCGTGGCTGTTAATCCCCCCTGTATCACTTGCACGGCGGCAGACCGCACCCTGTGCCAGGTCATGTAAGCCTTACTGCCAACAGCTCAGACACCTTACAAGTGCACGGTGCACAGAACATCTCGCGCTCCAGCCGCACCCACTGTCCGTCCTGTGGTCGCTGTGGTTTTCGAAAGGTGACTTACGTCTATTCAGGGTCATCTTTCTTTAAATTCTTCTCTTCCTCACGTGACATTCATCACCATAAAAGACGACACAAAAAAGGGATACGGAGCCTTAGAGAACAGTTTTAGATAAGGTGTCGTTTCCAGCGACATGACTGAACCAGACCAGCTTCACCATTGTGAGCGGGGGGGGGGGAGGGTGCTGGGGGACCCACAAGGGTGGCGACCGAGCTCCGTACGAAATCGTTGGATTTCTGGTCCTTGTAAGAAATTCCGAGCAGCTTTCTACGGCACTTGGTTTCAAATTCCCGGAACCGTTTTTCCATCTCACGCAACGTCCACGTCTCACATCCGTACAACAGGATCGGAACGATGAGGGGACTTTTATCTGGTAGTAAATCCTAGCTGTTTGCTATGCCATGGGTCGCCACCTGGTTGCAAGGCTGTGATTCTCGGGGAAGCGGATGGCCGAGTGGTTAGAGCGCTGGCGTCCGAACCGAGAGCGCGCCGGTTCAATTCCCGATAAGCGCAGCATACTTCCCCCCAGTCGACCCAGCTGACGGGAATGGGTACCTGACTCTATACAGGGTTGGGGAAGGTAAGGCAGCGAGGGAGAGGAGATTGGCACCACCCTCATGTAAAAGCTGGCCCCGAGAAAAGTGGGATCTCTAACACCTCACTCCCCCACGACCTGAAAAGGTTATGGGAAGACCTTTACCCTTACCTTATTCTCGCTGTGATCAAGCCTTATAGTTGCTAACTTGCCATGAAAGGCCAGCAGCAAACCTGCTTTGATTGTCCTGACAGGCGCCGGAAATTGTCGCTCATCTCGGAGATCTGATGAAGTGGAAGTGTATGGGAGAAGATCAAACTGTCGCAGGCTTCATGTCACCTGCGCGACCTTTCAGAGCACAACTTTCAACGACAGGACTAATTTCCTTATAGAAGGTGTCTGAATGCCCTGGTATTTTGTCATTTCCGCTTGCCCTTACACAACATTTCCAAATGTTTTATATTTAAATAACCTTCCCTTCACCTTTTGCTTTAAAGTACAGTATTGGTCAAATAATTCTGAATGCAGGCAAGGCACCGTTGTCTCGTGGACTGAACCAATGTTCTCAGAGTCCTTTTGAGGAATTTCTTGCCACTCCTGCTGAAGAAACTTGTACAGCTAATTGCAGTCACCTGCTATACGAATACGAATGATTTATTTGTTAGGCCTTTGGGCCCATTCAAAAAGATTGCCATGCAACATGTTACAGGGAAGATAGTACACAATAGATGCAGAGTGTCATTAGCATAGAATAGCATCTCTTTTCTTAGCCGCTATATATAAAAGCTTGGCAAGATTGGACAGAATTGTTTCGTTTTTTGTTGACATAAAATTCTGCAGTTTGGAATTATTGGGTCTAATGTGGTACATTTTCGGAATGAAATTTTTTCTCAGATCTTTCAGGCATGGACAACATAATATGAAATGGAACTCATCCTCTTCATCAATTTGACACATAGGGCATATTTTACTTATATTGTTGTCAGAATATCTTAACGTATGTGTCATTATATCCAAAATACCAAATCGAAATATCACTAATGCATTTCTGATGAATCTATTGACATCTAAATCCAAATACATCTCTCTGTGAGTCACAGATTTAATTGATTTATAGAAACTAAACCTTTCACTGCTATTGATTATAAAATCCCACTCTTGCCAGAGTCACTTGCTATAGAGAGAGAGAGAGAGAGAGTGTGTGTGTGTGTGTGTGTGTGTGTGTGTGTGTGTGTGTGTGTGTGTGTGTGTCGAAGGGGGCGTGCGTGAGTGTTTAACACTGAGTCAGCAACTGCACAACCCTAGGTCGCCTCCATCCGAAATCTGCTAGCAAAGAGATGTAAAAAAAAAAAACCAAGGCCCACAATCTTTGCTGTCGTTGCAACAATTGATTTACCGCTGTGCCACCAAGACCCGTTAATTGTTTATGAGATTAAACAGAAAGACAATGATTCGCAACGTGAACTGAAGTGTCGTACTGTCTTTCCAGCCTCTCTCTTCACTTCATTCGAGAAAATCGAAAAGGTTACAAAAAGGTCTTTATGGTAGGGGGGAAGACTCACAGCGTCAGAAATAAAGATTGACGGAGTACGAACAACAAATTTCCCGAAATCTAACCAAGGAGTGGACAATTTTCAGAGCCAGTGTCAGTCTGAATGAAAAGAAAAACTTGAGAAGAGGAGCCAGGGACTGAACGGTTCCTTTCTAACTCGTCTGGAAGCAAATGACGGGGTGCGGCATATTTAACAGCATGACTATCGACGATGGCTATTTTCGTAAAGTCTAAGTAGATGCAACTCATTATTGTATGTGGTCTATCTTTGTAAAGTGTTACAAATGAAGGAGAACTTGAGTGTGTTATCTTGTAATATGCGGAACTGGGTTCTTTAGCGCTAGCTTGATGTTCTGGATCTGCGCCATATTCACTGATCTCTGACCTGGTGCCATTCGTGGGAAGCTGGGCTGAAGGAATCGTTGAGAGTTGCAGAGTTTCAGATTGACCTCAATGGGCGTGATATGAAAACCGCAAAATGCGCTTGAGGACCATCCTTCGTCTTGGAGAAGAATTCATCGAAATTGCGCGTGAATCATGAGAGTTTCCGAGTTGCTGACCAAAAAAGGTCTTGGGTCTGTGCACTCTGATTTTTTTCTACAAAACGTTTCTTTTTGTTAAAAATCTTTATCGTATTTTGTATCCCTCTAGTTTGTATCATCAATTTATCTCTTCACTGCCCTTTGCCTGTCTTTGTGTCTCTGTCTTGTCTTTCCACTTGCAGTTTTTCAAGCACACATTACCATGATATTCTGGCAAACATTATGGTTGAATAGAAGCAGTAGTTTTTCATTATTTATATTCTAATATGGTGCCGTCATGCTGTGTGTCTTGCGTCCCACTTCCTTCTGGTTGTCATCGAGGCATCATTATCTTTCTGATTTCTCAACCTCACCATCTTCAGTGCAGTAAGTCTATCTACCCTGACATTAACAGGGTCGGTCAGTCCGACCGTTTCTGTCAGTTATTGCCGTAAAAAAAATTCTGCTTTTGTATTGTCCTGGCTGGTTTACTGCAACTCTCTATTCGTCCATCTTCCTAACCTCCTCCTGGACAGACTTCAATGGGCTCAGAATAATGCCGCTTGTACCGTCTTCCGAAGGTGAAAAGCAGACCGTGCCACAACCCCTCCTCCACCAGCTTCACTGGCTGCCAGTCCGAGCTGCCACTGTTTACACACTGTGCTACCGTTTGTTTACAAGATCGTCATACGGTGCTACTGGTGTCTTCACGGCCCTGCCACCCGAGTCGGTCTCTTCGGTCTGCTTGTGTTGCCCTCCTCTCTGTTCCACGCCTCAGACGGGAGAAAATGGACAGACGATCTTTCTCCTTCTCATGCCCTACTGTTTGGAATTATCTCCCCTTTTCTCTTCTAGTTGTGCCTATTCACTGTCTTCACCACATCGACCAACGCATACAGTTTCAGTACCTTGTCGGTCTTGAATTCGGCAAGTGAAATGTTCCCCCAGCACAACCTTTTTAAATTCCTCTAGTAGTTCTGCTTTTTCTTGCGATGAAAATTTTCTTTTTGCAGCATTTTTGTGGGATCTGTCATTTCTACGCTGGCTCATTCTGAAGACTGAGATTTGTCACAAAAAGTCCTGACAAAATATTTTCTATGATTTGAAAGCTATTTGGGGATAAAATAGTTCTAAAATCGTGGTGTACCGTGTTTTATGATCTTTCGTTAAAAAAACTTTTAACGGAAACGCTTTTAGGCCTAAATCTGTTGTAATGAGAAACGCGTGCATGCAGCCTCCGAACAGCTATTTCTGGCCTCTCCGTCTCTCTTTCTCGGTCTCTCTCTTTCTCGGTCTCTCTCTCTGTGTCTCTCTCTCTCTCTCTGCCACACACACACACACACACTCTCTCTCTCTCTCTCTCTCTCACTTACTCTTTAGGTAGTCGTCTTCGGTGAGTTGTTGTCACGTTTGGAAGAAAAAAATCGTTTCCGCAGTCTTACAGCCAGGAGGACGTTCACTTCCGGTCCCCATGTCATTAGCAGCAAATCTACGCGACATTCGTCGAATTCTAGAATTCCCACTTAGTTTTTTAGCAGAAACTTATATAATGCATTTCCTGCTGCAAGAAATGAGTGTATTTACCGTTAAGAATCAGACAGAGGATGCAGATCACGAACGTGCCCGTTACCTCGCGCCAACAACCGGGACTTTGCTGGATCACGTGATCTCCGGCAACCGTCCTATAGAAATATAATCTCGCGATCTCGTGCCCTTGGTGATTATTGCAGTGCTCAGCTTCCCCCCTTCCCCTCCGTGTTGTGCTCATCAAGTACCGGATTGGGCCTCTCGCTCTGTTTAGCACGTGACGTATTCGGACTACACGTGAAGTGGCAGCTTCACCATAAAACTGTTTCCGTGTCTGCGACGAGTTGGTCAAAAAATAGGCCCACGTGACTTGCTGGCTTGGCGTGGGTGGCGCCTCATTGAGTTCAGTATAAGTCAGGCGTGGGTTGACTGAGAGATCGCTTTTGTCCGACGATCTCATGCAGTCAATAAAGTATCATTTAGTATTGACACTTTTAAAGAGTGAATATTGAAGGTTAGCCTGATTGTAAAATTATTATCAAATGACTAGTTAATTCATTTTAAGAAGCTCGTTCTCACAACATATCCCACACTCAAATAAAT
Organism: Marisa cornuarietis; assembly: GCA_004794655.1. Classification (NCBI taxonomy): domain Eukaryota; kingdom Metazoa; phylum Mollusca; class Gastropoda; order Architaenioglossa; family Ampullariidae; genus Marisa; species Marisa cornuarietis. Next base: position 9,723,683 of record SMMW01000046.1, on the reverse strand, counting down.
AAATAAATACATAAAGCTAGCGACGTTTGGAGAAGAGCAGGTTTTGAACACAACATGTTCTGATCCGGAACAGGGAATAATGTCAACAAATGTCATTTCAACAAAGTTTAGCTCCTTGAGTTATGATCGATATTGTAAAAGTTCCTGCATTGTTTGTGGACTTTTGTGATGTCATTAAGTTTAATCCACGTGTATTTGTCTAAAAAAAATGAAAATTTGCAACGAACTTTTAAAGGTATTAACGAAAGTGCTGCGTTCTGTAAACTTGTCTGCAATGTCCAGTTTGGTTCCATATTTCACTCGAAATGGCCTTTAACAACAAGAGTTATCTTTTCTAAAGACAAAATACAAACACACATATCTACACACACGCGTGCACACACACACACACACACACACACACACACACACACACAAAATTCACACACAATTAAATTTTTTTTAAAAACGCTAAACAAACAAATTACAGATACTTATCACATGATTAAACGAAACCCCATTTTTATGTAATCTAAAAAAATCAGGCAGACAGCGAGCACACGTAAGACTAGCCATGAGGACTTCACCCTCAGTGAAATTTTGCGAATTTTTGATAGGGAAAAGGATCGATGCAAAGATAATAAATATAAAAATAAATCGGACAGGAGAATTCTCATGGATAAAAGCAGCTCCCACAGTTTACCCTCAGACGTCCACTTAAATATGTCACCCTGCCTGATTCTCGCTGTTCATGTCCGCCCTCTTTACAACCTCTCGACCAGCTTGAGAAAGAGGAGATTTTTGATATCTTTGGAAATGTTTGACATCTTGCACAAATTCGTAGTTATCGACATTGTAGAGAGGTTCTTCAAATCGTAAGTCTATAGAAAAGTCTCGTTCCTTTGAAGTACACGAGAAATTCTAACAAAATTCGATACTCTTAAACAGTCGTTGACAGTTTTAAATTTACGCATTTACGGATACTAGAGTTAACGACCGGTGTACGGTAATGTGTGTGTGTGTGTGTGTGTGTGTGTGTGTGTGTGTGTGTGTGCGCGCGCTTTACGTGTGCATGTATATTTGCATGCGTGAGAGTGTGTGTGAAAGTGTGTTTAAAAAATATTTGCGTGCGTGCGTGTGTGCGTCCTTTCGTCTTCAAGCCACTTAGTATTGTCCTGACAGAATAATATACCATTCTATGATCATGTACCAGATCACGTGTCTAAACCCCTTTTTCAACTGGACAAATAACTACAAACATTAGACCCAGTTTGGCCAATGTTTTCTATTGCCGTCATGTAAACACTTTGTCAAACGATCAAATATTCGCCCATATGCGGCTTATTAATAAGAGTCTTAGGAAAGACTCCTCCAGGTGACAACACCTTCCCAGCACACCTGAGTAATGGCCCCTGGCTGTGCTAGATAACGGACTACCAACATGTGAGGCTGAAAAAAAGAGAACTGCCTTCTCCTCCTCCTCCTTACCCTACAACAGCGACCTTCTCATTCCACTATAATTACAAAACAGAAGGAAGGCAAGTGCAAACAAGAGAAAGACAGAAATACAAACCAAAAATTAAGAAAGAAAAAGTAAATAAACTGTTGGTCATGACAGCAGAAAGCTGTTTAAGTGTTGTCAGGAAGAATTCTCATATTACCGGCGCTGTGAGCAAAACATTCAGGGACACACAAACAAGCACTGCTCTTTAAACAGAAACCATTTCTGCGGACAGCACTAAAGGGGGTTGAAAAAGATTTTCTTGCTTGGAATGTAACATGGCTTCGTGGAGTGTTTGTGGGAAGGGGGGGGGGAAGAGAAAGAATGATGAGGTAATGGTCCCTGTCAGATCAAATGGTCTTCTAAATGTCCGTGAGAGGCAAAAAATACAACCTACGTAACTCGTCCGGAGGAAATCGGCTGCTGATGATCCATGTGCTGAATCAGGCGTCACCTAAATTATCGGTGGTCAACATTACAATCCGACGATAAGAAGTTTTTCTCGTAATCGTGGGACACAGGGGTTCGCGGACACCAAAGATCGATCGATCTCTGTCTGTCTGTCTGTCTGTCTGTCTGTCTGTCTGTCTGTCCTAGTAGGGAGTCGGAGGGGATAAACGCAACAACTGACAACGCTCGCCACTTAGGGGTTATTCTGAGCGGCGATGATGGTGGAGCCATAGTCCACTCTTCTTTGTTCGCCGTCCAGTTCTTCTTTCCTGCTCGCCATTGACTCCCTTCCTCCTCTCCAAGGTACCTTGAAGGACGGTTTTAGACAGAAGGCCGTTCCGGGTCACATGGTCGAACTAAACCAGTTTGCATCTCTTCACTGCTGCTGGAAGAGGTTCGTCGCATTGCACTATTCGAAGAAACAGATTGTGTAGAAATATTCATGGAGATCAATTCAGTAAAAGAAATGCCAAACTTAATTGAAAGCCTATAATTTTATAATATAGCTATTTCTGATTAAATTGAAAAAAATTCTCTTGGAAATGCAAAACAAACAATGATGTGTACATTTCTAATGGAACAGAATAATTAAGTGAACGAAAAGGAAATGACCTTAAAAGCCGAATTGATAATAAATGGAGAAAATTAAGTCGTAACACGTTTCGGCCACAACACAGTTCTTATTTTAAATACCTTCGGGTCTTAAATCTATTTAGATAATCAGTTTTACAGAAACACAATTTTAGAACTTTTTCAACTAAAATTGTTTGAAATAAGACGTTTAAGATTTTTCGATGCTTAAGCCAGACGTTTGGTCTCGTCAGCACATGTTAAATATGCGCTTGTACAGTGCACCTGAACGGCACAGCAGCGATTTTTTGGAAAACTTTTCTATCTTTGTTTCTTGAGAGCAGTTTGAACCATGTCGTGCAGCTAGCAACAGGAAACGCACCAAAAAAAGGGAAAAGTACCTTAGGGCCCTCTTTCACAAGACAGTTGTCTTGCTCTCGGATGATTATTCTCAAACAGACAAGCTTTGCGGCGCCCTGAAAACATATCGACAGCATGACAAAAAAAAATCGTCGAAGTAATGTTTTTGTGCGTGCGTGCGTGGTATTAGTAGAGATATAAATGTATGCATTGTTGTTTTGCTTCGTTTTTGATGGATATAAGTGAAATATTCAAGATGTGAAGAAGCAACAAATAACTTGTAGGAACATTTAAAAACAAACAAACAAACAAACAAGTCCCAAAAAAGTCAAGTGAGAGATTTAAGTGTGAAGAAATCTGCGGATTTGGGTATTATTGTGTCTTAGTCAAAACATTTAACTGAATACTTTTGAATTTCAATTGGTCTTCTGTAGCCACAAATATTTTACGTAACCTAGAAAGGTCCCCACGAACTGCTAGGTGTTGTACCCGACGAGACGATCCATATATTTATCCCAGTTAATCATTCTCTATTAGCGCCTACTCTTCCGCAAAATACTCTTTCTTGCTCTTTGTCTCAGCCTCGCGCTGTCGCGTGTTTGTTTTCAACAACAACCAGCAGCACTGAACCGCTAAACCGCTGCAACGCTATTAAAAACACTTTGGCGACAGAATGTTAGTTCCACCGAGGAACCCGAACTGCAGTCGTTGCAGTTCCCCCAGATGTCTCCCGCGGCGATCGCCAAAGCCTCTAGCGCGAACTTCTGTTGACAGCAAACCCAGGCACTTAAAAAAAAAACAGAAGCAGCCTGGTGGGGGGTGGGGGTGGGGGTGGGGGCGAATTGGCGTTTTACGCTCTAGCCCTGCAGCTAAGGCTATATCACTGCGAGGCAGTCAAGCCTGCAAACAGACACCACATGCAGAGAAAGAACAGCTTGTCCGAAACGAGAGGTGAACCCAGGACAGCCAACCTTCACGGTATTGTTGACAGGCGCTAACCGTTGCGCCACCGGGGACAAAGTGGTGTTCAGTGGAGCGAGTGCTTCAGCGTGATGGCACGTAAGAGTATACTGTATTCACATTATTGCCCTGACCTTTGTTGGGGAAGGGTAACACGACGATAAGTGATCGATAATCAACAAAAAGAGTAAAAAATAAACTTGACAGAAACAGATGCAAACACAGCAACATGGTAACATTAGAACAATGTGTCTTCCGGTGGTGCAAGCTGTTTTTTGTGGCTTTTGTTTGGTTTGTGTGTGTGTGTGTGTGTGTGTGTGTGTGTGTGTGTGTGTGTGTGTGTGTGTGTGTGTTGTGACAGTTGCTGTACTGGAAACGGTAGTAAATGTAGTTACTGCAGCAGCAGCACCACCACCACCAGCAGTCTAACATTATTAACATTATCCATCCTACCGCATCCCGGCGTTTGCCGACGTGCAAGAGGAAGGATGGTAGATTAAAGGCTGGTAGGAAGATAAAGGGGAGAGGACTTGCTTCGTAGACGAACTTGAACACGAGTCAGATCTTATGAGAGGAATAGCCGACAGACACGTTCACAAAGATTCAAAACACAATAATTATGGCGAGTAGAAAAGAAGGTTGGAAGGACAAAATTAGAAGTGGTTCTCGGCATATTTTATTTATATACGTAAAGGCCCAACATGCATTAGCTAGATGAAAGATCCTATCTAGGCGAACTAATATGTATTTAATAAATTAGGGGAAATGTTTCCTGAAATAGATTACACCTGTGGGCCTTTATCGCCAGGAAGCACTCGAGTGCAAGTCAAGATAAAGTCAAGATCTTTGGAGAAGACGTCGGCGATTTATTGTCGTTCAACATCAGCATCATCATCGTTGCCGCTAATCCTGGTAACAATATACATTCCTTCAGACTCCAGCTTTGCACCGGCTCACGCTCAGTGGTACTGGCAGGACCCCTTTCGAACAGACGATGGGACAGGGGGAAGCAATGGTTCTCGAGAGAGGGTGACTATGATGAAGAGCGTGGAAGAAGGACACACTGTGGTTGCCGCAGTGAGTTCTGCTGGTGCTGCCTGTCTGCGCGTAGAGTTACGGCTATGCATGTAGAATGAAGCTGGTTTCTCTCTAAGTAAGTTTTCCGGGCAGTTGTCTGGGGCCACCTCGCCCACCACTAATTAAAGCCCTGACAGTCCGGGTGGCTATCATTACAAGTCTGTGTCTTCCGGCCACAACTGCTGAGTATCTCTGAGCTGGCTGATTAAAAACTCCAAGGAGGTGTTCTCTTCCCGACGCGGTTTAATTACCTGACAGTCAATAGGTGACAAAGTTTTTTTTTTTACTGTCTGTAAGATAGCACAGTAAAGGCCAGTGCAAAAATGCCGAAGCGTCAAACTTCCAAAGTGCCTCAGAAGTTACATTGTCTTGGCCATTGCATTGGTTTATGCATTGGAAGACAAGCTTGAACTTAGCTCAAAATGTTGGCCAAAGTTTCAATGTACCGAACGTTTGTCCCAAAAGTCATTGGTTTGCTGTGACCTTCACACACAACTTGGTCAAATTTGGTCATATGCTGGACAAACGAAGAAAGGTCCTCTAAACGTATGTGGCGAAGATTCCTATAGGCCTTAGCACAGTAAACAATTTACAAAGCTTCTTAGAGCCTGTAGAAAGCACAGTCTGTGACGAAGTTTCATGCAGCCCTTAGATAACCCCAGTATGTGATATAAATTTCTTTACTCTGTAGAAGACAAGGCATAATCTGTTCAGTATTTTATGACATGGGTCGATATTGCTCATCGATATTTCTACTAAAAAGCCAGAAATTCCTAGAAAGGCGATGTTAACGACCAAGAAAGTAATAAAGGAGACGAATGAAGTGACAAAAACAAGAATAGACTAAAGATGGGAAGAAGAACAACTGGTACACAGTAAACAACAGCAGTAAGAAAAGCTGCTATAATGAAACCATAAAGAGAATATCTAGAGCACGGCTGTAGAACATTTATTTCATTAAAAGGAATATCGAAGCAGAAAACCCGGAAGTGTAGAATGAGAAAAACTGATGCCTTAATGGAGCCATTGTTCTCGAAGGTCTCTGCGACATTTATTTTTTCATATTATGTAATCATTCAATGAATTAATGATTTTTAAAAGTAAAAAAGTTCTGGAATGAGAACTCAATGAGCTTTCAACGGGCACCCTTGAAGAAGTATGACAGACATTTTCTCTTTTGGAAGGAAATTTAGTGTTGACAAATTTCTCCATATCTCATTCAATTTGGCGAAAAAAAAATCTTAGGTTTTCTTCGCTTTAATTTTCATCATTTTGCCAAGATTTTCAAGACCTTTCAGGAGCTGTAATGCTCACGCTGTTCTCACACTTTGTTATTTGCGTGCGTCAGCCTTCAGGTAGATGTAAGCAGCCGCCATCGACAGCTCAGTGCAGTGATCTGAATATAATTTTAAGATGTATGGCGTATGTATGTTAATGTTACTTGATTCTCTGTGCAAGGCGATTACATCTCTTTCATTCCGGACTTCCTGTCATTAGACAACGATACCCTGGGTGTTAGCATATGATTGGTAGCCCACTTCTTTATACTTTCACAGCGCGACCATCCTATTTTGACAATGTCGTATAATATTCTTGACATTCTTGATAGATCCTTCATTTAGATGCGACCATAAAAAGTAATGGAACCCATCATTCTTAGTATGATTTTTCCTATCATCATGTTATCATCATCTTTATTTCATAGTGATTTTAAAGCCTTTTCTTCTGCTGCTGCTATTCATGGCGACGTTAGGTTTATATATTTTTGTAACCCATGCAAGCACTCACGCGCACACACATACACACACGCACACACGGAGTCAATGAGAGAGAAGTTGGGGACAACAGACTCGGAATTAAATTTCGCTTATTGCCAGTCACCTGTAACACGAAATGGCAGCCACGCGACTAAAAATAACCCAGTCACGCCTGCGTTTCGCGAAGTCATACCGTGCAGTCCGTCTTTCACGCTTAGCATCTCCGCTCCCCTCCTCGCTCTTTCAATCCCAAACTAGTCCAAAGCTCCTTCTTCACTCTGCACACAATACGCATGGCTGCCGACAGACGGCAGTTGAATCTGGTAGATGCCGACCTCCTCTGACGTCATTTCCGGTGCTTTTGCCAGCAGTCATTGCGTCTTGATAGAAAAATAACCGCCTAAGACTGACGTGCTTTCTTGATCTCATGAACTGCATGGACCAGTTTCCCATTAGTCGCCAAACGTTAGTTAGATAGTTTCGCTAAAGTGCTTTTAAAATACTAGCAGCTTATTAGTTTGTTTAACATGAACCATCACCTAACCTTTAGCAGCGTACGGCCCGGAGGTCTGAAAAGAAAGGTTTGCATCCTCACACTTACCTACCTAAATATATGCATGTATACACATAAAGATATATATATATCCACATATATACTCATCTATGCAAATACATACATTCAAAGATATACACATACGTACAAAAGGACACAACCACAAATATAGACATCCACAAATACAAACATGCACTTATATCCACACAAACATATACACATACAAAAGTCACTTACATACACGCGTACAAAGATAACAAACATAAAAGCATTCATACATCCATAGGCATTTACAACACACACACACACACACACACACACACACACGCTAGCAGGCATATATATATATATACACACACACACACGCTAGCAGGCATATATATATACACACACACACACGCTAGCAGGCATATATATATATATACACACACGCTAGCAGGCATATATATATATATATACACACATACACACACACGCTAGCAGGCATATATATATACACACACACACACGCTAGCAGGCATATATACACACACACACACACACGCTAGCAGGCATATATATACATATACACACACACGCGCACGCTAGCAGGCATATATACACACACACACACACACACGCTAGCAGGCATACACACACACACACGCTAGCAGGCATATATATATACACACACACACACACACGCACGCTAGCAGGCATATATATATATATACACACACACGCACACGCACGCTAGCAGGCACACACACACACACACACACACACACACACACACACACACACAAAGTCCAATAAATATATGCCGTCATAAAAAAATATATACAGAAGTACATACAAAAAGACACCCATGTATATAATTACACATCCAAAGATTCATACATATATTCACACAGATTAATACTAAAAAGATAGATACATATATGTAATCCTTCCCTACATACGAACAAATACATAGATGTGTGTGTATATATATATATATAGAGAGAGAGAGATCATAACAAAACAACACATCTCTCCAATAACCTTTCGCTGGTATCGCTTTTTGAGGAGAAGAGAAATGGTGCTGACTACAGCTCAGCTATTTTCAGCGAGGACAATGCGCGTCAAAGCGAGGTTTCTCGAGGCTGAAGAGAAGCGACAGGTGAAAAGACGCCGAGGTTGTTGGAAGCCAGACGTATTCCAGACGAAGGAAACTGCGGCGGCCAGATGAGGCTGGCGATGCTGAATACAGGGCGGAGCCCCGCATCGATTCGCTTCTTCATTCACCATCGTCTTCAGTCAGTGTCCAGGCCGGTCTCTTCCGTCGTTCGGGGCTCCGTTAATGGTGCGATGATGTGATGAGGTTGTGGAGCTTACTTAAAGCTCACCCCCTGTAAGAGATGAAATGTATCTGACAGCTGTTGACAAGTAAACAGAACATAAGACTGTCATTATTTTTTTCTTTACAAACAATTCATTATTTTTTCTCATTGTGTTCTTTTAGAAATATACACATACATTTAATTCCAACTTCTGGCCTCACTAAATGGCGGACCCTTTTTAGTAATGTAAAAAAACCCATGGTTTTGGCTTCTAAGACCCAGGAGAGACGCGTATGTCAAACGCAAAATATTTGGAGAACGAGAAATTACTAATTAAATTTTACATTTGAGAAGTTACTATTTGTGAGTGAACTAACCCAACAACTCAGCTGAAAATAAATTGCAGCTTGGTCAGCATTTAACTCTGACTTTCAGAGTTCGCGCACAAGGCCTGTAGCATCAATCAGGTTGCTAAAAAAAATAAATAAGAAAAACGCAGTCAGCTCATCATTAAAATTTCATGTCTTATTAAACATGTTAGCTAATCCATCGAAAAAATATGTCTGAAGCTGGTAACTTGCGCTGCTTGCTTTCTTTAAAAGTGTAAGCTAAATGGTTTCGACAGAGGCAAATGACCCAACAACGGTTTTGATTTGCGTTTTTTTCTATTTTTTTTAAACCTGGCTTTCGAACAAATTCTTAAAATCGATTTTCCTTGTGTTAAGCTTTCTCTTGAATGCTTGTATGATGTTAATGTTTACACAAATTGCTGATATCTGCTCAAAATTCTACAATACTGACGCTTCAGCAAAGACCCGTCAGAGATCAGGCTCAGTTAAGCTGTCCTTTAAACTCTCTTTTCTTTCTTTATTTCTTATTTAGTTTAGTCTTTTATTGCGTGACATATTGCTTTATACTTTCAGTATCCATGATGTAATGTGACAGCTTCTGCTGAATGTTCTCAGTAACATGATCTATAGGGTGAGCTTATGCTGGATGTTGTCACAATCATGACCTGACATCAACCTCAATCACCAGCAAATTAATTAATAACTTTCTGGCAAAAACAGTAAAATGTCCACACAGAAAATATAACAATATGGTCTTTGAGGATTACCGAACACCGGACGAGTTTCACAGACTGTGTATTAACCGATGAGTGTGATGGTGACTGGTAAGGGGAGGGAACGCAAGACACGGAAGTCGAGTGTTTTTCTGTCTCTGTTTGCATAGACACAGATCCTGATGTAAAGTAAACACATGGGCCATCTAAATCCTTTCTTGTTATTGTCTTTTTCCTTAGGTGCGTATGTAACCTGCTATCGTCTTTGTTAGGGGAAGTCGAAGGAGAAGAGTAAGAGAGAGCAAGAGCAGGTAGTGACCTTGGCTCGCTGACACGCGACTCTTCACCTTCATTATTCATTTCATCAGCCCATCAGCCCACGGGTTGCACGCTAACATTAAAAGCGGCACATCAAGGCTCTAAGCTTTCCCCACCCATCCCTCCACCTCGAGCCATCAAGTAGCCGCTATGGCGGAGGCTGGCCAGGGTTACTGACCTGCTGTTCATATGGTTTCCCGAGGCTCACGTGCTTGGAAAGTCGGCACGGGAAGACATAGTGACAATCAGTATCGCCTTCGTTAAGATCCCGCACTTCATCCTTCAGCTTTTCTCAATCTCGTTTATGAATAATGCATTGTCTGGTTTGTCAAAGGCTAAATCCGATTCATTAACTCATTCTAAACAAGCGTCCCCTTACAAGTGGTAGGTTATTCTAGGGCAACACACAAGCGTGCGTAAGAGTTGTTACAGGTTTCTTCTCGGGTGAGCCTACTACTTTTCCGTAAGAGAATCAAACTAGTCTTGACACAAATATTATTTATCTTCGTTAATTTTCTGGCTTAATTGTTATTTGATTAGCATGTTAGTTTGGTTAGCTAGTTTTCAATTGACAATGGTGACGTGAGTCAAATAATTAATTCATTTTCCTCCTGAATAGTTTGCTACAAAGAACTGAGAACCATACAGATGTCCAGCGTCCGCTCATAGCAGATGTGTGTTTACCTTACGATTTTCTATATTTCTTCTGCCAAAGTCACTATGTTTGTGAAGGTTGTACAGGATGTCCCATGGGCAGCGGACATATAAAATGTAGGCAGATGACATCACAATGTATGACACACTGAGATTCATCAAACAAAACAACACAAGCTGACAACTGGCAAATGAATTCAATGCAGAAAAATACAGTATTACAGTGTCTCAATAGAAAATATGTGTAGATTATGAGATTCCATAATAATAAGACAGTACAACTAGGTTAAACAAAAAAGTGAAAAGCACAGAGTAAGGCCAACAAAGCCTGATTTTGTTGTGTGTCTGTATTTTGTAGTTTTTATGTTGTAACCAGTGACAGAATTACAGCCATGCGCCACTATAGTGTGACATGATCAGTCACTGTATTGTACACAGATTTAGTCCATGAAGATTCCTTAAAGGCGTAGTGCGGTGCAATTCTTTTTTCTAATAACTGGATAGAGCCCTTTTTCCTAAAACCTGGGTGTATATTGACTCCACGTCCTTCCGACATACATGCCTACAAATGTCACTATGCACAGAAAGAGGTCAACAACACTGACGTCAGGTTTGTACATGGCTATGTTGACGTAGTTCACGTCTTAGCTAGTGGGATAGCTGGGACTATGTGTTACTTAACCCTGTCTGTGTACAAACGTGACTTCACGAGTTTGACACCTTTTTGTGCACTGCGATGTCTGTAAGTGTGTTTATTAATGGAAGGATGTAGTTCGTCCTGATCTGCGGAACTCGTATCTTGCACTCAGCTTGGCCCAGTCCTTATGAAAAGTGTTGGCCCCCAGCGAGACCTTTAAACCTGAGTCTCCAGTTGTACCCAGTGCTGGTGTGTTTGTAGTAGCTACCAATTGTTTCAGCACAAGAAACAGAGCTTTTATACGTGAACGGTAGAGGCCCAGCCTGCTGACACATTCTACCACAAATGTTCTTCAGAGATCGATTTGTCTGAAAGCGTTCTTTCAAGTGGAAGAGTCAGGAGTAGAAATTTTCCCCAACACTATTATCATCGTCAGTAGATCAAAGACTGGACGACATGATTTCAAGCTCTTCCAATATAAGTTTTTCTAGAGATAAATTTCTAAAGTAAGGAAGGAGAGAAGAATGTAGCGGGTATGTGCTGCTTTCTCTCTGTGTGTGTGTGTGTGTGTGTGTGTGTGTGTGTGTGTGTGTGTGTGTGTGTGTGTGTGTGTGTGTAAGAGAGAGAGAAAGAGAGGTGCATTTATGCGTGTGTACGCGAGTGTTTCTCAATTAACAAACACTAATCGGCTTCATTTCTAGCGAACAGTTCCCTTTAAACTTTTTTAAAAGTTTTGAAAGGGGTATCGTGACGGTTCCTAAAAGAATATCTCTTGTTTCAAAATGACAACAAAGGCTTCACAATAATGTTAAATTCCGAAATGATTCCCTTTTTGGGGGTATTTAGCTAACGCTCTCCATCAAGTATGTGTTTTAGAGGGAATTCAGAAGCCGACTAACGCATTTCCTCATGTCTTGCTTGATCTTAGAAATGGGAGAAAGCGATGACGAATAAACAAACAAAGGGGCAGAATTAAGCACCAGAAAAAGATAGGCGAGAACACAAGAATCAAAATTACATGGAGACTTAAGGCTATGACTTTAGGAAAAAAAAACATTTTCAGAATGGTTTTTAACTTTTTTGCCCTCTCAGAAATGGAACTGCGCTGAATTTAGTTAAAATAATTATTCAATCGTTATTGATCGTCTGACTCATTTCAAGTATGTTCATTTACCTTCTGTTTTAGTAATGCATGTAGGTTAACTGAAGTGCAGTTAATGAACTGGCACAAAATACATGAATAGTTTTTCTTAACCCATGTTCCCAATTCTGACATTGTTGTTGCCATGACATGATGGTGTCACAGTTTTAACCATTTTCAGTGTATATCATTTTTTGTTTAGTTGGACGGTGAGTTTTGCGAATGAGAGAAGAGTATTTTCTTAAATTGCATGACTTAGTATCATACTGATTGGTTTTCTTCTCTGAGTTTTACGAGCAAATAATATAAAACAAAACTTCGCAAACAGTCAAGCAATGTCGGACTGTTTATTTGCAGACGCTGTGCACGTGTTTGGCCAACCATATCATAAGGAGCTCGGCACGAGTCAGGAGCTACAGCGATTCATTCTTCTTAGGTTTTAATTAAACTGTCATATCATTCATCAATCGCTTGGAAAACAACTAATTGTTGTGTTCTCTTTGACATTGCGCCTTTAAACATGATATGTTATCTGCAATACGAGGGGCTTATACTTTGTCCAGCGAAGATCTTATGATAAACCAGGATAAGATGCCTGAAGCGGTTTTACTGGAGAGTGGTTTCACATTTCTGTGCTAGCTTATAATTGGCAAATGTGTATACTTTGCCACGTTAATGAAGTCGTTAAAACGGTCTCGGGCAATAAGCCTTTTGAGAGTTTGAACTGTTGACTCTTGTTTGTGGCGTGCAAGGGTTTCTCTCGCAGAGATACGCTGAACAAAGCTTTGCGGAAGCTCAGAGACTTAAATAACTTTCAAATTGCCTGCATCAAACCACTACTGTGTCCGCCGCTTCGATACTGATGGGTTGAATGTTACAGTGGCTGTGTTGTTTCCTAGATATATCAGTTGTCTTTGAAACGTTTTATCGGTCCTGTATTTCCGTGCAGAACTAATTTGGACTTCGTGGAATGAGCACTTTATTTTGGCAGGCTTAATGTCTTCAGCCATCGTTACAGGAGAAAATGGATTCCTCAAGAGACAATGACCTGCAATGCGCCAGAAAGTTGGACGCAGCATTGTGTTGTGTGTGAGAGAGAGAGAGAGAGAACGAGGGTGAGTAGTGTTAGTGAGAGAGGCTAGGACGGACGTACGCGTCTTCCGCTCTGTTGCTATGGAAGGCGTAACGTGTATATTCACTCTTATTTTTGTTCTGAGTTGAAATATTTATGATATAAACTTAATTTTCTTCTTAAACGATTTCCGAACATAAAACCAAACGAAACCAAAAGATAGCAACAAATCTAACCAAATAAAACCGAAACAAATAAACCAAACCAAACTAAAACAACTAAACAAGGCTAAAAGACAGCAACCAAGATCAAAATAACTGCAAAACCAAACTAAAAAAACCGAACCAAATCTCATCAGCTAAAAAGCAAAACAAACCAATTCCCAACAAACTAAACTAAAACAGCCAAACCAAACTAAAATAGTCAAACCACATCAAATATAAACAACCGCATCATACAACCTAAGCAAGCTAAACAACAATCAAACCACGCCAAACTAAAATAATAAACTTAATTAGCCAAATCAGCTAATCTACACGTAATTAAAAAAAACCATACCAATCCCAAACAAACTAAACCAAAACAGCCAAGCCAAAAAAAAACCAAACCACACCAAACTAAAACCAAAAACTAATTAAAACAGCCAAACCAAACTAAAACAGCCAAACCACATCAAATATAAACAACCGCATCATACAACCTAAACAAGCTAAACAACAATCAACCACACCAAACTAAAAAAATAAACTTAATTAACCAAATCAGCTAATCTACACCTAATTTAAAAAAACCCATACCAATCCCAAACAAACTAAACCAAAACAGCCATGCCAAAAAAACCTAACCACACCAAACTAAGACAAAAAAACTAAAAAAAACCCAAATCACACTAACCTAAAACAAAACAACTAAGCCAAAACAGACAAACACAAACGAAAATAACCAAACCAAACGAAAAGCAAATACAAAAAAAAAAAGAACGAAAGTAAAAAGTTGAGAGCAAACAGGATTTAGCAGCCCCCCTACCAGTGTTCCACAATAAACAAACACAATGTTACCTTCTCTGCTCTGTCTGCCAGATTGTTTGAGACGCACCCGGAAGTGCAGAGTGTCTTCCTACCCTTCCGCGGCAAGAGTCACGAGGACCTGCAGGACAGCGCGCAGCTTAAGTCGCACGCGCTGCGCGTGATGGGCACGGTGGAGACGTGCATGAATCACATTCACCAGCTGCAGGAGCTGCACCAGACCCTGCACGACCTGGGCGCCCGCCACGTCATGTACAACGCCAAAGTCGACTACATTGATGTGGGTCGCCAACGACGTCACACGTTGCTCTGCTGTCGTCGATGTGGTTGTTGTTGTTGTCATGGTCACTAACCCAATATTTATCATGTTCCTTACTATACTGCATATACCTCGTCTTCTTTTCCTCTTCCTCTCATCACCTCCTCCTCGCTGTTTCATTTCTTACGTTTTCATTCTCGCGTCCCCTACAGAAATAAGATTATAAAACAATTTGGGGCATTTTTTTTATGCTGCCTCGAGCAAATATTTTGGAGGGGGATTTTTTTGAGGGTGTTAAAATTAGCACACACCCCTTCCATGACTGATTAGTGTGGTTTTCCTTTTCCTGTTTTACAATCTAAATTGTCTTGGCCATCTTCTAATTGATTTTAAGGGTAAAAAAGTTGTTCTGCTAGAAAGTATTTAAATTTATTCCATAGCATTAGTAACACTCCTCCTTTATCGACCCCTCGCTTCCTTTCACCTCCTTTTGTTTCATTTTCTCTTATCTCCCCTTGGTTTTCTCTGAGTGAGTGAGTGAGTGAGTGAGTGAGTGAGTGAGTGAGTGAGTGAGTGAGTGAGTGAGTGAGTGAGTGAGTGGTGTGACGCCATCAAACGATTCCTTGAATAATTCGTTAAGAATCATTTACCTTTTTCCTTTGTTTAAGTCCTTAAAAATTCAAACACAATAAATACTTTTTTAATTATCATAAAACACTTTTAAATACTAATAAAGTAACAACTTCATAAAAATTTGCTTTTATTTTTATAAGGACGTTTTCCTTTAATATCTTTTTGCTTACAAATTAAATAAATAAATAAAATGACACTGCTTTCGAGATCAGAGCGAGTTTTTTTCAGTATAGACTTTCCATTATTTTGATGCATCGATTTGTTTTTACCATTTTAACACAAGTGTGTAGATTTGTTGTTGACATTCTAATTTCCTGCCATGTTTGCAATGATGGATATACATAGCGCTTTATTAGAACTGCCTGGGGCGCCGCTTTCTCATCACATCATCATTGTAATTATTGCACGATGGAGACCGCAAAAAGCACACAAACACACAAATTAAAAAATAAAACTGTTCATGTGATTTTCGATTTCCCTAAAGTAAAGTCACTAAGCAGAGGAGAGATAACCAACGACGTTTCCATCCACTTCAGGGTCTGGCTTAATGCGGTTGGGAAAGTCAATGCGGCAGGTTTATCTGGGAAACGTGTGGGCAGGCACAGCACATTTTTTTATAAAGTCCGAATTATTGTCAGACCCAGGCATTTATTTTTGGGGGGTTTAAATTATGCACGCACCCAAAAACGTGTTTGAACCTTCTCTCTCTATTTCTATCTACAGCTCTCTCTTTCTCTCTACAGCTCTCTCTCTTTCTCTCTCTCACACACACACACACACAAACACACACACGCGTGTGTAGTTGTGAGTGTATGAGAATGTGTGTGTTGGTGTTTTATGTGCATGCCCATGCTTTGTCGTAGAGTATTTTTTGCGTGCGTCAGCATGGTCATCTTTGCATGTCCTTGAATGTACATATTTAGCTCTGTTAGATTTGTACACTAATGTAGCGGATGTGAATATTGTATGTAGCCGATGAGAATATTGTATGTAGCGGATGAGAATATTGTACGCCAATGTAGCGGATGTTAGTGGACAGGGCTAGGGAAGGATTACATAAAGATGGCGTATAGCACAAAATAGAGAGTTTGAGATTCAGCGCTCGCACGACGCGTGCGGGAGCGGCAACCTGTAGCGTCACGGGAATTTGCGCCCTACATCATCACATCCACAAAATCCAACCAATCGCTTTCTCACAACGGGTAGGTTTAGAGGCTCACCGTTCTCGTTGCCGCACACGTCTCCCTACGCGTCGTGGATCTCAAACTCTCTCATGTCTGAGCCAGAGAGACGAGGAGTACATCACTAGAGTATGAAAGCCAGGCACTTGAGAAACTCTTGACTGTGCACAGTGGCGGCATGCGGAGGGACTCAACCACAGGGCAATGGTTCTGGACAAATAATTGTCAAGGGGATGACACCAAATTAATCAGGTCCCGTTTCTTAAGCCCGAGAAATTTCTTTTTTTTTATCCTTTGAAATAGATTATCGCAAAAGAATATTTATGAGAGAACTTCATGAATGAAGTTTTTTAAACCTAAAACTGCAACCATTTGCGTGGATGAATCTTTTCAATAACAGAGTTCGGTCTCTCGAAAGGTCAACTTTTATCCCGGAAGTGGGATGAGAATGAGAAAATCTGTTACTTGACTTAGAAGCAAGTGTCAAGTCTATAATAGAATATTATTCGTTTTCTCGAAGACCTATCTTCTATTTGTATGGTTGCTAGGCGAGGTCTGTTATGTCGCACTCGTTAACCCTCCTCGGCCTCAAGCAGCTTTGTCTCCATCCTACAGATTAGAGTGACGGCAAGCTCCATAAGCGAGCCTTAGTCTAATGGCTGCCTAGTCGTGTTTCTGTTTGGTCTCGTGGCAACGATCATCGTCCAGTCAGCACGTGCGTCCAGCATATCTGTTGGAGAAAAACTGTGCTGATCCCCCCCTATTTGCGACTGCGAGGACAGAAAAGGTCGTGGAAAAGGACAAAGATTGAGCGTGAGCCACGACTCTCCTATTATGTTTTGTCAGGAATTAGGAACAGCTGCGACAGAGATCTCCCTTACCTCGAGATCAAAAGCCTTCCCCTTAACAGAGATAAAGGAGTTTACTCTCTCTCTCTCTCACGCATGTACGCACACACACATTCAAAACTAATCTAAAAGAAATTTTTTTTGACACCGAAGATTTGTTCAGCACATTTTCTGCACCAGGTTGACTCAGTTATTTGGTAAAGGTTTACTATGTTGGTTTCGAAACTTTTGAATGTAAACTATGTTTTCACTCAAAGCTGTATTTAACAAATGCTACTCTGCACATGTTCTGTGATTCTCTACTGCGTTCATTATGTTCTAGAGCAATTGAATCCAATGCATATAAATGTAGTTTGATATTGATATAATTACATTATTCGAAAAAGATTTTTTTAAATGCTATGCTTTGCTCTTTAAGAAGAATCATTAATTTCCTTTTTTAAATCTAGGAATGAACTGTTTTAACCCACTAACTGCCCGTCTTCCATGTCTTCTTAAATTTTGTAATTGCCATTATGTCTTAGTCTAAGTCTCTAAGAGCTGATCAGATGCAAGAAATATCGAAAGTGCATCACTTCAACAAACTAATAACCGTGTTTTGTTTGTTTTACATAATTGCACCTTGTCAGAATGATTACTGTAAGGAGCAAACATGATCTCAATAGTATAAAAATATTTTTGGCAGAACATATACATCAAACAGGTTAATGAATCCCCATTTAGCAGATAAGAAGGGAGAATGGGAAGATCACTCTGATCGACATCTCTTGGGTAAGAAAAATGAGCTTCTACTAAACGGAAATTTAAAAAGTCATACCGATGATTATTTCCCTTTTTTAAGAATGCGAGGGTAATCATTTTGGACAAGAAAAAAAAACCCACGAAATTTTCAATGTCTGATTTCTTGTGGCTGTTACAGCTGATTGGCCCGCAGTTCATCTGGGCTATCGAGCCCGTTGTTGGAGATCAGTGGACCCCGGAGGTGGAGCAAGCGTGGTCTGACCTCTTCAAGCTCGTCGCTCATATCATGAAAGAGGCCATGACCTTCTAAATCCGGATGGTCGCTCTCTGACGTCACGAGTAGGCGCACATCTCGCGCAAGGCTCCATCACCTCTCCACGTCACCTGACGCTCGGCAGTGGAGCCCTACGAGATTGCACGGGCAGGCACTGCCACGAACTCAACATTTTCATATCATTTTTTTTATTTTTTATCTTTTTGCTCGTGCCGCGCCATGCTCTCCAAGAATCCAGCCTTGTGTGAGGTGAGAGTTCAAGGTCGTAACCTTGCTTTGAGGTGAGTGGACTCGGAGATTTCCTGAATTCATACTTAAAGGATAAGCGGCGTGCAGGCACTAATATGACGTCAGGAGTGTTGATGACGACGTCACACTGTGAGGTTTTTAGTGCAGAGATGACATAACGTGATCTAGGGTTGCGTCACGATGTCGTCCGAACGTTGTTACTAGGACCAGCTACGTGATGACAACTACGCTATGATGGTGTCCTAACGTCGTGACTGGGACAAGATACGCAGTGCGATGATGCAGCAATGCGGTAACACTACCACGAGAACAAGTGATGAGACGAGAAAGGCACAGAATGGTGAGCATGTCATGAACCAACAATGTGGCGACATCACAACCCGCTGTATGACGAGGCTACGGGAGTCGTGTAATTCCGAGCACTTTCAGTGACATCACAACGCCATATTGGAGGAAGCTGCCCAGTGAGTCGCTGAAGCATGAACTTACATCTTGACCTGGTTACCCCACAGACCGGTGCACCTCTGATAGTGAGGTCACCACGTGACTATACACCAATTCCGCGCGATGACACACTGCACGACAACCTGACTTTTGAAATAATCGTCTTGCCGAATCAGGCAGAAAAATGTCATTGTCGATCCAGATCCTTGCAATACGATGCCTAGGGAAAGCTTGATGGATAGTGTTTTTGGGTTGTGGTCCCCTTTCCCTCTCCAAACACAATCTTTTCCGAAATCTCGTACTTGTTTGACGTGAATCTGCGGGGAAAAGGTCAACGCTGTCGGATCATGTTATAAAAGCCATCAATGATATCGCCATATCGCTATTTTTTTTCTTAAATACTTGCATTCTCTCTTACAGAAATAAATTCTTTATTGTAAACCTAGGACAGTCCGTAAGAAATACTGAGACAGACTTTCAGTGTGCACTACAAGGGCCAAAACAAGGCCAACGCTGGAGCTTTTAACATGATGGCGTTCAGGCATTCGTCAAACCTCACTTCCATTCAACTGTCGTTACTCAACAAGATCTGGACAAGATCCTAACATGTGTCGACCCACACCTACACTCATTCGTCGTTACTCAACAATGCTTCGATTTCGTCAGAGGGGAATTATGAGTTTTATAACTTTATATGTCGATTGTATGTCGTCAACCCCCGTTCCGTCAGACATACCAGTGCTGCAGTGAAAACATGAAGCCTTTTGTAGTATCGTTATATGAATATTAATTTATAAATGCTTGCCAGGAAGAAGTGACAGTCTTTTGCCACTTTTTCTATTTGCATTGTTCAAACGATTATAGTCTGGACACTCTTTGTAAATTGATTCTTAATCAAGCTCAACAGTCATTATTGCCGTTACTTTTTTCCGATCCTTTCTTGAAGAATTTTCTTTGACTTTGAAAGCCGAGCAGGGCGAACCAGCAGTCCATAAACCTTCGGATTAATTTATGTGTAGACAGTTTTCAGCTGCCTTGAGATTTTCGCATCAATTTTATTCTTTTATTGAAGCATTGACACAAGTGTTATCGCAGTCCTTAAATTTAGCCCTCTAGCGTTTTGCTGCTCGCTGATGACAAACTAATGGACTGTAACATTATCAAAGACTAGTCTGAATTTTCCTGCAGCCCTCGGCTAGAAAAACCTCCTTGATTTCAATATTAATGACCATTACTAATTTGCAAAAATATGTTTTGCCACCCTAAAAAAGAGCAAAGCCATTTTATAAGGCAAGATGGTGATGATATTTGTCACCTCGAAATGAGATTAATAATCTTTGTTGCCACAGCGATCTCTAAAGATCAGTGGTATTCGATTGTGAACTCGTGCCTGTTGACATTTTTAACTGTACAGTAAACAGTGGTTCAAAGCCTTGAATGATTGTTGCTTAACCCCAGCAAATGCTTGAATAGGGTCAGAACAGAAAAGGGTCGGCTTAACTTTGTTGTTTATCATTTTAAAAAAATACTGAAACCCTTTTTTGCAGCAAAAGCACTTCTGTTGTTGTAAATGCTATGGTCATTATCAAGTTAGTCACTGGCACACAGTCTTAATACCTTTATGTTTTTAACTACAAATAGTTTAAGTTTTACTTTGAAAGTTTTGCTTCGCAAAAAAAGATGCAGAGTTTTTGATTGCTTCTTGCACAATGTCAGTGCTCTTGTTAGAAATATGTGACAGCATTTTGTTTTTTAGTATTCATTTAATATAGACGATCTCACTTTACGGAGGGATTCTTTGCTGACATTTAAAGTTCTGTTTATGTTTATATATACACGTGTGTGTATATATATATATATGCCTTTTGGAACATGTATGTATGTGAGTCACATTTAATAACAGGCATGCGCACACAACTAGTGGGAAGCAAGAAGAATTTAAGAAGGCCTAATTCTCGACATGTGTGAATGAACGGAACGAAATATGCTGAACAGATTATTTTAGAGGAAGATACAGAGCCGTACTAGTTCACAACAGAAGATTCGAAAACTCCTCAGTCATGAGTTTTCTTCTCAATGTATTTGTAACTTTCTATCATAACTTTTTTTTGCAAAACAAAATCTTTGAAAAACGATCATTCGAAGAAGATTCCTCGGCCTTTATAAAACTAGTTTTCTAGGCTACTGGAGGCAGTTTTCTAAGAAATGTTTCTCCTTATTCTCTTTAAAGCACATTTTTCGACTTTCGAAACATCTTGCATGACTTCTTCTTCTTCTTCTTAAATCATATAGTAATTGAGATTATTTGGTAAATGTGACTAATTCACTGTAACAGATTATAAAATGTGTTCACAAATTCTTCGAAGGTGCGTTTGAAAAACCGTTAAGCCGTATGCATGCTGTAGCAATCCTTAGTCACATTAATAAGATTTTGTTTGCTTTGGTGTATCCTAATGAACAGCTTTTCTTTCTTGTGTTTTCCAGTGCGCTAATCTTCATTTCATATGAGTCAAGTTTGGTGTCTCTTCTTTAGAAACAATCTTGCTTTTAAAGCAGTCCAAAAGGCATTAAACTGATGGGAATGTATAACTTGAAATTTCAAAAATAATATTGTCAAAGTATTCAATTTTTTTTAAATTATGCACATTACCTAGAAAAGACAATGATAAATATCCACTATTCGAGGGATAAATTAATAAGAAATGCGCTGATGCTAACACCTATAGTACGAGATCGCTAACACAAAAACACCGAGTCAGCTGTAGTTCAGGGGCCAACACAAGGAGCCTGTGTTGATACAACTTTTCAACCGTTGCACGACGTCCATAACCGTTATCTTAAGAATCGCGTCTTTTCATTCTCGATTCTTTTGCACATCTTCAGAGTCGTTGATGCTCACCAGCGCACGCGCACATGTTTGCGCACCCTTCAGCATTTTAATCAAGCGAAAGTTGCTCGACGTGAAACGAACTCCACTCCAGCCATGCACGTCAAGGCTTCAGGCGTTTAACTTTTCAGCGGACAGAAAGACAAACAGGGACCGTTGAAACATAAACTCGAAACACCCGTCCCTCTTCTCACTCCCATAGCATGAGGTTTACTGCTCAGTACAAGCTGTGCAAATCCCTTGTAGTACCGATCCTGCTCTACGGATGCGAAATATAGATTGCTTGCCGATACAGAGAGGTGAATACAGTCATTCGAGAGCAAATGGCTGAGGAGGCTGCTCCGGATCTCGTAAGTAGAACACAAAACCAATGACTCCTGTACAAAGCACGGTTACGACACTCGTGGACACCAGGAACCTCTTCTTGCAACAGTCAAACGACGTAAGCTGGTCTTCTTTGGCCGTATGACCCGGCACGACACCTTGTAGAAGACTGTCCTTCAAGGTATATTGCGGGATGGTCAACGCTGCAGTGGCCAAGAGGAAGACCTGGCTTACAAAAGTGAAGGAGTGGGTTGGTCGTTCTCTGCAGGACCTGCTCACAAGGCGTGAGATGCGGGCCTTGTCAGAAGCCGCGTCTATCCATGTGCTCCCCACAACGACAGGTACTAGTCAAGGGACTGAATAACTGACCTTCATGAGTGTCCCATATCTTGCACAAGTGAGCAAAATTTGTTGAGCTACGTAGCCTTCTCTCTCTCTCTCTCACACACACACACACACACACACACACACACACACACACACACACACACACACACAGATAATAAATAAAAAGATTGGGATTGTGTCCACTGTTTTGCCTATGCATTCACAAAATCTGGGATTGTACTTGTAGGGTATAAAGAAACCAGATGGTGCGTGCGATAGAGCATGAAAAGTTTGTTGTAACACCTTGTCAACAGCATGTAATCTGTTGCAGCTGTCACTGGTGTCGGTTGCTGCATTGATACAGGTCCTTGCCAGTGTCAGTGTGTGACATCTGTTATCACAAATAAATTTCACGTTAATCACACCATCCGACGAGTTGCCAGTAGAGAGCTTTGTGTAGCTGCCTGGAAGGTCAGCTCTGTCTGGTGCTTGTATGGGTAATAAACAAACGTGTACACTGTTGAACATGTCAGTGAAAATGAGATAAAGAGAAAGAAACGGAAAAAGGAAAATATATATGTTTTGTTCGAGTAATTTAGAACGTAATTTGTGTTTCCTTGTAACACATGCTGTCATTTGAAGTAAACTGTTCTTTATTTATTATGTCAGCTTCTCCATACCTCTCAACTCAGAATAAAATCAGTGTCAACGTTAAGTCTTCCTGACCGAAAGACGGTTCCTTAACATTGTGCAGACCTTATAATTTCCGTTGGGGTAAGTGCCTGTCAGAAATATCTTGGACATTCCTTTATCCCGAAGAATCAGCTCAGCTTTGAAGACACTAAAAGACTTACTCCATGGCTTTGAAGGCTGGACTGGCCTCAGAAGTGTGCAGCCTATTTTCAGCCCAAATCTTCTCCCCCCCCCCCCAACTCTCACAAGATTTTGTTTTCTACACGGGTGTCTTCACGAGGCTCTGAACTCGGCGCAGTCGGGTTAAATAATTCTTTCCACACCACCCACTCATCTCGCAACATCACTGGGAACTGAAACAGGTTAAAAAACTAAGGATTTACATGGATAAGCTTACATTGATAAGGCTACAGCCAGTAAGAGAGCTGGGAGCAGATGCTTTCTGTGTCAGACATAGCTGTCATCGTCACTGTGGTGTTTGTTCACTTTGATTTATGGAAAAAGCATCAGCATCTTGGATTAAGCTCAATCCAGACATTTTAAAAAATGTATTTCGCTCTGGTATACGTGTAAGGATTTCTGTTGTCGTTAAATATAGAACTGTCGACTGAGAGCTGCTGTCCGATATACTTCTGCTCTTTGTGGTTCGACTTCCAGCGACGAAGGAGTGTCAGCACTGCTACTGACTGCGGCCGCTAGTGTCGTTGTTGATAATGCCACCACGACTACACTTCCGCCACCACCAGATAATTACTATAACCACCGCCACCATAATCACCACCACCGCCATCGCTTCTGCTGCTATTGCTTTGTAAGCTACTGCTGTTGCTGCTTGAAGGCAAAGAGTTTGATAAATCTTGGACTGAGTACAAAAGAGCCTCCCTCTGTTTTCAATCCCTGCACTGGGAAAGTTTTCTCGACTACACATCGACTCTTATTCACCAGAATCAGCTCTAACGGGAGTTGATATCTCATGACATCCTTCTGCTTAGAAATCAACAGTTCTCCCTTTTCTCATTTGGAATGCGATAGTTTGCAGAATGTGCATCTAGAGTTTGAAATCCCCTGCCATTGCACTTACTGCCTACACAGACACATGGAGCGTTAAAAAAACTCAAATCACACTTTTTCCAAAAATACTTAGAGTGGTTCTCTTTCGTGTGCTTGTGTGTGTGTGTGTGAGTGTGTGTGTGTGTGTGTGTGTGTGTGTGTGTGTGTGTGTGTGTGTGTGTGTGTGTGTGTGTGTGTGCTTATCTTCTGGAACTGACGCAGTAATGATAATAATAATTCCTCATTATGAAAACATAGCTTTATCCCTTTTGGCAATATTTTACAAAATAAAATGAATAACTAAAAATAATATTGCAGAACAGCTTCTTTTCCAGAATCTCTAAAAATGGTTCAAAGATAAATTTCATCTCAACTCCTGGAATATCTCATAAAAACGTCCATAAAAAATCTCTGCAGCAGCTTTGATATCAGTCGGTGAAGACGACGCCTACACTCATCGTCACTGCCATCAAAATTAAACCTTCGGAAAATTATCTGCAGCTGGCTGTAAAGTTTCGGCGTTACAGGTGACTGTGCCAACAACGATTCCGAGTTAAGACGATGGTCTTTAAATAGAAACAAAGATAAAGAAAGTTCATGATTTCAGCTGAACCGAGCTTGCAAAATTTTACATGCGTGCGAAAGCTTCACACACACACACACACACACACACACACACACACACACACACACACACACACAGAGGCACCCTCTCTCTCACTCTCCCATTTTGTCTCTTCCTCGTGCATTGCCGTGATCTGAAAATAGCAGGTTTGAGACAGTAAGAAATATTATTTTCGCCTTCATGTCTGCCACCCTGAAGGCGATGGGTGACACAAGCCTATAATATGTATGTTTAGAACTGTAGGTATTTGGGTTGATCAGGGAAGGTGCATGTTTGTTCCCCATAAACCCTCTTTCCAAAAAAGTCTATTGATCATAACTACTGTCAACTCTGTGTGTGTGTGTGTGTGTGTGTGTGTGTGTGTGTAAGAGAGAGAGAGAGCGAGTGTCTACACGTGCAGGCTCGCAGTCATGCAATTTTTAAATACGGTGGACTGATTATTTCAATGATTGCAAGTTTGTGACGTGTTCTACGCCTCTCGATCAGTCATGCTGAAAAGGCAAGGAAATTACACTGGACAGAAAAAGACATTTTCATGTGAATTTCTGCGCATGTGTGTGCCTTTTTTTTTTTTTTTTTTTTTGCTAAGAAGCCGGCAATGAAAAATCTCAGTCTCTCTTCCCTACTCTCCCTCACTCCCTCCCTCCCTCACTCACTTAGATCAATACAGCCACTCGACACCGCACAACATCACACACAATACTCAACACGATACCACGAAAACAAAAAAACCAACATTATTTACAAAACTGCTCATTCGAGTTAGAAACCAGAAAATCGGAGCTCTGGAAGCAAACATTTACGTTCGGGTGTCTCTTTTCTTATGCACATGACTGTTCCAACACCCGCTTTATTATTCGGTCATTAACCTTATTACCTAATAAACAAACTCGCAGGATCGGTCCTCTCCTGTTACTTTCATTCCGCAAAGAATCAGCTAGAGAAAGCGAATACGTTGTCCATCGACGACTCTCAGATTATCGTAAAACCGCTGGAGGATGAGGTTTCTGTGCCGAGAACATCAACAAAGACTTTGTTCTACTGTGAGATACCCGTTGAAACATCAGAGACACCATCATTTATCACCATCTAATAATGAGTTGAAGATGCTTTCGGAAGAATACCAAGGACATGCATTGATGGTATAAAACTTCTGAGGTTTGAAAGTCCCAGCCCCCTTAAAGATAGTTACGGTAATGTGTACCAAGTCTTTGAGGTTCTTTCGATAAGCTCGTTACAAGTTTTACAGGGAAAAAGTTAATATTCTCATTTAAGAACATGAAGAGAATCGCTTTTTTCTGGGAATTAAGCCCTGGCGTTGTTAAGACATGATCTGGGTGTCAGCAGTTGCCTGCAGTCGATGGCGGACAGACTTACAGCCGGTGCCCGGCGCTGTTCGAACCATGGGGCTGCGTCTTTATCGTCTGGTGTCCCGCAATCCAGTCGTTGGAAGGAGAGTCATCCGCCCATGGTGGTCACGTCAGTACTGGTGGATCTATAGCATCGCCTTCATTTTGTCTCGATCAATGTATCAGCTTTCCATTTGGTTTGTCCATGTCTTCGGGCTATTACTCATGCTGGTCCGATATATCCCTCATTATAGACCTTACTTTTGCAACTTTTTCTGTTTCCCTCTCTTTTCTTCTCTTTTTCATTAATTCATTCATTCTGTCTGTCTTACTTTCTTTCTTGCTTATTTATTTACTTCTATTTTAAATAAAGACGTGATCTCCAAACAAAGTGCATACAGTTGAATTTCATTTGTCGTTCATACGATATTTACCTGCCAGTTCATCTAACTTTTTATCAAAGACCCTGAAAGAAGCTTTAATTGTCCTGAAGCATGGTACTGACTCATTCAGACATGTATAATTTTATTCTATTATTGGTTATTTATAAAGAGGGAGAGAGAGAGCAAATGTGTGTGTGTGTGTGTGAAAAATGTGTAAAATTATCACCCCTGCTTAAATTACCGACAGAAAGTGATAGCAGGCTAATAATAGCATGGAACAGAGACAAATATTTAAAAAAAAAAACAATCAGGGAACAACACAACACGGAATGATGAGAAGACTATGGAGAGTTAACAAGAAGTATGCGCCGAGACTTAAATAGAAAACTCTACACGCACGTTTGTCAGCAAGACTTCCCGAAAATAAACCTCCCATCATTTCTCCTTCAACTGCAGTCAACGCTATTTGCCAGACAGACCTGACGACCTTTGACCCATCTTATTCGATTAAAAAACATCGACCTCCTGGCTTTACTGACCTCCTTTCCATGGAATGCGCTTTTTTTCAATCGATTAGTCCGTGCACTTTGCGATCATAAGGCTGCACGAAATCCTCCAGACCCTGAATCTGTCCACCAGCAGCGTCAATTAGTCCTCACGTGCTCAACAGCTGCTGACTCGGCGTAAAACGCTTACAGTCAGTCAAGACATGTTTTCAGCAGGATGAGGTGCTGTAGCTTTTATTGGAGGCTGTGTTCCAAAAAAAAAAAAGAAGGTAGATGGTCTCTTGTTTTATTTCCACTTGATTCCCGAAGGCCAGAAAGATCTGATCCCGTTTATTCAAGTCGCCAAAATAGTTTCTTATAACAATAAAGAAATTAAGTTGGAGATTTGGAGCGATTTGAAGGTTGGGAGATGGTTCATCGCTAGAATGAGGCCAGACTCTTTTATAAGTTTGCGACAAAAGAGACATAGAAACAGAATGAAAGACCTGTATAGAGAACATCCTCTTTAAGTCGGAGTGTCCTTCTGTTGTTTGTTCAAAGTGAGCTTTTGCCATCATGTTGGGAATTCTAGTGAATGTCAAAAGTCCTCCAGGACTGAATACGCACATTTCGGATTTTAACTGATGAGACAAATGAACTTAATACTTTGTTTTTAAAAAGTTCTCAAGACTAAATCGAATACAGATATTTATGACTGGTGCGATCTTAACAAGTGCTCAACACACCCGGATGCTCACTTCAGACAGTGTCTGGCCATATACACCCCCGGGTCACTTGTCTTTCAAATATTGTTTCTCGTTTCAGCTGGACAATGATTCTTCCATCTTGCTGGTCACTCGAGGTAAACACCCTAGAATGATTTTCATTTAGCTGAGAGGTCTTTGATTCTAAAAGCGTCTTCTCCTCGCTGGATGCCGTGTTTGCCAATTGACTTCTACCTACCAGCCAGTCAGTAATAAAACGTGAATGCTTTCGTTGGCTGACAATTCCCATCCAAGTGTTTTATAACCTGAACGATCTTGAAGTTGACCTTGTGTGAGTAGACATCGTTTGTTTATAGCAATAGTTTAAACGCCATTGTTTGTTTCATGGGCAGAAAATCTTCTTTCCTCTTTTTTTTCTCCTTTCTTTCGTTCTTCTTTCTTCTTCTTCCTACTCATTCTTCCTTTCTTTCTTTATTGTTTCTTCTTCTTTTCTTCCTTCTTCCTCCTCCTTCCTATTTCTTTTTTTCTTCTTTCTTCTTCCTTCCTCCTTTCTCATTCCTACTTCCTTTCGTCATTCTTTTTTATTCTTCTTTTCTTCTCCGTCCTTCCTTTTTTTAATCTTTCTTTTTTTTGTACTTTACGGGAAAGAAATCAAATACTTAAAGAGCGATTCTTCACCTGCTTCCAGGCACACTCTCTTTACAGAAGACAGTCATCGAAAAATCCTCTTCCTTCCTCGTGAATGTACACCTTGCTTGTTAGCCATTCTCTTGCACTGAGCATGCGCACAGAATCCTCTTGGCAAGCTTCAGTGGACCCAAAGCTTCATGCAGTAATTACTGATGTCGAATGTCCAGTAGGGTGAGGAATGGTGGTTTCATTTCTTAACCCAAAGCTTCCTCTAGTAATTATTGATGGCAAACGTCCAGTAGCGAAATGACGTGTCACTTTTTTCTGTTGTTGCTGGCAGTTTAAAACTCCTGGTTGCAGTCAACGTGGCCTCCAGACTGCTTGGAGCTTGCAGTTTACGTCAAGTCTTGGCAAGAAACGTGGCGTGTTTCTTACTTTGTACGAAAATTCGGCTGTTATTTAATTCTCGTTAGTTGGCCACCATTTTCAATCTTCTTGTCTTCGCTTCTTTTCCATTCTGTGAGAATACAGAGAAGCACGAATCCTTGTAAACTCACGCGCGTGCGCACACACACACACACACACCTTCACACACAAACTCGCATATACATATACACAAGTCAAAAGCACATGCATGCGCTTGCACACATTCATGCAAACAGGAAGATACAGACACATGTACACAGGCTCACACGCACGTACGAGGAGATACACTTGTTACAGAGGGACCATAAAGGAGCTCTAAGCCACTCAAAGATCAAATCACAAGGTAATTTTTTAAAATGTAAATTATACGTAGTTATATCTTCGTGGGTCGCACTTTGATTGAAAGCACCTCCCTCCTTGCTTCGTGCTACACCCCCCCACACACACACACAAAATGCCCAGTGCCTTTTATTTGAAGGAGTTAACCGGATGAGTGAGGTGGTTGTGGTGTTTTGTGGTTCCTGACCCCATGAGCACAGCAGTTGCTGTGGCCTATCAATGGATGCCTTGACCGGCGACGAAGGTGGCGTTCATTTGCCTTAGTTTTCAGCAGTCGCAACCACCGGCTTAGCAAGTGTGGTGGGGGAGATTTGCTGACTGCAGCACTTATCACCGAAATACCGCATGGTCGGTATCTTTGTCAAATGACTCAGGAGACCTCAGTACCAGACTCCTAAATTTCCAACTTCTCTCCGTTCTCGACAGGCGTATCAGATGAAATAATGTGATGCCGAAAAGATATTGATATTGACAAAAGTAGCCATACGCACATGCGTTCGTAAGGTGGTGTGTGTCTGCATGTGTGTGTGTGTGTGTGTGTGTTTCTTTCTCTCTCTTATGTGTGTCAACTTAAAGAAAAACTCATGCATTTAAAAAAAAAACTATTTGCCACTCTGCCATGATTCTACCATTCATCTACTGTTTATTCTTCACGTTTTTGCTCAGTTTCAGAGGCCTGGTACTGTAGCTATGTTTAGAGTGTGCTCCAGCCAGTCGTGCAATCTCTATCACATCTTCAACAGCGACGTGCGTCAGCCAGGCGCCTCTATCAACATGTTTCTTCACTGATCCCCTGCTCTTTAATTTCTTTCCTTTTGTGCTACTTTTTCTTATCTTCCTCTTCTTGCAGTAAAGAAAAAAAAAGTATTTGCGAGAAGAAATTTTTTAATGTAAAATGGAAGCTAGATTCGACGCCCTGGTGTCATCGATCGAGGAAAGTCGATGGAGCTATGACTCTTCAAATTTAATAACAGAATAATTAAAATGTGAAACTTTGTAATCCCGTCAGGCCAGCGCTAATCCCATAAGCATCTTGCGACGCAAGAAAAAAAGAATTAAGAGAGGACTGTCAAATAGTGGGACATGCCTGACCTTTGAAATCTCCCACAGGGCTTCGGAGAAATCTTCAGCAGCGGTTTGGAGAAAGAGGAAAACAAATACGCACAAGCCCATGGTTCACATAAATCATGTTTACTCACAATGCAAAGGACTTGGTGTCAAACAAACGGTACATCGTTTTTTTTAATATGTACAAGTGAGCAATATGAATACACATTAAAATCGTTTTGTGGAGGATAGGACCGAGGTTATAAACCAATGTCCTTTCTGCATAAGTTTTACCGAGGGTGAAGTACAAATCCTTTTTGTTTACTGTTTCCGATATTTTCACTACCCCCAAAAGTACCTCAAACACGTTCCCTCATTGAACAACAGTACCTTGCCCACGTTTTTCATACTTTCTTCCTGAAAACGAGTGTCAAATATGCTTTGAATCATTCTATTAGTGTGTCAAGTGAGCAAAGGGCGTTCATATATGCATGCGCAAGTGAGTGTGAGGGGTGTGTGTGTGTGTGTGTGGAAGGGTAGGTGACTGAGTGGGTATGAGGTTTATTACTTCAGCTTATCCTGTAAATGTCACAATAGCTGCAATGGCCTTAAGTCATTAAAATTTTTTAGTCCAACTTCTCATTCTTCCTCCCCCTCTCTCTCCCTCTCTCTTTCTCCCGTAAACGTTCGTGTATACATTTTTAGCTCCGTAAAAGGAAATGCGTGTTTTGGAAGATGCGTTATGGCCAGGCGGAGCCTCGTCAAATTGTTAGCCAGGAGCAAAACAGTTCCATCATCAGACTCCTAAGCAACTCCGCGACGCCATCAACGGCTTTCGGTAAATCAGCCTCTCATATATCAGATATTGATAAAACTCCTGCTTTAGAATCATCAGGCGGAAAACATAATCGCGAAACACGAGTAGCCCGCCTCCTTGATATGGCGTCTGCTTGACGTCTCGCGCGCACGCACACTGCAGGAAACTAGTGATCACTACTAAGATCTTAGTAACGTTTGGAAGGACGACGATGACACCAGCCAAAACACCTTTATGAAACAGAGCCAACAAAGCATCTTAACGTGGGCATCATACTGCTTAAATTCGTAAAAAATATTCTTAAATAATTGTTTTAGCAGACCTGATGTACCTCAGTTCTCGCATGGATATGAGATTTTGGTGGTTAGGTCAAATATCCTGCCAACCCAAAGTTTATGACCTAGTTTCCAGCTCGATCATAATGGCTATAGATAAGACTCTTCAGGCATTAATATTTTAACATATAAATAGCCAGAGGCACGCCTACAAAGCTGAATCACCTGGAGGGAGAAACCGTACGGACGGCTTTAAAAAAAATATAGTATAATATAAAGTATTACGTCTGAGATAGCATGGATCGTCCTTCTTAAAGATCGAGTCGTGTGAAACAAATTTCTAAAGACCAGGGGCCAGTTGCACAACATGTTTCTAACCCTTAAAACTGTTCTAAAGAAGCAAAATCTCTTCTTTGATATTTAGATACATTGCACAAGAACATACAAAAAATTTTACTCACAGGACGGAAAATCAGACTTAAACAACTTTATCTAAATTAAAGCAGTTTTAGTTCTAAAATTGTGGAGGGCACTTTAAACTAATTATCTAAATAGATTTCAGGCTTTAAAGCGTTTAAAATTAGAAATGTGTTGTGCAACTGGCCCCTGGTAAAGCTCTTTGTAAGATATAATTTACCAAAATATTGGTCAATGGGTGAATAGCTCTCTTCCGTTCTCGAGATACGTTAAAGCAGAAAGAGGTCAACAACAGAGAGGCAAAAATCGCATATCTATACGTTGTGAAGGTCTCAGCCAATCGGACAAATGTGGCATCAAGAGTTTGATCTATTTCTGTGGATGCTGATGTCTGTAGACGTGTATTTTGAGAACACAAAGGGATTATTCGTTCAGATAATAATCTAAAAATGTAAAGTATCCTGCACCGAGCTTTAACCAGTCATTAGAAAAACTGTGTTCCCCATTGGGCCTTTAAAAACACGTTGCCGTTCACATAAAGGAGGAGCCAGTACAGACAAGATATATATATATATATATGGAACCTTTTGACACTGGATGCGAGAAATAAGAAAAAACTAGAGAGTGTTAGAAAGTCGTGACTATTACACTTAAATTCCGAGGTAATTGGCTGTGGTGATACCAGTAGTTGCCATGATGCTTTGTAACACACGTTTTACCTTGACTCACGTGATATCTAGAGATTTATAGAATTCGGCGGCGCTTTCTCCTTAACTTTTCAAGCACTGACACACACACACACACACACACACACACACACACACACACACACACACACACACACACAGAGCTATTCCTGCTCCTGCATCCCATCAACCACCCTGATAGCAACCGGACGTTCACGATAAGCTCTAAACTATGAGATCTAGAACCTCAGCTAGGCTGGTATCAGTTCCAGCCGCGGCCCAGCAAGCAGACAGACAGGCGGTCGGGTGATGAGAATGTCGTCTGTCACCCTCGCAAGGGCCGTTGTCTGACGTGGAGACGATAAAGGGCGGACATCTTGGGTTCTGACGCGACAGGCTTGTCGCCACCAGCAATCATCTACCTGAGACCGCGCATGCGCAAGGCCTGAAGTCAGTGCCAAGACTTTGTCAAGACTGAGGCGGGATGACGGGTTCAGAAGGAGTGGTGGTGATGGGGGAAACAAAATCAAATTAGCTTCGTGTCACGTGGATGTGTGACGACAGTTTATTGGTCGAATGACTTCAAAATAATGTTAAAAAGAAGGGGAAAACAGAAACACAACCGATGCTCTGGTGGCTGTCAGTACGGTTTTTTTAGACTTGAATCACAGTCACGTCACCTAATCCCCCACCTCTTCCTCTGTAACTCTCTAACTGTGCATCGTAGTGATCAGTTAATTCATTCATAATTAACTCTTAGGATACAGAACACAGCTGTAACACTTGTATCTCCCTCTTACTCTCATACGTCATCGCGGGCGCTTTGGTGCACGTGCACACACACACACACACACACACACACACGCACGCGCGCGCACGCACGGACACAAGAAAGAAAGGGCACAGAGAGATAAATTTACTTTATGTTAAACACAAACTCGGCCGAAGATCTGCAGAACAGACGCTGAACCTGAGTTTAGTTGAGCGTTGAGACCTTTGCTAGACAAAAGAACTCCAGCACAGACTGGCAGCTGAGAAGACGGTCTTCGAGTAGAAGCACTCCTTTTACTTTTACTTTGGGATCATTGGGCATGAAAGAACTTTTAACAGATCTCTTTCTAGTCCTCTCGAAAACTCGATTAAAAGTCTTCCAAGACGACCACTTTCTCAAAACGCAGCCGCTAATGATAGGGACATCCCGGTCCGAGTAATTTCCCCTTTTCGTCTCTAGCCACAGGACCTGATCAAAAACCCACACAGACCACGGAAGTAAACTTAGTATGCGGAGTAAATGGTAACCCATGACGACTAAGCTCTATGCCACCACTTGGGTGCCCAAAGGCGCTGTTGCACGTTTTTGATTTCACTCCAGGATATGGCTTCTAAAAGGAAGAGCAGAAGATGAAAGTAGGCTGCTTTCCTATAACCTGGTCTCGACATTGTCGGATAGTTTTCTGCTAAATGGCATTGAGAGTCTTCACGTAATCGTTATGTCTTTGACAAAATAATGTTTACGACTTCAGTTTGTGAATTACCATTACCGTTGCTAACGGTACGTGCACAAACTGACAAACCTGCGAACAGTCACTTTCGATATCTTTTCTTGCACCTGTTCTTTACTCAGGAGCTGAAGGGTTTCAACCTCACTTGCGACAATTTAACCTTCTTCATACGCCCAGCTTCCAGTCTAAAGTTCACTCAGTTTATTACAAAAAAGGGTTTATTACTGACATGTCTGCTTATCTTAAAAGGAAACTGCTGGACAGGACAATACAGAGTTTACAGATGCTTAGTGCAAAGATATTTTCTAAGTAGTGGATTTAGTACATTAAAAGATGGTAGTTTATAAAATATGCACAAACAAAATATGAGGTAGAACTTTGAACATTGTAGTTTTCAACTGACATTTTAATCTGAAGCTATTTCTAGTTTCTTGAAGTTTGATAACAACCGCGGCATCAAAGACAAGGCAGGATTAGATTCTATTTTTAAAAGGCGCCTTTCTCAAGTTTACCGCGTGATTGGTACAAAAACAATGATCCACATAATAAAATGTCCTTTAGTGCTGAAAGAAACCACTCTGTCAAATATCGACAGACGACAATTAAAGGGAGGTAAGAACCTACCTGAGGAACTCATTCATTAGTCATCCATCCATCTGCGTAGTCTGCAGGTGGCCCCTGGAAACACTGACCTGCACACAACATCGATCTAAGGTCTGAATAACGGGGTCAAGGCTGACAGTCTTCGCGATTATCTCCGCACCTACAGTCAGTTAGCCTGTGACCTTTCTTCGACCCTCATTCCTGCACCATTATGGCGAAGCAGGAAAGAGAGAGACGCCATGGACCTTATTCACGCACGGCTTTCCCGGCTTTCCAAAACGAGGCCTCGTGGGCCTCGTGGTTACATGGCTGAGAGCCAAAGAGCAAAGGAAGTCAAATCGCACAGGAATTGCTGTGTGCCGATTTGTACGAATGATGACAGACGGGATATGGCGGCCAGACTGTCGTTTCTTTCATTTGCAAGTGATAAAACAACTTTGACAGTTTTGAATTTGAAACAAATTGGGCAGACGAAGATACAAGTTCTTAATGTAGGTATTGAGTGTATGGTAGACCTGTTTTGTCTTTGAAAATTGTTTCATTTTAAGAATAACTAAAATGCCAATACATACAAGTATAGTTGACCAATTTCTACAAGAATTGTCGTTACAAGTTTGAAAAAATTATTCAATCAATGCATGCTCTGCTTGTGACATACAGTAGTCTAGGTCTATAAATGTCTGCCTTTGTTTATTTTGTTTATTTGCGCATGATGGTAAGTATGCAGAGAGGAGTAAGCAAATCTAACTTTTGTAGTTGCCAGGTTTTTTGTTTCTTTGTGAGAACTAAGTTGAGAAAGATAACTTCATCATGTACGAATACGTTTGTAGATCAAAGTACAGACTCTTGTAGTCTGTTTAAATGTCTGCAGACATCAGAATTACGATTGTGAAGCGACACATAATAGACTTTTCTCAATTCAGGTATGAGGAAAATTTATATTTAAGTAAGAGAATTTAATATCATAAACATAAGAAATATAAAGGTATACACCACACAGTTTATTCGTATGACGAAAAGCATGGCACAGGCACAAGCGATATGTACACAAAATCCAAAATATCCAGATTACTTAAAGCAAATAATACAGGTTGGGTTCCAGAAAAATGCTCCTGATACGAATGTACACACTGAACAAAATATACACAAGTATATGGGGCAAAGTAAATTGTTCGAGTCGGTGACGAAGTCCTACATGTTAAAAGTGCATGGAGAAATATAACGCCTCCTTGATAATGTGTTGTCTCACCCCAAAAGATGGCCGCTCCTTATCGGCCGACGTCTGCGGCTCTCGATTCTTTCCTCAATCTTCTACATTTTCTTCGATTTTCGACTGCTTCCGTGCTGTGTACTCCACGTGTTAGACGTGGACTGTGGCGAGTGTGTGTGATGACGATGACTGTGTGCACGGACTTTGCTAGGCTCTTTTATGCATTTCAGATGTTTGTGTCCGTCAGTACTAGCCGACAAAATTGCGGACAAATCCTCCATTAGGGTCGGCCCCTGGCTCACTACTCTCGTAAGCTCTTGCTTCTTCTTCGTTCTTCTCCCTTTGCTATCGGAGTTTTCCTGCTCTACATGCCGACATTTCGCTTCTCTTTCCATATCGGAGTCGAAGATCTCAGAAGAGAGGGCGCAGAAGCGGCGTGAACCGGAAACTCAAGAAGTTTTGCTTGACGATCGACGTAAGAATCTCTTTCATCTATCCTTCTATCTAGCGTCCAGTAGCTTCGTTACAAAGCTGACGAGCTTGAACCGTGGGTACGCAACTTCCGATTACACATGGATATTTGTTTGCTAGTCTTTACTGAAACCTGGATAAATAAGGAAAGTGATTTTGACCTAGTCATCACCGGCTTCTGAGCCCTATTTAGAACAGATAGATTGGTCATAATTACCACTAAGGCGTGTGGTGGAGGAGTCTGT
This sequence comes from Marisa cornuarietis, assembly GCA_004794655.1. NCBI lineage: Eukaryota > Metazoa > Mollusca > Gastropoda > Architaenioglossa > Ampullariidae > Marisa > Marisa cornuarietis. The sequence goes on along the minus strand of SMMW01000046.1, from coordinate 9,687,120 downwards.
TTCTATGTCAACAAAAGTACAATAATATCTTGTTATGTTATCCTGTTGTCCATTCACACTGTTAAAAAAGAATAATTAGTATGAATACATTACCAAAAAGAAAAATTCTATTGGCATCATGTTACCAACTGCAAAACATACTGTCACACAAACATATTTATGAACAAAACTTGCCTGCAAAGCAATTATCCGGTCTAGTGATTTTTTTAAATCTTAGTTCTTCTATAGTCGTAATTATGGGAACGAGAAGTGAATACCGAATCCAGTATTATGACCTTTTGAGTTCCAGGTCAGTGCTATCATGCTTTGGTAACCTCTACACCGGCCCACCAAGCCTCGTTCTGGTTTCACTATGGCGCTTGCCTTAAATAAGGTCCAGGGAGATATGGGCTTTTGCTGGCACCGTCCAGGTCTGTAACTGAAATCCCCCCGCCCTGCCCACCTAGCGGATGAATCTCTGAATGTGACGGAAGGAGAAGTTTGATTCTTGCTTTCTACATGCTATGCCCTTCACACGATGAGCTAATCTCCATTCACTCCCCTTACTTCCAGAAGGTGCTTTAACTTTTAATGCTTGTTTTCAGATGTCTTGGCCGTTGTGCACAGACCCAAAAACAAAACGAACGGGCTGTGACATGGGTGAGGTGTTGCAGGAACAAGGTGACTTTATACCACCAACTGGATGGGATAAGCTCATGCTGTATAAAAATCAGAGTATAGATCACTAAACCTGCTGCCAATCATTTTCGAAACATGACCAAACAGTCAATTTCTTACAACTTTACGAGACATGCACAAGCTCTCATTCCCTTGATTGCATAATCTTTCGGAAGCCTTAAACTGAGTTCAAGCTCAACACGTTTCGAACGCCAGCTGAAAAGTTGTTTTCTACGGTTTCGACTGTACCCTCTCTTTAATTACCGGCAAGCGAGATGCCAGAGTTGTTAGCTTTCCTAATGTTTGACCCCTAAGAAGGAAAATAAACCCAGTCGACTGACACGCGCAATCTCTTTTTTCGATCGACGTCATGGGGGAAGCCAACACATTTCATAGAATCGAGCGGAACATGAAAAGAGCGAAGCGAAGTTGGGCCTCGCTATTTTCTGACAAGCGTGGTTATTAGCTGTCTTCTGTCCTCGCTTTCCTAGCTCTGGACGGGTATAGAGTTATCCGCTCCTCGCAAAACAACCGAGACACCCTGTCAGGCACGAAGCTTGTTTTGAGTGAAAACAAACGGCACGCTTTTTTTTAAAGACACGTCCGATGAAGACAAAACCGTCGAGATTGTTGTATTTTTACGCTCACTGTGTTCCATGATATTACAATCAGCAGCTTGCCTCTTTTAAAAAAAAGAAAAAAGAAACGAAATAAACACATCTTTTCATAACTTGTTTAATAACCCGCTTAGACCAGAATAAAAATATTTCTATGTTCAGAAACATGGGCTTAAAATTCACGATTTTGAAGACGATAGTGAAACTGCAGAGCCAGGCTCGTGGAGCACGAGCCACAATAGTAAGCGTATCGTTGCTCATTGTGTTCTGCCAGTAGGGCCACAATCGTGCAAAGAGAAAATCACGATCGTGGAGCAGAGCTCATCGCGCTCTACCAGGTAAGCCAGTAAACTGGCGCTACGGAGTCAGCGGGTTAAAGCAGTTACTGCATATTCTGATTTTGAGATACAATCCGCTTGATTATACAATCCACAGTTAATAAAGCATGCACTCTCCACGAAGGGTCTCACTTGTGAAGACAAAACATGTTTCCATGTGTTACCGTCTGTGTGTTACTGCTGCTTCGGTGTATTGCTTTCTGCGACGATCAGCTGAACCGTCTTCTTCTGAGGTTTTCTTCCTCCCTGTCTCTCCTCCCCAATATAGAGATGATTGGTTATCCTTGTTTGAGATCTCCTCTGATGCATTCTGCTCTTTCTCTGCATGTGGCACCTGTTTAGAGGGCCGGCTGATTTTCTGTGATGCAGCCTTAGGTGCTGATTCGGCGTAAAACACCAGTTCCCGCCTTTCTGCCTTTACTAAATATAGAAATTGCAGAGGTAGATGACAGAACATTATGTAGCTCGACGTTAATGCTAATACACGTTTCATGTAGATTAAACAAGCTCCTCCACTTGCGACTTCCGACTTTCCCAACAGCGGATACGAGTCATCTTATATCCCTCTTCTCTTCCTCTTCAGTCTTATTTTCTATCTTCCATTTCCACCTCCTTACGAAAGTTTTCTCTAAGTGTTATGAGCTACGAAGGAAGATTAGCTCGTGTTTTTTGTTTTGTTGTTTGTTCGTTGTTTTTGTTTTCATTTCTGTATGCTTCGTCCTTCAGTTCCAGGTCTCACGTGCCACACAGCCGTTTCGAAATTCGTCTTACCAGGGCCAGCCATCGACGCTCTATGTCTCAACCTATAGTGGGCTTAATTAAATTTAGTTACAAGACTTTACCAGGTCCAGGTTAAACGATGCAAAAGAAGAAAAGGTGAAGTATCTCTATCACCCGGTTCACTAAAGGCACACGACTCTACGTCCCACTCCTCTCTGTTCAATGGGATCGCACTTGATACTTCCATTCAAGCACCTGATATCCATAACTTCGTTTGCTGCAATGTTATTTCTATGCCACACAGACCACACGTAAACTTCCTTTTTAGTCACCATACAGTAAGGAACAGAAAAGTTACCTCCCAATACTCCATAACAGCAAGAATAAATGGTATCGTCGCACTTTCATCCAAAATACATACTTCCGGAGGAAACAACGCAAGAAAAACGTTCTCTTTGTAATTTACTATGACAGTTTGTCTGCGCTCCATCTTATTTGAGAAAAGCAGACGACTTCTCATTAGTCGCTAAAAATACCAACCCTTGCAATAAAAAAACCTTGATTGGGCAGAAAAGATCACATGACAGCAAACCAATCGCACGCAACTTCCACACGATAAAAGTCCGCGGGAAGTCAAAGTGTTCCCCCACTTGCACTACACTGCAGACACACAAAAAAATGCAGCGTTTGCCGATTGAAAAAGAACTCCACGGTCAGAATTTTGTCAGTCAAGTCGTTTTTTTGACTGACAAATAAACTACACAACACAATTACACTGAAAACGCACGCGAAAGGGTGGGATAACTTTTATTTATAAATAGTAGAACCCACGTCGTGTGCTCGGAGTGTCAGGAAGTAAACGAAACGTCTCACCCGCATTACACAGCGCGTGCTGTAATACAGGGAGCAATACAAGGCGTGGCTTCACTCAGATGACCAGATGCTTCACTCCCCACTTCCCCTCCACCTTCCTTTGATATATCCTTAGCTGCTGACTCGGGGTAAAACACCAGCCCCCACTGCCCCCTCCACCACCATCACCACTTCTCTGCCAAGGAAGTATTTTTCCTAGAAGACGACTTTCTACACTCGTCTCTTAAAAAGTTTGTCGCGCAGTTGTCTTGGGCTCATTATGCTATTCCATATCCATAAATGGCAGTTGTCTTGGGTCTCATTGTACTATTCCATATCCATAAATTGGCAGTTGTCTTGAGGTTCTTTATAATATTCCATATGAGGCAGCTGTCTTCGTGTTCATTATACTATTCCATATAAGACGCCAGTCCTGCCCATTTCCTTTGTCAATTCATGAAGCTAAACGCTGTATCGAAAGAAGCTTTATCTCCCCCCCCCACTTACCCCCCCCCAAAAAAAAATGGGGTCGTGCAAATAACTAGAAAATTCTGAAGAAGAGACTACAGGTTCTTTAACGTATGCAACAGCATCTGTAGTGCCATCTCTATGCCACACAAATCACACGTGCAACATTTTTGAGTCACCATACACCATACACTATACTGAAAAATTACCTCGCAATATTCCTTAACAGCAAGAGTAAATGGTATAGTCGCCCTTTCATCCAAAATAAATACTTTCGGAGGAAACACACACAATGCAAGGAAATGACTTTCTCTTTGTGATGATGTACTATGACAGTTTCTCTGCACTCCATCTTCTTCAAGAAGAGCAGAAGAAAGGCTGTGAGCTGAAGGCACCAAGTCCAGGCCTCTTTCTAGGATCTCGAGGAAAGTAACAAGACATCGACTCTCTGATGGTTATAAAGCTAGTAGTGATCTCTAGGGGTGGCATAACCTTCAGCAAAGCAAGAAAACTCTTCTCGTAAATTTATCCCTATTATAAAGCAGAAAATCAATGTTTTTGCGAAAACTTTAAAAACGTTTGTGCATGCACGGTATTTCTTTACCACCTAGAAGACTCATCGAACTAATATGACATTAAAAAAAAAATTTCGCGTTCACTATCCTTTCCACTTTCTTCTGCCGTTGCAGGACATCGTTCAAAGAAGACCCTGCAAGCCCCGCTGTAAGAGTAATAAGACCTGCTTTTAGGTCATGATGTGGGCTTTGTGCCTCTACAGCAAATCTCTTGAAGCAAAAGTTCTATTACACAAAACTTGTTTTCTCAGAAAGCCGGAGGAAAATTGCAGAGATATCATATGTGCGTGGGATATCAATAAATCAGCTAGACGATACTGCAAATGTTTTTCAACTAAAATAAAGAAACTCTTCTCTCTCTACATATCCAACTTAATATTTCATTACCAAAGAATGGCCTCACACACACACACACACACACACACACACACACACACACACACACACACACACACACACACACACACACACACACACACACACACACACACACACACACACACACACACACACACACACATCAATGTCTTGTGACGTGTTTCAGACATCATTTTCTTCCCTTCAGGTCCAGAGACAATCCTTTAGGCTATTTCAAACCTTACTGTCTCCAGGTTTGTCTCTTGGTCGAGCCACTTTGACGCAGGAGGAGAAACTGACCAATCCTTCTGAGCTTCAAACTAATTTCATTGCTGTCTCACCTTCATCTCCAGCTCCCTATTACTTGCGGCTGTTGTGACAATTGACCTATGTTCGCTGGCAGCCTGAACTATTTTCTGTGCTTCGTTAAAGTGATTCAAGACTCCAAATTTCAGCTTCAAAGCATTGCAGAGAGCAAAATTAAGATGGTGCACCTGTGTGTAGCGATGTACTCGAGCATCCGAGTGAAATGACGGATGAAACAACAAAAATAGTTCGTTGCCGATCAGACATGTAAGCCCAGAATATTGACGACCTTACACTGTAACATTAGTCTAATCTGCTGGTACAGCGATTGTGAAACACACAAAAATAAACAAAAATATTTTTGTAATGACTACATTTATCAGGCACAGAAAACAACTGTAATTATAGAAGAACAATTTCCATTACCAATATTACCTTACCATGCTACCAAGGTTAGCCAAAAAGAAAAAAAGAAAATAAGTCACAGCCTAGCAGCTGCCAGGGGCCAGTTGCACAACACATTTCTAATTTTAAACACTTTTAGGCCTTAACTCTATTTAGATAATTAGTTTAAAGTGCACACCACAATTTTAGAATTTTTAAAACTAAAACTGCTTTAAGTAAGATAAAGTTGTTTAAGTCTGACTTTCCGTCCTGTCAGTACAATTTTTTGTATGTTTTTCTGCAATGCATCAAAATGGCTAAGATGAGATTTTGCTTCTTTAGAACAGTTTTAGGGTTTAGAAACGTGTTGTGCAACTTGACCCAGAAGTGCAGGGTCCATACTATGCTTTCAAACCCCTTACTATGCTTTCTGGGTCTGGAGCAACCGCTTAAACAAACATACATGCCCAAAACACATTGCCTAGACCTGCAGCTTGGTTAAATATATACCTTCGGTAAGAACAAACTTCATATTAGGAGATCGAAAATCAGCAAACAAGAGAGCTTTGCGCATGTCAGGTTCTACTGGTGTCTTTACGTATAAAACTCTAGAAATCTCTTTACTGTCGGCACATTTCTGTATCTAGAAGCCTCTTTGCGCACTTGTACAGCTCTACAGGTCTCTTTACACACTCTCACATCTCCAGCAACCTTTTACTCACTCTCTGAATTACAGCAGCCTCTTCACTCACACTTGTCAAACTCTAAGAAGCTTCTTTACGAAGTTTCTTATCTCTAGAAGCCTCCTTAAGCGTGTCTTTTTACAGAAAGTCTGTGCGTACTTTTCTAATTCCCGAAGCTTCATCTGGCAGTCTCTAAGAGCGTTTGTGTGAATGCACGTGTCTAAACTATAGGGGCTTGCTTATCCACGTGACTACGTCCAGAACCCGTCCTGACACTGTGCCGAGACGTAATTCTCTCCGTCGAGGGCATCATGGCAGGGCAGAGCCCCTCCCTCTGGACTCTGCTTCGGAGGGCGAGCCACCCAGCCATCCACCGTGCATGCACACACTACTGCGCACGTGCATAATCTGGTCAAAGACGGGTCGCCATTGCAGGCAGGATGTTGATGACAGTAACAGAAAGCGCGTTTCACAAACGGATGGAAGCGGTGAAAAACGGTCTAGGTTACCCCCCACCCCAACCTTGACGCCTAGAGCGCTGCCTGTCTGCGGGCTCCTTCTGCTGGCGCTGGTTGCACAAAAACTGTTAACGCATTGCATCCGGGCCTCTAATCGACTTAAGGCCAGCCGTCTTACGCTGACGCGCGCCTTAACTCCTCGTAAGGCACATTTTTGTTTATTTTATACACGCATAAAATGCGTTGTTTCGGAAAAAAATATTAATGCAGACGATAGTTCATTCATTTTTCTATCGAGTGATCTTCTTTTCATGACGAAGTTTGCACGTTTGATAGACATTTTTTGCATTTGCCGACGGTACCTGTCTTTCTGTTTAGAAAATGGCTACCCAATACCAGGGGAAGAAAGTTCGACCGGCAGCTTTGAAAATTTATATATATTAACCTATAGTAAAGACAACCATCAGTAATACACCGATTTAAAGAGCATTTTTAAAACATTCACTTGGTGTAAATTTTAAGATACATAGGTTTAGTCTTCGAGTATTAAAATTAAACGAAAGATTACGACTGTACGCGCTTGAGAACTTTTGGAAATTCCCGGTCGCATATAAAAAAAAATTATTTACACAATATATACAGACATAAAGTTCCAAACAAACATATTTTTTATTAGAATATATATTAGAATTTTAAAATTACTTACTATTTTCTTCTCCTTTGCGGTTGTTGAAGTAAAAATCCATGTCAAAGTGAGACACAACGTGCTTCGATTCTCGAACATTCCTTTGTTTTAAAAAAAATCTTTTGACTTCCTGTCAGTTCCTGTCAGTTCAAGGGAGGGAATCGTGGTAGACGATTTCCAACGGATGTAGCAGTTTCCTCCCTTATGTTATTTTTATTTGGTCTTTTTTCGGGCTCGAAAAACTGTATAAAAGTTTTTGTGACTGATCATTATCATGGTATATTCTGTTGGGAATACCATAAAAGTGTGTTTTTGAGCAAACAAAAGGTAAAGATATTTCTTTTCTACACCGTTTGATCTATCATTATCAATTTAAATTGTTCGTCTACCTCTTTTCGTTAATTTTATATAATTTTTTGAAAAAGGGGTAAATTCATGACACCAGCTATTGCTTTGACCCCATTTCAGCCTTACGAGACCAATGAGTTAAAACTGTTCTAAAGAAGCAAAATCTCTTCTCTGCCATTTCGACGCATTGCACAAAAACATACAAAAAATTGTACAGACGGACGGAAAAGTCAGACTTAAAAATTTTATCTTACTTAGAGGAGTTTTAGTTTTAAAAATTCTAAAATTGTGGTGTGCACTTGAAACTGATTATCTACATACATTTATGGCCTAAAAGTGTTTAAAATAAGAAATGTGTTGTGCAACTGCTCTTTATGACGAGGTTGTGCGACTTCGGGTTAACATTAGTCTTACAGACTTCGTTCTTCGTTTTCCCGATCTGCTTGGCCGATATGTGGCACCTTAGCATATTTTTTATGGACATTTAATTTAGTAATTTTTATTATTTCGATATCGTTATGTTTTGATGGAAAAACACATTAAACTAAGATAAACTTTTTCCCAACAAGATGCATTTTTAGTTACTCGTTTTCACTTTTATTTCTGTAGCAATTTTCCCCCCAGATTTTTATATCTACGTCAAACGTAATCGACCCAAAAAGTACACAGACTGATATGTTAGGGCAAGCGGATAACATGGTGGTTAAAAGCACTGGCGTCCAAACTGAGAGGGGCACATGCAGGACTGTCGGCAACTGCTACCTAACTCCATAGAGGGTTAGAGAAAGTAAGAGGGCGAGGGCGAGGAAATGGTCCCCGCCCTCACATATGGCTGATCCTGAGAAAAGTGAGATCTCTAACACCTCACTCACCAACGACATGAAAAAGGTTAGGGGACGACTTTTTACCCTTACCACCTTTTCGTGACACTTTATCACTAGGTACTAAGGAATGGCTCTTCAACTGGCGAGTTCTTTTCACAAAAGAACAGACGTAAAGACACAAAGTGTGGACGTGCTTGGCAATAATAAGGACATTGCCAACACCAGCAGAAAGCTGACAGATGGTGAGAACTGACACTTTTCATAGTCTGGCAAAAAATGTCTTAAAAACTAACGATGTTTATGGACGCAAATATTGTAGGCCCCTGAAACACACTAATTCAACCTACGGCTTTAAAAAAAACTAAACTAGCATGATGATTGCCTGCATAGCCATTGCATTCTATGTCTATAGAAAAGTTATGAAAACAAATTCACATTTCTGGGGTTCCTTTCCTCCTGGAAAAAATTAGTATCTTATTCGATTTCTAATACAGTCTTTCATTGCTTGTTTCCATTTGTAGCTACGAATACATTCATTGGCAACATAAACACTCATCTGATTACAATCATCAATAAGTTTTTATAGACGTGTTACCTAGTCCGACACCATGTATAGTACCAGTTCAAGTTTGCGAGAAACCGCATTCGCCTTTGTTCAGACTTTCTGCATGGAAACATATTCTTTCGTAACAATAATACCCGTCTGCTTTAACACAATACCATTTTATGTATTACAGAAAAGTTAGTTTTTCAGGTATTTTGCAGTAATACATAATAATGTTACACATCGGATTAATCGATCAGGAGAAAGCGTGCAGCTTGCGATAAGATAGCTAGAACAACTAGTGATAAAATAGCTATAACAGCTAGTGACAAGATAGCTAGAACAACTAGTGATAAAATAGCTATAACAGCTAGATAATGGCTAGAACAATCAGTGATGAGATAGCTGGAACAGCTAGTGATAGCATAGCGATCAATAAAACAGTGAGAAGATAGCTATCAACAGACCAGCTAATGACGCGATAGCTAGAACAGCCAGTGATAAGATAGCTAGAACAACTAGTGATAAGATAGCTAGAACAGGTAGTGATAAGATAGATAAATCTACTCAGTCCTCCGAGCCAGGTGGGGGGAGGTGTGAGATATCTTGGTTGAAGCGACGCACGAAGAGCGTGTCGAGTTGTATTTCCTTTTCTGCAACTCACGTGCAAGTCGTTAATTTAATTTGAGTTTTGTTTTGTTCGTTTGCTATGTAGAAGCCTCTACATCATCAAGATCCCGATGCCTGCTCTGCAAGCCCGCTTTGAGGTAGTTTTTTTTTTAATTTGCTTCTTAGTTATAAGTCTTCCAGAACTCTTAAGATTCAGCGTGCCAATGATTTTCACAGGTAATTACATTGTATGAAGCTTGTTCTCAGTGTTGGATCCAATTTGCTTCACGCCTGTACAATTTGCTTAACTTGCTTCACGCCTGTACAATTTGCTTAACTTGCTTCACGCCTGTGCTCTCCTACAGAAAACCGTTTCCTAGATCCGCCAATTATATTTACTTAGGGAGACGTTCATGTGATTCGTGTGAACAACACTTGAACGCCATGCCAGCCTATGTAAGGAATTCTCGCTCCGAATTACCCAGTCTGCAAGCAAGAGGAAAAAAGTCACAGACTTCCTCATAGAAGTCTGTGTAAAGAACTCTGTTGAGTAGATCATTTGATATGCCCGTCTTTCCTTCTTTCCTTTGTATAAAAATTCTTTCGCGCTTTCTTTCTGTAAAATTTATTATATCATAAATATTCGTTATTGCGAGATAAATATACTCAGAAGTGGGACTACGAACCAGCTTTACAATTTTCATTTTACTGGAAAATGCAACCAGGCAAATGACTGTCAGTAAAGTGAGTTATTGTTTATTTTTCATAAATATAAGGTAAGGCAAGATATAATTGAAAGCGTGACGAAACCTTTGCGTTGACTGTGTGAGTTTTATCAGCACCTAGCATACAAAGATCTTGATGCTCACTTGAATTGCTTGTCGCTGTAACCGATTCAGCGAGAATCAACTGTCCTGGGGCCAGTTGCACAACACATTTCTAATTTTAAACACTTTTAGGCCTTAACTCTATTTAGATAATTAGTTTAAAGTACACACCACAATTTTAGAATTTTTAAAACTAAAACTGCTTTAGGTAAGATAAAGCTGTTTGAGTCTGACTTTCCGTCCTGTCAGTACAATTTTTTTTATGTTTTTCTGCAGTGCATCAAAAAGGCAAAGAAGAGATTTTGCTTCTTTAGAACAGTTTTAAGGTTTAGAAACGTGTTGTGCAACTGGTTCCAGGTGGTCTGTTACTGGCCGTTTCTTACCACTAAACATGTTAGCACTCAATCTAATCTTTAATACCGTTATTTTAAAGTTGTCTAGATTTTTTCTGTGGCTAATAGGGTTAAATGGTGGCTTTAATGTAAATAAAATAGCTTTCCCGATCGAATTACCCTCCAGGATAAATAAAGTGTTATCTTAAAAAGCGTTTTTGAACCATTGAGCCTGTTTCAAGTTTGAAGAGTGCGTTTTGTCCTGTGTTGTCCATGGTTAAGGTGTGTGTATGTGTGTGTGTGTGTGTGTGTGTGTGTGTGTGTGTGTGTGTGTGTGTGTGTGTGTGTGTGTGTGTGTGAGAGAGAGAGAGAGAGAGAGAGAGATGTTGGTTTTTTCCCCGGTATAAGAGTTAATATTATTATTTAACAGCCTTCCCCTATTATAACCTTGTAATGAGAAACGCGTAGAGCCTGGCCAGGAGCAGGGATTCTGCGCTGTACAATCATCCTGATTATTATGATTAGTGGTGGTGGTTGTGGTAGCAGTAGTATTAAATGAAGCGTTACCACCAGGTAACAAAATACACGCTCTGTTGAATTCCTTTCCTAGTGTACAACAAACGCTTAATACCCACGCACGTAGTTTATCGTCGGTCGTCACGTGATCTGCATACCGTAACCTGACTCCATGGAATAAGCTAAAAATAAGAAAATTAGATTTTTTCTACGGTCGTGCGACCCTGACGACAAGCAGCGCTACACCTGCTTATCAAATCAGTGTCTGCCCATTGAACGTGCGTGGTGGGCTCTGCAAACAATTAGATTATTACTAATTATCCATGCTTGGGACCGAACCTCCAGCAGGGGATTACTTGCTTGCTGCCTAACTCTGATGTATGTCTACACTGGAACCGCCTGAGAACCGCCTACAAAATAAGGATGTGTATATGACTATGTTTTTCGTGCCCAAAACAAAATAACAAACGAAGTAAAAAACAAACAAAAACAGACCCATGCAGCAAACCATATCTGTGACGAAATAAAAAGCTTTAAGTATATTAAGGCAATTCAACAGTACATTAACTGTTTAGGGAGATTGATCAGCCGTTGACTTTTAGAAAACGGAATTAAGTTCCCTGGTTTCTTGGTATCTGGTGAGATACATTACTTAAATCAGTAAAAAAAAAATTAGAACCTTCTATTTCAGAGTTTTCATGCCGCAACAAAAATGATGTATCTAAAGAAAGTAAATTCAATGAATACTTCAGTCTTAAAGATTTTGTTCTTTTTACTTTTGGGATGGTGTTGATAGCTATAATCGCCCTGCTCAGATTTACAGCAATCCTGAAGAAAAAAGTTTCGAAATACCACCAGCTGCATAAGCTGGAAAAATATCCTAATGAATATCGAATGAAAAAAAAGAAAGAAAACTAGATCAATTATGTAGCACCGTAGTTGAAAATTAGATGCCAAGTTTCTGCGCATCCTACAAGGTGTCGTCCATCACAGGTAAAAGCACTCTGCACAAGTACCGTCTGGCGCCGAATATTCGCGATATTGATGCTTCTGGTTTCAAAAGAGAGCATCGTTACAGCTGTTCGTGAAGGAAATACATGGTGAAGATCCGTTCCGAATTCATGTGCCCTGGACCGGCATGTGATCTATAACTAGCAATAATCTGGCGAAGCAAGCCATGATAGAATATATTTTAAGATATTTGTTTTTCTGATCGATTAGTAATCGAAGCTGCAATCTATAAGCACCACCCACTCCTCACTTATCCAACCATCATCGCACGGTCTACTGGAAATGATCCATCAAGCACATGCCGATGGCTGGAGCTTGAGGCAAACTTTAAAATAAAACTAGACCTAAAATCTCAGCTCAGGTAGGCGGCAAATGTGAAGCGCCGCTCCGGTCTATGTATCGCCATATACGTGCAAAATAACCTTTTATTACAAGGCTATTTCTTTTAGTATTGATCAAGAATAACACTAAAAAATATTATATTAGTTGATAAGAATAACGATGTGTTGACATTTAATGAGATTTGCAAACCCTACGTTTAAAGGAGGAATTAAGAAGGAGAGAGAGAAGGGTGGGAAGAGAAGAAAAGAAAATCAAATGAAGCTCCTAAAAAAGGGAGGGATCCACACATTCCAAATAATATAAAAAAGGAACTGCATGGCATCATCCCCACCAGGCGTAGCTCGGTTGATGAAGAAAGTGACACGCCGACAGCCTCAAAATAAAATGTTCAACAGCGCGACGTTTATTGGGATACGTATGACGTCACGCCAACACCCTGAGGTTTCATTGCAAAAAATTGCCCAGCGTTATGCCGACAGACCACCGCAAGATTTAGTGGCAGGCACCTGGGAAAATATTGTGTGCAGTGGTTAGATTCGATCTTTTTGCAAAGGGAGAAAGAAAGGGGAAAATAAAGATGGGTGAGAGAGAGAGAATTCAGCACATGGTCATGTTCAGCAAGCCGGATTTCTACATCCCAGGCAGCCTTTATTTGCTTACACACTAAATCTCTAGCTCTGCAGAAGCATGAGATGAATGTTTACTCTCCTACAAACTTAACATACTGTTAAGGCGGACAGACCAGTGGCTTCGTGAAGAACTTGCAACAAAACATTCACTGTGGCCAGGATGTTACAACACTCCTATGCCGGTATGCTCTTCGTCTCAACCACGCACGCAAACGGAAATTGCATTATTCTTCGCACGACACGAAGACAACTTAATCTGCCTCTGAGGACCCTGTGTACTTAAATCACCCACATAAAAATATGACACTCAACGACAGCAACAACAAATAAACTTCCGATAAGCCCCCCCCCCACCACCACCACCACAAATCATGTCAGATAAACAGTTCAATTTCAAGTAAAACATAATTTCACATAATTCCAGTGACACGTCAAAGACAAAGAAAATAGCATTTATTCTTTCCAGCAGTGTAGTTCTTGCGAAGCTGTCGTTTTCCTGCAGTCAACTAGCCTGTGGTCTGGCAGAAGACAATGTTCTCACAGGAATCCATTGACCATACAGTAGAATGACTTGCCGCTAGTGTAGCGAAGCGCCGAAGTCGTTCGTTACTCTGGAATCGACGTCATCAGAATACATAAAATTCCAACGTCATCACTCCTGTCTGTGAGCCACTTGTCCTGTCTGTGAGCCACTTGTCCTGTCTGTGAGCCACTTGTCCTCCCTGTGAGCCACTTGTCCTCCCTGTGAGCACTTGTCCTGTCTGTGAGCCACTTGTCCTGTCTGTGGGCCACTTGTCCTGTCTATGCGTCACTTGTCCTGTCTGTGGGCCACTTGTCCTGCCTGTGAGCCACTTAATTTGTCCTGTCTGTGGGCCACTTGTCCTGCCTGTGAGCCACTTGTCCTGTCTGTGAGCCACTTCCTCTATCTTGGCTGGTTGTCCTGTCTCTTAGCTGGTTGAATGACGGTCTGTTTCTCCGGCTCACCTTCGTCTCAGCCTTGATGTAACCTATTTAATCATTAGACACTGATAATTTGACGAAAGTAAACACTGCCTTTATATAGAGCTTCACGTCATATCTGTAAGCCAGGAATATACTGCCAAGAAAAACCTCTCTGGTGTAGGTTTTAGTAAAATTTTCTTTAAAAAAAAGACCTTCTTTCCCCAATTAGATTAACATTGTAATCAGTTTGGTCACTTCCATGGAACTCGGCTTTATATTTATGCTTGCCTCTATTGAATTAATATACAGGCCAATTAATACAGCGGTATCTAGTTTTACTTTTGTATTAGAAACATTATCTCCGTCTGGCTGGCTCATTTACAGATACATGTAACCTCATAAAATAAACCACAATCCAGTAAGGAGGGTGCCATAATTCTCATGCTCACTGAATCAGTCTCAGTTCGCATGCGCGCCAAATTGATACACCAAGAGTAAATGGCTTTGGAAACTTTGTTAGTCAAAACTGCGTTTAACAAGGCTACATAATGTTGTTTCTATTATGACTTCTACGTCTATTTAAATTCACATGACTTTCATATCTGTACTTGTCATTTTTATTAGAGCCTTGGTGTGACTTTCAGCACATTATAACCCATCCTGATCACAGCTGCTGGAGGTATTCACGAAATAGGCGGGGGGGGGTGTCTTAAAGGTCTAGTAGAATACAATTTTGCTCTTGATGCGATGCTATTTTGCACAAGAGGTAAAAAAGAGGTTGTAGCTTTGACAACATAAAACATATTTATGTAAAACTCTGATCTGTGCTGCTGATCTCGTTCTGTGCATGGTGATTTTTTTTAGGAGAACCGAAGGAGAGTATTTTTGTATATTTTGTATTATTTTGAACCAAACTTTATCAGGGAATCAGAAAATTAAAAAAAAACAGCATCCCACCAGCCCTTTAAGCCCAGGCTTGAAAGCTTTGATGATGGGTTACTATGTGAAGCAATAGTGGGAAGGTGTTGCAGACAGTGGGATAGAAAAGGAAATGGAGTGGCGCCCACATTTGTCTTGTCTGATGGGAGGTACTTCCGGGAGGTGCACATGAGTTGACCAGTCTTCGATTTATTGTTCCCCCGACAAAGTTCCGCCACGAATGCGCAGACCATCTTTTAGTTTTTTTACGCTTTAAGGATCAGCAATCAAAATTTACTTTAAAAACTCAACCGGTGACTGACATAGCAGGTCACAGATAACTACAGACTGGCAATAAACATAACTAGCTGCCCTAAACCACCCAAAGAGCTATGGCATTCTATGCTGTCATTAGTGGTAACAACGGTGGCAAGCCATCCTAATTCAAGATTTATATAAGCATGCAATGTACAGAAGGGATTAAAAGTGAATAAAAGATAAAATAAAATACCTTAAACTCTGTCATAAACTGAAGCGGCTTCATGTGGGAATCGGGAAACGTCTAACCCTGTTTTGTTTAGGGGTGAGGGAGCAGTTGTTTGTTTGTTTGTTTGTTTTTTATTTGGGTTATTTTTCGCGGGCGCGATGTAACAGAAACTGAGCCAGTATCGCTAACACGAATTCTGCCCCCACCCCACGTGGGTACCGGAGTAACAGTCAGTCCGGTGTATCTCCGAAAGGAAGCGGTGCTTCTCTTCATCACGTGATCTAGACACTCGTAACTATGCTACAAATTAAAGTACGAGCATTGATACAAGCGCCGTCATTAACAAGGCATACATCTGATATTTAGGTCTCAAGAAGCAAAATCAAACTGGATAACATCCTACACCAAGAACAGCAAAAAAACCATCCCCCTCAATTAAAAAAAACCATAAACGAATTAATGACTGCTAGCCTAGCATAAACAAATAATAAATTTAAAATATCTATGAAACAAAGTAAGCCATATGAAATATAGGGTTCCTTCACTAATCTATATAAATTATAACCACATCTATAACCAAACATAACGTAGGGTAACATTAAATAAAGTAAAAATCTAAACCCTTAAAAAAACTATGCACAAACAGTAAAGAAGGTAGAAAACATACAAATGCCAGGTTTAAAAAGACAAAAAGCAATATTGAGAAAAACTAAAACAAACTGAATGTCCTAAAATAGGGCAACATAAGGGATCTGGCAACCAGTAAAGTACACCACCTCTGCGGACTAGGCAGGTCTCCTGGACACCAAGAGCAAGAAACCACTACAGGAAAAGAGGGCACCAGCAACAATAAACATCACTTGGGGCGTCAGAGCAGCGACCTTTCTCCTACATATTCCCCCCAGATACCAATCTCCCACAGCGGGAAATCGCTTTTAATTGAAATCACTTTTCCCTCCCAAGATGAACAACAACATAAGTTAGCTGAAGCTGCAATAGTGTAGTGGGTAAAACGAACGGGGATGTCTACGAAGAGTGTAGATTCGATTTTGTATCCCATGCTTCGTTTTTTTTTTCTTTGGCATACACGTTTTGATTTTGATTTTTTTTCTCGTGTTCTGTGTGTGTGTGTGTGTGTGTGTGTGTGTGTGTGTGTGTGTGTGTGTTTCACTTTTTATCTCGACACGTGTGGAGAAGACAGCCTTAGTGTTTAGGTTTGGGTGTCGTCTGAGGTTTGGTAGTCGGCAACCACAGTACTGGGCTGCTCGCGCATACGTAGAACATGCGGTTGGTAGAACACCGTGGGGAAAAATATAGTCGCGACCAATGCTGGAGACTAAGTCACAGACTTCTATGAAAGTATAGAAGTCTGTGGACTATAAGTACTGACGAACTTACTTAAGAACTGGAAGCCTAACTGGCCAGTCACCACATGATATATACACATATATAAGCGCGAAACTGAAGCTGATGTGTAGCTGTTTCAGAGCGGCAGCAATTTACCTGATACAGAAATCGCAAAATTATTAGCATTACTTGTTTCCTGTGTTGAATATTTGATCGTGTTGCAGCTCATTGTCATGCCAAGCACAAATGAGCACTGCATGACGTCCATTGGTGATCGTCCGTATGGAATATCAATTAATAGTTCCCATTATTGCTCATCTGGGAATCTGCAAGTTCCCACATTCACCACTAACAGAGCTTTTGCTTGTCTAATCTGGGCTTGTGACAGGTTAGTCCATTTAGTGGGGGGGGGGAAAGGGGTGTCATGTCCATCATCTGAGTGCTGTTTTCTGAATCGTAACGAAAAACAGAGAGACTCTTGATACGCTCGGAAGGTGAATGACAGAACTGCCACTTCAGAACCTCTGAGAACAGACCTGAGAATGGCAACACTTCATGGTCTGCTAGCAGATCATTCACAACCGCCTGCACCAGTATCATCTGCGTAGCAGAAATGCTACCATCAGTGTGCTGTCAGTGTGTCACTGACACAGACACTCCGCCAGCTCGGGTGAGGAGGTGCAGGTGTCATCAGCGCTGGACACGACAGCAGTGGGGGAGGGTGCTCGTTAGTGACGAGTCCAGTTTCACTCTGGTCTACCATGACGGCAGACAACGAGTGTGGCGGCGTCCAGGAGAAAGATTCATCGATGTCTGCGTTAGGTAACGCGACCGAAATGGCGGCGGGTCTCCGATAGTCTGGGAAGGGATTCATCCTCATGAAAAAGTCTCAGGTCTCTTTATTTCGTCCATGGAGTTTTGACTGGCGTCCAGTGCAAACATGAGATTTGTGCAGCCTCTCATCATGCCAGCTTTACGGCCCATGGTTTCAGGGCCCACGCAGCAAGACGACAACCCCACTTCACATCGCACTTACGTCAGTCACGTGGTGACCGTTTTGCAGCAGCGAGTTTCATGAGTTCACCTGACTCCTCTGTCATCGAGCACGTCTGGGTTGCCGCATTCAAGCCAACCACCCATAGGCAGCATTACATGGCCCAGCTGTTCCAGTTCTTGCAGCAGGAGTGGCTGGCCATCACTCAAGCAAATCTACGACAATGGCTTCAATGCGGCAGCAAATGGCAGCCACACGTTTCTGGTTGTCAGAGTGCACTGCCAGTTCCTGGGACGTTTTCATTCTGGGCTAGAGGTTGTTTGATCGCCCATATCTTGGAATGGAATTGGTTTACAACGAAATTCTTCTCCCGCTTTAATATTAAATGATATTAACATGTTACGAGGTGACAAGTCACACTTGTTGCAGTTGATTTATGGCATTTTTTTCTCCGGATGTTAACTTTTTGTGATATGAAAGGACAAGCAGATCGCGGTCACTAGAATAATGTTAATTTTGACCGCCGCCACCCCACCTCCAACCCAAGCCATTATCTAAGGGAAGCAATGAGCGGCAATAAATCAATACACTGAATGTAGGATGGTCGGTTAGCCTAGTCGTGTTCTCTCATCTTCGAT
Organism: Marisa cornuarietis; assembly: GCA_004794655.1. Taxonomy (NCBI): domain Eukaryota; kingdom Metazoa; phylum Mollusca; class Gastropoda; order Architaenioglossa; family Ampullariidae; genus Marisa; species Marisa cornuarietis. Next base: position 9,668,712 of record SMMW01000046.1, on the reverse strand, counting down.
ATCGCACGAGAATTTGACCGACAGATGTTAATGATCAGTGTGACCTCTGGTTTTACACAATTCAGCAATATATCACGACACACTAGGGGGAAAAAAAACCTCTTCTTCGTGCTATTCTCAACAGAATGATCGATTTATTATTGCTTGTTGCGCTGAGCTGGGTGCACGAAAATTAAAAAAAAAAAAACCGCCGCTATCCCCTTCCCCAATTTTTCGCTTTTATTTAAGGGGCGTATGGGGGCAAAAGAAATCTGAAAGAGAAGGATACAAATATTTTTAAACAGATTTTGTTAGCTTCATAAGCTCCGTTCTTACACATGCAACAGCAGAAAAAAGCAAATCATATTGCAAGAGGTTTGAAGACTGACACAATATATACATGCATGCCAACTTTTTTTTTTCCTTTAGGTGGTGCTGGTGGTGAGGGAACTTAAGATTTTGAAGTTTATCCTTCGTTTAGCTACGCCCTTAATGGCGCATAAATCAAATACGCATCCTGTATACAGCTATCGCACGGTCAGTATTTTCAGTTTCCATCCCACGAGGCAGATAGAGACAAGACGTTGATATTAAAACTGTTGTGCGTCAACTGAAGCGGCGTCTTGGGGGGAAATTGTGAAACGTCTAACCGGTTTCTTTTTCCTTATGGTGCCAAGATTAGTCTGGCGGATCTTATGGGGGAGCCAGTCTCCCTTTATTTTCAACCCTCATGGTAATTTCTTCAAAATAAAGCAGACATGACGTGACCATACCATGCACTCCCCCACCTCACATGCGCGGGCACGATGCAACAGAAACTGAGGCAGTGTCGCTGGCACAAACTGTGTCCCCACAGTAGTAAGAGCACCAGCTAGTCCTTTTTCACACCCTTGCCCCCTTTTCCGCTTATAGCGACTTCCCTTTGCAAAATCACGATACTCTCAGTCCTTGTTATTTGGTACTCTTTGTGTTGTCTATATTTGTCTTTATTAATCAATGGTACTGCTATTTATTCTTCAGTCGTTCATGTTTGTTCTTCTGTCCCTCGTGTGTTGCCGATGTCTCTTTCTTGTTCTTAAGCGCACACTCTTTACGAATGTGAGTATGCGCTATACAAATTTTGTGTTTATTATTTTTACAAGTTGATCCGATGTATATCCGCAAAGAAGACACTCGTAACTGTCCTACAGATTTAAGTACACGCACTGGCACAAGCGCCGTCGTTAACAAGGTGTAATCTGTCATCTAGGTCTCAAGAACCACCATCAAACTGGATGACATCCCCCCGCCCTTAAAAAGCAGAAAAACAAAAAACAACAGATACACCAACAGCATAAACTTTGCCATAAATTAATGACTGCTTACCTAGCATAAATATATGAATACACTTGAGACAAATTATAAGCCATAGGAAATATGGGGTTCCTTCACTCAACCATAACCAGAACTATAACAAAAGATAAGGTAGGGTAACAATAAATAAAGTCTAAAACCTTTAAAAAGGTTTTTAAACTGTAAAAAAGTTGGCAAACCAAATACCCGGTTTATAAAGACAATATTAAAAAGAAAGCTATAACAAACTGAAGGTCCTTTAACAATAGGAACTTATAAAGTACCTAAAACTAAATAGAAGTCTAGAATAGGGCAACATAAGGGATCTGGGAACCAGGGGCCAGTTGCACAACATGTTTCTAAACCTTAAAACTATTCTAAAGAAGAAACATCTCTTCTCTGCCATTTAGATGCATTGCACAAGAACATACAGAAAATTATACTGACGGAAAGTCAGACTTAAACAACTTTATCTTAGTTTTAGTTTTAAAAATTCTAAAATTGTGGTGTGTACTTTAAACTGATTATCTAAAAATATTTAAGGCCTAAAAGTGTTTAAAATTAGAAATGTGTTGTGCAGCTGGTCCCTGTACTGTACACCACCACTGCGTGCAAGAGAGGAGGAAAAATGGGCACCAGCAACATCAAACACCTGTGGCGTCACGGAACAGCTACCCTCCACCCACTACCCCTTGTCCTCTCACTTTCGGTATTCCCCAGATGCCCAAAATCACCCTTATGTGGAAGCACTTTCCCTTCCCTAAATCAACAACAAAACCACTATCATACAGACAGAGAGTCTCCGTGAGGTTCCAGTCACCAAGTAGAACTGGGTTCATATTTGTCGGCAATTAGAGCACAGACAAGAATTTGGAGAACCGATATGTAACTGAGCCATCTGTTTCCCACAAGAATCAAGGTCACGTTCAGCAGCAAAGGTGTAGATGACATTGAAACACACCTACACTCACTCAAAGCTGTCAAGAAAGTTAACCGCTTTTTGTGTTCTTTGCTCTCGCAGGTTTTCCTGGCCATAATGTTGAGAACATTTTCAGATAAATAAATTCTTTAGTCTTCAGGCTCAAATTTTTATTTTGAATCTCCAATAAAACTGTGACAAGATAAATCATTCCAACGCTCAAAATGAGCAATTAAAAAAACCACCAATACTTTCATGCAATATTCTTTCACAGTTCTGAATCAATACAGAGCCTTTAACAAGACAGAATTACCACCTCTCATGTCAAAGTTAATCGGAGTCATTTTCTACATTTGTTCAAGGACAAGGAAAGGAGACAAAGACATGAGAGAAACTGCCAACACCGTGTCATATAAAATCAAACGTTTAGAAAGCTTGGAAAAAAATATCGATTTTCATTTTTCCAGGTAAAAACTGATTCAGTTCATTTAAATACATTTATTTGAAGCTTCTGCTTGGGACATTCTGGCTTTGTGATTGACAAAGATCATAGAATTTAAGCCAAAAGATACATCAAATCTAGGAGAATTTGGCTGATGGGAACCAATATCACTCATGCATGCATTCATACTTCTATTAAACTTCAGTCATGAGAAGCAAATCCCTCTAACGGGACCCACCATAACTGCAAAATGCACAGCTATTTATGTGGCAGCAAGTACTACTAGCCATTTGTCTGAAGAACCAGGGACCTGTGACCTGGGACCATGGCAGAAAAACCCCATAAACAAATACCTTCTACTCTGTGGCCATGGTAGCACAGAAACTGCTCATAATCCAAAGATTTACCTCTTTTTGCTTGTTTTTGGTAGTGATAGTGGTTTTCATTGGACTAGAAAGGGTCAAAGGAAAAAAAAAAGACCCAAAACTTGTCTTCATTAGTAACAGAATATTCAAGTTGCTAGAAAATGAAAATATCACCCAAGAAAAGATACTGAAAGAAAAAAAATTAGCTAAATCAAATGGAATGAACATTACAATGTAGAAAATCCACAATGAGAAAACAGGTCCATTTTTCTTTTTACAAAAGGTAATTATGTACTCTTTTTGACTGGATATGTCTGTAATTTGAAATAGAAATTAACTGAGCATCAGAATGGATACCTGCGCATTATAAATGGACATCATCATCATCTTCCTAAAACTCTTTCATAATAGCCACAAATTTCCTGAGACATTACATTTTAACTGTTTAAAATAATTTTCAGTAGAGACATGAGTAGCACTGTAATGATGTTAAGATATTGATGCCTTATAAATCATACTGCCCACGATATGCACTGTTCTTCTGCAAACGAATTTGTCAACCTTGCAAAATAAGTGAAAGTGTAACTCTAGTCTGTTTCATCTAGGAAAAAATGCCTATTAATATATATAAAAAACAAGCTTACTAGTTTTCATGCTCACCAATCAGAACCTCCATTACGAATGCATCATTTTAAACAAGAAGGAATGTGTACAAACAAATAAAATTACAATACCTCAAAGACGCCCTGCAGGTGATATAGGACACGGAAACATAAGGATATGATGTAGGCTTTAAATTAATAAATATCAATCATGCAAATCTGTGAACCTTATGATGTATTAACATTAGATCAGAGCAAAGTCTTATTTTCAAATACTGCCTGACGTAAATATTCCATCTACTTATATGTCCACTAAGTCTTACAAAATAACATGGGGTTTTTCTCACCTCTGTATTCAGTGTAGCTAGTAGCTGGAATTCTTGCTCAAAGCACTGTTGAAGCCTTTATATGCCTCATAACATTGCTACAAACTATAACACAGCTATAAATTAACTACACTGTCATCATCCCCTTCAAAGATGTGCCAAAATCTGGCTAAGAAAACTACTCTGAATCTCCTATTTATACATGGAATTCAAGACTAATGACGTGAAAGCACAGTTGCCATTCTGGTGGGACACAAAGAACCTCGTTTGACCCTGCATGATGCTCTAAGACTGCTCTTTAGAGCACCCTGGAGGAAAGTAAATGTCAAAATTGTCCGAGGAACAATTGGAGTGGACTAGTCATTCCAGGCAAGACTTGGTCACCACTGCTCTGCTACTGCATCTATGTAGGTCTGCCTTGACAATAAAAAACAGCGAACCAGCATAACTGGTCATCAGCAGGTATCAGTTAATGAATGAATGAATCTCTCTCCTCACATACCCCTTGTTTTTCGTTCAAAAGGCTCTTTCAGCTTTCATTTACTCTTCTGTATCTTTTAACATGCTCTGCAATTAGTTTTTGTTTTCATTATTGTTGAATAACAGAACAGTCATCACTCTCATCTTCAGAAGTTCATTCATTAATCTCAGACGTTCAGCAGGACAGAAACATCAAAATGGCAACATAACCTTTCATTCATATGCAGAAAACCACCGAAACATCAGATGTTAATTAGATAACAAGAAATTAATGCACCCACTTTTACCCCCCAAAAACAGGAAAAAAAAATAAAATAAAAAAGGACCAGTTACACGTAATTCAGCATGTTTGGCAACAGTTTAAAAATCACACTTCAGCACAAAAATCTCCAAGCATACAACCACACTCCAAAATCATCTCAACAAACAAGAAAAGAGACCAGTTATATATTCATAGCTACTGCATAGAAAAAGAGAGGTAATAAACAAATGCAGCAATATGCTCTTTATCAGTCCAGAAAAGATAGGATTGTGTTACTTTTAATTTTATAAAAAAAAGGCTAAAAGAAATTAAAAAAAAAACACTAGCATGAAGTGATCTAAAGTGTATTATGCAGCTACCTATAAAGATGCAACAGGGTAGATTTTGCAGCCCAATAAATTTAGGAATATATGAGTAATGGAATTAGCCTGTATTCTGATATTATGACTGTGTGTGTGTGTGTGCGTGTGTGTGAGAGAAAGCATGTTTTTTTGAATGAGAATTAAGGAGCACACATATCTGGGCATGCATATGCACTTAAATGCTATGTTCACAATCTTTTTCAAAAGACCTATGTCAAAAATCTAATTTATTACAGCAATATATATACCAGCAATTTATGTCTCTTTCAAATGCCATATCAGTGTTGTTAAAATACTTCGGATGAAATTATCTCAAAACTTCCCATGTGGAAAAAAAAATGGTCCACCTCTTGTTTCATCAATGTGATCCTAGAAACAGAACTCCATTTCATGGATTTGTAAAAGATAATATGGACGGACAACTAGGAATCTTTTTTCTCTTCCGTTGCTTCCTCTGCTCCTTTCTCTGCTGTCAAGGTCTCATCACAACTATCGCCTTCCCTTTCTGATGCAGCACCTTTATTTTGTGCCTTCCTTCTGCGGACAGCAGTTTCACCTTCACTAAGCTCTGAATTTCCTGGGGATGCTTCCTGGGCTGAATCATCCAAGAGGTCTGACTCATCATCCTGAAAAAGCAAATAAATTTCTTTTGTAGGACTCCTAATTATAATCCATAGCTCTCTCTCTAACATACGGAAAGCACCAGTAAGTACTGCAGTCAACTGAGTTCTTAACATTAGTCTATGCTTAATGAAAACATAAAATTGTAATATTAAATTAAAAAAATCCACTCATAAAAAGTCAAACATTTGGCTTTTAAATGCAAATTCTTACAAGCTTATTAGAGTGCTACAACCCTATTTCACTAACAAATGTATCTCTTTCTAAAATTTGGCAGTGATTTTTTTTTTTTTTATCGTAGCATGTTTTTAATTTATGATGTTGAATAAAGACTTCAGCAAACACATTTTATTTGTACGTTTGACTATAGTGTAATATATGTACCAACTATCACTCTATGAAAAGGTCATAATCATGCTAATGATTACAATCAACATTCTTGTTTAAAATGAAACACAAACTGAAACAAAAATCCCCATTTAATTACTATATTGACAGGCAAAAGTTTAAGTTAAAACCTACCTTTTCTTGACTTGACCCAGTTTCATCATAGATCTTGGGAATGGTCTGCCTTGGATTGTACTTTGGAGGGAACAACCAATCACAGCACAAAACAAACATCTAACAACAGAAAAGAAGTCACTAAAAATCTCTGCCTACTAAAATGCAATTTACATTCAAATATCAACTCTATGAATTGTTTATCATTCTGGAATACAATCATGTAGCTAAAGAATGCATGAGGAGTATAAACTATTTTAAAAGAAAAGAAAAACAAAGCCCTCAAGCATGTGACAATAAATTCTCCTTTTTTCAGTTAATAATTCTTGAAAAAAGGGTACATATAACAACATAAATTATAGTGTATTCTGCCATCAAAATATGCAGCACTCACTAGACCCAGTAAAAGACCTGTGATGATTGTTGCAATGGCAAAAATGATGTAACACCCCCATTCTGGTATGCCATACACTGTGGTCATTGTTGTGTAAAATCCCTGGAAGGGAAAGGGGGTGCAGTATGATTTACAAACAAAATATAGCAGCAAACCTATATCAAATATAATAAAGATATCCATCATCAATGTTGCCATTAACTGTATGTGCACAGAGGAGCAGATGCACACAATATATTATACATCACAAATCCTACATAGGAAAATGCATGTGTACTCAAGTGGTGATTTTTTAATGAAAAAAATAAACATAAGCAAAGACATCCTCTAAATTAATTTAAAACTTGAAAAGTGTAATTTTGAATCTAATAATTCTTACCCTAATGAACAATGCAACCCGAAAGAAAAATCCAACAGCACCCATCCTGCAACATGGAAATTACTCATTTACAACCTAAGTTCTTATATGTCATTAACTAAAATGCACTGCTTGGTTGGATAACTATAAATATATACTAACAAATATAAAGTATGTGATAATGTGGTTTTCTATGACATGATTCTTTATAATAATAGATTTTCCTGTGAGGATGCAAGCGGAATGTGCTGCACATGAAAGACTACAAATGAACCAAACAGTCAACCATACAAGAAATGCAAGAATCGGCAAATGGATTACACCATGGCAAACACAAACTAAGACGTGGATGAAGACGAAATACTAAGAAGTATGCAAAATATTATGTGTGATTATGCAAGATATTTCTTAGAGATGTTTGAAGAGAATGGGGCCTGAGAAGGAGAAAAAGTGTCTGCCCAAATTCTCCCATCTGATAAATGGACAGAGGGGAAGATAACACAAGCAGTCAGAAGAGACTCACTCGTGTGGTAAAGTGTCAGTAATTCAGATAGGTATGCTGAGGCCAGACCATGAAAACAATGGCAGTACAATGTGATCATCGTGTAATCAATATCAATGAGAGTTTGAACTGGCAGCATATGAAGCTGACAGAGAAGGGTGTAGCTTTGTTTTTCATTTACAGAAGACAACGAACGAGCAGCATTATTTTGAATCCCTTCGAAGTCCAGGAGGCAAAGATCTGCAAGCAGAGAGGAGTAATCTAGCAGGGACAATACAAACACAGAAATAAGCTTGGAGTGCATTCTGCTTTCCATCATGAGCTTCTTGCACTGTTATGAAGATAACTTAAAAAGTATGCAGAATTTCAAATTTATTTTAACGTCTTCTCTAAGAAACCTCAATGACTGTGCCTGTTTAGCTGATGTCTTGAAAGCCAAAATACATCAATAAAATAATGTTTGCATCTCTACAGGAAAACAAAGACACAATACAGTTAGGCCACAGTGGCGATTGTGTGCGATTCTTTTTCTTAAGAGAATACTCGAAAAGAATTATGTATTATTTTTTATTATTATTATTATGAAAAAGTATTATGCTTTACCACTTCCCCTGCAGTTTTTGAACATAGTTGCCTGAGGAACTCCCAAAGAACCTTGGGAATGATGCTCCATGAAAAACCATGCACACATAATTTATGATATCGCATAGTGTACTTCATCAAGTCGATGAAGATATTGAATGGGTTCTTAACCTCACTATTTGGGGTTGGGAAAGAGAAGTTAGCAAGGGGAAGGAGGTGAGTAAAGGAGATGAGCACTTCCCTCAGGAAAGAACTGATCTCAAGATAAGAGCAAACTCTCACACCTAATACCTAAAAAAGCCATAATGGGACTTCCATTACCTTTTCACCTTCTCCTCAGCTTCTTAATACGTTATGTACTTGACATCAACTCACCATTTCTGAACTAAAGCAATAAAGCTAAATAAGAGACTAAATTATCAAAATAGAATAAAGTTTTGATTGAAATAATTTAATATGGTGAAAACTGCATACAAGCAGGAGTTTGGGTGTGCCCAAGATGAAACTGGGGTGATCTCCTCCCATTTTTTGTCATCTACAAAACTAAGCAGGTCATTCTCTCTTCTGGGTCCCTGGTAGAGTCGGAATTCTCCATCTTTCACACTGCAACATTTATGTCCATACTTAGCACCATCAAATCAAATTATGAAGTTGCTCGATTCCAGACAAAATTAAACAGCAAACATATAATGATTCTGTGAAAGGTTTAAAATATTATTTCTCAATTCTCATAATGGATATATATGACGCTCATATAACTTAACAGAATTCTTTATGCCTGCATTGGAAATGCCCTTAAGATATATTGTCTTTAAAAGTATTGATGCCGAGGTCAAAGTACATTTCAAAAACGGTGCATGATGAACCTTCGCTCACTGTACAAACACTCATTTAAATGTTTCCACAATGATTAAAAAGACAAATATGCTTTGTCTGAGCTTATCTTTAACTCCAGAATCACCATAATTAGTCAAAAGTATTTGCACTCACTGATAAACTGTAGGTAAAGAAGTGACAAGAAATCTTCCACTTAGCCCTGAAAGGTAACAAAAACAGAAAATCTACTCACAAACAGAATCAAAAACAGTCATCCAAGTTGTACTAAGACTTGACAGTATTATTAATCCTGATAAGAAAGCCAACAAACAAAAAAACATACATAAGCTTTGCATAGTCTAAAAGAAATTTGTCATGTAAAAACCAAAACTTAACTTAAATCAGCATATTACACTTCTTGGTATATATAAATTGTAACAACATTTATTTTTCTATCAAACTTAAAATGTGTATTTTAAAAAAGCCTTTGCTTAGTACTGCTAATAGCAGCATGTGTCTTCAAATTTGTTTTCATGCTGCACACTTGCAATCTGTCTGCTAATAAGCCCATAAACAGAAGCGCTCTTCCCCTCCCTCTCCCCCCCAAAAAAGTCCAGAGAACTGCCTGCAGCAATAACTGCAGACATAAAAGAAAAGGTTAGAACTGGTGGGAGGATCCCTGACATGCCTATAGCAATACTTACCAGGATTTTCAGTAACATCAACAACTGCAACATTTATATCAAGATCATGACTCCACTCAGCTAAGCCCTGCCATGCTGCCTGGAATGAGCGACAAGCTGGGCACCAGGGTGCCATGCTGAAAATAAATATCTATGTATGACCGTACGCTACTCGGTGACTCTGACAAACGTGATACCATGTGAGAATGAACGTGTGTCATTCACGAAGCTGCCTAACTTGTTATAATAATAACTGGATTTGTCAAGAACATTTCCCCGTGTAGTGATCAGGAGCCCAATAAACTGTACACTGAATACTACAAACAGGAAGTATAGTGCTAGAGGCATAGCTAATACCGCTGTTGCTTTTCTTAAAAAGAAGAAGGTTATTTCAACAACAATAACATTAAATGTAAATAAAAACGAATTTCAAAACGGGGAGTCACATTTAAAGATTATAGCACAGAAGTGTAGTCGACACGTCAGTCACTGATTGACAATAATGGTGATTTTGTACCACTTCACGTTATAAGTATTGATTACTTACAATTCAATCATCCATTCTCCCTCCAAAATTGAATGCCAATTATCGTCTGTTATAATCTGTAAAGGTTCTGCTTTCGAAGCTAAAATAAACGTAGGGCAAAGGAGTAGGCATACCGCCGTAACAGAAAGTAACGTATCGACCATCTTGTATTTTAGCGGAAGTAGCGTTTGCAGACGACTGTGTGATGCGGCAGCAGCCGATTCGAATGACTGTACAGTGTACACCTTGCTTGCACAAATTCTTCAAATACTTTAACACTTTGTCGGAGACTGGTCTATCGGTCTCATAAAATCTTCTTCGTCCATGTTGCTAGAAAAAAAATGTCGCAGACACCAGTTGACGTTGACTATTATTTAAACGCATTAGTTTAGCTCGAACATCTCATTCTACAGTTTTAATTTCTATGCTCATTCTTCTGTCGCTAAAATTTTCAAGCACGTATCAAATGACACAACAGACTAAGAGGCTGATGGAAATTTTCATTGCTACGTGGATATAATCATAAATAGCGATCTTACAGTCTTTTCAACCTGCGTGCCTTTGCTTAAATTATTATGTGCCACATTTCTTCGGTGATGCTGTATATTACTACAGTGACGTTACTATTGTTGGTAATAGTATGAGAAAGTGTTGTCCGTCTGTCGTCGTGGTTGTTGGCTTTATTTTGCATGCTGCTTCACATACCTTCTTCATAAACTCAGAAAGTACAGAACTCCGCTGGAAGTCTGGTGCTTTGAACTAGGAAACGAGGACCATGCCACTCCGTTTTCTGCACTGGTAACTGTGTTTTAATTTCTTTTCAGGTTTTCTATCCCTTTCACCAGAACAACCACACATGGTCACCGGAGTCTTAGCTACTATTTTAATAGATTTAAGAACTCTCTAGGACAGTGGTTTTCAAACTTTTCCAGACGAGTACCACTTTTGAAAATTCGAATTGACCGAGTAGCACCTCTGAGCCCTACATACAGCCCCCGTAAAATATATATTCTTTTATTTTGGCGCATGGTGCTCGCGTACCACCCGTCATACCTTCGCGTACTGTGGTACGATATAGGCAATCAAGCCATGCAGTCCCTATTACTGCTGTGCTGAAAATCAGTGGAACTCTCTTCTCTTCCACATCCGCTATCTACCCACAATCAAATCCTTTAAACGTGAACTAAAAACACATCTGTTCCACAAGCAATGCTCCTTACAGCAATCAACGTAGTTGTCAATAGTTGTGATTATAGTCAACTCACTCAACTGTCTAGTCTGTCTGCTCCTCTTTGCAGATTTATGACACTCTCCACCGTTGCTGTTTGTTCCTCAATTCCTCTTTGTGTCTTCTATGGTTGTCTTTTATTACTTTTTAGTATATTTGTTTCTCCTTCCATCCTTATTCTGTCCAAGTCTCCTTTAGTTTGCAAGCATGATTTTGTGTTATAATAACAACTGGTAAATAAAATAATAATTCCATAGCGTGCATACTGGCGTACACTGATGCACGTGTACTTTGCACTCAAAACTTAGGTGGAATGCACACATAAATATAAATATAATTATTACAAAACAAAACCACGAGTGCAAAACCGAAGTCCTAACCCTTTTGACCGTAGATGTAATCACGGACTACAAACCCTTTCTTCATAACCTTCTCCCCGCCCGGCGTTGTTCTCAATTGACAGTCACCATGGGAATGAACTGAAAATGTTGAATATTGATATCCCCGTTTATGAAGAAAGAAAGAAAAGAGATATAGAGAAAGATTAAAAAGCAATAAAAAATAAAGTTTAAAAATTAAGTTGTCTTTATGTTTGTGTCATTTGCACTGTTCATCCTTCTTTTCTTTATATTATCTTTTTTTTGTTTCATGGAGAATACACTCAGTCCTAACCATGACAGTATGTTCAGATAGAAGCCGTCTCGCCTCACCTCTCAGACCCTACAGCAAGTACGGGTGGGAAAGACGTTTTATTGCTGAGTTGGTCAGCAGTGCCTGTGATCTCCACCCTGCCTTTTGTCGGGGTAGTAATTGTAGACTACTGACCGCCAGTCACAGTCAACAGAGCGTGATCTACATCCCCTCTCACAGGCGAAACCATTTTCTTGGTCCGGACAGAAGATCTCGGCCTTTAAGCACTGAGAGCATGCTAGTTTGCAAGCATGATTTTTGCTATATAAATCTCACTATTATTATTATTATTATGAGAAAGCTGCATAAAATTCGTTACATAAAAAACCTACAATATTGCATATAAATCCAGATTTTAAACATGAAAACGACCATGCCTGTTTAAAGTACGATCCACATAATCTCGGTAAATAATTAGATCAAGTGTTAAGTCACAAGAATATGTTTAACACATAGATTTCAGCAGTTATTTTTATTTTGTCTCTGCATTGTTCTTACACAACATAACAGAAATGGGTTTTGCCATGCTTTGCATCAATTAAAAAGTGTGATAGTTCATCAAAATTTGACACAATTTAAAACTACTGCACCTAGCTAGCGTAATCCATCTCTCACAGCTTTTTTTAAACAATCTGATACTTGACATATTTCTGCATTTACTGAAAGCTGCAATAGTATGTTTCAACCAATATCAAAACAAACCAGCATAAATACAAGCTGAAGCATGAAACATTCATTTTCAGCATGTTTTCTTTGCCCTTACAGACCCTTCAGCTATCCAAAATATAATGATTGCATAAGCACTTTCAAAATGCAGCATGAGTTCAGCTATCCAAAATATAATGACTGGATAAACAGTTTCATAATGCAGCATGAGTTCATAATCATGTTTTCACATCATGATTTTGTGATGCCAAAACAAAAGCAGCCACTAACAATGTCAATTTTCAAAAGCTACCAAAAATACCTCTGTAGCTCCATGTGTATGCAACATTTACAAATTCTGCTTAAGAGGTGCAAACAAAATTTTTTTCAGAAAGAATTACCTATTATGCACAAATTACCTATTATGGAGTTTTATCACTGACCCAGGCACATTATACAATAGGAGACTACAAATTTTGCAAAAAAGTAAAATACATTTCCTATGCAGAAGGAAGTAGTTTTGCCTTTTCTTGCATGCATTTTATGTTCTGGTGAGCATTCCCAAGTGTTCATGACAGAATAACTTTGCATACATGTTGGGGGATCTTACCAATTTTCCCCCCGATCACAAGGCTGTAGAAAACTTATTCTTCTCTGTCAAAACAAAATATGTTCAAAAGCACTGAGGTTTGCTTTCGTCTTCTCTTCTAAATTTCAAAATTAAAATCAAGATACAGTATTCAAAACAAATATGCCTGGAGATAAAAATAAGAAACGGTCATTAATTATGGAATGAAAATAATCATTAAAAAGATGCAGAGGGTAACATACTGTCATTGTTGGTAGCGAGCTTAAGTCGTGTCCACAAGGCAGAAGGAAAACTGGGTTTTTATGCTGAGGCAGCATGTAAGGCTATATCATGGCAAATCAGCTAGCCCTGTAAATAGGTGCCACATGCAGAGAAAGAACAGTGTGCCCGAGACAAGAACTGAACCCAGGCTTACCAGTCCTCACTGTATTAGTGACAGGCGCTCATCGACGCACCACCAAACCACCATCATGTCCACAAGAGTGGACATCCAAGATTAGATCACTACAAAGTATGAAAAAGAAGAACGCAAACAGTTCCATACACTGGAACAAAAACAATACACATACAGGCTATCTACCTTTGCTACATGCAAAAAGAAAATATTGAAAACATATGACTAATTTAATCATATACAAAGCACTTGTTACCAACAATGGTTAAACTGGTTTTAGTCTCCTTTCTTCTGCCTGTACTCTAATTGGGCCCAGTTACAAATACTGCATACAAATGTCATGCAGTGAAACTGTAGATAAATTGTCTTTTACCTATCAGCTGATGGATGTTTGTGTACCAATAAACTTGTACAAACGCACCTGCATCTACATTGCGTCCTTTTACTGGTGTCTGAAACTGCCATGGAAATGGGTAACATGTTGACTAACCAATGTTGCCATATGATGTTAACAATTATAACATTCATAGCAATATCTCTGTTAATGCTGAAGTTTTCACAGCTTAAATGCACATGCTACCACTGTAGTAAAAACTGGATGAGTAATGTCTGGCAGAAATGTCTGTGCCTGAAGGGAGATAATACTCCATATCTCCTCTGAGCTAGAGTGATTCACTCATAATGCGCTGACAATAGTCATTAAGATACTGAATAGCTCTGCATTCTAGAGTCACATTTTGCCCATTCTCTCTGATAATGGGGAGCTGGTAGACCATCTGGTCCAGACGTGCAGGGTCATCTACTTGCAAAAAGCAATGCACCTGCAAGCAAATCAATGATGCTTTAAAGAAAACAACAGCAATAGAAAATCTTGAAAAAAAAGTTGTTTTTGTATGAAAAGTATAACAAAAAGAGAGACATACTCAGATAACACAAGTGCAGCATTGTACTATAGAAAATGTAGAACATAATGTTATCTATTGCAAGCTGCAAACCTTTCGTTCTGATGCAACTTTGTAGACTTCAATAGGAAAGCCATCTTTTGCTCTTGCACCCATAACAAAGTCTGCTTCCCGCCGCCAAGTTGCTAGAAGGTCATCAGTTGTTTTCCCTAATTAAAGAAAAAAACTAGCCTTACTTCAAATTACATTTTTATCACCTGAGAATATGGCATTACTAAGCATCAAATAGTTTCCATGTCAATTGATTTTTTTAAATACCAAACCCCCATCCCCAATGAGCTGTGTCAAAAATATGTTGGAAATGAAAATGATAATAAGACAGTAAACACCAAGATAAAGAGTAAATATTCTGATCTTTTAGAATGCTTAAGGTGCAAGCTGTTCACAATAACCACAACGATGCTCACATCTAACAGCTATAAAATGCAGACAACGCTCATTGTTCTCTTAATATTTTATCTAGAAAGTGTTTTTATTTAAAATTCAATACCTTTTCCATAAACTCTTCATAAATCAAATATTGCTTTTAAACCTAGGAAGAAGTTGATAAATCACATATTAAAAACTAAATTCACTTATTAAAATAATACCAAGAAAGAAGAATGTACGTACCATTATACTCAACATTAAAACTCCACCAGTACAGACTTTCTTTTGGAAGAGGGCGGGAAGGGGCTGAGACCAACGACGGATCTACTCCCAAGTACTGTGCAAAATTCTCGTAGTTGATAATTGGAGTGCTAGTCACTTGTACACTCCCAAGTCGCCAAAGGCCACCAATAGTTCGTTCAAAGCCCAAAATGTTGCTGACCTGGATAACTAAAGTTTAAAGAAAACTAGTCAGATGTACTTTTAAACATAAACAGTCACAAAAAAGAATAAAGTCATTACTAAAATAATAAATTTACTACAAAACAAACATAATATTGTTTTGTATACTGACATTTTCAAGTTCTAGAAATCTGACATCAAAATGTGTTGTTGGGTAAGGGGACTAATTTTCAAAAAAATTATCTTAGGTAGTGACAGTAGAACACTACTGATTTGACTACTTTTTCCAAGCGCAATATCAAATGGATGGAAGAAGGAACAGCCTAGACATTTATCTCGGCTTATGGTTTCTCTAACTAACATCAGCCAACAAATCTTTATTCATGGTGGCGATGATACCATGCACATTACTTGTGCAAAACCTTTGGTGTGCACAGTATCTTGAATGATACAGAAAAAATCTCGCTGCAAATGTATTATTCCTGTCACTTGTGTAAGGCTGAAATCTTAGGTAAGTATTGATCATCACTTGCATTTCCCTCTTTACCATGAATGGTTAAAAAAAAAAAATGATTCTAAAATGAAACAGACATGAAATTCAATAGACACCAAAATGCAGTCAAAAAATCGAAAGTTTTGAAATATCAAAAATACTGCACAGAAATAGCTTACAGCTTATCATACAAAAAGAGTTGTAAGATAGAGCAGGGTGGATGTAGGCCAGTATATATCTGAATACATGTAAAAACATGTTGAAACAAAGAAATTTATTGCATAGTAAATCTATGCAGTGTAATCGTAACTACACTAACACAAACATTTTAAAAAAGACATGTTTATTTTGTGCACACAGGGTCAATCTGACTTCATGACTTCATTGTATTATCTTGCTCTCATTTTACTTACCAAAAAACAAAACATAAATACAAACTCTGTCCTATAGATTAAAAAATTAGAAGAACAAAGACAAACACAGTTTCACAAGGCAAGCCTAAGGAACATGATTTTTAAAATAAAGGTAAAACCATTGCCTCCCACACAAACTGAGCTATAGCCATGTAAAGAATTTTTAAGTAAATGCCAGTAGCATTGTCTATGGTACTTTATCATAAAATAATATTATAGCATTTGCTATTAGTATCATTTAATAATAAAACTTTTTGTGATGACAAAACAGATTTGAGGTGCAACTACTTTGGATCAGTAACCACTGCCTTACCATATAATACCAAACACAGCCAGATTAACATATTCAGTACTGATATTAATAGCATATTTATAGTACTGTTGGTCTAGAAGAGAATCTATGCATTTATCACTATCAGAGAACAATGCATTAATTACATAAGTGCATCCAATTTATAACTTATACAGGATTACAAAAGAATAGGAAAAAACAGACAAGGCATTACGCAGATATTCAATGTTTATAATCAAAAAAGAATTAAGGTTATAAAAGCAAACTTGACCACAGAAAAAAAACTGCTGCTCAAAATCATATGTATAAAGACCTGTTTCTAACAAATACACCTTTCTGATTATTAATGGAGGTCCCTTGCTGTCGCCTCACATGCCAGACGGCACAAGGAGGACTGATGATGATGATGGGTTTTTGAAAGATTTTCTGTTTGGGTTCTAATGTGTACTTGTGAACATCTCAGTATTATCAATTATTATGCAGTGATAAAGCACCCTAGGTATCACTATAATCTGCTTAATTTCTAATTACATACATAATTATTACTTATGTAACAACAAAATATTCAAATAGATTAACACTCCAATCACTAACTATTCAATGAATTTGAAAAATATATATAGTATGGAATTAAAGCATTTGCATCCTCTTCTTGCTTTCAAAAGACCTCAAAAACACACACAAAAAAAAATCTGCATGCCATAGTATAAACTATGGAAAGACAAAAAGTGGTATTTTCCAGAAAGAAATGTAGGTCTGCTCCTTCTTTCATGCTTCTGAGTGTAGGTTTTTCTGACACAAGTTTCCATCTTCTAAAATCTCTTTTCATCTCTTATTACCTTTATAGAAACATGTTACCAAGAAGAATCATGACAACCAAGAACAGATACTATAAGACTTTTTGAGCATTTTTCTTGCTGGTATTCTTTTTCGGTTTCATCCATGCTGTATTAGTCATTGGTTGGGTAATTGAGCTTTACTCATTCTACTTCCCCAAATCTGGGTGTTTACCTTCCCCCTTCTGTTCTTGAGATACAACCCTACAAATATCACCATACAGAAAAAGAGGTAAACAACAGATATTAGACTGCACATTGATGCTTATGTTATACCTCAGCCAATTGGATAGCTGGGACCATTTTTTTTAATTAGATGTATTTGTGCACAAACATATAATGAATTTGATCTTGTTCTGTGCTTAATGATGTTTGTAGACATGCATCTCTGTCCCTGGTTATTAGAACAAAAATCTGCACGGCACTAGTCCTTTAATGAAACACAATAAATTAAAAAAATTCTTAACAGGCATTGAGATAACTAAACACATGCTTAAATACAAAATCAAGTTACATTCCTAACTCACGGAACTACAGTTTACTGTATAGCCAAATATGCATAGTTGAAAAACCATGTCAGTGCCAAACAGTCAACTATGAACTGTAAGGAGTTAAGGTCACACCAGTTTCAGTATATAAAAAGTGGTCATTTCCAGTGTATTATCCAAGCAATAATGAAAATGACAGCATGCCATCTTGCCTCATCCAAATATGTTGTGCAACACGCCTTCAACAATGTTAAGAATCTAGGACTAGTAATAAGTCTATTTAATGAACAACCAAAGGATCTCCATGCTACACTGGACTAAGCATACATGAACATACTATACTAATGACTAAAGTCTGGTGAACAGGTAGGAACTGCCTACTTTGACAACATAAACTATTGCTGGTTTGTAATATGGTTATTTCTGATATAATTTAAAATTAGCAGTTTAACAGATTCTTGCTAAAAGCCATTCTGATGAACCTCCCTTTCTTTATGTAAAGATATCCAGAATTCAATAATTGATTCAATGACTGCCAAATCCTTCACTGTTATGAAATCTGAAAACACATCTGTCTGGAAAAATAACATGGCAAAATAAGCTAATACTAAGCTTGTTTGCAAGAGTATCTCATACCAAAAGACTTATTATATGTGGATGCATGCATCCTTCATGGGTGGATGCATTAACCTATGTCTTTGTACATATCCATGCATGAGTTTTGTTTACTTTTTTGGGGGGTGGGGTGGGGTGGGGGTAAATTTTAAAAAAGGAGAAAAAAAAGTCCACATACATGATGTAATGTTTGCAAACTATGAAAAACATATGTATAAATTTTCACTCCATTCTATTATTAAGCTAGATCACCCTATAATAAGTGACTATATGATGGTTACATTAACTTGAACGTTTGTTTTGAAAGGTCTTTTCCTATTCAAAGTCAGATTGACCCTATGTCGTACACAGACATATCATCTTACTTGAATCTGTCACACAAACATATGTATGATAAATAAAGATTACATAAATAAATACACATATGTTTGGAAGCAAAATCTTACCAGCTAATATTTTCGCTTCCCCTGTAACCTACACAGAAAATATGGCAAAATTCATATAAAAATACAATGAATTGAATAAGAAAAACAATAAGTTCAAAATAAGTAATAAATATTTGAAATATAAAACAATAAACTATATTACCATAAATTTTGAAATTGAAAAATAAGTAAAAATACGAATAATTTAATAAAAAGTAAAAATTTAGGTCACTAAACGCTCGACTGTGATACTAATTTAGGCCTGCATCTGTGGTATATGATGCTTCCTTGTGATGATTTAAACGCTCTTCTCTCAGACGGACCCATTATAGGTATAACAGAAGAAATGTAATTCTTATTTCGAAATAGAGAAAGGAAAAAGCAGACTATAGCGGTGATAAATTCAGTACAAACTCACGTGCACCGGTTGTACCGGCGAAATACGCGCTAATCAAGACGAGTGCAAGCCTTACCTTAAATTTGTGAACAACATGTGTTGCATTGGAATAATCTTCCAAAATCCCACTAATTTTCTGTATAAAACGAGGAAGGTCAATTCCTTCTTTACTGGGAGTAATTGTCACAGTAACGAAGTACAGTTTGGGCGCTGCGCTCATCTTGACACACGATGTTTGTCTGAGTTCGTGAGACGAAAACCTTACACCACACAGATCGGTTTCGCCTCTTAGATTACAGAGGGTCTCGTTAAATGCTGCCAAACGATCAATGCTGCGTGTTAAAATTTTAACATAGACTGCAAGCAGCCTTTTTTTTGAGTCTTCGCAAGAAAAATATGTGTTGTTTTTTAAAACTCAATTTAAAGCGTCATGCCGTTGGAAAATAAAACTTAATGTGCGCATCAGTCCACGCACAAATTTATTTAAAAGGGGGGTTAATTCTTGCAGCCATACTTTTCGTTCTACCAGAACACTTAGCAAGCATTATTAATCGCCCAGATTGCATACAAGCGAATATTTGTTTACACCTTCGATTCTTTTTTAATTATATATTTTTTAAAACTTCACCGTTGAAAATGCCCCAGTGTCAGAGATATAACACAGGACACGAATCATTCGCAAACGGATTGGTTTCAAAAATACTATTTTTGTCAACATTTTTTTATTCGTATTTTTAGGATTGTTAGTGTCATCTTCATAATCGTCTTCGAAAATGATGAAAACATTCCCGCCCAACTTTATCATATAACATGATTGTAGCTTCTAGTTACGATACCGTTTTGTCAATCACAAATCACTGCAAGGTTTTCTAGATATCTAATATCTGGATACATTTACAAGATGAAAATGGTCTTAGGCAAGCGACGGAATCGAGTTTTAGAGTCAAAAGAGTAGTCTTTTATAGTTTGTTATAGACATTTCAGGCAACAGGCCGTTTTTTTTTCTTATGAGCGATGACTGTTGCAGTGACCAGTCCGCCAGGCGAAAGGCATGTCCGATGTCGACCCAATCCACAAGCGAGATGCCTTGTCAGTCTGTGGCAGTGGCATTTTCGCAGTAGCTGAAAGCAAAACCATTCTAAAAATAGATAGGGAGGTCTGGCACCTGCATGGGGCTTGCAGCAAACAGGATGTTTAGTTTTAAATGCTGGTCGTCGCTGCTGTACACTATGTAAAGTGAATATGTTAATAATTAATGATCGTCTTGAACTTGCTGAGGACATCGCGGTGTTTCAGTCGTCTTCTAATTGCCAGTACTCGTAGTTTCTGGCTAAAATGTAAATATGGCTACACGCGCAGCGACATGTAAGTAGTATTTTGCATAGTTACGATGAAGTAAAAAATTTGTTTTCCTTTCATTTGCAGAAACAGATCGCAGATACAGAAACAGATACAGTTTGTATCGTATGCACGACTCACATGATAATCCCCCCAAAGAACACACAATAAATAGACTGCAGTTCTTCCTCTCGAACAGAGACACATTCATGGAGAGAAACTATCAAAGGGGTTGATATATACACTCATTTTTATGAGAGAAATAAACATTTATCTGTAAACCGTGCATAAGTATTACCATTACAAAATTAGAATAAACACAACAGCAAGAGTACTAATAAAGAATTTAAGTGATTATGACTGTTTTGTTTTTGTTTTTTTGCATGCTTCCCTGATCAAGATGCCCAAAGAAATAACCAAGAGAACATACACACTAAATAGAATGTAGAGTATTGAGAGTTTTTAGTAAGCAAAGCAAATTGGGCCCCATATTCATTTTGTAGGAGGCAAACGAAAAGGGACATTAAAGAAAAAATAGTCTCTATTAATTTGAAGATAAAAGTATGGGGTTATTTACTTATTATGAAAATCTAAACCACACAAATTATGAAATATTCAAGAATATAAATATTTGTGATAATCAATTGCATTTTACTAAAGCAGTAAAAATAAAAATAAAAGATTTTTTGATACCCTTGTTTTCCCCCACCCCACCGCAAAATTTGGCATGCCAAACATTGTGTGTGTGTGAGAGAGAATGTGTAGCAGAATGAGTATGAGAGAGTGCGTGAGAGATAGAGAGAGAGAGCTAGTGAAGGATATGTCAGAGACAAGGACAATAACAGTTCTTATGAAGGAGAGTGCTACTGATAGGATAAGCAAACATTGCACTTTTAAAAAAAAACCAAACCCATGTTTTTGGAGAAATGTGTTTTTCTACAAAAACGTACTACAATAGCATAAAACAGTAAAAGCTAAAACATTGAAAGAAAATGTACAAGAGACAGCATGCCATTATAATATTATCTTAGTCATATTTACAAGATGGATGCTACATCAAATCAGTCACAAAATTCAATGTGTGTATAAATGCAAGTGTGCATCTATGTGTGTGTGTTTTGAATGTAATGTGCATATTAAAACATACTTAAGTGAATATTGGAATATATTTTATGTGTTTGTGTTTGAGATAGAGGAAATAAATAAGGAAACATAATGTCCATATTAAAAAGTACTGTTTAAATGTATAGTGGTTTGTAATGTGTATAATGTATATATGCTTGTGTGTGTGAGAGAGAGAGAATGAATGTTTGCTCTTTGCTTCTTTGTGAAGATACCTTAAAATGGTGTTTATGTAATGCACTGTTTTTCAGTCACTTCAAAAATACGTAATCTGAAGGACTTCCACTACCGGATCACAAATAACTTAACAACCCAACCCACAGGAACTGATATAGCCAACACATTGAAATACTTCTCACAGACATTATTGAGGTGATATTTTAAACATTGTATTTTGCCACATCTACCATTTGCATTTTAGCCTGATAATCAACTGACCTATTATAATTCACAATCATGCAGTCATTATACATTTGTGTTACTTTAAATTTGCATTTTTAATTTATATTTGTTTTAGATAACTGCTAAGAAGGGAGATTATCTAGAAATAAATTGATGCTATGACATCATTCCATTAACAAGTTGTTTATTATAACTTTTTAATACTTTGTTTACAAACAATCATTTTTTTATCATCTGTTTTTGTAATGTGTTCCATCCTTTTGTATTTCATCTTACCAAAGGGATGTTCTTTGTGTGAGACAGCTTTGGGTTCTTTTGTGTCTAGCGTGTTGAAAGATGTACCCAGCATACCTGCAGAGAGTTATGGACCAAAGCAACGAGACAGCGTTCGAGACAGTGTTCGACTATCCATTTTCCCTAATCTAAACTACTCTGGTTTATATGAAGCTGTGCTGGGTATCATAGATCTGGTTCCCCTTACACAGATTGGGCAGCTTGGTGAGTTAATATGTGAGCCTGAAGCTATACCTTCTAATTGACAGTTGAAATTTTATATTCCCATCTTGTGGGAGTACCACGGAATGCAAGGGGAATAGTAGGGATAGTCGTAGGGGTGCCAGAACTTTTGGCCCTGGATAGCACTTTCTCATTGCTGCTTTATTCTCCACTTGATTATTTTTTTTAGTGTGGTGATATTTAGCACTGAATGTTCTTTGAATCAAAGTGGATATTGGATGCTGTTTTTGGTAAGTAAAAATTACATTTTCCTATGGATATGTTTTACTTGTAAAGATTGGGGCTTATATTCATGAAACATATTTATCCAACCAGTTACCTCTCAGAGATGAGTGGATCTGCTAACAGGAGATAGCACCTCAAACTCCATATTCATTTACTCGGGGTAGGCCTACCAAAATCATTGTTACCAGCTGGCATTTTATTGGAGTTGTCCCCTTTCAATTTCGTTCTCTCGTTTAGGATAAATATGGCAGAGATCAAGATTGAATTAGCTCAACCTGAGAAAACATTAAATTTACAAGGATTCAGCTATGCCGGTTAGTTAGGTAACTTCTCCTCCTCAGTGGCTTATAAGTTGGGAGCTGGTTGCTTGCCATGGTAACTTAATCAGCTGGTTACCCACCCCTTTTAGAGCAATTTTACTCAAAGGTAAGTTGCTGATGTCCATAAATGTGAACTTAGGTATACCTGTTACCAGCTTTAGAAGGCATTGCTGATTATACAGCTTGACCAGATAAACAGATTATCTTTTATAATGCATTCCAGAGATTCTGTTTTATTTTTAGTTCATCCAGTTTGAAACTTTGTTTTTTGATTTGGTAAAATACAAAATCAAACCATACACAAACCTTGGTTTCCTTATTTTTCTTTTAAAAAAGATGTGGGTGAGGCAGTGTTAAATGTTCTTGGATGTCTGGTGCCATTTCTGGAGCATGATTTGCTGGACTCACTGCCGTACACTGTGGCCTCTACTCTTGCCATATTCCCACCAACCCTTCACAAGGACACCATTGACCTCCTTTGCTGCTCTCTACTTCCTATGACTTTAGGTAAGGACTGAAATGCTATGAAATTACTTTTATGTATCCTGTCTGGTTTATTATGATAACTGCAAAAATCAGATGTGAAAGTGGAGAGATATATATCAAAAGATATGAAGAAGATGCTAATAACCTGTTCTTGTGCTTTGTGCATTGACAGGTTATGATGGTTGTGCGGAGCCCACCTATGCCAGTGAGTCTGCAGCTGCTATCATCACCATGGTATTTCAACACACAGAAAATGGAGGTAGATCACACTGTTTATTGACAACCTTTTTTGTACTGAGTGCTTATAAAGTGATATGTGACACCATTCATTATTGAAAAGGAAAAACAGTTTGATGGAAGCTTTGTGTGGATATGTGCATGACCTACTCCAATTGCCTTTCAGTCTATCTGTTATAGATCTGTGTATCCCAGTTATAAATATTTTTCATCAAATTGGATGGGATGTTACCCTAAGTGTTCAGGTTGGTGACCTTGGTAAAATGTCTACCTTTCTAGCTAATAATAATACATATAAATGTCAGTTACAATTAGGGAATTTCCATCTTGTTAAGAAACATTTCAGTACAATTTTTTGTAAGAAAGCCTATTTCTTTTTTTCAGCATTCCATTCACAGATTTTGGAATGTTTCATGAGCATGAAGAAAAATATAATAAATGTAAGTAAACTCTATTAAAAATTTCTATATTTATTATTTTCTTTATTCATTCTTTTAAAATATTTTACATTATTTATAAAAAGAAACTTGTGCATAAAACATTTGTAGATTTATGGATGTTTCTGTTGCTTTTATTTCCAGTATCTCCACTCCTGTCTGTTAATTAAAACTGTAAATTGACTTAAATACTTTGTATTGATTTTTCCTATAGATTATATATATATATCTGTGTGTGTGAATGAAAGAGAGACAAAAATTACACGATGCACTACATTGGTAATTTAAGTTAAAAGTAAATTCTTTTGTTAATTTATTTTGGTTTAGCATTAAATACAGATATAAAAATATTGCTTCATCCATGTTCCTCTTTACAGTTAAACCTTATGAAAAATAACAATCATGGACATGCATGTGCACTCAAGCATACATGCATGCACACTCACTCAGTCACACACACAAATTGTATGTAGATACAACTGGATAGGCCTGTTGAAAAAGTTAATGTTCTAGTTCAAATTCAGGACATTCTCAGCATCATAGCCTATGGTCCACCCTCAGCTAAAGCTCCTGCAGCTCATCTGCTCTTCTATTACTGGCCTCAGTTGAATCCATCTCTGAGTGACAGGCGGGGAATACACTACAAATACTGTGGTAAGTGGTCACACTGCTGTTATAGCTGTGTGGGCCCCTAAGCTCATTCTGGCTGAAATATCCCCCTGTCCTTTCTAGACTCCAGACTACAAACCAGATGCACACAGTACCATTAACACAGCATACATTGTTTTCAGATCCCTAAGTTAAATAAAAATGACCATGAAAAACCATATGCTCATCAATTCAGAAGAAACATTTTCTCAAATAAAAGCAAGTCTGGGTTTTATCAGTTTTATTTTCTTGTCATCAAAGTAAATGAATTTTTTTTCTGCAGCTTTGTGTTAATCCATTAAATTACAACACATGTAAATCTTCATAAGTGTACAATAAAGATTTAAATTGATCTCTGCCTTCTTATGGACAAAAAATTCTATCATGCCAAAAAAAGGGTCAGGAACTGTGTGAGAAATATGTGTTCCCTTTACTAGTTGGTTTCTTACTGTGTTGTTTCTGTTTCTGATTGATGCAACTGTTCTCAAACTCTGGTATGAAGCAGTTGTGAATGGCGAATTTGAAAAAAAATATTTGTTTGATAATAATGGTAGCATGCAATTGTTTTCATTCTTGTAACTGCTTACTCAGGCATGGAATTTACAGGTATGGCCTTTTTCTGAGACAGTGTTTGGGTGATATAGCTGCTGGACAGGGTGAAAGAGTTCAGAAAGAGGCATAAACACACATACACACACATAAAAATGCACACACATATACAATCATAGAAAAAAAACATGCAGACACACAAACTCACAGAATAAAATACACATACACAATCATAGAAAAAAACCACACACACATACACATGCACTCATAGAAAATACACACACTCTCATGTTTCTAGGAATAGACCCAAAGATCTTATCAAATTGTCTTAAATGTAGTTAAACGCTTTAGCCTAAGTAGTTATGCACCTTTGTTTTTGTCTCTTGGATTCTTCTTTTGTTTTTGATTTCTATAAACAGATCCTTTAGTGTGCATGAGTTTTTCCTGACTTTTTTTAACATATGTACGTTTTTCAATCTGTTCTTTCTTTTCTGTACCTCTGGATTATTGCTACATTGTTCCCATTTTTATTATTCAGTAATGTGTTCTTCACAATAACTCTCCTTTGCTCCCCATCTTTCTGTTAACATAGTAAAATCTGTTAATTGTGTCACAAGTAATGTGTTAAGATTGTTAAATTAGGCTGTTAAATGTTTATAAAACAGCATATCTTGGAATAAATTATTTGTTTCAGCATGGCCACCAATACTTTGCCAGCGCAAAGGCTGCATTAACTCTGGTAACTGTCAGGCTGTCAAGGTAGGTAAATTTATATTCAGTCAGAAATCCAACTATGTTTTATGATTTAAAAGTGCTGACGTGTTTTCGGTACAATTTGGTGCTATTAGCAAACTGGATTCTTTGAAGCAGCAGCCAAAAGATCCTTTTTAAATTTTAGAAAGGGATGATGACTTTCATAGTTTCATTGCTTCACTAGTTTGTTTTGTAAATCCTTTCATCATGTGCGCAGACAGCAGTCTTTCTCTTAATCATTATTAGTGAGGGTGTCTAGGAAACATAATCCATTGTGAGTTCTTACTTCTGTTTGTAAGATCAATGACCAGTTAATAATGTTTGGAAAAAAATAATGAAAAGATTAAGTTATTAAAATAATTTTTCTGGAAGTTGGATGCTCTTTTTTTTCAAAGCATGCAGTGCATCCTTGTATTTTATGATATTTTTTTTATTTAAAATAAATGTACTTGCAGATTTTCTAATGCATTTCTCTGATTGTGAATTTAACATTGCAGATGTGCTTAAACCCAGCACTGGCTATTCATTCAGGAGACATGCCACCTCCTTTGTACATTTGTAGCGACTGTGCTGAGTTTTTACATCATGAGCATGGAGACTACATGGTAGACTTACTACTTCCTATGCCACATGTTTCAACAACATGTGAGAACAAAGTATGCTTCATTTTTTTCTACTGCCTCTGTTTATGTTTCCATATTACTTGTCCCATGACATGCCCAGTGATGTTGTGGTTAGTTAGAATGTGCTGTGTGGCCCAACACCTCCATCTTTGGCACTCCAGTCTTTTTTTCTGGGCTACCTGCCATTAGCTCATGACCTTTAAATCCTGCCCTTTGAGTACAGTGGGGATTGTTTGCTGAGATCTCACTCTGGGACCAAAGCTTATAATGCAGCTCTTTATTGTGTGGTTGACTTGTCACTGGGCACATCGAGTGTTTCCTGGTGCCACTTGGTACCCTGCCCTGTCTTGGTAGGAACACCACCAGTTGATCTGTGACCACATTCATCCAGGAAGAATAAGGTTTATTTACAGCTTGCTCCATATCTGGGGCCATTCTCCTATCTGCCACCTGGAGATATGTTGAGTTGGGGGTGGTTGTCTCACTATCAGATTTTTATAGCCTCGTCCCAGGTTTAGCAGATGACATAGAGTCATGAACTTGGCTTGGAATTTATCCTTATAGTTTCATCTCTGCATGTTGTCAGTTCTTCTGAGTCTTATAGAGCTAGATGTCTGGAAGAATGTGAATTGTGATGTAGTTTGCTTGTGTACACACTCAAGTCCTAGTCATAAAACAGAGAGAAAAGGCTTCATTTGATTTATATTCCAAAACTAAATGCCTCAGAATTAGTCAAGCAGATGGCATTTTCTAAAACAAAAGGATGTTAAAAATGACCTATGAATTCAAAAGAATACTAAATATTTCTTACAACAATCTCTTATATTTTGTTCTCCTGAGCAGAACTGTAAGTCGGAAAAAAACATAGCCATTTGCACCTGCTTCTCCATTGAGTGTGCCAGTTACAATGGAAATCGCCCAATTCGATATTGTGCCAGTTGCCATGAACAACGCCATGGGCAACCAGATTGCCCACAGCACGTATTTCATCTGAGCATTACAGACATCTGGAGCTGCTCACCAGAAGTCATGCGTTACCTGATGGATGCAATTGTTAGGTAAGATACTATTCTGGTAATTGAAATCATAACATGTGCAACATAAAGTTTCATATTTAAGATTATGATAATGTTATACTGTGTCGTAACCTAAGGGGCATTAGGTACGTGTGATAGACGGAGACTCGTAGTTAAAACCTTAACTACACTCTCGACGACTCCGTCATCCACGCCGACATAACTTCCACTAAATTGCTAATTAACAAGAAACATCACACTTGACTCGAGCCCCCAGCGCACACCCCCAATAAACAAACACAACGCAATTTAGTGGAACACGTTAATTATTAATAATAAAGACTGCCGAGAGTTACACCAATATGTTGATAATAAACAATGTAAGAAATGTAAATTCTGTATCCTGGCTAATAGTCTAAGGCGTCCCGTTAATTCTAACTTCCTATTGCTGATCCAAATAACTAGTGAGTCATAGAAACCCTATCTTTAACTACATACACATCATTCTCCTCACTCGTTCCCGTACACATTCACTCGCTCTATACATCACACATTCATACGCCACTTAGCCTTGCTGTTGCCGCGTGGAATAGAATGGTCGGTTGGTATGAACGATAGTCTTTGTTACACGGGGGGCCCTCCCGATGCAACGTAGAGGGGATGGCGATTGATTAGCCCTTGTCCTCCTTGTCTCGGGCGGCTCTCCCTGGCACCACGATGCAGAAGAGACGGTGGCCGCTGGCCGTTGTCTTCGTTGTCTTGAGTGGGTCTGTCTGGCACCACGACGCAGAAGAGATGGTGGCCGGCTGGCCGTTGTCTTCGCTGTCTGGAACCTCGCACTCGACGACTTGAAAGGAGTTGGAACGAGCGCTCACGCGTACCGTCCCCTTGCACGGGTGTGCACTCCCTTCCCTGTCACCAGTAGGCCTGACGCTTCCACCGATGAGACCAGCGCCTAGCTTGTGACCAGAGTAACTTATCCCCCTGCCGAGAGTTGCACGGCGACTGCAGGGATAGAGGTTACTCTCCTTGACACTCTGTTTTAATAATAATAATAGTGAAGATTTTTATAGCGCATATTCACACTCGTAGAGAGTATGCTCTTAGCGCTTAAAACGGGGAAGAGACGTGGACTAAGTAGATACAGAACACAGGGGACGAAAGAAAACGACAGTACTGACAAAAACAGATAACAAAAGGCATCAAGTAACAGGAACAGAGAAAAATAGTGATGGGTAAAGTAGCAAGAGGGAAGGGGGGGGTAAGGACTAGCATTGTGGACTAGGAGTAGTGCTCAAGGAAGAGGTGCGTTTTCAGTGCAGATTTGAAGGATTCAATTGTAGGAAGGTGGCGGATATGGAAAGGAAGAGAGTTCCATTGTTTTGCAGCACAGTAGCCAAAAGTCCTGTGACCATATGTTGTTGTTCTGGTGACAGGAACAGTCAGAGTACGGTTGTCAGAGGAAGAGCGGAGTTGTCTGGCCGGAGAGTAAGGGATGAGAAGTTCAGAGAAATAGTCAGGACAGGAGCCAGCAAAGAAATTAAAACACAGCACAGACAGTTTGTACTGGATGCGAGAACGGACGGGTAGCCAGTGTAGAAAACGAAGGAGAGGAGTGACATGGTCCCGTTTCCTTGCTCTAAGTACCAGACGTGCAGCGGAGTTCTGTACTCTCTGGAGTTTCTGAATGAGGGATGAGGGGCAGCCTGCCAGCAAGGAGTTGCAGTAGTCAAGTCAAGAGTGGGCTGCACACCTCTTCACAAGTCCCTTTTACCACGTACGTCTCGTGCCTGATGGTCGTAGACAGGTACTAGCTGACTTTACTCAAAGTCTTTCTCTCTCGCATTGATGCGATCACTTCGAGAGTTTGGTGGCGAAGCCCCGATTCTGGGTTCCACACAAAGTTAAATTGCCGGTTTCGACAATAGCGTGGCACACGATTGGTCAGTCACACTCACAACCACGCTCATAATTCATTTGTCCACTTAAATACAGCCAATCATGCATCACCGCTAGTGCGAGACAATGACAGTCCCCTGCCCAGCCTCTGGAATCTATCCCTACCTGAATTCACAACCCTCCTCCGATTAACAATTGCCAAGGAGTGGACTTGCCGAAATCAGAGAGGCGCTACACCCTCCCTCACCTGGGCTGACCAGCGTCCGCGGGTACTAAAGAGTTGGGTTACGGGAACCAGAGCTGGCGCTACACCCTCCCTCACCTGGGCTGACCAGCGTCCGCAGGTACTAAAGAGTTGGGTTACGGGAACCAGAGCGGGCGCTATACGCCCCTTGATTAACGGACTGTCTTCCCTTCCCATATTCCACGTTCTTTCGTGACATACTGTATTGTCTTGTGTTTTTTTCCCCTAATTTTTACC
This sequence comes from Marisa cornuarietis, assembly GCA_004794655.1. Taxonomy (NCBI): domain Eukaryota; kingdom Metazoa; phylum Mollusca; class Gastropoda; order Architaenioglossa; family Ampullariidae; genus Marisa; species Marisa cornuarietis. The sequence goes on along the minus strand of SMMW01000046.1, from coordinate 9,638,370 downwards.
TAAAACATTGTGTATGGCATATGACTATTTCTAATTTTATTTTGAATGTGGTAAACAACAAAAAATATATGAATAGACCAGGTAAATAACATATAAAAGAACTTTTCAGTTCATAGATTCATAACCATGCTTGTATATCTTCACTCTATTAATCTTATATGACTTCTCAGTCTGCTTAAGGAAGCCTCACCACTGGGAACAAAACGTATGGTTGAGATGGGCGAAGAACATCGACAGACTATTGAGGAAGAAGAGTTTTTCAATGTGGAAGATACAGGAGAGAGAAAACTGCTCAGTCGATATGGCATCTGGCTTCTGGTCGAGCTGTGCACACCACAAGAAGACATACCCATTGTATGATTTTTGAAAAAGTAGTTAGATAGAGCTGCTGTCAAATACTTGACATACTTGATTGTTTGTTTAAAATCATTTTGGAATCATGTCTTGAGATAAAAAGAATTCCTCTTAAGTTTGTGAAGACGTTATCCCTTAAACCTATTCTAGACTTTATATGAACTCTTGAAAGATAAAAATCAGGGTGAGAACTTCCAGCTACACATTGCAGAATGTCCCCTAAAAAATATTTTGATTTACGTTAAAAATCAGCTAAAACGGGAAAAATATACATGAGAATATTTAAGAAACCATCATAGTTTATTTCAAATTATAGTGCATTATTTAGTTGGGATTGTACTAAAAGATTAATGATTTTGTCGTCGTTGTGGTTCATGCTTTCACTGTTTAGGAATGCTGCATCTCTTTTGAGATTTCCAAAAGTCCTTTGCAAAGTAATAGAGAAATAAGTTGCTTATTTAACCCTCTTGGTTCGACAAGCCACGATCGTGGTTTTGCCGGGTAGCACAGGCAAGGCGATTTTCATTACTTTTTATTGCAAAGTTCAAGTTTTCTCTTTTCCAAAAATGTATAGGTTTCTTGGTCTAATGCTTATCTCAGAGCAGCAATAATAAAATAGAAACTTCACCCACTGTCGTCTTCGCAATCTTCAGCTATAAGTCAGTCATTGTAATGTTATATTTTTATCTTGAACCAAGAGGATTAAAGGCTTTTCATTATGCTAGATGATGCATGGCATGAATTACTGTTTTTATTTTTAGTCCCTTTTTGTACTTAGACTTAAGATCTTCTTTGAACAGCTGCAAGATGATGAGTGACACTAAGTGGGGATTCGCATGCATTTGTTATCTTCCTTAGTTTAGCCTTTTAGTCTTAATTGTAACAGAATTCTGTTCAGAGTTTATGTTGTATTATTCCATTACCTAGATCTGTATGTATCTTTTATATTCAAACAGGTGCATGGGACTTGCCTTTTAGATGTCTATATATTACATGGATAAATTGCTGGTGTATGTTTCAGTAAGTTTTGATAGAAGCAGACTAAACCATGAATACCAGATATATTTGATAACTTGTTAGTGCATGTGTTATTTTTGTTTTGTTTCTAAATAGTTGTAAATTGTTAGTTTTATTTGATGAGCATAACAAAGCTGCTGAGGCAATAACAACAGGCATAAAATTAAGAGTACATAAACATTTTTGTGGTCCAAGGCTTGACCATAATTCAGGTGAGAGTAGAAGCTCATTTACATTTTCTTTTCTGTCCCTTACAGAGTGCTCTCCCACCCTAGCTCTGACTCTTATGTTTTTGCTTAGCATGTAAGAGTGTGTTGGTGTGTGCTTGCTTGTATGTGCTTTTGTTTGTTTATGTATGTGTGTCCATCTGTCTATATATGTCTGCCTATATATATGTCTGCACCCATTGTGTGTGTGTGCACATGCACTTTGAATGTTTTTACATTCATGTGCTTGCATGTGCATGTGCATGTATGTCATCTCTGCACATTTGCATGGATGTTCAGGGTTATCCAATTGCTTTTTAAATGAAGGATTACTGGTGGTTTTATTCTACTGGGTGCTGTCATCTGGATTGTGTTACAGTGCAACAAAATGCTGCCTTTATCTTTCAGTTTGATTAGAAACATGTCCTATTTTCTGTCCATTAGGAAGTTCTCGGTCGTCTGTTGGGAATGCTTTTTCAATGGTTTGATGCAACAGCTTATTTGCCAGATGGTAAGTGATGGCTTATTAGCTGTCAGTAGGTAAATCTTATCAGCTGTCTAATAACAAATTTTTCTGTGTTTAAAAAAAAAATAATTTGTTGTTGATATGTTGCTTTTTCAGGTTCTAGCCCCCCCCCCCCACCTACCTTTCAACAGATTTGGAAAATAATAAGCACTCATCATGCTTCAAAATTTTAATAACCCCATCCCCCACCCCTTAAACAAAAACACAATCACAAGATAACAAAGACATAATTGCATGCACAGATACATTCTCTAAAACACAAATATTAAGAGCATATTTATTAGTTTGACATTAATTTAAAAAACTGGTCATTAGCATAAATCTAGATGTAACTGATCAAAGCAGACATTGGGAGTCACCTGGGTAGTCTGGACCAGTGTAGAGATGGGTAAAACATACCAGAGGAGTGGTTTATAGATAGTACTGGTATGAGTCATATGTTTATGTCATCATTGACATCTTTCTCAATACCAGAGACCAGCAACATCAGAAAGAACATTAAAAGAAACAAATGATTTTTGTACAGTACATCGATCCAGTCTGTGCTCTTTATTTACCTTTATTGTTTTCCTTTTTAATAAGATTTTTGAATTGATGAAACCAATTGACATGATTCATAAACAGCTTTCATTAACAATATTTTCAGATAATGTTGGAAATGCACTGGAAAAATTGAAACCTGAAGTGAGTTTCATCATTTTCTGTTCTGGTCTTCGGAATACTTATCAAAACATAAATGACAGTATAGTTTTGTTAGTTAAATACATAGCCATTTAAGATGAACATATTTTAAACTGATTTCCTGCATTTAAAAGTACTATGGAGACAAAGGAGTAGGAACTAGCAGCTGGTAACAAACATAGTAATTCATGTTTTATTGTTATTGATGAGGGTTTTAGGATATAAAGAAGTTGGGATAGAAGTTGAAGCGGTACCCCTATATGACTATCTAAATTTCTAAATTGCAAAGTACAGCAATAGGTGAATTTTAAACTAGTTTGGTCTTAAGATTGAGATTAACTTTCCTTTATAAATCACATTATTTAACTTATCAGTGTCAACACATTTACTGAGAATATTGTGTTCTGCTCAGACCTAATTACCTACAGAAACAGGAGATTGTAAATAGGTAATTAAACTGCTGACTAATATCTACTAATGAATACATTTGGTATTTGTTATTTTAGGTTGTAGGGGTTTGTTATTATATAAGCTGTTATTTGCTTTTGCAGTATGTCTTTAACTGGCTGCAAGGTGTGATGCAGACACACTTTGAGGTCATTGTGGCTTGCCTGCTTCCACATCCTGTGGAATATTCACGTGTTGGAGGATTTTGGTAAGCAGTGAGTGGGTCATTGTATTCACCTGTGTATGTGTGTGTGTGTCAGTGTGTTTGCCTTTTTGTTTGTGATATTTACAAATGTGTGAATGCATATTTATGGATTATCTATTTGTTGTATACATTATTTCATATGGTTGTTTATTATGAGCATGTTTACAGCATAAAATGTTTGAAAAATGAAGTGGTCAGCAAAACTAACTTCAAATGTTGGCATGTTAATAAAAGTTGTATAGTTCTTAAGCAAAGTATATAGTTGTAAACTAATAATGTTGTATTGTAAAACATTAATTTTTAATGCTTTATCTAAGGGTATTGAAAAGATAGCATACTATCACTTGCAGCATAGTACTTGATTTACTTGAAGTATTTCTGCGTAATTCTGCGCATTATAAGTTCACATTATTATTATTATTACTATTTGATGTTTGCAAACAAGGAAGAGGCCATGTGGGCATAAATTGCTGAATTTTAAGTAAACTGGAGGCATTTTTATGTCAGTATCAACAAATCTTGTGGACCTGGGGCCAGTTGCATGACACATTTCTAATTTTAAACACTTTTAGATTTTAACTCTTTTTAGAAAGGCAAAACACATTTCCAGAACTGTTTTAAAAATAAGAAAAAGTTTTTTAAACCAGATTTTTGTTTCCGTCAGCACATTTTTTGTGCATTGCTTCTAAATGGCATATGAGCGATTTTTGAAGAATGAACAGTTTCTAGATTTCCTTCTTTGAAACAGTTTTAAGGTATAGGAACATGTTGTGCAACTTGCCCCAGAAATGTAGTTTAGGTAAAACAGTATATTTTATTCTCCCTTCTGAAACTCATTTCCATTCTTTCTCTTGCAATTACTTCATGTGTTAAGTTTTTATTTTAGGGAAACACTTTGCACTCGAACCACTCAGATAAAGGAAGGTCTCAACTGCTTCTTTTGCTTGGTGCCATATAACATCATTACTTTTGAGGTAGGGTTGATTGTGTGTGTGTGAGAGAAAGATAGAGTTTGTAAACGTTATGTAAAATCTAACTCTAACTATTCATGCATGAACCTCTTACTTTATCTCTCCTTGGTTCTTGAAATGGGTGGTCCAGTGGTGCAGCGGTTAGCACCTGTCACCAATACAGTGAAGATTGGCTGTCCTTGGTTCAAATCTTGTCGCCAGCATGCTGTTCTTTCTCTGCATGTGGCATCTGTTTATATGGCTGGCTGCCTTGATGTGACCTTAGTTGCTGGGTTGGTGTAAAACACCAATCCCACCCACCCCCTCCTGCTTAAAACACAGTGTATATATATATATATGTGAGAGAGTGGGTTGGGGGAAAGAGGGGGCACATGGCTAATTTGTGTCTCTGGCTACTTTGGTAAACATATATCTTTCATTACTATTGACTGTGTAACAAAACTTCTGCCAGCTAGAAGAACAATGTTCTACTCATTTTTAAAATCCTTTTTTACTTTTTTGTGAAAGTGAATTGACTAAAATTGATTTTCGCCACACAGATCTGGGACTATGTGATGCCATACTGGTTAGAGTCTATCAGAATGGAAGTTCCTGAGGACGAGCTTATGGAGCTCAAAGTACTTTTGAGGTGAAAAAAACCAGCAACATTTCAAAGGATTTTAGATGAATCCTTACTTTGTACATTAACTCCTTTTCAGTCCTTAGCATTAAAAGATCTGGTGAAAGAATAATGTCAAAATGCAAATAGTAATGTGACTATAATAAGCTGTAACTGAGGATGTAAGTTATAGATGGTTGTGTAGGTGTTGGTGTTAAATTTACAAACTCTGAAGTTATATTTTCAGTTATTTATTTACTGTCTGCACCTTTTGTTGAAACAGCAAAGCATTTGACATAGACATGTGTCCTCTGCCCTTTACCTTGGAAAAGATGTACAATTTTGTGTCAAACCGCTTTGAGGATCCTAGTGCATCTGTACAAGAACAAGTCTTGCAGTGGCTACAGGTATGATCAAGTTCTTAAAGTTTTAAAATGTTATTTTAGCTCGGTATACCTGGTGGTAAGTATCTTGTGATCGCACGTGTGTGTGTGTGTGTGTGTTTTTATTAATAGCCTTGACGGACCTTAAGCCTTCTGGTTAGTGCATTTTGCTTTACAGCTCTACTGATCGAGATGTGAGATGAAGATTTGTTTAGCGACAACAAAAAAACTTGACTAGTTAGGTCTGGGCGTTGGGGTGAAGCAGTTGGTATGAAGGCTGGGTGGAAGAAAACCACTAACAACCAAAACAGGGCTGGGTAGTGGAGCAAGATACAAGTAACAGACTTCTTCTAGATAATTGAGGAATGCTTTTGTTGTTTGTTGGCTTGGATCTGTGCTTCATAGTCACCGTTTTGTCAAATTTATTCAAACGGCTAATTAGCCATAATAAGTGAAACTTTTCTAACAATAAGAATTGATGCAGAATAGTTTGAAACTGAAAGGCGCACTGAAATCACTTGCTGAAAATGTTGTATGAAGACTGAGTCTCTATGACTGCATCTCTTTCAGATTCTGTCTAGCCTGGACATTATCATACCCATGCATCTTCTTCTGAAGATCTTCAAATCAGGGGTGGAGCACATACAGTCTGATGTGAGAGAAGCAGAAGAACTGCAGGCTCAAGCCCTACCACAGTCTGTACTGTACCAGACATCCCCAGCCCATGAGGCTGTGTCACCCATGAGTCCCCAGAGGTTCCCTGTTGCTCCAGACCCATGTGACTTGTATGAGAGGGACACTGAACTGGTGCTTCCCTGTTTCATTATCATGCTGGACATCCTCCTGAAACAGGTAGCAAGGCAACTTCAGTGTCAACCATCCATCTGAGATCTTCTTATTCCTTTTCGCCCCCAGTGGAGCATAGGGCCGCAACTACACCACGCCATCGAACTGGGTTCTGGGCCTCCCTCCCCAGTTGGGCCCATGTCATTCCAGCTGCCAGTTGTAGTTTCTGTAGCAGGGGTTGCTTTACAGGGTGGGGTTGCTAGCCCTATGCCCAACCCTCCTCCTTCATTAGGGCTTGGGACCGGCAGGTTACCCAGGGGGTTTCCAGGCAGAGTTTTCCATCTGAGATAGTTGCATAGAACTTTAAAAAGCCTGCTGCTCATTTATGCAGTGATATGATGCTGAACATTCTCTGACAGGTAGCAGTAAGACTTTGTCATTTAACTCATCAAGACCAGGCCAGGCAAAGATGTCCGGCCCTGTCAGCACCTATTAAGGCTGGGCCGCCCTCCTGTGTCCATCATATTTAATAATTTTTACTACAAAATTGATTAAACAAAAAAGGGACAAAATCCAGTCATTTACCTAGATAAATCTCATTGGAAAAGAGTTCCATCCCTTAACATAGGAATAGGAAGACGTTGGTTTGAAGATTTGAATTTTCGGATGTATTTTTCTTAAAAAAAGATGGCAACACGAGTGCACACGTGAAGTCAGCAAGCAATTTTTCATCATTTTTTAGCTTATTTATGTCACTAAAGTTGTTCTTCATCATGATAAATTAGTATTCATTTCTTCATTGTGTGTAACCATTAAAATCCACTAAATATTGAACTACATATCGCAGTGATGATCAACAAAAGCCTGCATTAAAATTTTCTTTAAGAAATACGATTTGATATAATTAATTTTCTTTGGATTTACAAGAAAGCGCAGTTTCGCAACGGAATAAGGTTGTAAGTTTCTTTTTCCTAATTTTAAATTTTACAACTTTAGAAGCTTGATTTATCTTCCTCTCTTGTATAGTTATTTGTGATTTTTTGAAAATGCTTCACATTCATGTGTACCTGGGTATCAGAATCAAAGGTCAAGTCCTGGACTCTATGCGTTAACTGGTTCTCAAACAGATATTACATCATAGTGTACATATTGAAAGCATTAAGCTGTCTGTTCTTGAAAGAGTACAGTTTCATAGCACAGTAACAGTAATGATCAACATGCTTCTTTGATGACTTGCACACTCATTTTGAACCTTCATCATCACCTTGAATATAGACAGGTTGCATATGTGTGCTTGTGGAGGGGAGAGAGAGAGGGAGAGAGACAAAGTGTGTGTGTGTGCGAGCGTTTGTGTTGCATGCGCTTCTATGCATGAGTCTCTATGACAGTGACTATCGTCCTTAAAAATAGTTTTTATTTCCATCATAGATGGAGCTACAGGAAACTCCACGTCACCTTGGCATCTATAATGAGACCACTCGTCTGGTCATGTCGCTTTTGAGAGAGATGATGTGTAAAAAGTGGGATGGGCAACACTCGTGCGACAATGAGACTAAGCGGATCAATTGCATGTACTGCCAGAACATTGCTCTCTGGCACCAGCTGGCCTCCCAACTGATGGAGCATGTGTGTCCTCGAGATCCTCTAAAACTTCCTCCAAAAGACCTGCCTAAAGCAGAGGAGGTGAAACATCAGACAATATCCGAATCACCCAGTGAGTTTTGCTTACTTTTATCCTACTTAGCTTGTTAGTACCAAACTTCTCACTTCAAAAAAGAGGTCAGGAACATGAGGAACAAGCCCACAATAATACTTCACCTCCTCACCTGAAGTGACTTAAAGTGGATTTGAGTTTGCACTACGCTGTTGGCCCTCCCCTTTTTTCTCTGACAACACTGGATATTTGGATATCCAGCGCCTCAGTATGACACATGGCATGTTGCACTCACAGCATAGTGTTCATAATGCATTTTGTTTCTCCTAAGAACTGTGTAACTTACAGTTGCAGTTATCACTGTTGCTGTTGTTGTTAATTTCAGTTCTGTGTGATTACAGGAAGTGAGAACGCTCCCGCTTATAGAGAGGACAAAGACAAAGACTTCAGCATTGACGCTATGCCTGTCTACCTACAGCTTTATGATGCCTTGATAGAGGTGAGGGCTGTAGGTTGGGACAGAGTGTGCACACATGTGAGAGAGAGAAATAACTTGTTTCATTTACTTTCAAAATGAAGCGAAATGCAGGGACTCTTCTGTGATAACAGATCCAAAAAGTGGGTTCTTTCCTTGTTCAGGCTCTTGCTAACGTGGATGATACAGATGCCCTGTTTGCACTTCTGACTTCGCTGAAGTTTCTTATTTTACACGGTGAATGTCTGAACTACACTATCAACCAGTATACAAACTACATCACCTTCACCTTGGACAAGACTTTCATCCCCATGTAAGTTTGTTTTTGCTTGGGTTTTTCTAAAGTTAAATGACTATGTGTCACCTGCACACTACAACTACAACAGTTGCTTTTGGATGAGACAAAACAAAAATCAACAAACATCTGAAGTTAAGAAATAAATATAATTGTACAAAGCTATTCAGCAAACAAGAGGAATAGCATATTTACAAAGTATATGAAGACAATTAAAATCATTCCCCCTCAAAGACAAAAGTCTATTGTTACAGTCACTTGCATTGAAAGTCTTCTTTTGATGCTCCCTCCATCATGTCAAAAGAAAAGCTCCAACATGAAATGACAGGCAATAGTCTTTCTCCCTGTTGCTGCCCTCTCTCAAAGCCCAGCAAGATCTGATGCACCAACATATGAAGAAATACAAAGAAAAAACCTGTACAGAAAAATATTGTCCATAAAATATAACAATAATTCAACTTTAAATTTACAATACTACAGATCAAATATTCCCCAATTAATAATTTGCCTTCACTCATTTATATCACATGAAGAAAACAATAACCCATACATGCAACTCACTAAATTTTAAAAAAACGTACACTCAAAAAGACTCAAAGATACGGTGACTCAGAAACAAAACTGGCACATACTACTCTCAACAGGTTTTCAAGAGAATAGGTTACACCTTTCTCAAAAGTCTGGTCAGGAAAACCATTAGCTTTCCACACCCTAGTCAAGGAGGGGAGACTCCAGAAAAAAGCCCACAAAACAGCACCGAAAATCACTCCTGAGCTGCTAGCTGCACCTCTCAATGATGATGCCATTACATCAAAAAAAAAGTGCCTGTCATGAAACACTTACACATTCCCATGCAAACCTCTCATCATCCACCCACTTTTTCTGTCTCCTTTCCCATCTGAAAAAAATGTAGGTTTGTGACAAGATGATGATGATGATGATGATGTCCATTTATAATGCGCAGGTATCCATTCAGAAGAATGCTTATTGTGTAGCAAAAACAGAAAAGAAGACAAAAATAAAACATCAGGAAAGTAAAAAAAAAAAAAGACAGAAGTGGTGCTTGATTGTTGAGATTTCAGTATTTTGGGGTGTGTTGATAGACCACAATGGCAAACAGTTGTCACAGCCCATCTGTCCTTCTGTACTTGTCATGACCTCTCTTTTAAGTTTGCTTGCCTTTATTCCTGAAGGCAGTGGCAGCTGCTACAGACAGCCCGCTCCCATCTGGCAACACTGATCGTACCACTTCTGCTGCACTGTATGACTCTCCCAACTGGCGCAGCTGTTTTGTGGCACCTAGTTGAGGATGATTTTTCAAGTGATGACTGGAAGGTTCGCTTTGCTGCTGGTAAATATGTTTGTGCTGTTTTTATTGCCTTTTGATGAGAATGTTTTCATTAATAAAAAGATCTTTAACAGGGAGATATATTCAGTGATGCATTATTATTAATAATATTTGTTGGAGTGGATCTTCTATTCTTGTGGCTGTTTTGTGGAAAGGAGCACTTCAGTGTTTGTAAGCTAGTCATGGGTGTGGGTTACGCAGGTGAATAGGCTGCCCACAAAGTGTTACAGAAAAAATGTATTTGTTTATGTTCTTGTAATGAAGCCATCTGAAGTATTTAAAAGTAGCCATGCATACCCATAAATCTTGAATGCTATCACTTTTGGTCAATCCTGGTACTATGTTTAGCAGGCAGATTTGGGTAAACAGGCACATTCATGTGTGCAAAGATGATTAACAGACACATAACCTTTATTGCAGTGGAGAAAGTTACAGTTCTGGCACGTTGCCTAGAATCTGAGATGGTCCGCAACAATCAGGTTTTACAAACGTCGTTGGCTCATGCTTTTTGCCATATGGTGGGTTCTGTAGAGGACATCAACTCTGCCGTGGCCCAGCGCACTATTATGTTTCTGGAGACTGTCCAACCAGCTGGGCTTAAGGTATTGCCTTATATGTGTTTGTGTGTGTATATATATATATACATGTGTGTATATATATATGCATATATATGCGCTGATCTAAAAAACAATGAGATTATTGTGTGACCCCATAAAGCAGCCACTCATGTTAAGTAGGTGAACACCATCAGCGTATGAGATGCGAACAGAGACACATTTCTTAAGACTCTGTAATGCTATGGCTGTGCTAGACATTCACTCTTCTTGTGTTGCAGCAGACTTCTCAGCTTCTATGACCTTCAGTTTTTTTGTTTTTTTTTTCCAGTGCCTCATCCAGTGTCTGGAGTTTCAATTTGATACAGTTATTCGGGACAGGTGTTTGATTCTGCATCGCATTCAGCTCCTTTCATTTGTGCTGATGAAAGAGCGCATACTCACATGGGACTTCTTCCTCAGCCGCTTCGACACTCTGTCACTTGAGGCACAGGTTGATCTGGAAAGCACTGGGGACATAACCTGCCCTACAGGTGAGTATCGCCAGCAAATAAAATCACCTCAGTACACAGGGGAGTCATAGGTTACTTTTTTTCCATAGGCACATGCATGGCCTTGGAGGTGTAGTTATAATCATGCTTCTATAGTTTTATTGTCATAATGCTTGCTACGTTGTCTTCAGAAAGAAAGCTTTCTATACTGTTCCATTAATGTTGGCTTTATCAAAGCTTTTAGTTTCTAATTTATGTGCTAAGAGACTTTCTGCAGTCTGTGCTATTGCTGTATTTGTAATAATTGTTCTCTTTTTACAGTTCTTAAAAGGCTTCAGCTTGGTTTATTTTTGCGTCATATGCAGTATGCAGTATAGTTAGCTGTAGCATATGTAGTATCATCCATGTTCAATTTAGCTTTTTCTAGTTTTAGTTGTGAGTTTTTTATGTATGCAGTGCCTCTTGCCATAGAGAGTTTTTTTTTATAGATTTCATCTAGGAAATCAATAAAAATTAAAACAATCAAACTTTAAAAAAACTTAAAAAAATTAACAGTAGAACTATACAATCAAAAACTGAAGAAAAATTAACTTCTGTAATAAACAGGGGGTTTTCTCATCTCTTTTTTATGTACTACAAGTGCCACATTAAAATTTAACTCAAATCCTTAGTGACATAAAAAAAAGATCTCCAGCTCACATATTCTGATTAAATTTAACAGTATAATATTATAATAATATTTACTTTATTTAAATATTCCTGTTCTATTGCAGTACAATGACAACAAAAGCAAAACATTAAAGGGAATAAAATGTAAATGAAATGCAACAAAAAGAAAGATGGAGAAGGAAAGAGCTACTAGTAGGAAAGACAATGGTGACAGAAACAATCTTTTTTTAACCAGTCATGCATGGGGATCGGAGAGGGCAAGGTGTTTTTCATCTTGTTAAGCCATCTTATAAGATTAAATTCATTCTCATCCTTTAGTTCTGACTTTGATAGGATCACCGTCAGTAATCAGGCTTGAAGGCCACCTCTTGGGTACCAGGTAACAGGCAGTAACAAACATAACTTTTCTGTTCTGCTGGATGCAGTTTTCTTTCTTTCTGCTAAAACTTTGTCTGACTACGTCCCTCTCTCTGTCTCTCTTTTTTTAAATATTGGAACAGACCTAACAAGCAGCGACAGACATAGCGAGCATTTTCTAAAGAAAGTCAATCGGGCTCGCTTAGCTTTGGCGAGGACAGACAGCATTCGCTCTGTGAGCCAAAGCTTAAAAGGAAAACCTCCTTATCGTCGAGCAGTCTCAGTACCTCTTCACCTGATCACAAAAGGAGTTGCTCCACCCAAAGGTACCAGTGAGCTCTTCGACGTTTTATCTCAATGTCTTCTTCATATGAACTTATCAACTAAAGTTTTCAAAGTCTCTTAATGGCATGAAAAAGAAAGGTTTATGTTTTGTTTTAGAATGTGTGGCTGATACCAGTTGCTGTGCTAGTTTTCTGTAATTTCTAAAAGGATCAGTAATCAGTAAAAGTTTCCTCATTTGAGTTGCTTGTGTTGTGATTGCAGTACCTAGTGTTTGCATTAAAATATAATTTGAAAGCAGAATTAGGAAGGTGGTGTTCGTGAGTGTTAATCAGTATTTCCTAATAATTTGCTGTGGAGTTCAGTATATTCCATTTGTATAATATTTAAAAGTACACATGCAAAATGAAAAGGCAGTCACCTTGATATTTTATTGCACTCACATATTTTGTCAAATTATATGTCAGTCAGCAGAGGGCATCAGGAGCATTTAGACAGTAAGTACATTGTTGCATCATGAAACACGATGCACTTGTCAGATTTTTGCCTGTTTCTGCACCTGCAACACAATGTAGTGGTAAAAGTCTTTAAATTGTAAAACGTGCTGCCTTGTATTATAGTACATAGTACATGTGTTCTATCACATTTCAGGCAACTGCATTTATTCTAAAGGCTTCTTGTCCAGCTTTGGCAATATCTTTCTTGTTATCTGTCTTATAATTACTATTAAAGAGGCTACTTAAGTATTCATAGCAAAGATTTTTGGTGAAGACATGACCAAAGATTTTGAAGTGCCAGCCATATTCAGTGCAACAGAATTAAGTGGTCCTAGGAGATTACAAGAAGCAATGTCCCACCAGAACTACCTTAATATGACCAAGAGTTTGACAAGCAAAGTGGTACAGAGTTGTTGGCAACCAGAATACAGGGTTGTTGTGAAGACAGTAAAGTAAAACATTCTTTAGATCATTGTTTTGTTTTTAATTTTGAAATTTATTGGTAGGTGGCAGGAAAACTGAGAGGAGTGAAGCTTACTATGACGTTAAATAGAAAAGAGGTATCATTATATACATTCTATTTTGTGGAAGTGTTCAGAATCCGGTCAAAGTTCATATATTTATGGCTACAAGTTGATCTGTTCTGAGACGAGAGCATGAAATTTAGTATCATATAAAAAGAGTTTACAAAAGGCAAGTCAGCCTACCAGCTAGCTAGGTATACAGCAAAACTTTGCAGTTTGTCAGATATGTACATCCTCTTATTGTTTTTGAAAATTTGCATGTCTGATAATGTTAGCCAGCAATAATATATCTGTAAGGTTAAGTTTGTGTGAAATTGCTCTGGTTTTGGGTGAAATATTTTTCCAGGCACGCCAGTTTGATTAGGTGTGAGCAAGGTTGTTTGCTTGTAATTTTTTATTTGTTGTCTTCATATACTGGTATAGTTTCTCTTTTGTGCATTCACACTCGTGTGCACTGCATATATGTGTATGCCTATTCTCTCTCAGTCTCACTCACACTCACATACACACATGCACACAGTGAACAAAGAATGTGATTATCTAATGTGCTCATAGTGTTATTACATTTATGCTTTATCTCACTCGGTTGCAAATAAGAACCAAGCATGCCAGGTGCACTTGCATTATACCCATGGCATTGTTTATTTTGAAGTTGCTGATTATGTATAGACATGGCACGATTTATTTGGAAGTTGCTGATATTGTATAGACGTGGCACTGTTTATTTAAAGTCACTGATTACTATAGACATGGCACTATTTATTTGGAAGTTGCTGATTATGTATAGACATGGCACTATTTATTTGGAAGTTGCTGATTATGTATAGACATGGCACTGTTTATTTTGAAGTTACTGATTATGTAGAGATATTTGGTACTGTTAGTACTCTAGCACTTTTAGTCCCTTTGGTGAAGATGAGCAATTTTGTTTAATACGTTGGATTGTGTGGCAATGGAAATATGAGTCTCAGTAATCGGTACAAAGCTATGGAGAAAAATTGTTGAGAACAGACACATATGTATACATAATACCTTATCATGAAAGACAGGTTTTATACAATATTTATTGTACAATAGTGATTGTGGAAGAAAGTCATCAGATTTTTTTATTCTTTCTTGCTCTCTTCAGGTTTTGTTGGATAATTCTTAAAGTACTAACTGCAGTTAATCTTTTGTTTCAGGGAAAATCTACCTCGTCTTCTGCTTGATTCTTTACCCCATCAAAATACTGCAGTTATCATGTGCTGCAATTTTTTCCTTTATCAAACAGGACTTAGTTCATATGCTGGTTCACTATTTTAGTCAATTTTATTTCACTTGGATTGTTTTATGATGTTGCGCATTTGTAATAAGACAAAGTTTAGTTTTGTAATTTGTTTTCTTGCAGGCTTACCAAGACAATTCTCAGAACCTGATGGGCGAAAACATTCTGTGACTTTTCTTTCTAAGTTTCTTTGTAAGTTGTGTGCTATTTATAACCCACAGCCAAGGCCAGGCACTCTGTCTGATGCATGAAGTACTGCAGAATGTTTTAACAATCTCATCCAGTTATTCAGTGGATATTATGGATGCACAAAACTTCCACCAGTGGTTTGTTCATTTGTGGTGAATTTGTGTAGTTTTATTTGCAAGTTGTCACTTTGCCTAGTTGTTGTTGTGAATGCCACAGCTGAGGTCACACAAGAATCTTTCTACAGAAATAATGTTTTAATTGTTTATACAGTATATATTTAATGGTGATCTAAACAAGGTTCAGTTTAATTGGATATATATTTTTTAGGGTGAGCTAAACAAAATTTCTTTTTGGGCATTTTTCTATTTGATTTTTAAGATTTGTTTATTTTTGTATTTATGATAGATTTGAAATTTGCACATTTTTTCTAGCATAGCTTGCATTTCAATTTTGCTTAAGTCATTTATGAAATAGGTAAAGGGGCGTTAAATGCAGAAATGGTCAGGAAATTGTCTAAACATAGGATGAAGAGATATTTTTTATTGTTTTGGAGACAGGCAGCTGTAAGGCTGAAGCTACTTAAAATCCCAAGACACGGAAACACTGAACTGTTAGTTACTTTAAAAAAAAAGAGTGGTGGACCTTCAAAAGCAATGTTTTATAGTTGACTGTTACATCAGAAATTTATCAGAAATTGTCCAGATTTGTACTTAGCTCAGGTACGTGGTACTTGTAAGGAGTGAACTGTACTGTGTTATTGAATTCTGGATACTGGACATAACAGACAAGTTTCATCTATGTTAGAATTATTGTAGTGCAAGCATTGAAAAAATACATTTTTTAACTTTAATAGTGATCTATAAATAAATGTGTACATCTTAAGCTGAAAATATCAATTTGCAGAACACTTGGCAAATTTGATTGGGGCAATTGTGTGTTTAAGGGACTTTAAATAGATGCAGTTGAGGCTATAATTTTTGGAAAAATGCATGCACTTACTGCTCAATAAATACTACTTCTTTTGGCAAGAATAATATATTTTGGTTTAAAACTTCACGTAATAACACACTGGACTGGATTTACAGTGTAATTTTGACTGCTATAGGGTTAGCATGCAAACATCACATTACAACTACAGCTGTGTGCCAGGCCCATTAATTGTGTTTCAAGCCTGTCACAGACTCAGTGCTTGCATTTGTTGTCTTTTGATAACTATGTCCATATTTTTAGAGCTCTGTATAAGTAACACATTGTTTACCATTTGCTTTTACAAAAGCAGCGTTTTACTAATATATATTACAAAACTTCAGTAACCACTGCACATTACTGCTTAGCAGCAACTATCGTATTTTTCCTTCAAACAGAGAGTCAGAACCATATAGTTTCTCTTGTTATATGACTCTCATTGCTGTTAGATTTTTAGTGTTTCTACTC
This sequence comes from Marisa cornuarietis, assembly GCA_004794655.1. Taxonomy (NCBI): domain Eukaryota; kingdom Metazoa; phylum Mollusca; class Gastropoda; order Architaenioglossa; family Ampullariidae; genus Marisa; species Marisa cornuarietis. Next base: position 9,622,163 of record SMMW01000046.1, on the reverse strand, counting down.
GCTTTCACTTTTGTAGTAGATTCAGACAGCCTAAATGAATTCTGTCACCTCTGCATCTTGACACACATAGTTCTTTGACTAATAACTGCACCAACTGACCTTCATTTAGCCATGCTAGCAGAATTGTAGAAAATCTGAAGCTACCTCTCCCCAGCAGGATATCTTTCTCTACTTCCTACTTTTAGCCACTACACAAACTTGGACGTTGAGGTCAGCTGTCACTTCACCTATCAGCTGAATCTGGGTTTTCCTCTAGCACTGTATGTTTTGCATTCCAGACAACAAGTATATATATACATATGGCAACCTGGAAAGGAGTATTATAAATCTGGTGTCACAAATTTACATGGCAATGAATATTGTAGCTGCAGTTATTGTTAGACAAATTAAAACTGTTCAGGGTTCTTGTCATTTAATATTTATGAAGATATGCTATGTAGTTAGTGGATATATTGTTCATCAAGTATTGCTAAATAGAACACCTTGATAAAACAGTTGACATCATTAATGTTCTCAAGCATTGCTGTAAGCTTTGTTGTCATCATTGTTATCACTGGTGTCATTGCTGCCACAATAATGACTACAATACTGGTAAACTAGGTGGAAATTTTTTTTACAACATCAAACAGAAATAGTGCCTTGTATTTTAATGTGGCTATATAATCTTTTCACTGACTTATTTTCTTCGCTGTAAAAAATTTCTGGCAGAGCTGACTTTATATCTTCTGCATGGAGTGCTTTCATCCTTAAAAATCAATGCTGAATGAATAATGTTTGATGCCTTTTGCACTCCTGCCAAAAAATAAATGAAGGACCAGGAAAAGAACTATTTGCATCATGTTGTTGGGCTAGTTGTATCACAGATGCATGAGAAATATGTCTGTGGCTTTATCATTCTGTCACAAACTATTACATCGGTTGTCTTCCATCTTTTTAGTTTATTTTTCTGTCATGAAAGTCTTGAAGAGGGTATCCGATTGTATGCTAGTACAAATTTACTTAAATGTGTTTGATAAGTGGTCAACATTCCATTGCAGTTGAAAAGGACAAGTCCTGTGTTCGGCAATGGTCTGCTCCTCAGTTTAACCTGACTCGGCGCATGACTACAAAGCTGAATCTCTCATCCTTTAGTCACACAATGTTTCCAGGTCAGCATATTTTGAGTAGTGCTTTACAAACTTTGGTGAGGTATCATCAATTTAAATTACAGCAAAGAAATTAACTTTGAAAAATGCGAACTATAATAATAGAATAATGATACGTAGCAAGTATAATGTATTCGGTTTAAATATATGGTATAAAGAATCTTCCTGGGAGCCTACTTGTTTATCATCTTGAAATGTCATTTATACAAAAAAACAAGTTATTGTTAAACTTACTTTGTGTTTTGTTGAGATTTAGTGACATCACTGTTCTATTATATAGACAGTCTGGCAGATTGCCATTTTAGGCACTTTGATGTATTTTAGATAAGGTATCTCTCCTGTTCATTTATTTAACTTCAATTGTTTGTTTGAAGACTGGTGACCGGACACTTAATCCCCAGACATTTAATCCCCAACACTTAATCCCCTAGACATTTAATCCCTAGCCACTTAATCCCCAGACACTTAATCCTCAAAAATGCCCCCAAATCGCGACACAACACTCAAAACCGCTATTATGTGAACTTGAAGTATTATAACCGTAAGAGAAATGTGTCACGTGGTAACTCTAATAAGATGTAACAATCGCCACAATTAGGGTACCTTCGATCATTAGCTTATCTGTCATATTGATTAACAACACTTTTCATATCATATTGTTGAAGAACATTGACTTTAATAGCTCACATGAACTTTAGCTAATGTTATAGATGTTGAAGTTAAGTATTATTTTAATTGTCAAACTTATTTTGATGTTTACATGAAAAAAATTATTTGAATTTGAATTAAATTTTTCATTCACTTCATAATTTTTTGAGTTGAAGAAATTTCATTTGGAGGATTAAGTATCTGGGGATTAAGTGTCTGGGGATTAAAAGTCTAGGGGATTAAGTGTTGGGGATTAAGTGTCTGGGGATTAAGTGTCTGGGATTCTTGAAGACTAAATTTACTTAGAATGCATCCCTTTCTTCGTTCTTTATTTTTAACAGGAGGACATTTACGAGAGTTCACTGATGAAGAAAGCAATTTTGCTGCATTGTTGCAGCGGGCAATGGACTTGGAGGGTATTGACAGGGATGTTGTGCATCACCTTGTTGCACTCCTTATGAAGGTAAGAACAGATTTGCTGTCAAATGGGACAGTTAAATTTGCATGGCAAACATATTTTTGCTGTTTCTAGAACTAGCAGGTAGTGAATTTGTTAAAGTGCATTATCCTCAGTGCTTATGAAACAACTGCTACTGTTCATCCACAAGTACTCAAGATATAAATATATTTTCATCTATTGACTATTTCCCTACTCATCTTCTTCTGCAGAATCATGATATCCTTAGTTCTTGTTGCCCGATTCCTCTTTGTATTTTCTATATTTGTCTTCAGTACTGTTGTTTATTTTGCCGTTCTTTGTTTGTTGTCCATGTCTTGTTCATGTCTCCAGCACTAAGATCTGCTTATGAGCATGAGCATGCACTATGTAAATCACATCTTTATTATTATTTATTATGTTTTCTCTCTCTCCTACCTCTCTCTACTAACACAAACACAAACATTTGCAGTGATCTTTTTGTAGAGAAATATGATGTACATTATCACTGTCATTATCATTATCATTGTCACTGTCCACCATCACCTCAGCAACCGTGTTTCGGAAAAGACCGAAGACTCATTTGTTTACTTAAGACAGACTTAAACAACCTAGCACCACTTCTGTCTTTATTATTTTTTACTTTCCTGTTGTTTTTTTCTTCTCTTCTGTTTTTGCTGCACAATGAGCATTCTTTTGAATGGATACCTGCGCATTATAAATCAACATCATCATCGTCGTCATCATCATCATCATCATCATCATCTTTGTAGTCTATTTTTTTAGATTGGAGTTTTCTGTGACCTTTTTTCCAGTTTATGGTCAGAAGTGAAGAACAAGCACAAGAGTGTGATGCCAAAGCACAGGTAGGTGTCTCACTACACATTTATAGACCTTAGGGTCTCATCACACATATCTTTTGCTGACTGCATGCGTATGTTGTTTTGCTCTATATATAAAAAGCTTGTCCTTATCAGGGCTTGCTTAGCTGTGCAGACTGTTAAAACAAGTAACAATTAAAATTTTAGGTCAGTTGACTTAAACAATTCATTGGGAAAAGGGACAAAATTTCTAATTATTGTTGCTGCTTTTAGCCAGTTTGCACATTGCAGTTTATAATAAAGATTCAAGATTATAAACAGCAGGACTGTGGATAAATGCAAAGCAGTAACATAATGGAGAGAACTAGTGTGGTACTTGCTGACCAGTGAGTATAAAAAATGTATATTTATTAATACTTTGTAGCATTTCAGACATTAGTAGTTTGACATTGGAATTAATCTTATCATCTTTGCTATTAATTTTTTTTCTTGAACATTCCCTTTCAGAATGTGGTGCTCCGTCATCTAAATGTATTACTTGGCTACAACCAGACTGAAAAGTCTTTCAGTGTTCCACCTTTTAAACTAAGGTATGTGCTACACCTCATCTGCAAACCATCTAGATGTGATCATATATTCTGAATCCATTATTTTTAATCAACAATGCCCTCTCCCTCACGTCTGTTTTTTTCCTCTCATAACTTGCTTTGTGTCATTTCAGATGTTCAGCTGTCTTCAATGCGTTTATCAGTGGGGTTCCATTTGTAAGTTATTTATTGTTATCTCATATTTTTAGTTGCAGCCTGAGTTTATGGATTAGTTCAAAGAAAAAAAAACAGAATAACGTAAGTATTAAAGTTCTGTGGTGTTAAATATTTGCAGAATGGTAGTTCACACCCTCTTCTACTTGCTATTTGTCTTATTTTTTTATCAAGGCCATGAGGAAATCACTTGATATTCACTCACACTCATATGCATATAACTATTTCAGGTGCTAGACCGTAATTTCAAACTGGGAAACACCATCCTGCCTATAACACTGCTACTTCTTCAGTACAGTCCATCTCCTCAGCGCTATGCTTCTGACTACCAGCCTCCCAACTACACCCTCTGGTACCTTGAACCCCACACTCGTCTGTCATGGCTGCGGGCTCTCCTTGTCATTCTTTACAAGGCAAGGAGATTTTAAGAGCAATTTGTTATTAGAAGAACAAATTGACCTCAGTGAACCTTCATGTATTTTAGTGCAAAGAACATCAAAGTTTTAATCTTTGCTGGTCTTTTTCTCTAAGAAATATTCTGAATGGGATAGATTTCTATATTGTCTCAACCCTTTATTAGGCTTTGCATGAGTCCAGATCTTGGTACCCATAAAAATATCTTATTCTATATTCATTATTATTCTATGGAGGGCGTTATGGATGACTTTTCAGTACCAGATTAGCACCTCACCTGTGTCAGCAATTATCCAGACCCTTGTACAGCTTGTCATCAATACTGTTGAGGCACAGCATCATCGCTGCCGCAAAACAGACGATAGCTTCCTTGTGCCTACTCCAACAGTGCACAGAAGTAAAGGCAAGGGCACTTTTTGTATCATGCTCTTCTTTTAGTTTTGCTTATTTCCCATTAAAAATGAGGCTTTTGGGGCTTATGTTTGATTTAAATCATTTTTTTAGTCACATTTTCTATACACAGTTTCATGGGTATTTTAAAAGATTTTTAATATTTTCCCAGTTTTTATGTTCCCTGCAAAGTTACATCAATGTTATCGTATTCGTATAGAGAAAAGCATTTTTAGCTGTAACATTGGATTGATATTCACAAGGCTTTGTCCGTAAGAATGTGAAAGTAAAAGAAGCAATATCAAGGAGTATTTGAGGATTTTCCTCTTCCTCTGTCCCCTTTCTCCTTGCATCTTCCTCTTCCTAATAATAGGCCCCGGTAGTGTAGTGGTTAAAACACTCGCTTGTCACCACTGCAGTGAGCGGTTCAGATCTCGTCTCAGGACGCTCTCTGTATGTGACACCTGTTCACAGGGCTGGGCGCCGGGGGTTTTCTCCAGGTTTCCTCCCCCCTCCCTTTCCCCCCTCCCTTTCCCACCTTCCCTCCGTGAGCAAATGTGAGTACTGCTCATGTGCTTGGTAGCAGCAGAGTTTGTCTCTCACAGTTGTTTAGTTAGGATCACTGCGCATTGAGCGTATCTCTGAGATGCGGAAACTAGCGCGTTATAAGACGAAATCAATCAATCAATCAATTAATCAATCAATCCTGTTTCTTGTCCCTCATTGACATCTGTTTTCTGTTTTACTTAGCTGACTTAAGCAAGATGTCCATCAGTGACTTGGAGAACATTCAGGAAACAGACACACCACCACAGAGCCCTTCCAGTTCCAAGGAGGAGCCAGAGGATAAAGCCACAGTTAATGTTTGCTCCCCTCCATCAGCGAGTTCTGTTCAGTATTTGAAGGTAAAGCTTTTCTTGCTCACTTAAATTAGTCATCTTTACATTTTGTAGCTGTGATCTTTGCATGAACAGAAACAAATGTTTGCATGAGTCATCACCTTACTCGAAGATGATACTAATGAAGTAGTATGAGATGAGGTTATTGTGTATGTACATTTCACCATTATTTACTTTGAATCACTCATTAAAGGACTAATTGTGTCTTTTTTCAGGGGCAAACAGATGGTGCAGAAAGCAGTGAAGGTATGATGTCAGATGCAGAGTGCACTCCTACTCTCCCTGGAGGGAAAAAAGACGGCGTACGCAGAGTTTCAAAAGGCAGGCAGCCTCGCAGGATAATAGAGTATTCGGAGCCAGATTCTGCTGATGATGATGTGAAAGCAGTGTCATCAAAGGAAGAGAAGAAGCTAGAGGTGGGATGAGATCAGAGACTATAAGATTAATTTCTGGCTAAAATGATGATGATGATTGATGAATGATTGATTGAATGAATGATGATTGATGATGGATTGATTCTGGGTTGATGGGTGGTGACGATTGTCATAAACCAGCCTGGTTCAAGGCCAGAACAACAGGGGCTGACTTCGGAATAATAAAAATGATAGAGGGACACAGAAAGGGGGTAGAATCGCCGCCGTTATCTCTTCCTTGAGCATTACTCCTAACACAGTCCACACAATGCTCGTCCTTCTTACCCTCCCCCCTTCTGCTTTTGCTAATTTTCTACCCATCTTTCTCTGCAGAATTGCTATATTTTCTATGTTCTGTTACTTGGTGTCTTTTTGTGTTTTCCATCTTTGTATTCTGTTTGTCGTCAGTATTGTCATTTATTCTTACGCCCCTCATGTTCAATCCATTTAGTCCATGACTCTTCCTTGTTTCAAGTGCTAAGAGCATGCTCTCTATGAGTGTGAATATGCGCTATAAAATCTTCATTTATTATTATTATTATTTCCCCTGGCTGAGCCTGGAAATCATGGCCACTTACTTAGGGAAGACCGCCGTTGTCTCCTTGGGGCTACGCCATTAATTGGAAGACTGGTATATTTAGCACCGGACAACAGCATTTGTTTTCATTGCCATAGACTGGATGCCGGTGCTGAGCAAGGGAGCTAGATGAGTGTCAAAGGTTGCACTGTTGATGTGACCGACCCTGAGAAAGAAGGATGTGGGGTAGGTATCCTGGGTATAGTGCAGTGGGATGTGGTCACTTTAGTCAAAGATTGATAGCGTCAGGGTAGGTAGATTGGGTTCAGAGGGGTCACCTGGTCTAGTAGTATGTAGGCTAGGACAGAGCTGTAGTCGCACCCTTTCCTTGAGTCTCCGCAGAGACGTCGCACTGAGTGATTTTCAGTCGCAGGCACCAGGTCTGTGAAAGGGGGGCCCATTCCTTTAGAACGTATATCACTACCTGTTGGCACTTGCGGTGTGGGCTGTATAGAGAAGAAGAGTAGTGTGTAATCAAGAGGTTAGTTCTCTCTGATGACGAGAGAAGGAGACAACTGTGTACCATCAGTGAGAGGCGTGAGACTGGAAGAGTTCCCCATGGCCCCGGTCCAGCTTGTACCGTCTGCTGAGAACAGCCAACAGATCATCACCGCACCTCAGCTAATCACCATAATTGACCAGTGCCTGGGGCATCGGGACGAGGCAGCAGCAGAAGAAACAATCAGTGACATCTGTGGAGATAGTGGTGTCAGTGGTGATTGTGGCGTTAGTGGTGGAGGTAGAGTTTCCCGAACGGTGCACCCATTGTCTGTTTTGGATAGTGGTGTTAGCAGTGGATGTGGTGCTCCCCGAAAGGAGCATCCGGCGTCCATCTTCGAGAATCCAAAAAGGCAAGTAGCAGATTTGCACTGCCATTATCAGTGGGAGGCTGAATCAATCACGCCTAGGGGACACACCTGATTATAAAATCGAGGACTATTAGTCAGGAGTGGAATGCATGTCCAATCATATGTATATGTATGTATATCTGATACTGTCCACTTCTGAACTGTACTGGCCTCTTGATAGGTTGTTTTGTATGTATTAAGCAGTATTATATGTGTCTGATCTGATTCTAATATGTTCAGCCTAACTTTACTTTTCTTGTTTAATTATAATTTTATATGTTGTACAGCTGTGTTGTCGGTTGTGTTTGCACACGTGAGTGAATGTGGTTACCAGTTCGTACGCATGTGGATGTGCGAATAGCGGGCGACTAGGGTGAGAGGCCAAAAGTAGTTGAAGCGAGTCAGCAGAGTGTCCCCTTTCCCCTCATGCTAATTAGGCCCACCCCTCTAGCCACCACATTCATCACAATGATGTTGGTGATGATGATGTCCATTTATAATGCGCAGGTATCCATTCAGAAGAATGCTCATTGCGCAGAAGAGAAGAAAAAATAAAAACTACAGGAAAGTAAAAAAAATAAAGACAGAAGTGGTGCTTGGTTGTTGAAGTCCATCTTAAGTAAACAAATAAGTCTTCAGTCTTTTCCAAAATGTGGTTGCTGAGGTGATGGTGGACAATGACGATGGCAATGATTTGCTTCTAATTCTTGGGGAGGATTCATGACATGGTGTTAAGTGTTGCTTTGTGAAGCAAAAGGTAAACAGCTGGAGATCCGCTAAGGCCTATGGTGGGAGTAGTCTCCCTGCCCACCCAGCAGCTGTCCAGCAGAAAAGGGTACCTGATTACCAGGAAAAGGAAAGCTGGTGGAAGGAGAGGGTTGGGCTTTGGTCCACCTACTGTTCCTTAGACACAGTGAACCCCTCATGTTCAGTCGGAGGAGAAGTGGATAGAGTGGTTAGAGTGCTGGCATCCAAACTGAGAGGCATGCTGGTTTGATACCCAAGTAGCATGGCAAACTTCCCCTTGTTGACCCAGTTGGCAGGAATAGGGACCTGACTCCATAGAGGGTTGGGGGAGGTAAGGCAGTGAGGGAGAGGAGATGGGCACCACCCTCACATAAAGCTGGCCCTGAGAAAAGGGAGGTTTCTAACACCTCACTCCCCAATGACCTGAAAAGGTTAGGGGACAACCTTAAGATTTTTTTATGTTCAGTGCAATCACTGAACTTTGGGACTCTAAGCATTTAGAATTTTACTTGTTTGGAATATTTCTTATTTAATCTCACCATTGTTTTAATTCTTAAAAAGTTGATGATTTAAAAAAAAATTGATTTCTTATTTTATGACTGTTGGACTTCCATTTTATGATGTTTAAATGAGACTATTGATCAAGTTATTGATTTTAAATCAAGTGAATGACGGAAGTGATTATGCCTTTACAGAAGAAAGGCCCTGTCAGACTTCAGTCTCCCAAGGATGATTCATACCATGAACATTCACAGCAAGGTCAAGGTACTGGAGCGTTATCACCCAAGTCAGCAGCTGTGGAAAGGAAAATGGCCCAGCAGCTCCATGAGTTCTCAAAGTCGCATACGGAAGTTTCCGGAAAGTCCCAGAAAAGCTTTGAAGAGACAGGAAGCACAAAGGCTGCAAGCAGCACCACAGAAGCCTCCAGTCAAAGTGCCAGAGCAGATGGAACCACATCAGACTACAGCAGAGAGGCAGCCTCAGAAGGGGAGAGCACTGAGGAGAGTGAGAAGACTCAGACATCAGATGCAGAATCGGACCGTCACCATGGAGCCACAGACTCAGGTGGTGATGCAACACAAGAAGAGAGCAAAGGTGAAACAGGTGAGTGTATTGTTGAGAAGGGGACACAGTGAGTAAAAGTCAGTATATTTTGAAAAATGATTTCCAGTACGTGGAAAAGTCAGTATTTGAAGAAATTCGCTAAAAGTCAGGGAAAAGTCAGTGAAAAGTAACGAATATTTGCTGAAAATTGATAATGCTAATTTTTGAAGCATTTATTTAAGATTAAATATTTTTGTTCGTTATTCTGTATGAGCTGGAAATTGACCCATGGCTGCAGATTAACTTCCCCTGCTGATTTGACTGTTGCCATTAGCTCTGGTATGGTCTTCCTCTTATATTAAACTTTTTGGCCATGGCTTTAAGAAGTGAAGAACAGCAAAGCCAAATATAAATGTGATCTTTGTGGCAAGGAAGGGAAACTTTTGAATATGGGTATAGATGCCGTGCATAGTCACACAGAAAGCAACAGACACAAAAGACTCCTTCTGTCAGAAAAATCATTGACAACGACAACTACAAGGGATGTTCGACTTCTGCCTGGACTTCAGTATTTCATGCGCTTTCAGCAAATGTGGACCATGGGGAGTGATTCTTCAGGGGGTTTCCAGATTTTTTCATAATTGTTCCCCTCCTAGTTTTCCCAGGATGAAGAGGAGAAGCAAGTCGAAGCACGCTCCACCAAATGATCCACCAGTACCGTCAGAATGTGACTTTTGAGTAATCATGTTGCAATACTTTTGCGTGGCTTTCAGGCTGTTGACAGTTTGCAGGAGCTAAAAAACTTATGGTGGTGATGCTCCATCTAAAATGATTGTTACAGACTGGTTTCAGCGATTTGGCAGTGGTCATATCAGCTGTGATGATGAACATCGTGAACCAAGGCCTAGGATGTCAAGAAACCCAGACATTGTCGACAAAGTTCGTAAACTCCTGGAAAGTGATGGCCGTGTGACCATCAGGGAGATGGAGTTAGAAATTCCTTCTACAAGACTTCACAGGATCATCCATCACAATTTGGACTTCAACAAGAAGTCAGCTTGCAGGGTGCCAACGTTGCTAATGGACCAGCAAAAGAAAAGCCGTGTGGACTGGTGCAAGGAATTCTTGGAAACATTCAATCACAGGCGCTCTCCTGGCATCAGATGCATCACCACAGGTGATGAATATTGGTTTTACAATCTGGACCCTGAAACCAAGGCCCAGTCGATGATTTTGTCATTGTTGGAGTGAGGAACCAGTTGAACTTGGTGCCGGAATCGGAGTTCTTAAAGTGCTCTTGAAATTGGATCCATAGGGCCAAAAAATGTGTTGCAATTGGCGGTGACTTTGTTGAAAAAGTTTGAAAGAGCTAAAAAATAAAAAAAAATTTAAAAAAATCCTCCGGGTTTTATTGCCAAGTCCGGGTGAACGTGGAACATCCCTCGTATAACTAGTTTTTTCTGATTCTACTTTTTTCTGTGTTATTCTAAGTGATGCTAAGACGTGCACTTGAAGAAGTTAGTCTTTTGGGACAAATAGAAGTATATATTGATACTCCTGAAGGTTCCAAACTATGCTTAAGGTATCAGTACGTGGACTGGATGAATGAAGCTTATCCTGGAAAAAGTCAGGAAAAAGTAACATAAAAGTCACAGAAAAGTCAGTATTTTGTTTGTGTCATAGTAGTACGGATAAGATTGTTTTATTAATTTGACTTGTAGCTTTAATGTTCAACAGGAAATAACCAGATTGCTTTGTTGGTTATACGTGTAGCTTTGGAGTTTCAGAAACAGCTTTGTTGTTTCTTTATTAGTGCTCCTGTTAGTCTGTGTGTGTTGTGCGCTTCTTTATTCTATTTTGGTTACTTATCATTTCTTTTCAGAGTAATTATGAATGACATGCAGTCTTTTTTCCCCCTCCTTACTCTTTTACTGAAATTTTTTGCACTTTATCAGTAAGATTTGGGATATTTACTGACATGCCAGATGAAGGCGTCGCATCAGGTAGCAGGCCTAGTATGGTGCTAAAACCCAACTTCCGTCAGAGGAAAGAGCGCAAGACTGGCTTAACCACAATCGAACTTCAGAGGAAGTTTCCAGATCTGTATGAGGCAGCCACCAAACTCCATGATGAAGCATCTTGCTCTGCAGCAAAACCAGCAGGGTAGTCTTAGTTTAGTCTGTACTATAATTGTTTTTTAAATTTCAATGAAAAGAGCAATTTGAAGGATGCCAGATAACCCTGAAAGATGCATTTCCCTTGATGCATGACAGAATATGCAAATCATATTGTCAAAACAGATAATTATGTATGTATATGACTTTTTAAATTAAATGTTACTCTTTGTTAGCATGCCTTTGAACTTAGTGCAAGAAATAACAATGAGAAATTTATAAAATGAGTAAGCAGACTTTCTTTAGTATAATACTTTGTTTTAAAAGTTCTTTGCTTTTTGCTTTCTGTAATCAAATAATTGAAAAAGTGATGAAGGTGACGTAAAAGCTGTTCTGCTTTTTCTACACAATAAAAGAATCCTCTTGTCATCTTTTAGTCGTCGCGCAAGACGAGCAGAACTTCTAGTGAAGACTCAAACTGGTGGAAACAAGAAGCCGATGTCCAATGCTCGGTGTGGAGAGAATGTTATTGTAGAGCGCTGCAGCGAATGCAACCTTGTTCTTGAGCAGTATGATGATGAAACTATTGGCCTCAGCATCACAGTCCTTGCCACCTTCATTCACAGAGAACCTACCCTAGCCACCCCCATGCTGCTAAACATGCTGCAGTGTGTTTCCAGGTAACCAAAATGTCCTGATGATTGTTTCTTCTTGATGCATCCCCAAACATCTGTTTGTCAGTCACTATGTTGATGCTCAAACATCATGTCACAATCTTTCGATGAGGATGTTGCACGCTAGACCCACCTTTTGCCAGAAAGTTTAAGTGGAAAAAAATTAAGGTACCTGAGCTTAATTGTTACTGGATTTTTTTTTCTTCTTTCCTCTGTGGACTGAGTAAATAACTTTCAGCAGAGAGCACTAGGTTTCATATGGCCTTCACAAATGGCCAATGGCAACAAGGTCTTATAGCCAGGTATACTTCATGGTAGTGCATGGTTATGTCCAATGACAGTCTATTGAAATGTCTTTATGTTTAATTTGCTAGTCTTTAGGAGAAAATGTCTGGGTGATAAAAAACTTTCTTCATTCAACATTCATAGGTCTTAAATAATAATAATAAAACAATCAGAAAGACAAGGAGTTAACTCTTTTTTTCTTTGGTTCCCTGCAGGATTGCATCTAGCAGTCAGTATTCTTGGCAAGCTGAAAGGTGAGATGTTTGCCCCATGAAATATATCAAAGAAGAACCTATAGAACACTTGCTGACAGACTGATTCAGATTACTAATAAACTTGAGTGTAAATTACCAATGCTACAGATCCACTCACAGATTTGATTGATGCACTTGAATTTTCCAGTAACATCATCATCCCAGGTAACTCTGTCAGCATTGCCAGACAGTTTCTGCGATGCGTCTTGCACCAGATGGCTCCTAATGGCATTTTCCCTATGTTGTTCCAGAGTAATCTTGATGGTAAACAGAATTTATATATATTTTTATATTGAAATATGGATAATTAGTGAAATTTTAAACTTTTATACCAAGATAGACAGGTATAAACCATGATAAAGTGCTTTTGGCAGGAGAACTAATATCATTCTCCAAACTTGAATTGTTATAACAGTTGTTTTATCTGTGCTTTGTACTTTGTTGTGCTTCTCCCCTGCAGATCCCAATTTCTTTTATTAATTCTCCAAACTTGAATTGTTATAACAGTTGTTTTATCTGTGTTTTGTACTTTTTTGTGCTTCTCCCCTGCAGATCCCAATTTCTTTAAGACCATGGCTTGTGCACTTATGGACTTCAATGAGCTTCAATCCCATGCTCCTCTTCTTTACCTCTTGGAGGTAAATATTTGCTGTTTTCATTTTGGTAAAATTTTAAAGTAACAGTTTGCTTAATTCTAGTAGCAGTTAACCATTGGGAAAACATGAAAACAGAGTTTTATGATCTTTTAGCATCATTTTTGTCTGGTATCTAATTTGTAAATAAAGATTTTCTCATGCCTCTGTAAAAATATAAGGAAACAAAAGCTAATTTTTAAAAATACCCTTAAAACATTTTCAGATTTTTAAAAAGTTTTTCTTTTGTCATATCTTACCATGACTTAAATGTTCACCTTATTCTGCCAAGATAAAATGTAGCATGGCAAGAATATCTCATGTTTTAACATAGATTCCTACATGAAACACTTTGCTATCCTTTCCTTTCCATATTATTTCTCTGTACCTTATTTTAATCATAAACCATGTTTTTTATTTATATCACAGGGCCTGAATGAACGCAAAAATGTGCCGCAAGAAACAGTCATGCTAATGCTGCACAACCTGTCAACGTACCTGTCATGCGTGTCACTGGAGAGTTCTGTCCCCATGTGGACCAACATCCTCACACAGTTTGACATCTTCTTCCGCCGCCTGCCCAGTGCTTTGCCCAATTCTTGCAATGTGGAACCTGTTCTTACTATCATCATCACCTTGTTGAAGGTCTATGTCATCACAAATGTCAGGGTAAGAACTACTGTGCTTTAGTCCAAGCCTTTATAAAAAGACCACACAAAATGATGACATAGACAGAGATTAACACTTTCAGAAATTAATAACAATAATAAAGTTAATTTATATGGAACTTTACTCCATCATCTAAGGCTAGCTCAAAACACTTTAAAATAAAAATATAAACACACAGACATAATTAAAATAATGGTCTCAAAACAAAGAGTTCATTGTTTTCTCCCATTAAGAAGAAGGTGAATGTCAGCGTAGATGCAGTTCTTCTACCATTTTTGGCACACACATAACTGAGGTTGCATCAAAACAGTGGCAGTGAAGACAATGAAGGAAGAAGGAGCCATCAAGTCTATGCTTGTTGACTCATGTTGATCCAGAATCTAAAGCAGCATGACAAATGTTGTGAGGAAAATAGACTGTTGAGCAGAAAGTGTTGAACAGCTGCTGGAAAGTGGAGAATTAATCCAGCAAATGAAAACCTGGAATCGAGATGGCATAGATATGATGATTGAGACCATTAGACAATGAAGACAACAATAGAGCACAGACTCAGGAAGACAGTCCAGAACAGTGCCAGCCAAATGCAACTCAAAGCACAAATCAGATTACCAGAATGTAGCAGCTATCTTGGCAACTGTCAGTGTTATTTTTTCTAAAATTATGTTACAAGTGATTCATCAAGGGTTAACAATTTTTAATTAAAAATGGGAACTAACTGGTTTCAAAGAATTCTTTTAAAATATTGCATTTTGTAGGATTCAAGGAGGATATTTTTAAGGCTATAATGGGATTCAGGAAGAATATTTCTGAGAGTTACAGCTATTCTTATTCATAATTTTAATATTTTCAAGATGACAAGAAACAAGCTGGTAGTTATAAAAAAATTTATTGTTAGGTGCTGTCGTTGCTCAGCATTGAATTATACTAGTTTTTAACCTGCTGTCATGTTTTGTATTCTGTCTTCTAAATGTTATTGCTTATTTATATTTTACTCATTTTGTGCATGGATTTACTTGCTGCCAGATGTCACTTTCTGTAAATTCCAGGAAACAGTTAAAGTACTGATGGTGATATGAAGTCGTGAATGTTATCAAACTTTGTCTCTTTGCATCAATATCTGAGTTCTTTATTGTTGACTTTCATTAAATGTCGTTTTCAACTCAGTATCCATGGTCTTTATTATTGTCATTGATGGCAGGGAATTTTGGAACCCTTCTCCAAAGTACTGAGCTTCGCAATCCAGAATTGTACGTTCAAGCTTCAGCAGGTCACTGACATCTGCTCCCTCTGTAATCGGGCTTTCACCAGGGTGAATATGCAGGCAGTGATAATGTTTGTGGCGTTTGAAAATCAAATATTGTGCTGTAGACTAAATGTTCACATAAAGACTTTGGTTGCAGCCTCTTATGCATTATTGTCAGTTTTTATGGTAAAAGGTGCACTGTGTACCTGCTTTGCAAACACAGTAGCACCTCACTATATTAAGCCACACTTTCATTTGTTAATTTTAGTAGCCACTGCAGCCCACCAATTTAAATCAATTAGCTTCAATGATCAGATTTCAGGGTTGGAAGTGGGCTGAATGGGGGGACTACATCAGCTTTATTGCATGAGTGCATCATTACACTCATACCCGCATGCACTCACACTTAAACTTGTTTGCAGCATGTGGCTGGCTCAGTTTTTTTTAAACCAGTCCTGATCGACTCAGTTGCGATTTTGATGTCACATTTAGAGGAGCTTTGAAGTCTTGGTCAGGTCAGAGAGTGTAAAACTCCCTGTGCTTGCTCAAAAGAGATCTAGAAGCTACAACAATGATTAAAAGTGAATGTTGAACATTCCATCCTGACATGTCCTAAACCCTGTTAATTACTTACAGTTAGCTCCCTTAAAGCCACAAGGGTAATGGACTTTTGACTTTTCAGTCTTGTAGATTGTACCTGGTTCCACTCTATTCTGTGGTTTTA
The DNA here is from genome assembly GCA_004794655.1 of Marisa cornuarietis. Lineage (NCBI taxonomy): Eukaryota > Metazoa > Mollusca > Gastropoda > Architaenioglossa > Ampullariidae > Marisa > Marisa cornuarietis. The sequence continues at coordinate 9,606,425 of SMMW01000046.1, read as the reverse complement.
GGTATGTGTTGGTAATGAGTTGTGGTTTGAGGTATGTGCTGGTAATGAGTTGTGGGTAAATTTTACAGGAAAGGGACAAGCTTCTGCTAACACGAACAGTGATATTTGAACTGGTGCAGGCAATGAGATTCAAAAGTGTTGTGCCTGATGACAACTTGCTTATGATGGTGCAGGTCAGTGCAGTCAGGTTTGAAGTTCTTCTGCCCCTTGGTCAGGCCTGAGTGACTTTCACAATATTGTATTTAATGCTGAGTACATCCTCATTTTTGGGCATGATCCCACTTTATATCAATGCTTTATTTTTAGCAAAATTAGAAGCTTTATATTTAATTTTTACATCAGTGTAGCTTTATTATTTATATTTATACATCAGTGTAGCTCTGTTGTATTTTATTTTTATACATCAGTTTAGCTTTTCAGAATAATGCTAATGGGCAGTGTGCATGTGTGTGTGTTTGTGGGTGAGTAGAGGGAAAATGTTTGTGCAAACATGCATTCAGATGCATGCTGAAATGTGTGAAGGACATACCTATGCTTAAAAAAAACACCATAACTGTAAATCTTGCTGCTTTTTCTCACTTTTGATATGATATAGTTGACATTTTCATAGCTCAGTTCATCAGAGTTGTCTTTGTTTTCATCAGTTTGTGGTTTTGGATGCTGGAGGCACACTCTGCCTCACAAATTCTCTCTCAGAAGCAAGCGCCCTCTACACTGCGCAGTCACAGACGCTGATCAGTACATGTGCTGCAGAATGCATGCGCCAGCATCTACCAGACTGCATCTACTTTATTGAAGACCTAGAGACATTAACAAAAGTCAAAGTGAGAAACTGTCTAAAATTTCTTATAACTCTAGTGTTTCAAGGTTGTGTGGGAATCATAACTGTGTTGGATGTTAGAGGCAAGTGTTGTGGACTTTTTTCTTTAAAGGTTTAAAACGTCTTAAGACCTGTCACTTGAAACTTTAGATTATGCAAAGATCAATTAAGAGAAAAGAATTCCACTTGAATTTGTCATATCTGGGTTCATTTGTACACCACCCCAAATTTATTGTACTTTGGTAGATAGAAAAATAGCAGCAAAGGAGGTCAGGTGTGGTTAATATAGAATCATAACCCAATGACAGTGTCTGAAACACTGAGACATGAGATGTTGTCACTCTTCCAGAGCAACACAAAGGGAGGAAGCAGCAGTCTGAATGAAGACACTCTTGGTAGTCAGCTGAAGTCTGGTATCGCCCAGTACATTGCCCTGGAGATTGCTCGGGGCAATGGCCGTGACCAGCGGGCAATCACACGCTATCTGCCCTGGCTGTACCATCCTCCGCCTGCCATGCAGCAGGGGTGAGTACTCCATCTATTTGAAAACCACTTGTTTGATTCAGCGTAAGAATTTGGTTGCTTTATTCATTGTCTAGCATACAGCAGCACTGTTTTTGCATAACATATTTGAAGTTCTAGTGTTGACTCTGATGATGGTACCAAGCCAAAATGGAGTGGAAGACATGTGAAAGACTGTTAGTACATAATTAGATAGCATTGAGTTGAAAAGCAGTTCTTTTGTCATAGTGATGCATTATTCCATTTTTTTCCCAGACAAAAAGAGTTTGAGGACTGCATAGGTCACATCCGCCTGCTGTCATGGCTACTGATTGGCTCCCTTACAAACACTGCTGTAACAGAGGGTTCTGCTCCGGTCAGCTGTCTGCCTGTTCCTTTGGAGGCCAGCCCCCATATCGCTGATCATGTCATGGTCATCATGACAGGTTTTGCAAAACAATCCAATGTAAGGGGAGAGCATGGGTCTAAATGCCATGCTGCATTTCGTATCAATGTGTCACTTGGCAAATAAACTTTATATGAACTTGTATATTTTGAAATTGTTTAATTTTATTTTTGACTTTCCTCTTTGATGCATTGCTGCTAGAACCTGAAGGAACCTTTTATATTTGCTTTCAGGCAACCGTGCAGCACATGTCTTCTCTGTTTCATGCATTTATTTTATGCCAGGTAAATGCTTAAAAGTAGAAGTTCTTAGCACTTTATTTTTAACTTTTCTTAATCAGACAGGATTGTATTCTCTGTTATGTGCATTCATTTTATGACAGATAAATGCTTGAAGTTCTTTCATTTTGCATTTGTCTAAATTGGACAGAATTTTGTTGTACAAATGGATGGTGTAGAGTAGCACCTCACTACATTAAGCCACACTTCTATTTGTTAATTTTGTTAGCTACTGCTGTCCCAAAATTTAAACCAATTAGCCAACAGCAATGATGAAATGGTAATATTACATTTGTTTTAGCCATTAACTTGATTTGTGGACTGAAATTGTGTTTCCCAGCTGTGGACGATGTACAGTGAGTCAGCTGCAGCGATTCATGCACCAAGCAGTGAGCAGCATCAGACAGATCTTGCCATGATCATGGACTTCTGGGCACGGGTGACACCAGGCATCCTGCAGTTGCTGTCGCATTCCAAAGTGGTAGGCCTGTTTGAAAGTCCGAGAGTTGTCCAACCGAAGCTATAGGGTTGTTCTTTGACAGTCTTTTCTATCTGAGAGCTGTTCTGACTATCATCTTGCCAATCTGATTTTTTTTTAAACTCACGGATTTAGATACACCATATAGAATTTATCAATTTTGAGCCAGTGGCAGCAGAATGTGGGGACAATATTTGATGCCATAATAAAGTGTAGCACTGTCACTATATACTCTCTTAATTCCCTTTAAACTTCCGCTGTCACCAACACATGAACCCTGTAAAGCCTTGTTCATAGAATTCATAGGTTCAAGTTTAAACATTAAATTACACATTATTATATTTATATTTATTATTTTGTAATGACTGTGACAAGACAGTGAGAAAATAAGTAGTAGTTTTAGAATTTGTGAGACACATTGTGTTTCTTATGTTCACATGTTTTTGGAAACATTAACAGTGTTAGATTCCAACATATATGCAGGTATTTTTTGTTTAGCAGAGCAGGCAGTATTTTTAAATGTTTAGCAGATGTCCAGTTGGCTAAATGCCTTTGTTCTCATCATTACCACAATCATCATTATCGATCATCCATCAATCATCCATTTACCAAATCCACCTACCCATCATCTTGAAAGGCAGGAAAATTGAGGTAAATAATAGAACTACACCTGAATTCAACGATAAATGAAAGAGTTTAAATATGGACATAAAGAATTTATTTATGGTTTTAGACATGGTTGTTTTTTTCCTTGTTGCCACAATTTTGACAAAACTAAGTTTATCCTTGTAAGTAAAAAACTTTTTTCTTCTACATTCTCTGTTCAAAACGTTTTTTTTCTTTTGATCATGATTCAAAAGGACAGGGCTTCACTTGAGGTTTGGTCATATATATGACTTCTATTGTTCTGTGTGTATTTCGTCACTTTGGCACAGTAATGCACTTTCAACCCTATGGCGGTGCACAGAGAGAGAGAGAGAGTGCATGAAAAGAGGTGTGGTGTTCACCTTTATGTGTGCTGAATGGAAAAATTCTTAAAAAATTCTTGTCCATCATCACTCATCACTTAAGCCCTTCATATTTTCATCTGCTGAAAAGATTAGTAAAATCTAGTCAGAATTACAATTAATATGGTCAGAATTACATTGTACATATCTTTTCATGTTCTTTTTTCTGTTGTACTTGTGTGTCCAACATATAGTTTTAACTTCTTGCATGAATGTATCAAATATTTCAAAGCTGTCACAGTAAGTGTTATTTTCAGATAGCCATAAATAGGTATTTTTATTTTTTAATGTCACTGCACAATTACACTGCCATTCTATTTTCTACTTTATGGAGCACTGTTCAAAGCTTGGTGATGCTTACATGCTTTTAGAGGAAAATTTCTTACTGTCACTGTTCTGACCTCAAGAGGTGTAAAAAGCAGAACACATCTGACATTTTGAGAGAGATCCCTGTTTATTTTATAACAACTATGACGACAGATAGAAGGATACAGCAGTTTTAGAATAAGTAAAGTAAGGCATAGTGTTTCTTTGTGCTCACATGTCTTTAGAAATGTTAGCAATGTTAGATTCCTACATTGATTTAGCTATATTTTTTACACTGCAGGCAGTGTTCACTACGCTAGAGGACAGAAAGGTAGCATCATTTAGGTTTTGTTTTTTGCATCTTGCAGACTCAGAGCTAATGTTTCTCTACTAACATATGCAGTATGATTTCTGCATTCCTACTTTTATTGACTGTCATAATTTTTCTCTATATGATAAAATCAAACCTCCTTTCATTTGTTCAAATTTGTTGTGTGTTGATCACCCTAAATATCAAACATTCCCATATTACCATGTTTGCTAAAAGTTTTTGTAACTCTGTACACCATCAGTTATAAACTTGTATGATCGTACATCTTTTACCATATTTAATTATTTTTCTTTTTGAGACTGATTAAATTAGAAGCCAAGAAATAGAACAGTTGAATGTTTACGTTTGAGACCAATGATAGCTTCCTTGTCATAACAGTTTGGAATAGATTGACATTTCCCTTCACTTCAGCATCTTTTTTGGCCCTAATTTTCAACTTCATTGAAATCAAAACTGTGTAGGGACATTTTATTGTTTCTGGTTATCTTCTTTGCTGTTTAGAATGATAGTTCAGCGGTTTGCCATGTCAGAAAACATCCGTATCTTTTCACTATCATTAAACTGACAGATCATTGATTTGAATGCTGAGACTTAACATTGATTTTAGTAATTTATTCAAGTAGGGATCGAGGGGCTGGTGGGTGGTGAGATGGCGTTATGTGATAGGAAAGAGATGGTATGAGATACAGATGAGAGAAAATGGTAGAGATGAAGTAATTATTATCACAGATGAGTTCTTATCTTGTCTCGTGTGTTTGTCTTAGCTTGCTGAGATGGTCAACCTACACTTCCTGAGCCTGATGGAGGCACTGCAGGAGTGCAACTCTTCAGTTCTGGCCAAGGTAATTGTGCTGCACCACAGAGGTGCTGATTCTGGCCTCAGAATCTTTTGCATACAACAGGCACATTAGCCTTCTCTCCTTATCGGTAATTTTTGTTTGTGACGGGCATATAACTTCATCCACACAAATTTGAGTTTTACAATTCTTTCTCAAGAGTTCAGTCAACAGTTACCGTGATTTTATATGCTTATGTTCATGCATAATGTTTCTAACAATCAATAGCATAGCACAATATTTGATTGATGACTTGGAGATCTTTGATTGAAAGTAGATGAAGTATTGGGGATTGAGAGTACATTCCACAAGCAGCTTTGTTTACCTGGCAAATTGTTTGCCAGTCTTGATGCCGCTGTCAGCATAAAAGCTTCATATCCATGCACCTTCTTGGTTAAAAAAAAAGAATGTTAACCACTATAGGAGAAAAATGCCACCATGGTTTTTAAGACTCATTTGTTGTGGCTTTTAAACTCTGATCAAGAGTCTGTTTGTCCTGTCACAAAGGCATCATTTCACTTTGTTTCAGCTTTTTCCAATGTGGACTCCAATTCTGTACACATATCATGCTCAGGTAATTGATACATTGCTGTTAATTGATTAAACTCGTACAGATACACTAAGGGGACTATAACTTTCCTTGGTTTAGTAGTCATTTCAAACGTTAAAACTTTTCAAGAAATAGAAATAGCTTCCATTCAGTAGGCAATTGATATCATGTTTTAGTCGTAAGCTATGGAGAAAGTTAAGACACTGATACCTTAGTGCAGCAAATGTAACTGGTCCACCATTCCTTGATAAACCAGTTACCCATTCTTTAATTTTACCAGACCACCCGGCTGTTAGGAGCTCAGGGGGATGCAATTGCTCTTTAACTAAATGTATTATTGCCCATGGTCAGTGGGCTTAGCATGGGAGGATTGATGAAAAGACTGCTGAACTCTCATTTGCAGAGTGTTTTATAGAGTTTTAGGGCAGATGGACCTGGGTTTAGTGGGCCCTCTGGCACCCAGGGCTTCTCAACTCATTGACCAAAGGCAATAATTTGGTTTAAGAGCAGTTATAACTCCTAAGCTCCTACTAGTCGGGTTGTCTGGTAAGTGTCAAACAAAGACAATTTACATGGAAAATTTCCTCCACCTCCACCCCAGTCCCAGTACATGGTGCTTAACTTGGAGAGTCATCAAATATTCATACAGATACAAACGATGTGGAAAGCTGTAACAATGCCATGGTATTATCATTTCATCGTTGATATTAAGCAGAAATGTGTCAGCATTTTCTTTGTTCGCACAGCTTCCAGGTCATCTTCAAGTACGTCTGCAAACTGTCCTCAACTGGGAACCTCCACACCCCACCAAGGATCAATCTTCCTTCAACTCCTACATCCTTCTGACCTGGTTAAAACGGATCCAGTTTAAATTGGGGCAGATTGAAATCCAGTCAGCCGCTGCTACTCAGATATATGTTGTTTAAAATAAAAGACTTTGTGACATTTATAACAAATATAATGCTGCCATTGTTTTAGAATTGCCTCCACAGGATGCCAGACAGATGATAGTATCACAGCTTAACAAGTTGAATATTTAATTCCATCTAAAACTCTTGTTTAGATAACCCTCTTTTACTTTCCTGCTATAAGTAACTTGGTTTTCTTTTAAATTCTCTTTGCCAGAGAAAGTACTAGCCCTGACCTGAAAGTGCTCTATTTTATGTGATACAGATAAATGTTGACTACTTGTCAGTGTTTGTAAAGTATGCATAATCAGTGATTCATATGATATTTATGTCAGTTGACATTTATAGAGTTACTGTAGACAGAGGCCAAGATATTCTACGTTACAAAGGGTGATCAATACAACTGATTTTGTTGTTTTGTTTGGACTTTAATGTCTGGTGAATAATTGTTTTCCTGTTTTTGTAACTATCATTTAATGCTGCTGATGGTATTTTAACTGTTGTTACAATGTTGTTGAGGAACAATTTGGCATAGGCATAATCTGTGATTGAACTGTTTTCTTGTTGCAAAACAGAACTGGTAAAATGTGAGAAGTAACAGTTGATATTTATTCAGATTTTTTGATCAGAGATTCAGATAAAAATGTTGTTCTAATAGTTTTAAAAGTTATTCTTTCTCAATCAATTAAGCTTCAAACAGAGAATCTTGATTAAAAATAACTATGACAGGATATTTGCAATAAAATAGAGACAAAGAGCTTATATTTGCACAGGAATGGTTAGAGGTGGGCAATTTATTTTAAGGCATTGAAGAGATAAGCTGAAGCATTTATGTGTCCAGAACTTCTAGGTTTATGTAAAATTTTATCAGAATATTTCAATTTTGAACCAGTTCAACAGTTTTGTTTAAAAAAAATCTGATATGTTATATGGATTGCCAACTGCAAGAAGGAACATGTAAAAGTTGATGTTTGTGGCAGTCACTCTGGAACTCAAGTTATCATGTACTTGTGTATGACAATAAAGGATGTCTTTATGTGAGTTAAGTTCTTTCCCCTCTACATCTCAGTCACTCCTCCTTTTAAGAGGAAAACCAGATATTAAAACTGATAGAAATGATGTATACATGGATGGACGTTCGAAGAAAAGTGGAGAACATGGTGGGTTTCTCTGTTCTTCCATGGGTTTGGGAATGTTTGGTTCATCACACTTTCACACATGCAGATACATGTTTATGAGAAGTGTATTTATCAAAAATAAATCAAGTTTAATGCAAACAGGAGCATAAATGCAAAGAACACTTCTCTCTGAAGTGACTTCATTTGAAGAGCAAACATCACCACACAGTCAACATGCACATGAAATTAGTTCTGGGCGAAGTTCCCAATGGTTACCCCAGAAACCCATGCACAAGGTTCCACCTGGTCCTTTGTAACGGTATTCAGGGCCCACTACCACAAAATCAGGCAGCAGATTGGAGAACTGCAAGCAGAACAGAATACTGAACAAGAGCAACAAACTGCACAGCGTTACCAAAGAAACCGAGGTTTGCTCTGTGCAGCCAATTATAACATGCTGCCAAAGTGACTGAGCAGTGATTCCTACTTAAAACTTTCTTTGATCCCCTGCACATGCAGAATTTATTGTGTAGGCTCTAAATCCAACTTAAGGGTAACAGTAAGTTCACTCATGGAGCTTTTTTTTAAAAGTCATTTACCACTTACCCCCACAACTTGTGAGCTTTTAAAATCATGTTATAATAATAAATGCAAAAATTTGTAAAGTGCATACTCACACTCCTAAGGAGCATGCTCTTAATGCTAAAGGACAATAACGAGACATGAGCAACATACAAGGGACAGGAAAACAAGCAAACGACGTATGAACTACAAAAGAAGAAACAATAGTACTGATGATCACTAAAAACAAATACAGAAAACACAGAGTAACCCAATAACAAGGACTGGGAGTATAGTGATTTTGCATAAGGAAGACAAGCAGGGAAGTAGCAATCAGCTGAAAAGGGGGGAAAGGGTGTGAAAAAGGACTATTGTTGTGGGAACTGGTGTTAGGAATAATGTTTAAGGATGAGGTATGTTTTCAGTGCACATTTAAGGGATTCAATTGTAGGAAGGTGGCGGATATGGAAAGGGAGAGATTTCCATTGTTTCACTGCACAGTAACTAAAAATCCTGTGGCCATATTCTGGTGATAGGAACAGTAAGGAGACAGATGTCAGATGAGGAGTGGAGGAGTTTAGCTGGAATGTAAGGGAGGTTCAGAAAATCAGGGCAGGAGCCAGCAAAGAAACTAAAACACAGGACAGACAGTTTGTACTGGATGCAAGAAGATGGGTAGCCAGTGCAGAAGACGAAGGAGAGGATAAGCCTGATCCGTTTCCTAGCTCTAAGCACCAGGCGTGCAGTGGAGTTATGTACTTTTTGGAGTTTGTGAAGAAGATGCAGGGCAGCCGGCAAGCAAGGAGTTCAGTAATCAAGCCAAGAAAAAACAAACGCACAGACATGAGTGTTGGTAGCACGCATAGAGAGAATGTGACGGATGGCACTGATCTCAACGTAGCTCATAATAGGTAGACAGACAACTTTTAATCAATCAAGGGTCATGTCTACAGCAACAATGAATTCTAGATTCCTGACAGATGACATAAAGGTAATGTTGGTTTTGCCCACCTTGATGGGATTGGGCAGACTGACAAGCCAAGGTTGATTTCCTTTTTTAAGAGCATAGGAGGGCTTCCGTTTTATCATCATTTACTTTAAACTTGTTTTTCACCATCCAGCCTTTGATGTCGTTATGCAAGCTTCTAGAGTGCTAATACCAGAGAAAGTGGCTTTGTATATAGAATGAACGGAACTGGGATGAATACTGAGACTTGGGGAACCCCACAGGAAAATGAAGCAGGATGATATGTTTGACCATCAACGAACAGTTATTAAATTTGCTTTTTCACCATTGTCTACTGAAGGACCTCAAATAAATTTGATGTCTCACATTTTTTTTGCTTGGCCATGTTCATGTTCATTAGTATTTTTAATACAGTTCTGAATACTATAAATGTAAAAAAAAAAATCGTAACTGTAGTCCCGTAATCAGGAAGTATTAAAGACTACCATATTCTTGAGGCTAACTAGCATGAGGGCACTACCCATCTCTCCACCTTTGCCCTATTTTGCCTTCACCTCTAGAATCAGTTACCTATCCCCAACAGCAGGGTTGGCTGGGGGGAAACTCACTGCAGCATACAAGCATCAAACCAGCATGCCTCTAGGTAGAGACGCAAGTGTTCTGATCATTCAAGCTATCAGCCTCTGCAGTATGGAATGAATGTAAGAATATATAAAGCTGATGTATGGACATGCAGACTTACAGGAGATCGTGACATAGGAGGTATTGTTGGGGTTGCTAGTGATACAATGTCTGCCAGTCCATCTTCTGAGCTTCCTGCTAAAAGCATTGCCAGACCATGAGGTCCATTAGGAGCCAGAGCCAAAACACCTGTTCTGGTTTCTTGAAATCTGCAGCTTCCAAGTTGGATTCCTTTATCTGCCAAGGGTATACAAAAAAAGTCAATGATCATAAAATATATTTTGTCAATTTTATCACATTCATAACTTGTTCAGCTCGTTTTTGTTTTGTGCCAAGTTAGAAACTTAAGCTATATTTCATAGTACAACACATCACATTCAAATAAATTTGCTGGTGGTGAGATCCACACGTCTGGTTCATGTTTCTATATTCCCGCACACCAACAAACACCATGGACAACCCACCATTCAGTCCCAAAGACACATTACAAGCAGTACTGTATTTACAAATACATTTTCAAGTGATATTTAAAGAGTGAGAAAGAATAGCTTTCAACACTGAAGGGCAGAGATTTCCAAATTGAAGGTTCATAGTACAAGAAGAATGGAATCCACCAAAGTGATACCTGAAGATGCCTAGATGAAAGGTGGCTGTCCATGGAAGAATAAAAAGTATGAGATGGAGAGCAGCAAGACACTAGAACAGAAAGTGAGGAACTAAACCAGTGATCATAGTACCAGGAACTTTATATTTGTTGCTCTCAGAGATAAGACGCCAAAGTAGCTGAAAGCAGTGTAGTACAAGATCGACAGTGATGTCTTTTGAAAATAAGGTGAAAAGCAGAACACTTATTTTTCTGGTGGGAAGAAAGTGGCCGCAGGATAACCAACAAAGAATGTGTTATAGTAAACTAACCAAGACAGTGCAAAGAAGCTAGTTAGAATATTAGTGCTTTCTTTCGTGAGAAATTGTCTCATGCAATTAATCCTCTGAAGTTCAAGGTAGCACAACTGACAGACATTCCTAATGGGCTATTTCATGGACAGAAGAATTCAGGAAGAAGAATTCTTACATATCAGAAAAAAAGGAATGGCACTGCAGCAAAGGCCAAGGAGAATCCAGTCTGATGGATCCAGAAAGGTGTATTTCAGTTTTGCCATTGTTAAGTTGCAACATAGTCTCTCATTAACAATTTGATAACAGCAGTACAAGAGACTTGCTTTATGAGCAATAATAGTAAAATTGTTGCTAAAATACTTTTATAACCTCAAAAAACTCAGATAAACATTCTGTAAACTGAAGGATCCCTAGTCTGTCAGCATCTTCACCATACAATAGGTCACGGATAAAGAGTATTTTTATTCTGGGCAAAAAAATGTGTGACAGTTTATGTTCTTAAGTTACACTATAGCAGCACACAAAACAGCTCAACACAACAGAACAGACTACACAGATTTACCTCCAAAAGTGAGAGGAATTGTCTCTAGAAAAGTTTGGGCATGTTTGTTTTCACTAGGTCCCCCGATAATGATGACATTCTTTTCCTCTGCAAACCATGAACAGCTGCAAGAGTCCTGAGTGTGAAGTTGCATAGCACCATAAGTACGGCTACATCTTGTTTGTGCACATCACTGACGGAGTTAAAGTCAAGTTATTCTACACTAGCCTTTTAGTATGCATGGACACAAGATACTGAGACCAGCCTGCTGATGCCAAAAGTTTTCTCCCCTTTTGAAACACAAAACTCAAGATAATATTAACTACTGTAAGAAACAGGATTAAGAATTTCGACTGAAGTTTGCATGTTATCGTGAAGTTACATATTTGAAATCATGTGTTTGCAACTTTTACTTAAAAGGCTTCTGTTATGAAATGATGCAGAGGAGGGTTATACTTTTGTAAGTCTCCAAAGAAGCTCAGATACAGTACAGATAAGCCTTAATGAAGTCTGAGTTTGCCGCACAACTCACGGAGCTGAGTGGCTGAAACATCTACATCCCTCACAACAGGCGCATGGGTATCAGACAACAGGAGAAACAGGTTTCCTATGTAAACAGCAAATGCAAGAATAGCCTGTGCGAACTCTTTATCTCCTTGTGTTCCTATAAAGAAAACAACAGAAACCAAGTAACAACTGTACAAGTAAATGATATTGTAAAGTGCATCAGTGACGAAGCTGTCATCTGGAAACAGACATCTCAGTTTTGCCTAAGTTCGTTGTTCAACTTTTGTCCCTTTAACTATTCTTACTTAACCATTTCATTGTCTTCTTGCAGTTTTACTTTTATTTGTCTGTTATGCAACACCATCTCCTGATTATGATAAACCTAGTAGCTATCTTATTATATATATATATATATATATATTAATGACAGAAATTTTTTCTCTGTTGGTTTATTTTGCTTTTGAAAAGACAGTAGCATAAAACTCATTTTACCTGTTACGATAACAAAATTTCTTTCTGCAATACGACGTGCTGGGCCAAGTGTCAAAGGACCCCTCTCACCCAGACTACTACTAATATCATCAATGCAGAGTTTCCACTGACCTGATGATGGAGTTTCAAAAAACATTTGAAAAACACACACATATCTATTATTAAACCAAAGGTCATATAGAGAATTTATTTTACTCAAAAATAAATATTCCACTGTTCTGTTCAAACAGAAAACAAATGCATATCTTCACATACACACCCGAATGTACATGTAGACAGTTTATTCAACAAGACAAAATATCCAGTGTGACACAACTTGAGTCCGGAAAGGTAATTTGGTGATCAATATTCAAGAAATGTGCTGTACTGTTTAGAATATGTATCACAGAGCGACAAAGTTAACATTAAAGTTTGCCCTCCTTGACCATGCAGCTCAGCTTAATGGAGCTAAGGCCCTTAACCCTTATTGTGTATTGCAAGCTAAGGTGTGACCTTATCAACATATCAGATGGTCCATGCTTTATACTGCATCTATATTTAGAATTATTTGCCTCCTAGCTCTGAATTCTGTGCTGAAAGTCATCAGTTCAAGCTCTGTAAGCATGCCTCATGTCTAAAGATGTGCTGACACTTTTTTGGACTTCAAGCTGTCACTTTCTTGAAAAGCCTGCCTAAGTCAATGATCAATGCCTCATTTCTGCATACTTTCAAGAACTGTTTAGACAAAGATTTTGCAGGCCTTCAGTTCTTGATCAAGTTTCCTATTTGTCCACACCGTTTCTATGAAAGGAGAGTGTAATCCCACAAAAATTCAATATCCTTGTGAACCTCAAAAGTCCCAAGGCCTCCTCCAAAGCCATATTGATGTACCTATTTAATAGCAAGGGATATACATAATATGTTTGTAACCTTTTTTTAATACACTACTTTCTTCATAGTACTAAAAGAAAAAGAGTTTAATAAAAAATAATTCAAACAAACAAAACTATTTTGATAAAATCTCAAAGTATATAAATCATTTATACACTGAGAAAATATATTATTTTAGTAGTAGTTTAAAAATTATATAAAGCATTTATATACTGAGAAAATATATGATGTTAGCAGTAGTTTAAAAGTTTACCCGTAGCTCTACAAAAATGAGCAGTATTTGATGCCAGAACTTGGAGCAGATTATCATGTGGGATAGGTTCATCCTGATCAATCTGAAATTAATGCACAAACATCAGAATCTTTGTTTGAAAACTGCTGTGATAGTTAAAAAAAAATCCTTCAGAAAATACTTGTAAAGATTTAAATCATGTAACAGGTACCATTAATCACAGGATTTTAATTTTTGGATAATCACTTGGGATAACCTTATCTGGCCCCAGATGCAGCAGTGGGCCCAATTGTTAGACCAAGGGACATTTGTGGTTAACCCCAAGGGGGTAATAATACAGCTGTGTTTTAGTTTGTAGAATTACTTTATGTATCACTGGTACCTGATTAATGCTGAATAATATAAAAATCAGTCTTTAAAATGTCACCGTTTTCTCACACACCTTAACTTGCCTTTGAACCCAGCCAACTGGTCTGTTGGGCGGCTCTTTTATGGTTAGTCTCTTCACATTAGTTGTCCAGAGATGGACCTTTCTCCTTGTGATGACAATCTGAACAAAGAACTCGCTGATTATAAAGTGCTTTTGCTACATTTCCCATTATCCCCATTACATTAATATTCTGAATTGAGCCTGATTTAGGCTGCTGCTGTTTTGGGAAATGCCTGAAGTTCTGAGAGCCCAATACTATTCAACAAAACTGTGTTGTTTTCTCCTATGAACCTGTCGTTAAAATGAAAGGAATAAATGCTATAAGTCATAACTGACTTCTCTTTGAAAAAAAACAACAAAAACAGGATAATAGTCAATTCACCAGCTAAAATACATCCATTACAGATGTTCACACCTAATTTGTCTTGTTACTTCTTGTGTCTTACTGCTGCTGCCACTGGTGAGTAATCACACCTGTACTGTTAAGCACTATCCCTCCACTAAAACTACTATCATGAATGTGGTAGCTTTCCTATTACTGATCATCACCACAACTTTGGCACAATGAAAATAACTTGGAGTATTTCTGCTCACCTTCACTCTGCTGGTTCTGAATGGAACTACCTGCTGTAATATTCTCACTCCCCGCAAACCTTCACCCAGAGCAGGATTCACTGTCACAAGTTCTGCAACTTCTTGACGGCTCTCATCTGGCCCTTGCCAGTGTTTTTCTTCGGGTTCAACATCCATCCCACATGAATCTGTATTGCACGTATCTCCCGCATCCAGTGTCGATGATGACAAACACTGGCTGGTAAAATCTCGCATCTCTCCATCATTTACCACACCTCCATCATTTGTTTCCCTGACAAAAACTTCACAGTTTCAGAAAAGACACAGATAATGGCAATAAGCATCTTTGTGCCATGATTAAAAGTGAATTGTGCTTACATCCCTGCAAGTTTTTAATGTTGCTGGAATAAAAACCTGAAAGATGCTGCCACAAATATCAAACATACCATTCCCCTAAATAAAGAAAAAAAAAACCCTTCAAGTATGTTAGGCTTAGATGTCAAAGACTAGAAAAAAAGACTAGTGCCATTACCCTATGCTGACGACATGCAGTTATTAGTTGCTGTGTGGGAGTTACCAAAGGACTAAAACAAGAGAAGTATTTTGTTATCATAAGCCAGTGCTTTTAAAAATACCATTTTTGGTAGTAAAATTTCTTTCTTCAAGTACTTACCAGATGACATGACTATAAGGAGATATCAACCTCCAAATTCAGCTGGCAAACTTGCAAAGCAAGAAAACACATGCCTCACAAGCACTAGAGCACCACTCATCCCCCACCCCCACCCCTGCCTGCCCCACTGGTGAGCACTCTTCTCCAGTTTTTGCCTGGACTGAGTCTGACCCCACTGCGGGGAGGCGGGAGGGAGCTAGCTGTCATGTCATCTGGTAAGTACTCGAAGAAAGAAATTTTACTACCAAAAATGGTATTTCTTCTTCGTACTGTACCAGATGACATGACTATAAGGAGACTAAATAACAGGCGGAGGGAGTGTTCCCCCCTTCCAACCAGTTCTTAAGAACTGAAAAACAACAAGATTATTACCTACCCCAAATCCAGCAGGGCCATAAGCTGGGAGGCCGCCACAGGCGTCATCTCATGTCTACTCGCTCGCGGCCGAGCAGGCCAAACCACCTGCCACGTGCTGAGCCACCAAGACGTTACCGATAGCGTGTAGTGAGTCCGCATGCGGAGCTAAGTCTCTAAGGTAGTCTCTATCAAAGGTAGATTCAGACGTCCATCCAATCGCTTTGATAATATCCGATAACACTATGTTACTGGAGAAGGCTAGGCTAGCTGCTACTGCTCTAACTTCATGAGCCCTAGCCAGCACCAAGGAGGCTGCTGAAGGGGAAAGTGCCTCATAGGCTACTTTAATAACCCCTTTAATCCATGCTGCTATTGTCTGGGCCGAAATAACTGATTTGCCCTGCCTCAACGGTAAAAACAATCGAGACCGTTCTTTCCTAAAAGGTGCAGATTTCTTAATGTAGATCCTTAGTGCTCTGACTGGGTCCTGGAGTCTAGCACATCCCTATCCCCCCTTCTAGGGAGAGGCTGAATGACAACCTCCTGTAGTCCCTGGGTAGGCAGTCTATTCTTAGCCAAGAATCCTGGGTGGGTAAGCAGGGACACAGATCCATCCCTTCTAAACTGTAAATAAGAGGGGTCTACCGAAAAGGAATGAATCTCTGACACCCTGGCTGCCGTGGCCATGGCAACCAAAAAACAGGTCTTCCAAGTAAGCAACTTGAAGGATGCCCTAGACAAGGGTTCAAACATCTCTGAGTTCAGAAACGTCAGGACCCAACCCAAGTTCCATGTGGGAAAGAGAGAGCGGATCACCGGTCTAGTTAGGGAGAAGTTAGCCAGTAAGGCAGAAATTTCTCTGTTTGACCCCACATCTCACAGGCCTAGATGTCTGAAAGCTCTATAGCCCTTGATGGTAATAGGTGTCAGACATCTGGAGTGGAACAGCCAAAGGAGGAAATCTGTGACCCTCGCCGGAGACATATTCAGACAGCTTGAGTTTTTGGTCTCTCCTCCACCTCTGAAAAACTCTCCACTTACCCTCGTACACCTTTATAGTGGAGGGCCTTCAAGCAGCAGCAATGCGCACCACTGCCTCACTAGAGAAGTCTCTGCCTCGGACGGAGTGCCTGATAACACCCAGGCGTGAAGGTTCAGAGCAACTAGTGCCAGGTGAAATACCTGGGAAAGAGGCTGTTTCAGCAACTTCCGGAGAGCCGGAAG
Source organism: Marisa cornuarietis (assembly GCA_004794655.1). NCBI lineage: Eukaryota > Metazoa > Mollusca > Gastropoda > Architaenioglossa > Ampullariidae > Marisa > Marisa cornuarietis. The sequence goes on along the minus strand of SMMW01000046.1, from coordinate 9,589,881 downwards.
GTTCCTTGGTGTGACCGTGGACAGATCTGCCAACTCCGAGCTCCAGGACCTGCACCAGTTTAGGGGTGCCACCAGAAGGACCTTGACATTGGCCCACGGATCTTCGCCAACACCTTGGGAAGAAGTACTGACGGGGGAAAGGCATAAGCCAGAAGACCGTCGCAATTCAGAAACAAGGCATCCACCGCCCAGGCCCAAGGGTCTGGAACTGGAGACACAAAAGTCGGCAGCTTGTTGTTCCACCTGGTAGCAAACAGGTCTACAAGTGGTCGAAAGAACACCTGACACATCTGCTGAAAAGTGCCCAGATGCAGAGACCATTCTGAGTGAAGAACCTGACCCTTCCTGCTCAGTGCGTCTGCTATCACAGTGAGTCTCCCGGGAATGTGATGAGCCCTCAGCGAAATCCCTTGGTCTAGGCACCACCATAGCATTCTCCAGACTAGTAGGCACAGTTCGGGTAACAGGGTGCCCCCTTGATGCCGTAAATACGAGACTGCTGCTGAGTTGTCTGACAGTACCATGACAACTCTTCCTTGTATTGCACTCTGCCAGGCCTGGAGTGCTCTCCAAATTGCCAGCAGCTCTAGCACATTTATGTGTAACGTCTGTTCTTCCCCCGACCACAAACCCTGCCATAGATCGAATCCCAGCAGCAGATAGGGCCCCCAGCCCTCGCGGCTGGCGTCTGTGCATAAGGAAAATTCCGGAGGAGGTTCTCTGAGGGGAACCCCTTCGTCTAGCCAACTGTTGTCTGTCCATGCTGACAGGTGACACTTGACCTCTCTTCCCACTGGGATCTGATCTTCTAGTCGACCTGTGGCTGGTCTCCAGAGTGCCAATAGCGCCATCTGAATCGGCCTCATGCGCAACCTCCCCAACTGCAACATAGGCGTCCACACTGGCGACAGAGAACACGGTGGTCTAACTCGAAAAGTCAGTCTCAGTCCCTCGCTGATGACTGAATAGACCCATGGCCCATGGATCTGTGGTCTGAAAAGTCTCCCATTGGGCCCGATGGGAACTGCAGTGACACCCCCGACTTGATGAGTGGGAGTGTGGGAGTGTCGGGGTGAATAGGAGGCAAAGCTAATGAAAGGACGTCTATAGCTCTCGACTGGATGGAGCTCTTCCCTTTGACCCGTCCCGTCCGCGAGTTTGGCAGTAGGACCAATCCCACTGACGCTTCCCGGCCGCCCCCCTGGCCTGCCGGAATACCTGGGGTTTCGGTTTTCCCAGACTGGTGGGCTCTCTGCGCCTGAAGAAGGTACAGAATCGTCTCGGACTTGACCTTCTGCTTGGGCCGGATCACTCGCTGGCCTCGTCCACAAGTCGAGGTATCCTGTGCTCGCTGACTAGATCGGGCGCTGACCCAGCAAGCTGTAGTGTCGGTGCAGGACCACACTGTCTAGGGCTGGGTAGAGGGCCGCGCTGCCACAGCCAGGAACTGGTCTCTTACCCTGCTGCGCGGCGGTGACGCTGGGGGACACGTCACCCTGCCATGGTAGGGGGAATGAACGCCAACTTCTTTCCCAGCCAGGCAGTCTATATAGGACGAGGTAGGGACGCACTGCCCACCGACCTGTCTCTGAACTCGGGTGGGGACGCAATGCCCGACCCTCTTGTGTTGCAAGGTGGGGAAGCACTGCTCGCCGACCTGCTTCTGGCTCGGAGAGGATGGGTTCCGATCCTCCCGGCTCTTGGCCCGGGGGGGGGGGGACGAGACACGGACGTCCCGGGCCTGGAGTGCCCCCTTTGAACAAAGCGTCCCGCCTGCCCGCTGCTTCTTCCTCTTGGACTGAGGTGCGAAGGAGCGTCTTCTGAGATGACAGGCTGTACACCCTCCCACTGTTGGACGTCCTTCAGGTCGCTGTGTTCGGCCGTATGAAGTTCTTCTCGTGGAACATGCCAGACCCTGTCTGCAGTCGACGGCCACACCCCATCCCTCGGCGGACCGGGTTGAGAGCTCTCCACGGTCTGACCTGTGGACAAAGGAACAGAAAAAATTCTTACTTTCATCCTTGCCACCCGCCTGGACTGGCGTCTGCTGGCCACTCCCGCAGCCCAGGACTGACCCGGCAGAAGATCCAAAGAGGGGGCAGCACTGGCCAAACGATTCGCGCAGGCTGGCCTCCCTCTACCCCTCCTGCATCAAAAATACCAGGGACGCTGCTTAGGCTCCTGTGCCGGGTGCGTCCCAGCCCACTGGGAGCCATACGGGTGGAAGCGGCGACTGTTCCTTGACCCTCTTCCTGGTAACTCTCTCCTGGACCCCCGGGTGGCGGGTCTCTGCTTTTGGTCACTTTCCCACCGCCCAGGCCTTGACTTAGGCTGCCGGTAGGACGAACGTGACTCTCTCGGCAAATTGACCAGGACTGGCCTCTCTGCAAAAGCTTCTCTCATATTGTCTGTCCCTCTTTCTGCCAAGACAAGCATAGCCTCGCTTGCTAGAGAGAAGAACGAATGCACGTGCGCCAACCTGCGCATGAGAACATCAACTGGTCTAAACCACTTCGGTAGCCTATTATCTCCGGCCCGTTGTGACAAGTAAAAAACTGACGAGGCGTCTGCCTCTTAAGTCTTAGCAAATAGAAACTCCAGTGCGTGGTTATCATACCAAGCTTCTCTCCACCCACAATGCGGCATTTGAGATGGTTCCAGAAAACCTGAAATGCTTAACCCTGCCAGCTTGCTTTCCAGAAGATGCAGACAATCTGCAAATACCAGGGCAGGGGGCAAAACCCTCGGCCCAGGATCTTCTCTGTCTCTGTCCGCCGCTGCACATAGGGAATCTTTAGTCACACCCTGCGCTCCTCCCTGCGGGCATCTGTCCGCTGGCAAGGTTCTATAAATGATGTTAACCGCCTCCTGGAAATCTAAATATACACTATAGTGTTTTCTACTTCCGACTCCTCCCCGTCCTCCGGGTCTGAGGGACTCAACCCGCTCACATCTCTACCCCCTCTCTACTGTGACAACTCCGAAGGGGCGTCCGACTCAGGCTGCTCTGACTGACACACACCTGACACAACTGGGGGAGGGGGGCGGTGCCCCCTCCGGATGGCTGAGAGACCGGAAAAGGCATATAAGGAAAGGGAAACAAAAAAGGCATCCCCTGTCCTGTATGAGCCCCACCCCAAGGAGTCCAGCTGACCGGGTGACCCAGCCCGCCGGACATGGTAACCCCTGGAAACCCCGGTCCTGAAACCCCTGCCCTATTACTGTCCGTTACGGTCAAGCAGGGGGAAGGAGGGGGGAGAGCAGACAAATTTTCAAAACTTAGCTCCGAAGCACCCTGCTCTGCACTCTGTCGCGGCGAAACGCCACGGACTTGTGAAGCGCAGGATACCTCTGGCTGTTTAATCTCACCTTCTTTGTCCTTCTTTTCTCTAACGGATACACGCGACTTAGCCAAACGTGGCCTTCTCTTTTGAAGCCGCGGTTCGTCGCAAATAACCTGCTCCCAACGGTCATCCGACCACGCGCGGCAAACATCACACGATCGGTTAGCTGAGCATGGCAGGCAGTCAAGGCACCTCCTATGAGAATTAGCGGAGGACTTCGCCAAGCCACAAACAGAACACGGTCTATCCATGACAGAAGGCATAGCACTCCGAAAACTTCACAAGAAGGGTAGCTATAACAGCGACCAACCTCAGTCACAGCTGGGCAAAAACTGGAGAAGAGTGCTCACTAGTGGGGCATGCAGGGGTGGTGGTGGGGGATGAGCGGTGCTCTAGTGCTTGTGAGGCACCTGTTTTTCTTGCTTTGCAAGTTTGCCAGCTGAATTTGGATAGCTGGAGGGTGATATCTCCTTATAGTCATGTCATCTGGTACAGTATGAAGAAGAAATTGGTTGGCACTTATAAAGTTACCAAGTGTCCCACCACCAGTGTTCTCGTCCTTCCAGCTCTGAGTACATAACATGACTGCCTTGCTCTTGCAGAAGCCGTATCATTCTTCGGGAAAAGAATGGGTGGACAGTTCTGTCTTGAGAACCAACACGACACAATATTGGAATGCCCTGCACACAAAGTCCAAAATACTTCTTTAAAAGCTTTCTGATATGGATTCAAGAGTTATCAAACAGTGAACTGAATACAGTTAGTAACCCAATTCTTATACACACAGGTAAATACTCTACCTGTGTATTATTTACAAAACTCAACTTTGCTCAGCTGATTTCAATCATATATTCCATTATAAGTGACAATTTTGTCTCACCTGAAGATTTTTAATATGTTTGTCAGCATCATTCTCTCCAATACAGGCCTCCATTATGAATTTGACAGCAGGATCTGTGTGACTGGTGGATATGTCATGTCTGTGAACAAGAGGAAATAGAAAATCTACTTACAAGTTGTAGAAAACATGAATTTTTGTCACAATTTAAATTATAAACCTAATTTTGCAGACATCTTAATACTGCTTTATCTCTTGATTTGTTTGAAGTATAATGCTTTGGCATCCATGCAAGTGTTAATCTGGAAGATTCCAGAGCTACATTTGCTACTCTTAAAGAACTAGATACTGAATGTAAGATCTGCTTATCCCCAGTTTTGTTAACTACAGTTCTTACATACACAGATAATAATAATAAAGGGAATATAAATAGCACATTTCATGACTTAGTAGTAAGGCTTAATGCGCTTCACAAAAGACTAATACATGTGCACACACACATATAGACACTGTCCAACATACATCAGCAAACAAACAATGAAAAAAAAAATAAAAGCACAAATGAAAGGCTAAAATCCAGCTCTGCTGTCACTGACATTAGTTAGATCACAGTGAAATACACACAGCCACTAGATTTCTATTCAATCTATCTCAGGTGTCATTATTCAGAGTTTATCTTTCTCATTAAGGCCCATGTACTTGGCTTATTTCTAAGGTCTTCCATACCAGCTGTTATATTTTAACCTTAAAAGATAGATTTCCTTATGAGGGCCTATAAATAACAATTTGAGGCTTTGATGAGTGAACTACAAAGTCCAAAAAGGAAACTGACAAATATTTTAAATGATCAATTATGTATAAGGGTAAAGGCTAAAAAAGTGCCATAAATCTTTTTATTTTATTTTTAAATTATTCGTAAATGTCAAGGTCAGAGTACAGAGGGGGATGGGGGTGGTATCACTAGTGTGTTCTAAGGCCCCTCCCACTCATGTAAGTTTGTCAAGCTCCACGTGCGAGCTGTGTGAAGCACACCCTTGTCAAGCCTGCCTGGGGTGGGACGTTAAGGCCTGCTGCGTACAACCTGGGGGATGGTGGATTTTTACTTAGTGAGCACCCGGAGGCTGAAAAAAACGACACTTGGGAGAGCTGTGATACCTGTGCTGAGCCACTGGACAGGTACTGGGCTTGGTCGATTGAGAACAGAGCAATGGGGGACCAGGCTAGCTGGTACTATGGGAGAAGGTACCAATATGTTGCTGCCAGCAACCACAGGGACACACTGTGGGCATGCAAGACTGCAACCTGGGGGAAGTTGCTGCGCAGACTAATGCATGAGGTTAATGCCACATCGCTTCAGACGTGCATCATAGACTGAAATTTGGACTGCCACCCTGGGGCCATCCTGTTGACCCGGTATGGGGAGTGTTTTCGGCTGAGCACTGACTGACACCGGAACCAGCAATGGAGCCGTTATTCTGGGGGAAAGTAAAATTGCCTCTATTCTTTTTGAATTAAAAGATGGTGAGTTTCCCAAGGACCAGTAAATAGACCTTGGGTTGTAATGATGTTCTACTGTGCTGAACAATTTAAAAGTACTGGTGTGAAGAACAATTTAAAGTGCTGTTGTGATGAACAATTTTAACACAGTTCTGTTGTGAGTACACTAGTGTTTTCTACTTCCGACTCCTCCCCATCCTCCGGTCCGAGGGACTCGACCCGCTCACATCTCTACCCCCTCCCTCCTGTGACAACTCCGAAGGGGCGTCCGACTCAGGCTGCTCTGACTGACACACAACTGGGGTAATGATGTACCACAGTGGTGAACAATTTATGGAGTTTTGATGTTATGGATAATCTGAACCATAAGAAATGCTGGAGAAGGGCATTATGATGCATGAGGATTTGAAAGATCGTAAGAAGGAGATTATATTAACTAGTTAAGAGTCTGCCTGTTACCTTTTGTATAAATACATTAATGTCCCTCTGGGTGGAGAAGCCCCACAAGGAAACAATCTGTTTTTGTTGCATGAATGCGCATGTTAGACCGTGTGGTGTGACAATGAGTTTAAAAGAAAAAAACGATTACAACATATCTTGAGGATAAATAATTATTAAAAATAAAACGATTTACCTGAAGAACAGATTGCTATCACCATACTCCTCCTTTTTTATCCAGCCTGCCAATACTGCTAGCCCAATGGCCCTGTCAGGATAATGAGTGACAAGGTGCCAAGCACCATGACCTCCCATAGAATGGCCTGTAACAGTTTATGCAGCTTAGCCCTACAAAGTCAGTAGGCCCGTAACATATGAAACAGCTTAATAATCTAGTATCTATTTTCTAGCATTCTTGCTCCTCCCATAAGCTTATCTTTTTGCTGCATTTTAATTAAAAATTATTAAGCTACAAGCCAAAAAACCAAAATCAAAAACTGATTTCGTAGCATTTATACATATCTTACTATTTTTTCCCATGAAAGGAAATAAAAAAAACTTGATGAAAAAGCACCACTAAAAGTATTTTACTAATGCAAGCTAGCTTGACTGTAATATTTATTTGAAGAAATCTATAGTGTTTAGCAATACCCAGTAGCAGTTCTCAGACTAGTTAGTTCAAATTTTTCAAAACACTACCATCTACAGACCAACAAAAATGTTCTACACACCTTCAAATAAGATATGGTGTGTGTCTGCTTTTTTCTCCAGCCACTCGTGTTCATGAGTCAAGGCAGAAAGAGCTTCCAAGGATGTCATGGCAGTTAAAGCACCTGGTCCCTCCCAGTTATGTGCCCCATGCCTGCCAGAATAAACTTATAAAGCTGTACATCAATAATCATTATGAAGCAAATCACTGATAAAATATCTCATTTATCTCTTTAAAGATAAAAGAAAAAATGTTATTTTCCAAATGCAATGAGACTATACAGATATTATTTTGCTGATATCATCCTAAAGGTATCTGTAAGTTATCATACCTTCATTGAATGAGATGCTATCACCAATTGACTGCATCAAGTTTCAAAATGCTAAATGCAATTGAAATTTCTCTAAAAATTATGAAAATATAATGAACAGTTAAAAAACAATGCAAATGCATACAGTTATGACACAGCAACAAAGATATGACCCAAGAAAATTTTCACAGTTAAGTATACAGTTTAACTTGTTCAAAACAGAATCTACTTACAATAAATTTTATGTTCATAGAATCCATCTGCCATTTTACTATACTCTGCCAGCACAAGTAACTCTATCATGTGACTGATTTATGAAGTATAATCTAAAAGGTTTTTTTTTTAGGAGTCGGGGGGGACAGTACAGAAAGGCTTCAATAATCCCAGTTGATAAAAATATTGATTTTATGCAAATTCTCAATTCCTTCTGTAGTTAAAAAAAAATATATTTACCTCGTGGGAGCCAAAAGCCACATTCCTTCCACACCAAACAAGAACTGGCCTTTGACCATTCTTTTGTAGCTGTCTGCCTGGTTCTGTGGTGGAACAGTGGTGCCATGAAGTGTCAGCAGGACAGGACACAAGACCTTTGAACAGATGCCCAATGGTTCAATAGCTGCAGCATGCTGCACAGATCCGTCATGGTCTAAGAATGTAAATAAAAATGATTCTCCCTTTTTCCGACATCTAAGTGTCAAAGGCAACTTTCCCTGGCCTTCTGACGTTTTTAGAACAAGAGTGATGCCAACAGGTTCACAGTACTTGCTGATTAAAGGGGAAGAACTTGAAAGTTTGACAAGGACAAACTGAATCTGCCCAGGAGCAATGTCATAGTTATTTGAAAGCATAGCATCGAGACTGGCTTGTCCATAAGACTGATCTTCAACAGTAACTTTGCTAATGTGCAGCCACCTTTCAAGTTTATAATTGGCCACTAGGATGGGCAAGTAGACACTAAACAGGTAGCCATCATACAGATCAGGTTGAAAGTTTGGTGGCAGGATCTCAAACCCCTCTTTTGGGGGAGTATGGAATGAGCACTGGATGTTAGCCTGAACAACGGCCCGAAGTCGAATGGTTACCAGGTGAACACCCCGCTGAAGCCTGACAGCAGATTTAAACATGTCCCTGTGATAGACATCACCTATGATGGGAATGCCACTGATGTAGATGGTGCTAACTCCCTTGCACTGTACCAGCACTGTTGTGTCTTTCTGTGTGACAGGAAGCTCTCCAACAATCCATCCTTGCCATTCAGTAATTCCCAACGAGCCCAATGCTTTAACTAGTTCATTCCAGTTGATGTTAGGTGACACTATCACAGGTTTGTCAGCTGCCCTTTGCTTCACTGACACCCATTCCACTTTGGCATGCGGTGCCAGTTCAGATGGGTAAGTTACCCCAGATTCAAAGCGAAATCGTGATACATTGTATACTCCACCAAAAGCTTCTAATGGATCACCATCAAACTCTGTTTTTCCAATAACAAAAGGGCCTATGTAATCCCAATCTTGTATAAACTTTGGAAACTTTCCTGTAACTTTTGATGCTTGTCTGAAACAGGTATTAGCCTGAGCAGAAAACTTTTTGCCTTTTGTGTCATAAATTTTCCCTAGTGCAGACCAGAGCATGCCATCTCTCTGGTTGTCCTTCAGAAATTTGATGATGCACTGGGCACTGCTATCATCCTGAAAAAAAAAGGTAGGAGGTACAATTAATTTCTGCACTATTATGTCTCCAAGCTAAGTTAATATCTGTTTCGGATATTCTGGGAGTGGGTAGCAATTAAAGGCATAGGTGCGAAATTCCACAGTATTATCAAAGACAGCATGTGTTTGTTTCTTTGTTTTCATTTCATATTTTTGTTTTCATTTATTAATTCATGTGCATTATGAATGATTGGCATGTCATCATGGGCATAAACATGGATGCATTTTGCGTGAGGCCTTTTATTTAATTCAGAATAATTATGCATATTTTTAAATATTAAATTATAACTTACAAGTTCTAATCTCAGCCTCAGAGAATCAATCGTTTTCCGTTGCAGCTTCGATTTTACTGGGCAGCTTTTGCCAAGCTTCTGCAACCGCGCTTCTTCTTCACTGAGAAATTCTAGCACATTTAACTGAAAAAAATGAAAGAAGTATTATGTGTCCGTGAGCTCAAAAAGATATTTGTTTAAAAGTAGACGTTCACATTTAAGCATATGCTACTGAAGATTGTACAAACATGATCATATCATGGGGCATGGACAGCATGAATTAAACGACAAAACAGAAATTTCCGCTCTTATTCTGTGTTCGCGTCTTTTTTGTAGCTTTTCCTAAAGCTGTGTAAGTTATAAGTAAATACTGAGATTTTAACATAAAACTAACATCTTTCAAGGAAACATATGAGCACATTAAAATGACAAGGTAAATTGCTTCAGGAAATCGCATTTTAACGGATATCTTTTACATCGTCTGCTAATTTTCACGACACCATTCTAACTTACTTTTACTGGGGCGTTTTTAGTCCCTTCGAGCTAGAATAAGCGAATACGTATCCAATAAACTGCAACTAGGCACTTTTGACACTATCTTGGTCAATACTCTAATTTCTAAAGTATTTTGAAAATTATACAGTGCAAAAGCCTTTATTACGACTAGCATAAAGTGATACGTCATGGCACGACACTCCGTATCCAATCAAGCAGCGATGGCTTACTCCTGAGCATCAATTTTAGTGTGTCTTATTAAAGGCCTCATCCCTCTGGGCATTGGACGTTTCACTTAAGCGAACTAGAATGTCAGAACATTCGCGGAACGTGTGGATTGCTAAAGGTAAAACGATTAATTTGCATGCAACTCGTTTTGCGTAGTATCATCAGTGCTGGCTGTAGGCAGTACAACGGGTTTGAAGCCATATGTAGTTGACATGACTGAAGGCACTGTCTAACCGTAGAGAGCTGATAACTGTTGATTTGTATGACTAGAAATAAATTCAGCGTCATAGGTCAAAATGTGTAGCTGCTGTAGAATTATAAAGATGCTTTTTAGTAATTTGTGGTGGTCACTGGGACTGTTGGGAGGGGTTGGAACTCTCTTTCGTAGAAATATAATGAGAAGCATTTCAGGTATAAAAAGAGTAAATAATAATAGCATAAACAGTTACTACTTATTGAGGTGGCTGACTAATTATCGGGTAAAGACACCTTAACCTGTGACCACTAATGCTAGTATTTTTTTCTGTCAATAGATGATCCCAAATTGGTTTCTGCAAGGCATAAGGATGTTTTTGAAGATATTCTGGAGGAAAGACGGACATCAAGTGATCTGCGATTTGCAGCCCGTGCTCGAGATGTCCCCAGATTTCGTCTCAATAAAGAGCGACCTCCTCATAAGATCAAAGAGGATGTCTTGAAAAGTGACAGGGTGCAGTACGCCATTGAGCAGGTGGGTAAAATTTTATGTGTATATGCAACTTGGCTTACTGGATAGGAATATGGTGAATGAATGGTGTGTAAAATTCAACATTATTGACCTACTTTGATTTTTACTTGCATATTTTTGTTATACTTTCATTTTAATAGTATATTTTTATATATAGATATTTGAAATTTTGTCTTTTTTCCCTTTTGAAGGTTTGTCAGGACACAGGTCTTCCCAAAGCAGAAGTGACAAACCAGGCAAAAGCTATCGTGGATGAAATGGCTCACAATTTACGAACTGGAGCAGTTCGCGTATTTGCTTTTTTTCTCATGAAGGTCTTGAAACAACTTTATCAGCGTATCTATGTCAACGAAGAGGGCATTGAGAAGGTTAGCTGTTGACATACATTTTAATTCTGGCCATCCACTTTGATCTGTGTGCAAATTTGAGAACTAAATAGCTTGCTCGATGTATGTGTATGTGTGTTTTAAAAGGTGAAATTCCATTAATGCCTTTGCTTGTATATTTTTGTGGATGCATACATGTATGAAACCAAATCATCTTAAAGTTTTTATTTTAATCCGGTATCAATTTTTGAACAGGTGCGTATGCTAATTCAAGATTACCCAATTCTTCTTATGCCAACACATCGCAGCTACATGGATTTTTTGCTCATGTCTTACGTGTTTTATCACTATGACCTGCCCTTGCCTGTTATTGCAGCAGCAATGGGTAAGTTTACCAGTTGATGCTACTTGATTTTCTTTTATATAAAGCTGACATTTCAAGGCATTTCTGGAAATGGCTTCTGGCATGTCATAACCTTAATAAGCTCAGGATGATCAACTGTTTTATTTACAAACAATTTAGAAGCTTTTTATATAGGGGACTTTTGGCTGAGCCATTTGTTGTTGGTGGTGACTATTCCAGACACATGGATCATATCTTTGGCTTTGATATCTTTGATATTTCTTTTCTGTGTGGTGCAGGCACTTCCGCACAGGGATGTATGTTTGTGAGAGAGAGATAGTTGTTATCAGTATCGTAAAAAAAAAAATTAACATCCATAGTTATGTCAGTTTTACTGATGATACCAAACAGTTTAAATCATACTTCTGTAATGTTCAAGTCTCACAGCTACAGAATCTGTATTTTCCTTATAGATTTTATGGGCATGAAGTTTTTTGGATGGCTGCTACGCAATTCAGGTGCTTTTTATATCCGGCGTAGTTTTGGCGAAGACCAACTATATTGGGCAGTATTCACAGAATATGTGCAGACTCAAATCTGCAATGGTGACTCCCCTATTGAATTCTATGTGGAAGGAACAAGATCACGTACAAGCAAGTCTTATGCACCCAAGTTTGGTAAGTAGAATTTTTCGCTATTCAGGCATGATGATAAGGCAAAAGAAAAGAGCTTTATGAAAAGTAGGTAGTCATTTACCTTGACCAGCACTTTTTTGGAAAAGCTATTTCTTTTAAAAATTCTGTCCAGAAGTATGTTTTTGGGTGGGAGAAAAATCCTTTTACTTATTGGGGTTAGAGTTTTCATATTTTAGCAGTCAATTGTTATAATCAAACATTGTGTGAACTACATATTTTATAAACTCTACAGCATTATTTTTCTTTTATTACAAAATATCTTTTAAGCTTTTGAATCCCCTGTCTGTTTTAATTGTGCTTTTGAGATCTTGGAGCATGTCTCCAATTTTTTTAACATTCTTTCCTGTTACCCAGTCAGAATGCAATTAAAGTAGTGTCAGAATTTTCTGTTTATGATAGCCCCCTGCCCCCCCCCCCCCAAAAAAAAAACAACAACAAAATCTAACCTTTGTTCTTTGATGATTATAGATATGATGTTGCATCTTTCCCTCATCTTTAAGATCTGCAAATTCTTAACTGTTTACTAGTGCTTATTTACCTTTCAGTGTGTGATTTTATAACTACAATATTTTACAGGTATGCTTTCAGCTGCTTTGGAGCCATACTTCAAGGCCCACATTCCTGATATCATGGTTATCCCAGTCAGCATTAGCTATGATCGTATTTTAGAAGAGTCATTGTATGCCTATGAATTGCTGGGTGTTCCAAAACCGAAAGAATCTACTTCTGTAAGTAACCTGTATCTCAGAAATTGATATTAATCTTCATTATATATATATATATATATAGCATGAGAGGCATGTGGCTGAAAATAAGCAACATTCAATAAATTAAAAACAAACATTGTTTTTCAGGGTTTGATAAAAGCAAGGAAAGTGCTGGAAGAAGACTTTGGTAATGTTCACATCCTCTTTGGGGAGCCAATCTCCATTCGGCAGTTTTCTGATGGCAGGGTGGACCGAAGCAAGCACAGCTTAGCACCAAGGTATTGTAAATGATGTGTACAGTATGTGCAACAGCACACATGAAAGATCCCTGATTTATGCTTCTTCAGGCCCATGCTGTTAGTCAAAACAATCCACAGGAATAAATTCTTTGCAAATGCTTTGCTTCAGAACATGAAGTTAATGATCATAAAGCGTTATCTTTTATTGTATTTAACTTTGAAACCATGAGCGCCTGTCTTTAACAAAATATAAATGCATCCTTTGAATGCAGGTACATTGTCAGCCTCACCCAGGAAGAGCAAGAGATGATCCGAGTCTTTGGACACCACATCGTGTTGGTTCATCAACACAACATGGTCATCTCAGTGTGGTCTATGGTGGCTGCCATCCTGGTGCAAAGCCAGCAAGGTGTAACAGTGCGGCAAATGTTACGCGAGGTGGAGTGGGTGAAACGGCTGGCATCAAATCTTGGTGCCTATATTGACTGGCCTGGTGAGTTGGCAGATGGCTTGAGGATCAAGGTCAGATGTCGCCCGTTGATCTGACTAGTTTTATGGTAGCTTCAGTGGCCTTCGATCAGACTTCACCCCTTTTATCACCTGGCACCTTCACCACTCTATTATCAGCTTGCATGTGTTGAGTTAAAGATGGGAGACTGAGCTGTCTTCATTTATTTCTATGGGTTCTGCATTTACACACTCTAAAAGTACATCAGATAGGAGCATAAAAAAAATTGCTGGAAAAAAGTGATTTGGAATAGTGAATTTAAAAACTTCAGTACCATTTTAACTCTTTACAGTTCAGTCAAAATATGGATGGTCAAAAGACCATGTTTACTTTGGGGGATGGGGACGATATTCCCGTTGTAAAGATCTTTGGTTCTCCAAGAAGAATTTTTTTTATTTTTCCAGTCACAGTTTTTAAACAAAGAGTACAATTATAACTGTTAAAAAGTTAACGATTAGTAAATGGATGGATATTGCTCCAGAGAATCAAAAATCCCAAATGTGTATCAACTGAAGATCTTTGTCATTTTTGAAGGACATGAGCACAAGGAGGTTGTGGGTAGATAGCTATAGGGATAAACACGGGGTATGGTTGCAGTTTGAGTTGACAGTACCTGAACAAATATGAAAGGGAAGCATATGATTTCTGTTTTTGTCCATACAGTGAATGAATCTGCAGAAACTATGCTTCGTGCCAGCCTGGCTCTCCATCATAACATCATCAGCATCAACAATGATGATGTCATACAGCTGCAGGTTGCACCACCAATTGTTCGTGGAAATGCAGTGCAACAACATGTTGCAGTAATACAAACAGCTGCACAGCATGTTATGCTGTCAATGTATCGGAACCAGATCATCCATGTTTTTATCCGGCCGGCCATGATTGCGTTGTCCATCAACTCTTGCCGAGAGGAAGAATTGTCTTTAGGTATGCTTTCTTTTTTTCCTTCCTTTTTTCACTCATTTATCCAGTTATTCATAAGCTAATGACATCTAAGTACACTAAGAAAAACGTCATATTTGTCATTTAAAAAAAAAACTTTGTTTTGGGGCACTTTAAGGGAGCAAAACTTGTATGTGCCCTGTAATCAACTGCTGTCTAACAGAAGCACCTGACATAACTTTTCTTGGGAAGAACCAAAAATAATTTTTTTTTGTAAAGTAGAGGAAGTGCGGTTATAGAAGTATTTCATTGTTCTTGAATGTCTGGTCTGTTATGCCATGGTATCAATACTGTATTCTTTGGTTTGCAATGTATGAAAAGATGAAAACAAATGTTGAACTTTTCCCCCTTAACCAGATGCTCTGTACCAGAAGTATGTTTTCCTGGAAAATTTGCTTTGCCGAGATTTTGTTTTTGTGCCAGACAATACAAAAAAGGTGAGATATATAACATTACCTGATGAGCATTCACAAGGATATGACAGGCCTTATTTTTGTAATTAATTACCACACCTATTTCATATTGCTTTAATTTTCAGTGAAAGTTAAAACAACAGGGTTATTTGCTTTTTTTCATCCAAAATATAAGGAGAATAAGGAAGAAACCTTTATTATTTTACTCTATTGCTCATTCTGTAAATTACTTCTTTCTTGACAATTTTTTTTGACTGCAGTAAAAGTTAAATTAATTTTTTTAGGAGGGGGAGCTTTTTGTTGCTCATTAATTCATGCACTTACCTTTCTTTCATTCATTTATTTATTTTATTTATTTGTTGATTAAGTTGCTTTAGAAAACTAAAATTGGAATCAAGCTGTCTGCCCCTCATTCACCTCTTGCTTTTCTCCTCTGCAAGGACTTTGAACACACCCTTTCAACACTAGCTCACATTGGAGCCTTGGTACTGGAGGCAGGGGCTATCGCTGTCAAGAAATCTATTAACAAAACCATCACTTTTCTCAGCCACATGCTTGAACCATTTCTTATTGGATACTGGGTAAGTTGCAGATATGGGTGGAATCAAGTCAGCAATTCATGCGGCAGAATTAGTTGCTTGCCACTTTCAGGACAGCCTATTTTTATTTGGACCTGTTGGTTTTAAGGGAGGAGAAAGAATGTAAAACAATAATTTTCACTGTGTGGTTACAATTTGCAGGAAAGTAGTTTACATTCTTATGTTGCAGACATGTTTTGATCACCACACAGGTGTAATTAAAATCTAGTGGTAAATGATGTATATGTATATTGAGGGGAAGGTGTATTTGTGTGTGTCTGTGTTGAACATGTGTACAATGTGAATGCCTTCTTATCAAAATGGAAAAGCCGGGAAAGTGTTCTTAGTCATTCCAGAAACAACAAGCTGTAGAGCCAAACCTTCTTTCTGTCTTGCAGGTAATGTGCCAGTTTTTGCTGTCAAGCCGTTTACAGGTAAGTGCCAAGCCACTGGCCCGCACGCAGAAAACTCTGGTGAAAGAAATGCAAGCGCTGAGTGCTCGTCTCCTTCAGGAAGGTGTCATTCATCATTACGAAGTGCTGTCACTGGACATGGCCAACAACTGTTTGCATTCCCTGTATCACATGGGTGGTGTCAGCAAGGAAAAGAGGTTGCTTTTTTTTTTGCCTGGCTGTCTTACTGAGTTACTGAAACAGATTAATGACTAAAACATGCTTTTTACTGAATTACTGAGTACAGATCAGTGACTGATTAGAACATGCTTACTGAGTACAGATTAATTACTAGAACATTCTTCTTACTGAGTTTACTTACTGAGCACAGGTCCATGACTAGAACATGCTTTTTACTGAACACATATTTTGTAAATGAGAACATTTTTTTAGAAGTATGCAGCTGATGTATGTATTCAGGATGGAAATTTTTCATTAGTAGCAGATACTGTCGTTCATTTGCTATTTTGTTATCTTTCAGGGATGGGGTATTGTACATGTACCCAAATGTTGCACAGTTATCCACTATTACAGAAACAATTGGTAAGTTTTATTGGCTGGTTGAGTGTAGCATGCCCATAGTAACAGGTGCATACACAGAAATATACATGCCGTGTACATATAGTAACAGGTGCATACACAAATGTCGATGCTCATGCACACACTCACGTGTACTCAATGCATGCTTACATATGAAGTTTCTGCTAAATGCTATCATCAGGGTCATCGTTTAGAGATCAGCCGATACATTTATCTTAGATTTTCTCCTTAAATAATTCATGTGTTGCCAAGTTAGCCTAGTTTCACCTCAGGAGATATTTTGCTTCAAACGGTCAAAAGTTTCATTTATTATTTATTATTATTTGGTAATTAGTCATTCAATATTTTTTGTTTATTTTTATTAATTATATATATATATATATATGACAGCTTACTGCAGGATTGATTTCTAAACAGACACTTCAGGTAAAGTCTTTATCAGTTGTGTTTCTCACATGGAGCTACAATAATACATTTAATTAGGCATGAAAATGCTAATAAAATATGGTTGGGGGACTGTGGTATTTCTTTTAGCCTTCTTGTAGATGGTTGGGGGCATGGTTTTGTTACAGGAATCAAATTGGGCACCTATCAGTTCTAAAGTGAAAGGTTTTTTCCCCTTCCTTCAGGTAAATACATCGATGTTCCCCCATTGCCAGCAGTCAGCATCGATCTTCACACCAAAACCATTACAGTCAATGCTAAGCTGTAGACATTTTCTGCAGCTGGCTTTTTTTCCACATATCATTCCACACTTATTTGAGAAGAGGAGACTGCAGTTCAGTAATTTCCCTGTGGTTCTCATGGAGCATCAAGATGTGATGTCACAATCTTTTGGATTCAGGGGAAGATGTTACAATAGGCCTCAGAAGCAAAATGTAACAATGTAGAAAGTGTTGCATATGACTACAGACATGTCAGGTTGTTCTCAGTAAAATTAACAACCTTGTGTAAAACAAAAAAGGAAAAAAGGAGTGATGGTGATGTCAGAAGTATAACTTTAATGTAAACATTTTTCCCTGGACCCTCAGGATACTATGTGCAATGATTCACCTCCCCAATTATCACAACTATCACCTCTTTATCAGATTTTTATCTGACCAGCAATTGAGTGTGCTGTTCAAATCTCACTTATCTTCCTGTCCTAGACTTTGAGCAGGCAAGTCCCATGTCAAATGGTATTGTTTCAACAGAAATGTCAGGTGCTTAAACTAGATGTTTATTGTTGAAAGTGGGCCTTTATTTTAACCTTTCTCATTTCTCTTTTTTTATTTATTTATTTTTTTTTAGGAGGGGACATATTTTGTCACAGAACATGTCCCAGGTTTGCTGTATTTGGCAAGTCTCCCAGATGCAAAGCACGAGTGCAGTATTTTGTCTTTTAAGATAAAGGAATGATCGTTTGTTACTTTCCTATTAATTTCCAATGCATTTCATTGTTAAGTCATAGAGAGTCGGTGCTTCCAGAGGATGGTGGATTCACAAAATTGTACATTTTGCAGGTGATGAGAATTGATAAATCCCTTTCATCTGTTTCCTTTTTAATCACATCATATTTTTCTATGCATATCTGTAATGTATTCATTTAAAGTACTTTGAAAATGATGTTTTTCATGTGCTTCTTGTGTTCTTTGTGTTGGGTTGCCAAAAACACTTATGTTAATGACTTCATGCTCGTGCAGCCAGCCCCTGATCTTTCCCTTTCTCTAGTCAGCGTAGCTTGCTCGTAAGCACTAGACGCTTAAAATATGTGGGAAGTATTTCTTCAAAAAAGGGAATCAAATCTTCAAGTTTACTCCCCCCCCCCCAGTTTTCTGGATGTCCATTTGGTGCTCATTGTTCACCACTCAGTTTGATGGCTGCATGAACAGCCATTTTCATGAACAACGCCAACAAGATATTAGTACACAACACTGTTATGTCGATCTTTAATTTTTATGGCTGTCGTGCTTAGCTTGCAGCAGCATCTTGAACTTTTATACAGCATGGAAGGTAAATGATGAACCTTTCATGTGAAGTGCTTTGAGAGAACAATCTTGTTGTCAGTTTCTTGCAGCTAACATAACTGCATGGTATTCAAACTACATTTTTAATCATATTTTTCAAATCTGATATGTTTGATAGTTTGAAATCACTCCCAAATCATGGTAGTGAATGTCATTTCCTTCTTAAGTCAGTGACTGATAGGTACCTGCTACCCCATCAACTATATACTGCATAAAAAAACATGTCTGTTAGCTTATGGATCCAACAGCTAAGGACAGTGGTTTCTTGAGGACACCATTTAGTCCACTTCTCAAAGGGTTGGAGCATTAAGGCCTCCTGTTCTTTCCTGGCAGAAGTAAATGTAGGATTTTAAGTTGAAGAGTCATTCATGGTGCTGCATCATCTTGTTATTGATTGTTTCATGGCTCTTAACTGTTATTTAAAATGTTTATTACTAAATAAAATCATCAGAGTGATTTTTAATAAATAAATAGCCATGTATCAGCTGTTTATAAATGTTTTAAAATGATGGTATTGTGATGTACCTGTTTTAGTAGTCCTGCTTGTTGAAGATAACGTGAATTGTATAACTTTTTTTCAATGAAGATTTACACATTTTAGAGGTAGAAGTCACCTTGGAGTAGCTTGTGTTCTTTGTGTTAAATGTTCTTAAGAATACAGGTCCTTATTTCTTTCACAAAATCTCAGTACTAAGCTGTGAAATACAGTACTAGGACTAAAAAGTGCCAAGAATACATGCAAAAAAATACCAGTAATGGTTACCTTTATTTTCAACTGTGTACCTCACAGTAAAAATTGGCTTATTTTCTTTTGCTCAGAAAAAGGGGAAATGAAAATGGCATTTTGAAATTAAGGTAGCAACAATTACAGTTGTACAAGTAGTGTACCACTTTATTTGTACATGCTGTTCGTACTGTTGGTGGCATGAATGCCACAAACTAAATTGCAGGTGCTGCCTCTACATTTAATGCAATAAAAGTGGTGAGGTTTATGTTCATCTTTACTCGCCTTTTAAGACTGTTCAGTACAACTCCTATAAATTTTACTGTTTAAAAACCACACTTGCTAAATCTAAGTGGACAGGCTAACCTTTAAAGCTAAGGACATAACAGCACAGGTTCCAGCTGTGTCTGAATGCATTTTTATTACTGATTCTGATCACAGAAAGGTAGTGCATTTACATATTTACATATCCATGTATCTTTACCATTAGTATGTATCCAAGTAAGTCAGATAAGGTGTAAGCTGCAGGCAAATGTTCAAAACAAAATCATCTTTGACTGCATTTACAATTTCTGCATACAACAGTTTGTCAAACTGTCTGAAGGTAGCAAAGACATTCATTCATCTTCTTTCTCCTTGTCTCCCTTCCCTCCCTGTTTCTCCACTCTTCCAAACACAACCAAAAAAAAACAGAAATAACACATGGCATATTGTCAACAAGCTGAAGTAAACTGACGCAGTAAAAATATTTTAAACCATGGTACATATACAACTCATAAGTTATTTGCTAGAAAAACACATTTTCATATGTAATATCAAATTTTCTTTCTTGAGACTTGCCTGAAGACATGACCATAGGAGATCACAAGCTCCCTTTGCTCTGTACCCATCAAAAATTGACTCATTTACAGCATTAAAGCAGTCATTACAGACGCTTGTGACAGGCTTTTTCTGCAGGCCTGCCATTTGCTTCATGTGTGCACTCACAGTGTGTGGCGATATCACCTGCTCTAGCCTTACTAGTGAGGCTTTATCAATCTGCTGTCAGCGATCTGACTTTACTTTTGGAAAGTTCTTTTAAGAGCATTGCCATGCACTTTACTTCTCTAACACTTTTAGGCCCAGTCTTGGTGGCGCCACAGGCCACATCTTGATACACAGGTGGGCTGTTTTCTTTCTCTCCCCCCATCATTTCTCCTATGGTGATGGTCAAAGAAGAACCTTTTTTTTTTTGTAAATTCTCTTTTTTGAGACTACAAGATGACGACGTTAAGGCCCTACCAATCTCCCTGCTGTTTAGTCAGGCGGAGTGTTGGTGAAAAAAAAAATGCTGCACTGGATTGACTGTCACCTCTGTAACTGTCCACCTCACCAGAGGAGTACCTGGCATGCCAGGCACATGCTAGCTCACTGTCAGGGGTCAACTTTTGTTGGCTAAGGAGAAAAGATCTCTGATAGTTAATGCCATCTGGTAAGTTCAAAGATGAAAGCCACATTAATTAAGAAATAAGTCTTAGCAGGTCACTCAATAAATGTCACTCTAAATCAGATCCCTATAAAATGGTTACAAGAGCGTTGACCTACTTAGTTTTGGGTTTTTTTGGCATTTTAGGTTTGTTCAGTGTAAATTATACAAGACAATTCAAACTGAAATGTTGAAAAAATGTATGCAGAGTAAAATCTGTCTTTATTTCAATACCTGTTTCAATTTTTTTTTCCATTTCTGTGCCATTGTACTGTTTAATCCCCAAGTAAGCATTACATAGCTGGAACTTAGTGCACAAAAGCACTGCTGTTGCAAAATTAAAACTAGCAGATGCAAGGTCATATGAACTATCACATATAGCACATCTTTTCAATGCAACCATTTTTCTGGTCCGTTTTATGTGACCTCCATCACTCCCTCCCTTTTCCTCTGAGAAAAAAAATCTTTAACTGAATAGGAAAATAAGAAAAGATCTGTTAGATGCTGTAAACAATGCCTAGACATTCCACTAATCTGAATAACCTTGCTACCAGTCCAACTCTCTGGGTATTGTTTCAATTTTTTGTTTTGGGGGGGGGGGCATGTTGCCTTATACATTGATAAACTAAATTTCAGGGGCTCAGATACAGAGTGTGCACATCGCTTAACATTTGGAAGCATGACTCAAATCTGACACCCACAATTTAACATTCATGCAATTCTACATGCAATTAACAATTCATGTACTAAATGGCATTCTTTGTGATTTTTACACCCTGTATAATTAATCTGTATAATTTTAACTGTAGTCATTTTGAAAGCAATTACTTGAGCAACAAGCTGTTAAAATAAGTTTTACACAGCTGGATGCTGAACTCTACAATATGTAGCCAACATATTTGTTTTGATTAAAATGGCTGCATAGTGAAGGTGAACATAATGAATCTAAGTATGCTTAGATGTTAACAACTACAACACAAGCAATGTTTGATGATTTGTAAAAACTGAATTACCAAACAATGTAAACGTCTTGCAAACATCATTGAAATGGAGGTGGACTGAAGAAAATTAGAAGTACTTGAAGGAACTGCTGTGTCTTAATTTAATAATTGATATTATTTACTCAATACATTATTAAAAACAAACAGCATTCAACAAAATAATAGAGTAATGATCACATATTCAAGTATAAGTACAGGGTGCCCAAGATATGCTGTTCACATGCTGTTGATTCATGCTCAGGATTTTAAAGGGTCCATTTTCTTAGAGCAGTGTGTTATCAGCAGTTTTACAGAGGTGTTGTCCTGGATTAAAAACTCTACAATAAATAATGAGCAGACAACAGTTGATATTCTGTGGGTGGCTGAGGGAAAGGGGAGGATAACTGCAATGTTCTCGATGTTGCACAGGGCAAGAAAAAGCTTAATTCTCTCTCTCTCTTCCATCAAAGCTTATGCCAATCCTAAAACATTTATATAAACATATTCATTTCATATTTCAAAGACCACACCAAACAACTGTTTTCATGCTGATGAGTCTGGCAAATTTCAGCAGGAAACAAAATTATAAAACTTCAAAGTAACAGCAGGTCATCACTAAAGGTGGAATGTTAGTACCTCTGTACTTTCTTAAAAGAGAGTGCAAAGAGCAAAACAAATAGTCTAATTTCTCTTTCAAATTAGCTGAAGAGCACTGATAAAAAATTCTTTTCCACTGCTTCAACAGGAAAATAAATATAACCCT
Source organism: Marisa cornuarietis (assembly GCA_004794655.1). Taxonomy (NCBI): domain Eukaryota; kingdom Metazoa; phylum Mollusca; class Gastropoda; order Architaenioglossa; family Ampullariidae; genus Marisa; species Marisa cornuarietis. The sequence continues at coordinate 9,567,630 of SMMW01000046.1, read as the reverse complement.
GGCAGACACCACCCAAGCCACCAAATATTTTATCATACTGAATGTAAAATTATAATCATATAAGACTGAAAAGTTTAATGATCACAGTTCATTAAAAACTTAGAGAATACTTTTTAAACAACAATTGAGTATCTGAACCCAGCAAAATAACCCTAATGTCCACAGCAAGGGTGGCAACAAATGGTTACTTTGTTCATGGTCATCTAACAGTTGTTTGATTTCACACTGACATCCAACAAATGAAAAAAAAGTGTGTTGCTCATGAATGACTGGGAAAACTGTGCTGCAGATGTGCAGGGACATTGAACTATGCAGCAAACTGTGGCATTATTAGAGGCTGCATAGGAAGGCAAGTATGAGTGGCAATCTTTCAATCAAACAACCATGCATATTTACACGTAAATTTAAAACCATAAACATTTCTTAACCTGTCACAAGTTTCAACAGCTACCATCAGAAGCTCCAATACACCCTCATCTGCATGTGAAAGATCTGTAAAATCTAAACAGTTTATTTGTGTAACTGGTTTGAACTTAAAAAGACATCGTGATGCAACCTTTTTCTTAGGATCTTGAGTAGTACTTGCCTTCTTTAACCTGTTTCCAGCATGTGCCATTTGCAAATTTCATGTCACTCTGCTTGATATACTTGTATGGCTGAACAACTGAGGCCACTAAACAGTAACATGACACTAATAAACATAAGCAGTGTACACTTACTGACTTCTGGTACAGTTGCCAAAATGCACACTGTGTATGTTTCCCACTGGAGGTATGGCGCTCTCTTTACTAGTACTACATTTTGTTTATTTTATGCTGATATGTAATTTTTCAAAGATCTGATGTCTGCTGCTTGAAGTCTATGCAAAGAGACAAAAGTTCACGAATATGTTGAGGCTTATCCAAGTGGTGCTTGTGTTTTGAAATTAACAATGACACCAACACTTGATAATTCAAAGTTTTCATAATCTGGCTGTGTGAAAGCCCTGATCAAACTCCCAGATTCAAAGAGAAACTCAAATCTTGCAAAAGGTGCCAAGTATATGAGACATATCAACAACTAGGAGTGTTAGCAATACTGACATAGTTTTCAACTTCACCTACTTGAAAAGCATATATACTTTAACCAGGTACATCACAAAAAATCACGACAAGATTTCATAATTCAGCAGTTTTCTCCAGAATTACAAGTTTTCTGAGGATAAGTTTTAGCTTGAAACAGCCTAATAACCATTTCTGCATGCAAAGCTCACTTCTCACTTTTGGGCTAGTTCTGATCAAAACATGAATGAGCATGAACCAGTCTGGGATTTTTTTGGCATTGTGCAATATTTTATGATTCAGTAAGTCATTTTGAGATGCTTTTAACTATTAAAGCATACTTTCCATATATTATAAGAACAATTTAATAATGCACAACTGAGTATATTTCACGTAAATCATCACCAAGTAAAAAATATTTGTATAAGCAGGCATGATTTACAAAGGGCATGAAAAGTTCCTTACTGTTGTTCCTGAGCATCAGTGCATGTCTATCACATGTTGGCAGCCTACTAAACTTAGAGCCTGTCTAGGTCTCTGCTTTAACTAATCCTTTTGCCTGTTTTTTTTTTTGTGTGATGAATTTTAGTAGAAAAAGTACTAACTCTATCAAGCCTCCCTGCAAGCTGTAGTTTATGAGAAACATTTTTATTAAGCAATATTAGCAACTCCTTCCCCACTTCTCTCTCTCCTCTCTGCCTTCCACCTGCAGGTCCCTTGTCGCAGCAAGCCACTTTAGTTGGCTGCCGGCCAAATACTTTTCCATCTTTCTTACATTTCTCTCCAGCCCGTTGTAAGTTATGGAAACTGATTATGCAATGTCTCTCTTGCAAGTGTACACTGGAGAAAACCTGCTATTTGACATTTTTCAGTAAAGGTAAGGTAAAGGTCATCCCCTAACCTTTTCAGGTCTTTAGGGAGTAAAGTGTTTTTCTAGGGGCCCAGCTTTATGTGAGGGCAGTGCCCATCTCTTCCTCACTGCCTTACCTTTCCCAACCCTCTATGAAGTCAGGTACCCATTCTTGCCACCTGGTTTGAAGTGGGGGGAAGTCTACTTGGGTATCGAACCAGCGTATCTCTGGATGTCTCATGTGATATTTGGAACACTGGATGTCTCATGTGATATCTGGAAGGATATCAAGATGTTTTTGAAAGATGTTATGGCAAACCTCAACATGCTTATGTCTTAAGAAAAGTTTGGCCGCTGTTCTTTCTCTTTCTCTGAACCCAGTGTCTGGAATGCTTTGCCACCATTCACTTCTCACACATACTGCCTTTCATGCTTTCAAGTCTGGCCTTAAGACCCCCCTTTTCCAACAATACTTTTAAGCAGCTGGTGCCTTTTTCTTCTCTCTTTTCATAACTTCCACTCCTGATTGCATGCCCTATCTCGCTGTATGTGCCTTTTTGTATGTGCTGTGAATGTGTGATGTGTGTGACAAAGATATTGTTAACCGATTATGTAAAAGCACATTGAGGTTCCTGCTGGCAGTTTTTATTACTTTTATTGTACACGTGTGTACATATGTGTGTGGAGAGAGAACATCTATGCACACCTTTCTTATCTTTTTTTTTCTTTCTTTCTGGTGTATCTGAAGAAAGAGCAATCCTGGTGGTGCAGAATACTCCTGAATTCATGTTGAAGAAGAAGGGATAGTTGACTTTGGACCAACCTAGAGCATTGTCGGGAACAGATGAAAAAACATTCTTGGTACTGAACAACAATGCAACAAGTAGTTCTTGAGAGAACTGACAGGGAAGGGAATATACACAGAGCTTCCTTTCAGCTGAAAATTGGTACATTCACAAACTCTTCCTCCTTCTGCTTTTCATCACTTGTGTTGGACCCAACATGTGCATTTCGCACTACACTCACAACACTACATTTGCACTCCATGGGCAGCATGTTGAGAATACAGCAAGCTCATTTCTACGCTGCATTCAGAACCTCTGCACTTCAGAGGGAGTACACAGAGAATAAAGCAAAAATATGTCACAAACAAGACACTGTTGGGTTCCAAATGCACAGCTATTCTGAGATAATAATTCTCAATGTTACTTGTACTGATTATAGTGGAATGATGTTATTGTGACCTTGCGCTGACAGCACAGGCATGGCTCTGAATTAGCCATCTTTCTAGTCTTGCACAAATCCTGAAGCTCTGTTATCCAACCAAGTCACAATGTATAGGATGTAATCCATCGGTGGTCCAACTACAGAAGCTGGTCACCTTGGTTGCAACCTTCTGCTGGATTGCTGATATATCAACAGCTTTTGGTTGCTGTAAATAAGAGCCAGAACATGTTTGAAATCCACGTGCTGCAAGAGTAAAGTTGTAGCACCCAGCACCATTGTCCAGCCACAGCTTGTCTCCTTTTGGCAAGTATCATTCAACACTGAACAATACCACACCTGAATGTGCTCAGCAAATGTCAATGAGGAAAAATAATCAGATTTTGTAAAACCTTTCCACAAGTAAACAAGTCCACATTTTGAGAGTCCACAGCAATGACACTCCTCTCTCCTCATGAGCAAATGTGGTAAAATGGCCACAGAAAGAAAAACACTTTTCACTCTAGCTTGTTCCTTGCCATCCTGTTCCTCATAATCATCATTGCCGAACATCTTTACCCCTCCTTTCTTGCAGGAAAAAGATATGATGAGAAAAACTGGGAAGCATCTGACATTCGTGTCAGTCACTCCTTTCCTTTATTTTGGAGGAGAGCAATTTTGCTCTTTAGTTTGAAGGAGCAAATGATTATTCAACTGCTGCAAAAGTCTGAAAATAATCCATGATTGAGCAGGCAAATCAGACCATCCCAAATCCTTGATTCCCCTCATTGATGGCTGTAAGAAGATTTTTGTGGAACTGCTCGATGTTGTCACAGTTTGGCAGACATAGCTGGTTGAAACTGGAGAAAAAGACAATTTGAAATGAGCCAAATGTTAAAAACCATCACACAAGAAAACACAGTTGCACAGAGAAGTATCCTAGCTGAGCTAGAGGTAAGACAAAGGCCATACAAGGTTAACCATTTTGCTCCTTGTGAGATAGAAAAAACATAAACATAGCTAAATCACATTCATATGATTTGAGAGAAAAACTGCAATGTTAATGAGGGAAAGATTAAGGAATGAAGGCAAGAAAAAGTGCTAGTACAAATACTCTCATCCTACTACCCCCAACTTTCTCTCTCACACATACACTACACACACACACACACAAACAGAAAAATGCCCTCAAACCAATTTATGATCCTCAAATCACAAAATTATGGCTATATTTGCTAAAATTCTTTTCAAATACACATTCAAGTGTAAAAGCACTAAATGGTAAAGTAAAAAAACTATATTCTACATCTCCACAAATAACAGCAGAATAGCAAATCATAAAGTGTTTGCAGTAAAAAAAGAAGGAAAAGAAACATTAGGCAGAAGAGAAAAAAAAATCAAGTAACGAAAAGATAAATTTTACCAGGTATGTGCAATGGGCAAAGCGTTATGGCGGTGGTATGGACTAAGTTGCACTTTTGGGTTTAGCTCCCCAAAGCCGCCAGGAGGCAACTGGGAAGATCCTGTCGTAAACTGCAGTAGCCGTGCCATCTGCTCTTCAGTGAATCCTGCCACCACAGTCCAGAACCAATCCAGTACCTGCACACAAGAAAACACAGTTGCACAGAGAAGTATCCTAGCTGAGCTAGAGGTAAGACAAAGGCCATACAAGGTTAACCATTTTGCTCCTTGTGAGAATGTAAAATGTCATTTGGCTCCTTTTCAAAGAACTAGTGGATGTTTGCTGTAGCGTGTGCAGACCATTAGACTCTCCTTTCACATTGACCAAGGTTAAAAAAAACCATGGGATAATTAAGAAAGCCAGAAGATGAAAAGTCATATTACAGTGAAATATCTTACTTTGTTGAATGTTGGTGATGGATCTGTAACTGTGTGGTGGATTTTAAAATCAGCCAGACTGTAGGTGCCCATCCCACACATCAGCAACTGCAACACGTGAACTCAATTACAGTCTACCTTCCTTCACTCTGAACAGATCAATGTGGGGGGAAAAATGAAAAATACAACAGAAATACCTCACTTTTTTTTTAAAAAAGTATCTAGGCAACCAGTCCTTCAGAAGCAAAGCCAAGACAGACTGAATTCTGTGGCACTAAACATAGTGTTCAACCCACCTCAAGTTCATTCTCATCAAAGATGCTGAGCAGATTGTCAGGTATTAGTTCATTTAGGCCTTTGAGAAAGTTCTCCACTTCATCTTTGACACAGGTGGCCAGATGATACTGGGCCAGGTGATCCAGATATTGCAGCTTGTTTTTGTTAGTTACTCTGATGTTGCTACCACCTGGCATCAAGTCTACCGTCTGGAAGGAGAATGTACACCCTAACCAATCTGACTTTTGTCTGTGCACCAAATCTTTCTTACTCTGTCATCCTACACATGCACACCCATGTGCAAGAACTCGCCTTTCTCTCTCTTTAAAACATGTATGCTCATATGTCCACACACACTTGCACAGACACACACATACTTACCCAGTATTTCTTTACTCTCAATAAATTTAGGTAATTTTATCAAAAGTTCTGATAGATTCATCTGTTGGATCAGATTGAGTGTTGGTGTAAATTAAAAGAAAAAGAGAGAGAAACTGTGTATGTGCATGCATGTACATGTGCATGCATATGTGTTCAACTGTGAAAGGTCTCCTATCCACTCCTGTCAAAATGTCACCTTTATGCCTGTAGTATTCTGTACACACCTATATGCCTGTAGTATTCTGTACACAGTCATATGCCTGGGGTATTATGTATGCACTTATATCCCTGTGGTATCATGTATGCATCTATGTGCATATGGTATTCTATACACACCTATATGCCTGTGATATTTGGTACACACCTATATGTCTATGGAATTCTGTACACACCCGAATGCCTGTGGTATTCTGCACACATCTATATGGTATATACCTGTGGTATTCTGTACACACTTACTCTGACAAGTTGTCCCCTTTCATTGTACTCCTCCTCTGAAAATGTCAGTTCCATGTCCTCCATGTTTTCGATGTCATTGTCCTCAATAAACTTTATTTTTGTTTTGTACAGTTCTGGGTTGTCTGTCTCAAAGTACTGCAATGCAGTTCAAAGGAAGCTGTAGACTCATTATTTTCCCACCCTATTTCTTGTAACATCTATATTTCTCCTATGGTAATTAGCTCATGATTTATGTCTGTAATAGTAATGAAGATACTAAAGCAGACTGGAAGAAATCTGGATATACCTAGAATTTAAGGATTGAATGTGAGTACCAGAATATAGATGGTAAGTAACAGTTCAAAACGAACAGCATACAAACTAGTGTTAAGGAAGTAAAGAATGGAATGTATATCCTACAAATCTTTAATTATTATTGCACAACTTTATTTTCACAAAAGTGTAATATAAGTCTCAAAGCACCCTATGACCATAAGACAAGGAACATCCGTCACTCAGTCCTCAACAACAATTCAAACAAAGTAAACCCACCCATCACTCTATAGAATGCTTTAAATGTTGCAGCTGATAAAAAAAACCTCCACAAATCTTGAGCTGTTCAGCTGTTTAAGGATGTGTACTTTTAATAAATTACTGACCTTGTAGTTGACTCTCAGCCCTATCAGCTGGGCCAAAAATGAGCGAGAGAACCTGGCTTTGACAAGTTCTCTGTAAGGCCGCCCTAGAGATGATTCATATAGACATTTTCCTACTATCTTGCCAGCGAATTCATACATTTTCAGCTGAAGCTCTTGTGATCGCTTTGGATTTGGGTGAACCTGTCAGAAGAATATATTGCCAGGCATGCAGAAGCAGAATTAACTTTCAGCATAAATGAAAGTAGAGGGTGGGGGGTGACCCATATATCTCAAAAGGGAAATAGTTCAGCCTACTGATTTGAATTCAGATCATGTAAGCTGTCCTTAACTATAAGCTGTAACCTCCCACTGACTTTAATGTATATCATATATGGTATCCTTAACTGCAAGCTGTAACCTTTCAAGTTTTTTAATTGAGATTATCTCATGTTCAATAGATCCTACAGAAACAAAAGCCTACTGTCATTGCCTGAGTTCAGACTAGGGCAGAACTGTTATTATTCGAAAATGTGCATTCTTTGGATACCATCTTTATAATACTAATTTTTCTTGATTTACTGAAATTTAATTATGAGCAAATAATGATGGAAGGAAAATTTGTGGTGTCAGAAAACATCTCAAAAATACTTATTGTTTTAAAATGATATGGCACTTAACTGCTTAAATATCAAGATATACTGCAGTGACCTCCCTAAAGGTGTATTCTTCAAAATATTGTCAGAACATATGATGTGGATCACTGCACAAATCACACAAGCATGCAAATGCAGGCAAATGTATACTTAGTTCACTTTCTCACCACCCACTTCCCTCTTCCCACACACATTCCTACATATTAATATAAGCACACACACACACACACTCTTTCTTGAAGGGGCATGGAATTACATATGAAAAAAGCTAAGAAATTTTCAAGCAAAAGGCTTTCAAATAAGATCAGCTCTCAGAAATTTATAATAATTGAAAGCAGAATTACACACATCACTCACCAAAGCTTGGGGGGAATTGGAAAAGCGCATGAAGAGGCCAGAGCGGGAAGGGTCAAACAACTCCGTGCAAAGCAGCTCAAACCACTCACGTCGTAGACCACCCCAGTCAAGACCTTCCTCTCCTACAAATGACACCTCCAGCAGACGGCACCAGTCCCCCAAATCAAAGTGCTTCGTCAGCTTGTAGGACTGCAATACAACCAATGCCTTGACTAATCACAAGTGTGTTCAGTGTCTCTCAGTGGATTAACAATGGACAGGTTGGTTTATATGCAAGAAAAGTTGCTTGGAAACAAAATGATCACATGAGCCACTGGTTTTTCAAATTATAAATATATCATGGACAAATTTAGTAAATTTCCAGAGAAATACATATGAACAAGATGAAAATATATAGTTTTAACACAGTGACATAAAAATAGGACTAGAGATACCCCGCAGCATAAAACAGTATACTGAATGCATTAACTTTTGATGAATTCAATTTGTGGCTTAAGACAAAATAATGAAGAATTTAAAATGAACTTTAAAATAATTCTAAAACACTCATAAATATTTAAGGAGCTGTGAAACCAATCAAAACATCAAGTAATACATAATAAACTTAAAAAATATGAATACACTGAGGAAAATGACGAAGCAAGACCTACAATGCTCACAAGAAACAAGAAAATAAATCATTAACTTTGATTTTTAAAAAATGATAAAAAAAACCTTCCTTACATGGTGCAAAAGCTTTGAACGGTCAACCTTGAGAGGAAGAGGAGTATGTGCCCTCTTAGAGTGCAGGTCCCGTACTTCTTGGTTAAAGAATGCCTGCTTGTCATGGAATGTTTCTGAGCCACCTATCAATCAATGTGTCCATTGACCAATAAAAGAATAATCACTCAGAATAAATCAAATCTACAGAATAGCAATTCATTTGGTAAAAAGTAATTATGAATGACATTCACAATCAAATATATTTTATGCTCCCACAATAGCAATATTGAACGAAAAACTAGATTTTGAATGAATACTAAAATCTCTCAGAATCTTATGTACATGAACACAAATCATGCATGTATTATTAACTTTCTGTTGCTGCACTGATCTGCTTTACATGGCTAACTTGTAGCCAGATCATTGATTAATCATGGCTCCTAAAGCCCTAGTGTCAATCAGTCCATTCCTCTTTGTTGTTTCAGGGAAGAGGACGGAAGTTCCCAAGGAAAAATTTCACTAAAAATAAGAGCTTTTACTCGTTGGGTGAACTACCAAATGTAATATCTTTTTTCATTTACTATACACCTGCACAGCCAACTTTGGAATGCACAATGCAAACACCAAACAAACAAACAAACATCCAGACATGCATATATGCATGTGAATGCATGCACTTGCATGAACATGAACACACACACCCACGTGCATGCTCTCTCTCTCTCTCTAGCTTTTTTTCTTTCATTACCAATGCTCTGCAGCAGGAAGCAGGAAAAGGTAGCAGCTATTGTATTTCGGTCTTTAGAGGCTAGCATAAGCGGGGGCTGTGCTCCATCGTCTATAGTAAAACTGGGAGCCCCCACCTGTCTGTTGAAGCCATTGAAGTAAAACTGCAAAGATACCAGCAAAGCTTGCAAAACAGGATAGAAACTAACTTTCTTTATAACAGTAGTTCTTTGTGCAGCTTTGAAGCAGAGGCATCACTGCATCAAACTTACTGCAGACAAAACTGGACAAGGACAAAGAAAGGGTCTATACTGCTGATTGCTAAAAATAATGGCAACTAAAAGCTCCTTATTTGTGGTAACATGTGTTGTTCCCAGCAACCAAAATGCTTACCTAACTTGCATAAAAATTCAGCTCAAATAAAATATAAAAACACATCCCAAAGTTATCAATAATGTCATAAGCTGTGATAAATCTGACAGAAATTCTATACATAGCCGAGAAATTTGTAACTGTGTATGATCAAAATCTGATAATATGTTTGTACTTGCTTACCTTTGTAGAAGGGCAGACTCTAAAAGTAAACAACTTCTTTGGGTAGATTTTTAAATAAAATTCTTTCAGGGTAATTTGCTGAAACAAATACAGAGGACTAAAATGAAAATAATTAATATAGGCTGGCAAGGAAATATTATCAATTTCAATTGGTATGTGCTTTACTGGGCATATTTATGTGTATGCATACATATATACAACACACACAAAATTATATACTGGCAGCATTAGTTTAATGGATGCCTTATTAAGTTCTCCTGGCATATATCACACAACTTCTTACCTTTGGTGAAATGTACAGGTAGACTTTCTTGGGCTTCTCAAGAGTTTCATTATTGCAGGCCAGGAGCCGCACCTCATAATACAGATTATGTCGCCGCTTCACGACATTCTTTTTCACCTTAGTCAGCTCCTCACCTGGAATTAATCAGTCAAAGAAAAAAATATTAAAATCACATTTCACATTGATTGTTCTAAGTCCTGTCTAGAAAGGAGAACATTTTTTTTACTCCTGATATAAGCTAGCTGAAAGAACAACTGTTCAAAATAGTTCCACAGTGAAAGCAACACTTTAATGATGTTGGACTAATCTAAAACAACAAAAACTTTGATTAACTTCAAAAAAAATGAAAAGAATGTCTTGTGCATGTTATGGTACAGTAAGAGCATGACTACTGTAATAAAGGTGAAAAAAAAAACCTTCAAGCACATCAAATATTGAAAATCTAATGTTAAACATTGTTCCCACAAAAGCTCTTAATGTAAGTGTGTCCAAAATCTGAAAGCACACAAATTATTCTAAGAAAAAGAGAACAAAGAGTTATTATTAGCTTGCTGCTTACTGTTCAGCACAAGAATGCTGAAGTCTCCATTTTTAAGTCTGATGTCTCCATATGACACTGTAGCTTGAAAGCAACCTTCTTTTTCCATCTGTATGTACATTGTTAGTTTTTTCTCCTGAACATTGTAGATTATTTGTGTGGTGGGTGTGTAGCGTATGTTAGTTCCTGCCTTCAAAGACCCAAAAAACAAACAAACAAACAAACAAATAAAATCCTTCAAATTTTAGTACTGATGAAGGATAGGATGAGTGGCAAAATGACAAATCTAAAATGAAAGACAAAAATCAGCATACAGAAATGGCCTGCAAATGTTCTATGACATTAATTCTCCTCAGCTACTAAACATTTTAACTTGTGTCACATGGAAAGCCAAGATGATAGTTATTACATTTCTTCTTGTTTAAACATCTGCATGCACTAACACACTTACACACATACACATTAAGGACCATTTACACCCAGCATACCACCCCTGATCCCAACACACACACACACACACACTCAGAAACAAAAAAACCAAGACCCCCAAAACCCTTCTCTCATACATCTACAAAAAAATCAAGACAAAAAACAAGAGGCCACCCTTCTCACAATTTCACACACACACACACACACACACACGCACACATTTACAAAAAACAGAAGACAAAAAAAACAAGAGGTATCCCTTTTTACACACACACACACACACAAATTAAATGCGTGCATCCTCTCACCCATATCAACCTTTCGTTCCTTTTAACATACTTCATAAACAGGAAGTACTGAAGTCCATTTAGTGAAGTTTCAGATAACTTTACTACAAGTAAATAGGCACATGAATACACATCTGATAGCTTGCTTACCTCTTCCACTCTGATTTTGAAAAAATATTTCTGGTCAGTGCGGTAAGCTGCCAGGTTGTTGAAGGAGTCCCTTGTTTCTATAGTGAGAGGATGGGAGGTACCTGCTGCACACACCACTGTGGAACTGTAGTTCATGAAGCCAGTCTTGCTGGCATCGATTGGACCTGTGGGAAAAGTATTCAAGTCACATGCATATTTATATCTCCCATTTGCAAGAATGTATTCAAATATCCAAAAGACATTCAGATACATGTTTACCATATGTTGATATGTGTAGCCATACTTGAACAAATTAAGACTGCTGTTGCTAATGCCAACTAACCTGGTTCAAAGGTCTTCTTGAAGGGACTGCCCTTGATGTGGTGTCCATCGATCATGACAGAAATGCTGTACTCGCCGGACTTGTGGACGGTGAAGGACACTCGGGCCACGTTAGCATTGCATGGCTCCTCGCTGCCCAGGTCAATCGTTGTGGCAACCTTGGCATTCTGGTGCAGGATCTCCACCAGCACATTGTCTGCCGTCGAGATCGGGTAGGGTGTGCCATTCTTCTGGAAAAACTAAACAAGCAGTCCCACTGTTGCTGTAGATGGATTGACTTGGCAAGGGGCTGTATTCTAAGATGATGAAGACTGTAAGCCTTCAATGTGATGAAGCTTCAGGTGAAAAGTGTGTCAGGAAAACACTGCTAAAGATTTGAGGCAGATGGTGGACAAAATGGCACACAGTAAGTACTTTGACAGGTGTAAAGTGGTGGTCAAATTTCAGGTAAGGCAGTAGGGGTTGAGGATAAACATGTAAAAGAGTGATTACATTTTATGATGATGACAGGCAGGATAAAGGCCATTTGTTTGCAAGGAGAATGCATTGTGGGTCTATTTGAGAAAGGAAGCAAAATGAGTGGTTGGGAAGGTTAAAGCATACTCTTAGCAACATAAGGTAAATCAGGTAAACCACGCTTAAGCCGGATGTGAGTAAAGTAGACACAAAGTGACAAAAGCTAACAACCAAATTTGCTTGTCCCCTTCAAAGATGGAAAAAAAAATAATTCCGCCCACCACCAGACCGCCATCTCCTGTTACCAACAGTGATATGATAATGGAAAGACGGACAAAAGAGTGAAATCAAGAGAGAAATAAGGAAAGGGTTTCTGCAGGAAGAGAAAACAAGATCATAAAACCATGCAGTGATCACTGGGGGGAGGGAAGAGCGAAAAGTGGGGCTTGCAGCGACTATTTCAAGATAAAAACAAAGAACATGAGAGTCCAAGGCTTGAGGTACACGTCACAATTAAGTGCAGCTGAATGGTGGGGTGGGACGGGGCAATTAGGCCCCCCCTCTCCCACCATGTGTCTGGGAGGTGGGGGTGACTTAGAGACGCGGCCCCGCTGGTGCTGACAGGAAACGAGGGCAAAGAGCGAAGATCAGTTAGTGACGCAATCGATGTCTCCGCAAACTAAGCGCTGTGAGACCCCGAGATCAAGAAACCGTTTCTTGCTTCTATCCCCCGCTGAGGGGAAAACGAAAGAGGAGTTGGGGTGGGGGTGGAGTGGGGGTGGAACAAACCTCTCTCTCCAGCAGAAATCAATAAAAAGTGGCGTGCAACCCTCCCCCGACCCCCTTTACCCCGTTTCCTGACTTGCTTTGTTCCGTTCCTTCCCAAAATGACTTTCTGCTCTTCACCGCGCGAGGGGTGGACGCTGGGCTGCCGTGCTGTCACGCAGCTTTCCTCCCGCCGGCAGCATGGCGGCGGGGGGGGGGGGGTTTCAGGGCAGCACAAACATGGACACGTGTCCACGTGGCTATAGATCTTTCGCACGTGTATTACTTGCGATCAAGCGTACACTATTAGTATCTAGATAGGCGCGTTCCTTCGATTTCATTATTGGTGCATGTTCGGCGACAAGAGATGGGGGCGAAGACGATGAGGAGCTGCAGTAGCTTAGCAGGGGGAGACGCACAACAGACGTTACTCGATCAGGCCTACGGAACGTGACAAGGAAGAAGACAAAGAGACATCTTCCAAAAACTTGAGTGAAAGAAGCGAGCATGCACCCCATTTCGTACATCATCAAAGGCGTTATACGAGAGAGAGAGAGAGAGTCAATACCTTCTAAAACTGTTCATTAAAAGATTTGACAATTTTTTATTGGGAGTAAGGGGGGGGGGCTGACTCTGAACTTTTATTGATTACTTCGTAAAAGCTTATTTTTAACTTAATTTCATGTAGGAAAGTTCTTGGTAAGATCTAAGACCATTGAGTAACGGTTTTTGATTATATGTCCAAGCTCCCTAAAAAAATGACGTCTACAAAAAAACTAAGCAGAAACTGTTCAAACTTTTAGACCCTACCCCTACTCAACTTTCTTCTGTTTAACATGTACACTAGCACGCAGGTCACATGAGTAGAATCCCGCTTTTGCGTGCGAAAACACGCGCGCGTCAGATTGTCTTCATGCCAATAACGAGCTATTTCGTCGGGTGATAGGAAAGAGGCAGAATTTCCTACACGAAGAAAAACCATTAAAATTCTTTTACCAACCGCTCATTGCATGTTCAGAAGGAAACGGCAACAATTTTGTTACTGGTGGTGCAAGCACTACTGCCAAAAACAAATCGAAATAAGCAAAAACAAACAGCTAAAACAAAAAAAGCTCGTTGGCCTGAATCTGCAAACGTTTTCGGTTTCTAATTTATAAACACGGACGTAATTAAGATTCTGCAAACTATTGAACAGCCAACGGGTATAACGCTCTTTAACTTACAAGAGTGATGTTGACATTGGATATCACCTATGACTCCTAAGCCCAATATTGCAACATATTTTCAAAAGGTGAGCTCGATGTTTTCGAGTCACAACGCTCAATAGGCACATTAATCGTCCCAACTCTTAAAATGTCATTTTGTCATTCATAACACACACTCAAATACTGCAGCTTTTCCATGTATAGTTTGGGACAAAATGAGAAAAAAATGTATCTTCTCTTTTCTGTTTTTAACTGCTGGTTAAACACAGAAACACACACACACACACACGACAAAATTCTAACAGAAACCTTAAAAAATTATTGATTTATAGTAGCACGGTAAATTTACAAAAACATTAGCGTTATCACTTAGGAATCACAATAAGGTCAGAGGTGGTGGTGATTGGGAACTGGGTTAGGGTTTATGTAATAAAATAAAACAAATGTCTACGGGATGAAAATAGTGGTTAGTGGGGTTGCAGCGACACACATCAGTGTGAACCTTAACCGTGTGAACATGGAAGAACACCGCCATGACACGGTGTGTGAAGGTCCCAGTCTGGGCCCAGCCCCAAAAGGGCGATTATACGGCTGGCTACTCAGTCGGAGGATTTCCTGGTTTATGGTCATTCCAACACTGTCAGTTGATACTCCTGCTGGGAGGCAGGACTGATGCAAACAACGGGGGCTATACAGATGGAGGAGCAGCTCAACTATCTGCTCCAGACAGTGCGAAAACCGGTTTTGTTCGCGCAGTGTGTTTGCGCGTCTGTCGGTGTTACCATCGAGAATGGCCGAGTCGCACACCATCAATCAATCGTGGAAAAAAAAGTTCTCGCGGTTCAAAATGTTGTGTACCATTGTACAGTACCAAGAGGACCAGATGCCTGGGCTTGTTTTATGGGTCTGCTCCATCTAGGCGTGAGTGATGAACAAGATGAGTGAAGGAGGCGCCGAGAACACCCCAGAAGCCGACGCGATGTTTCTTTCAAACAAGCGACTGTTTGCTGTCGCCGCTTTGAGGAAGATCCCATAAATACGATAAGTTAATACCTTTAAAAAAATTATTATTCCGCCCTTTCACAGCGAGAGACCACAAACACAAATGTATTTCTCTGATCACTTATGCTTACAACTGAGGGTACTAGACATACATGAGACTAATTTTATCGACACGCTTTTATTTAACTCACTCTGTCTGTCCGGCTGTAATCAATTTTTCACCCAATTCCCATCGTCCTAGAGGTCTGAAATTTTCACCAGTTACAATTTCCGGTGACAATACAACAATAAATCATTTCCAGCAGTCCACAAGTAGTAAAATAATTCTTTTTTAGTTTTATTTTTCAGAAAAGTAAAATTTCAACCAAAAATGTAACAATGCAAACTTGGTTCCGCTTCTGCATGCAATATTTCCTTCACTTGGATGATTGCAGTTAAAACAAAAAACAAAAAAAATCGATGAAAAAATTCAAAACGACTAAAATGTTTATAATAAGTAAAAAAAAGTATTTTCTTTTATTCGTATAACTTAAAACATAAAAGTGTGAGGGGCATCCTTAGAAAAAAAATATTTCCAAGAGTGCTCCTCACTTTTTTATATTTTAAAGCCCAACCCGAATGCTGAGCAAAAATCGCTGGAAACAGAGCACAAAGTATCACAAAAACATATTCCGGTGTTATTTTATGACAAAGAGGCACGAAAGATTTTATATTAATATTTTCTCTTAAGCACACCTGGATTTGTCGAGAAAACAGGAAGTGACGAAACGGAAGTATTTCTAAAAATAGCGCCGTCTGCACTAGCTGAAGTCGAAGAGAAAAGGATGGAATCCTCGGTAAAAGAAAACTGACCAGGACACATTTTGCTGTTGCTGAATGTTCTCTTCGACACTCAGAGGGAGTTTATGCTCATTAAGGAAATCCTAAAGATAATGGCAGCAAACGCCAGTGGATTAACTTTGTTCAGAGATGTGTACATACAGGTCTCTGCTTTGTTCAAAAGTGCAATGCGAACTTCGTCCCCACACCGTACTCGAGATTTTGCTCAAAACATTTCAAAATCGATTGTTATCCAGTCACTTATACAGTACAAGCAAGTCTTGGACTTTCAGTAAAACGAAGAAATCTTATTCCTACAGCAGTGCTTACTATACAAAAGCACGAGATGTTAAAACGAACTACGACTGCTGGTAGATCAAGCACCAGATATGCAACATCGACAGTTTCTACACCGTCTGGTCTACAAGTAACATCGTGTGACAGTCACAAACACAACATCATCAGTCATATCTTTATCTAGCATGCTAACAACTGACAGTGTGAGGGCACCATTGATGTGCCTGATCGAAACAGCTAAAAAAGAAAAAAAAAGAATTGAAGGTGATAAACATATTATAAGGAGCTTAAACGGAAACACGTGTGAGTATCAGTAAGTAAATAGAAAATTGTGCATGCAGCTGAATGAGGAATAGGTTTTCACATAGGTAAACATGTTTCAAACTATCATTATATTTATAATTGTAAAAAAAATCCTTATCAGCATTCAGTTGTAACTATTGTTGCCCATTAAATTGTGATCTGATTGAATGAATTCAGTTTGGACCATTTAATTATTTTTAAAATTCATTCGAAGCTTCTAAATAAAGCTCCAATCTGTAGGGCTGTATTCAAATTCAGCTGTTTTTGTTTTGTTTTAGTTTTTGGTTTGTTTTTTTTTTTGGGGGGGGGGTCGCTTCTTGAACGCGACAAGCTGAGCGATATTTCTTCATTTGACTTGAAGACATGCACACTCGCTGTTACTTCGATCGCGTAAGAGAACCTTCAGTACAGGAGAGTAATTTTTGTCCCGCCTTCCTAGTTGCAGGTGAGAATGCCGATGTTTGAAGGCTTATATCTTTAAATTAAACATAATTATGTACTCATATTTGGGGAATTATTATTTTAAAACGAACTTAACCCGATCATAAAGAAATAATGTTGCGCTCGGTTTGTCCTTTAAGTTATATGTATTAAAGAAAATCCCGAAACCAAAGGAAAAAAATTACCCTTTTTGTATTGTTCAAATAAAAGTGTGTTTTTAAAAATATTTTTGAACTTGTTTTATTTGACTTATTCATCTAAACACTAAATGCAGCTGTAATCTAATTATGTATGCACCAAACTCATTGGAAAGGTAGAAATTTAGAAAGTCCAAAGCATAATGTAGTTTATCAAAATTATTATAAGGCAGAGCAGATAATGTGAACATTCTGAGGCTGTTTTAGTCTCTGCTAGAAGAATAATCGAGGAGTAAGAAAAGTATAAAGAGCAAACAGGCGAGATTTAAGACAACAAACAATTCCTCTCTATTTTTCTACACTGGCACTATCATTTTTCAAAAACAATGTACATGGACCAGCAAGACTAGCGTAGATTCTGATTGCTGTGGAATTCTGATGTTTATGTTTTAGTTTTTATAATATTTTTAAAGTTCGAGATATTTTATATTAACGTGATGGTTGTCGATTGTGAGACAGGTCCACAACATTGAAAAAAGTCGTCTTTTTGTATTGACAAACAGCTCTGATGCTGCGCGGCCATTAAACGAAATACGATCGGCCTCCGGAGTGACAAGACTTTCAAGAAACGACACTGGAAGGCGGAATGACGCAATTATTAAAAAATAACCACAACTACACGAGCTAGACCCAGCTACATCTTCAGGGAATCAACTTCTGCAGTTACGAAATCCCTTTAAATCGCATGCACAGCATGCAGAACCGGAAAAGGATGACGGAAGATGGAGAAAATATTATTATTTTGCCTCCTCGACCTCCAGAACAGAGGAGTAGGTGGTGATGGTTGGAGGTGAGTGGGGTGCCGAAGGACAGTGCCGAAGTAACAGCGTTGTATGCCATCAAATGTTTTAGTCATTCATGTGATAGAAACATGCTGATCTTTCTTTAAATAACTTTGAGCGATATCGAGACAGGAGGACGACTGATGGACAAACAGACCGAAAGACAAACAAGGACAGACTACCTACCCGTATGCTAAAGGTCATGGCTCTCCCCACTGCCTGGGGTTCTGCCCAGTCCCAGTACACCTCGCAGAACTGTGGCGCTGGGTAGCGGCCGGTGAAGAGTTTGAAGATGGAGGACTTGGACGTGGGGCGGAGTGTGTAGTAGAGCTCCGCGGACCGTTCCATGCATTCCATGGTTCGAGTCCCAAGCAGCATGATCATTAGCGACACGGCCAGCACAGTCAGCACCAGATCTGCAATGTAGAAGCGACACCTACCAGAGAGTGCGGCGAGACACGTGTTAGCTACTTACCTAGTAAGCGTCTCCACACACACACACACACATGCGTGCACGTACTCGTGGTCACGAGAAAGTAACATGATTTGTCTACAAACAAAAAAAGACTAGAACTGACACACCATGAGAAAAAAGGATGGTATGATGAAATGAGAACCTTATTTCTTTATTTATATCGCATGTGGAAGTCTATAGCCAACTCTCTTTCGACCAATATGCAGATAACATCCAGACTGGTCGGGACTGCCTCGCGTGCAAGCATGGCGTGTTTCACGGAGCCTCTCCTCCGAAGACTACAGCACCGCGAGCAATGCTGCTCGTTGCTTTGGTACCATGACTGGTCCTGCTGTCTTGATGACTCGTGCAGCGGACACGAGCAGGCCAAGCGGTGGGACGCGCACGCGAGCCGCCTGAATCCGTATGACGGCAATCCGTGTTGGACCCAGGGCATCATTTCTCAAGAAGCTTACAAAATCTTTTTCGTCAGGAGCCTGGAGAGCGGCAGTATTTTGGGCTGGCTGGTCAGAAAATAACGCTGTTGCTATGCAGCTTAGTGATCTCCTTCTCTCACATTACCCCCACCCCCACCCCTAGCTGCAACAGCAGCGTCTTTAAAACCTTGAAATTTGGCATCGTCTTTTGCATCGCCATGCAAATGTCAGCTGTGCTGCCGACAGACCATTTCAGCGGGTCTCCTCTCTTTAAAGGTCTCACGACCGAGTAAAGCTTACGGCAAGATTTTATTTTCCCAAATCTGGGTTTCCTTTCTCGGCATACTTATAAACATCATACACAGAAGGATGTCAAACTCGTGATGTCCCGTGTGTACACAGCTATGCCTAACTAAAGGCCGAACTTTTAGCTTATGAAGGTAAAGAATGGTTTGACCCGAGGGAGGGAGAGGAGCACACGACAGTGTTGGCGACCCTTTGCTAACTGCTTGCATCTGGCTCGACAAGAACCTTCACCTCCCTCCGCCGTATCGAATTCATTCTTTCCTATCGGACGGTGAAAGTTCGACCTTTAACATATGGTCTCAGCTCTCCCATTGGCTGTTGCCTTGACAACTTAAATGTATTCATATACAATCCTGACGTCAGTGTTGTTGAGTGCATGGGGATGTCTGTAGGCGTGTATTTCGGGGTAAGGAAGTGGCAGTGTGGCGGTATAAACCCAGATTTTGGGAAGCTGTTTTTCGCAGAGCTTTAACCTGTCATAAAAGGAAAGCAACTGCACTGCAGCTCTTTAAAGCCAGCAGGTTAAGGTTAAAGGGTTGTGCAATATGAGGAACCCAAGGAAATCCGTCTTGTTTCTGAAGTTACAAAGCGGTGTACAGACCCTGCAGATGTTGACTTACACCTGAAGCCATAGTTATAAAGCAATAGAAAAGATGCCATGGTAAAAAGAAACATGAAGTAGTGACCGCGAAGTCAGGGAATCGCATTGTAATTACGAAAACAAGACACTTTTCCTTCAGTTCCCGATTTTGCCCTGGGGAAGGGACTTGCTCTCGCTTCATAACTACGGCTCCAGCGCAGCAAAGTGTATCATAGTAATTCTGTCTTCCCCTGATTGACGGATTTTCCTTTTCGTTTTCAATTTCAATTTTCAGTTTCAATTTCAGTCGACGAGTAAAAAAGAAAAGCAAGAAAAAAAAAACCCGAGTTGGGATAAAACGTTAAGATGTTGTTACGCGCAAACTGATCAGCAAGGCACTCGTACAGTAGCGACGTTTTCGTTTCGAGAACTTACGCGAAAGTTACAACACGGTTGGGGATTAGGGGGGACGGAATAAAACAAGCACTCATGTGTCAAGTCTGCCAGGTACTAAAGTGAAACTCATGGGACAGATCCTGATATCGTAGTTTACGTCACAGCAAATCTCTACTATGTGCGTGACTAGAAGTCATGAGGCTAGACCACGTGTGATGTTGGGGAGGAGGGAGTGGTGGTAATAGCCGTGCGGGCTCCTGTCACTTAGGTCACGGAACTAACTACGAAGCTTAATACCAGCGCACAGCGCCAACGTCAACGAACCCTGTGCATCACGTGATGCGCAAGTTGCGTAATGCCAACAAGCCAGAGTCTCAGACCCTACCGACTAGCCGATGCGGTGACAAGCCCCCATCAACTCTCCACTAAATTCGCTATTACTTTCGGCGCTAGATACATCCTCCACATCCTCCACTTCCACCCTCCCAATCTCCCTGTCAGAGGTATCCCGAGGTTGCGTTACCTCCGATCTTTAGCTACAGCCCCAAGCGGCGGCTTGAACTGGTAGCAAGACCCGAGGCACCTCCAAATCCGCTGCATGACCTTAGATATATGTGTGTGTGTGTGGGTGGGTGGGTAGGGGGACGGGAGCATGCGTTTAATGACTGCTACTAGTGGACTACACGAAGTCGCAGCATCCTGTGAATCAGTCTAAAAACAAATATGAACGACTGGAGACGCTTTACTTTTTCTCGAGACAACAAGGAGAAAAGAACCAAACACGATGAGTACCAATTCTGCGACTGCCGCTGTATCTGGTGTGTACGGGCAGATAGGTTCCGAGGCGAAAACAGTCGATAAGACGGTCATTTTTTATTATTTCATTTTTTGACGGAAAAATGCAGAAGGGTGTCTCGTGCTCTTTCTCCTGGCATGCGATTGGCTCAGTCACTTAGGAAGCATCCGTACCTCCGGCTTTCACAGCGATCGTGGGGTTCAAATTCGATCTATGCCAAAATGTATGCAAGACGGTTTTTGATCAATCCGACTTTCCTTAGCAACGCTCATTCTGATCACGTCCGCTCTACATTCCACTGAATGGTCACGTGCACGCGCACACATCCAGAGATACGCGCGCGCGAGTGAGCATGCAGGCGGAAAGGACGCTCTATGGCTCCTCACGTCCGCCTTTTTTTTTTTTTTTTTTTTGGTAATCGGATGCTGGAAAGCAGTGCACGACAGTCCAGGCCAAGCTGCTGACGGAACAGCTGAAACACCAACAACGCACACGTCTCTGCAACCAGAGGCGGCTTTTGGGGATGACAACTGGGCCAACCGCCCCATGCCCCGCGCTTGAGGGAGGAGGGGAGGGGCCGCAATAGGAGATTCCTGTGATACGGTATACTGGCTATATAGCCTACACCTACGGCTCTCGGCCCCCGGGGGCCCCGCATATGACACTCGCCCAGGGCCCCGCGGGGCCCGGCGTACTGCAAAGGCCGTTACTGTCTGCAACTGTCGACTTTTGCAGTTCGTTCTGAATATATTGTTTATGCAGATGAAGTCATCTAGTTTCCAAATTAGTACAAATTGAAAGAAACGTGAACGTGGGCGCGCGTACAAGTATTTTGTACTAAAAATAGAAACATCACTAGGAAAGCATAGCACATTAAAGCTGATTAAATACTGACAGCTTGAAACAGACCTCAAGAAGGCAGCAGTGCAATAAAATTCACTCTTTTTAAGACAAGAAACAAAGCAGTGTACAACAATACTTTCAGAAGTTATAGCATGCAGTAACATTGCCGAAAAAGATGTGTTTCAGGTTAAAATGCCTCGTCTAGCCAAAGGTTTGACTATCACAAGATCGATACTACGGACTGTATATTCACACCTCTACTTCTTGTATCACTTTATTTCATTCTTTTTTTTATCTGTACATATTAGTATTATGAAGATGCTTTTGTTTTTAGTTATTATTATACTGATTGCGTTTTGTTGGCTCTCCAGTAAAAATGCACGAAGAGTGAAGCAGCCAGGTGCACGGCTATTGGTATAATACATACGCGCTCTCTCTCTCTCTCTCATTTTATCGAATTAAATAGTGTATCAAAGCTCTGCGGTATTCGTTTTCAAGACATCAGAGGCTATCCCATGCCACACTTTTACGAATAAAAGCTACATTAAGGTTTGATCCACAAATGACAGAATAATCAACAATCTACACATTGACATAATTTAGCATTTCTGATAATCAAAATGATGCTGATGTCGATGAAGTATAAGAATTAGTAAGATTTTTCATATCTTCTACTGCAAACTTTCATGTTTCAGCAACGTCCTTTGCTCTTATTTATAAAGTTCAAAAAATACAAGGTTGGGCATTTGAAACTAATGACTAATGACTGTTCAGTAAGTTTCCCAAACATTTTGACGATAATCTTTCCAAAGTAAGCAACGACATTAAACAGCGATGAGGTGATATACAAATCCACCTCAGACACCGCATCTGGACTGATGAGACGCCGATATCAAGGAAGCTACACGGCAGTCTGGAGGACCTGCGGCGCACAGCATCATTTGTACAAGAGGCAGGCGTATCCATTTGAGTGACCGACAACAACAACAACAACAACAACAACATATACAAATCCGGAGGAGGTTTATCAGTACTGGAAATAAAGTTCACAAACATGCATAATTCTCTCAACAAAGATGGATGACAGCTCATTAGGAAAACAGTTCTTTGAGTCCACTGCCGTCTTTCTTCCCACTTTCCCTCAGAAAAAGAGGCGAAGACGTGGAGGGACGACGCCTGTAATAAGAACCCCGAGTCGATATTTGAATGGTTTGCCCTCAATGTACCCAGACGGGTCTCAGAAAAAGGAAACGCCCTTCCCGAGAGCGCAAATTGCTGGCACACGAGTTTACAGGGACACCGACATGGCCTACTGGTCACATCGAATACCGTAATACTGCCGTTTCCAAAAGTACTGTTTCTGCTGCAATGATTTAAAAAAAAACATGCTACATTGAAAATAAGCCCGGTTCGTTCTATGGAGGCCTCCTTGAGGAAAAACTTGTGTCTGCTGTTGGGCCTCTTGGAGAATCTCGCACATGCGCAGTGGCTGATGACAAAAGCATCCAGTTAACTAGTGGTCAGACTGACTTCATGGCTGACTGGAGTGGCTGTTGCAAACCACGCTGAGCCTATACACCACTCACAACAGAAATGGCACGAAATGTAGCCCAGTTCACCTAGAAATCTTCAGTACCACATAAATCTCCAAAGACTTCATACTTTTTTTTTAATTTTTGGTTTCGGTGAGCATTGGCAAAATGAATGTAAACACAGAGGTGAGATTCTGAGATTTGATTATTTACTGACACCACCATGGGTTTCTGTTAAGGGGTAAGTTATCAATATTAAAAAATACATTGGGTCATTAAACATTTAAGGTATTGAAAACATGTAGTCTGTATCTCACACGCGGTTATAAATACAATCATCTAAATATAATTGTCGCGAGCTTTTATATAAGAAGTGATAAAGCCTCCTCTGTCGGGTACAGAAATAATGAGCAGCCCCATAGTACACGTGTGTACGTGACCGTACCCACAAAACATCAGTCTTTGTATAACAATCAATATTATTTTGGTACATTTTGTTTAAATCAGCATCGCGCAATTTAAAAACTCTAAATAGAAAGCGCGAAATCTGCCTAATGGCTTCATCAGAGGTGTCTCCCATGACCCGTGACACCCTGTTTGGGTCTGAGGGGTCCCCGCTTTGCAGTGCTGGGACTTGGTTCTGATTTTGTAATATGCTTTACAGAAAAAGTACATGAGCTTCATCCTCTACTTCTACTCTACACAGGGGACATGCCATGTCTCGTGGGGCCACATCACTTCTGTATCGTAGCTTATGTGTTGTTATAACAGATATTCCAAATCTTAAGTGGATATAAGCTACTTTAAAACATTTCAGTTGGTAGAGGTCAATGTATCGTTCGGGCTGGAGGTAGCTTTTATACGATGCATACACTTCTAAGCGTAAACTGTTCTCCAGATCGGAGTGCCAGTTCTGGGCAAAACAGTCTTTCAGTCGTTGTCGGAGTGTGCGTATGAATATATTAACGCTTCATAGACCCTGAGGTAACCATACAAGTCCAAACCATTTACATACAGCAATTCTTTCATGTGGTGTGACCAGTTGCACTTTTCTAATTCTTGCATATGTAACAGCATAATTATGGACATCTTTCCGGACTTTTTCAACAGGTACTTACAAGAGGTAGTCCCTCCTTACCAGCCGTCACGTGGCCTGCGCTCTGGCTCCCAGTCACGCTTCTGTCTCCCTACAGTGGAAGACACAAACAAGAAGCGCACTGGAGCCAGGGCCTTCAAAAACGCGGCACCTAAACTGTGGAATGCTCTGCCGTCGCCACTGTCCACCATCACCTCACCAACCACGTTTCGAAAAAAACTGAAGACCCATCTGTTTATTTAAGACGGACTTAAACAACCAAGC
Source organism: Marisa cornuarietis (assembly GCA_004794655.1). Lineage (NCBI taxonomy): Eukaryota > Metazoa > Mollusca > Gastropoda > Architaenioglossa > Ampullariidae > Marisa > Marisa cornuarietis. The sequence continues at coordinate 9,542,993 of SMMW01000046.1, read as the reverse complement.
AACACTTCTGTCTTTATTTTTTTTACTTTCCTGGTGTTTATCTATTTATTAACTTTTTTTTGTTTTTGCTGCGCAATGAGCATTCTTCCGAATGGATACCTGCGCATTACAAATGGACATCATCATCATCATCATCATCATCATCATCATCATCATCATCATCATCAACTGAATAAAGCACAAAAATATTATCAATGGTAGAACAACCTGATCGGAAGCCGCTTTGGTCTTCTACAATCATCTTGTTTTCTTCAGAACAATCTGTAAGTCTTTTGTTTAAAATATGGGAAAATACTTTACTTAAGATGTTAAAGAGTGATATACTCCTGTAATTGTCCGGATTATCACAATCACCATTTTTATGCAGTGGTATGACAATAGCACCTCTGCATGCCTCAGTGTACTGGGCGGTGTCAAATATTCTGTCGAAAAGTAGGACAAGGAATAATGATATAGCTCCTATAGCAGCCTTGAGCGTCTCCGCTAATATGCTATTTGGGCTTGCTGCTTTACCTGATTTCACGTGCTTTACTGCACCTTGAATCTCTTTCACAGTTATTGGTTTATCAAGAGATTCTACACCAGTCACGCCAGAATGCCTGAGCATTGGGTAAGTTCAACATTAGAGAGGACATCGCTTCCTGTTTAAATTGCTTACACTTATCTCTGATCATTTTCCTGTACTGTTTCCTATTCTCTGTGTATATTTTCCTGTCGTGTTTTTCTCCTGAACGACGAAATTTCCTGAGATATTTTCGAGCTGCTCTTCTAGTCATGTGGTACTCAGCGTCGAACCCTCTGTTGTTGTTATATCCTTTTCATACCTTCGCTTCATACACCTTGAGGCAAGGAGAAGGCCGGCGGTCAGTCGAACAACTGCTTCATCAACAGATGTTTCGATAGAGCTAATCACTTCTGCCATTGTCTTTCCAAAACTTTCGGGAAATAGGTAAACACAGAGGTGAAAAAAATGAGAGTCGGGAGACAAACATCACTACAAACTTTTTGCTATTATGATGACTTACAACATTTCACAATAATGTTCTAAGGCCTCTACGAATAAAATGCACTTAAAGCGATTTATGTGATATTTTTGTTTATAAGTGATTCTAATTTGAAATTTGAAAAGGCTTACCGGATGTATACAGAATTACAGTGTAACATCAAAGTTAATAGAGAAAACAAAGGGAAAGTTTAAATAAACAAATAATGAGAATCTATTTTACATTAAAACATTAAATAAAGCTTTTCACTGACATTAAGCATTTATTTCGATATAATTTACTGTCACTTCTTTAATTACACAAGACTGAGTAAAAATGATTTCTCGAATCATCACAAACAAGTGTCACAGTTAATTAGTATTCTAGCATGAATGTTGGTAGAGACTGGTGCTACTAATGCACTGACAGAGATGAGCTTTTTAAATCTATTTTACTCAATTGCACAAGTAACACTGCAAAGTAGCTTATCATACAACTTTAAAATTAACAATCTATGAGACAGTCCAGTCTGGATTAGTCTCTTAATATTGTGTTGACAACCTCAGCTCAAAAGAAAGACAGAAATATAAAGTAAAGATTGCCGCATAACCATTTTTCAGTCGATTAGTGGCGACGTCTTAGTCGGCTTTGTTTTTGGGATTTGTTTTTTTTTTGGGGGAGGTGCCCATTTCCTCTCTTTCTTATCTCCCCCACCCCCAACCCTCAACAACGTCAGGTTCCCGCTCTCGACAGAGGACTTAGCTGCGTGGGAAGTTCGCTGCAACTCATGGGTGTCGAATCGGCCAGCCCCCTGGTCTGGACACCAGCGCTCTAACCATTCGGCTACGCATTTTCCCATGCAGTATATATGCAGCTTACAGACTGCCTTTTAGAAGTAGTATTCTTTGTCATGGCAATGATCGGTGTGTCCTTCACGGTTATTTCGAAGTAAAAGACGATTTTGCATAAAAAGCTGTCTAGCAGCGATCCTTTAGAAAACTTTTCCAGCCAAATTTCGGTGTAGCCCTTTACTTTGTCGGAAACTGTCTGCCCTGCCTAAAAAGTGAAGGTTTTTTTTTTTTGGGGGGGGGGTGGGATTGTGGGGGGGGTTCTGAATAAACTAGCCTTTGTCGCGTTGAGAAGCAAAAGCTAGATGTGATTTCATCACTACCGGGTGAGGACTGAACACTGTTAATGTTTCCGCCCCCTACATTTCGTTTAGTACGTTTCTGGGATCGGTCCGCTTTTCATATTCTCATATTCTTTTTTGTGAGCAGCAAGAAGTTCTTTTCTCGTTCTTGCTCCTAAGACAATCTATCATCTCCATCAAAATCAAAACTGAGCTGAAACAAATGAAAGGAGCCCTGTATAGTCTGTACATTTTTTACGGCCTGTAATAAACTGTAAAATTACCACCAGCTGTTTGACCTTATTTTATATGCAAGTATGTGTTTAAAATAGCCACTAAATATTAAGTAATAGAGCATATAAAAAAGTTGACGTGTTTAAAACATACACAAGGAAGAATCTTTTCCAGTGTTCTGTAAAACCGGTGAACATTAAGCAATCCAATAAAAAGAACTTATGTTCTAAAGCATTTTCTATTATAAAGAATTACTACTAGATCAACAGCATCAAATAAATTGAAAGCTACCATTATTTATTTCCTTCTTTCTTTTTCATTTTCTTTGGTTATCAGAAAAAATTCATATGAATCCTGCTTTGGTAAATGCATGAAAGCAAGCAGACCCTGACAGCGGGAACGCTGCAAAGCTCTCACCAAAGCTGGTTCAGGTGGATTTGAAAACGATACTTGGGTACCGAGTGCAGGCAATGCACACAAAAGGTAACCATAACAAATGAAGTGCTACTACTCAGTAGCTGGAGCTCTACATGCACCCATGCACAGATCGTTTCTAACATGCACACGCGCGCGCGCACGCAAACTTAGAGGAAAACTGGCAGTTTGGCAGTCGCTGTTTCTCCTTCTCCGGGGACAGTATTTGGAATGGCCTGCCTCCATCTCTCCACAGAGCGGAGTCGGTACATGCCTTCCGATCTCGACTACAAACATATCTCTTTCGGAAATACCTACTATAACTCGTCCATCCTGTTGTCCTTTGTCCCCAACACTCTATCTCTGGGTTCCTTCATGTTCTCGTATTGCTAACCAGTGCATGTTCGTTTATGCATGTTGTGCTTGTTTGTACTTGCTTGTGACGACTACATCACACGGCCTCTTTCCCCACTGCCTCTGGTCTGTTGGGAAGCGCATCGAGCTCGTATTCGTGTGAGGAAATACGCTTGTCATTAGTAGTAGTAATTTCCACAATCATCCAGGAAAGGGTGGAACTGCTGTTTTATGCCGAGCCAGTAACTAAGGCTATATCACAGCAAAGCAGCCACTCCTGTAAGCAGGTGCCATATGTAAAGAAAGAACAGCGTGCCCGAAAAGAGATCTGAACCCAAGACAGCCAGTCCTCACTGTATTGGTGGACAGGCGCTAACCGTTGCGCCACTGGGCCGCCTAAACAGTCGTCCAGGGGCGGTATTCACGGAGCGAGAGTTAGGTCGTTGTCCCCCACGGACCTTCATTACTGGATAAGCGACTCATGTTCATGTCCGCTGTAAGTCCTTTAGACAGGCCTCGTGTTTCCGGTTCTTTGTTTGCATACCTTAAATAAATTCTTAAAGCAGATGTTTTGTTTTCGTAACAGAACAATCTATACAATTGTTTCCAAAAAATCAAAAACAATGTTTTTTTAATTGTAGGTGGTAAAACAAGTCAATAGCATCTGTTGTGACGATGTTTTTATATTATAAAACTGTCGAAAAATCTAAATGCGTTTTCAATAAACAAACAGAATACATTTGACAAAGATACTGTTTACTTTGCAATCAATCTTCTTTAACAAGGTTCTGATGACGGAAAAGCTTAATTACTCACTTCTAAAACTTCTTCTACGTTAGGAAGATCCGCCATTTTGACAGAAAACGGAAGCGAAAGCCCTTCGTTTTTAGGGTTTGTTACGATTGGTCACTCCTATGATAGAACAAAGAGGCAACGAATGAGAGGCACTTATCCAGTGAATGAAGATCCATGGCTGTCCCGGCTTATTTAAGGGCAAACTCTTATCTCTGTTGCCTGACTCCTGACCTCGTAGTTGTAAAGCAGTGCCAAAGATGTCCTAGGGTAAAGTAACATAAAGCAGTATCTGCGGGGTCTAGACATTCTGTCGTAACTTTTCCTTAATTTCCCCATGTTGTCCCTGGGCAATGACTTTATTGACTTACCTTCATTTCATGAATATGCTCCCGGTTTTGAAAAAAAAGAATCACCTGAAAGTTTGGTTGCACTACACCCTGGATATATTCACAACTACCTGCCATTTAAAATCGATTTAATTTTTGAAAGATTTCTGAAAAAGCATTTATCTTTTAACTCCGAAACAACTACTTTTAACTCAAGGCTTTCAATTTTTTTCTTCGCTAGTCATTGACATCAGACTCGTGAGTTTCTTAACAAACAAAAAAAAATCGCGCAAGCTCTGCTGTTTATATATTAAATTTTGCACACAAACACACTCTCCCTGCCCCTTGATTTAATAGTGTTCTACGTTTGTTTTATTGTCCTATTTGTCCTACATACCAACCCCATGGGATATAAACCAAAACTGACATCAAAAGTTATAAAATAAAATCATGCATAATGCCCTCTTCCTCTATAACAATAAAAAACAATATGAAAGCACCAAACACACTAGTCACAGTGTTTAACGTACAACGGATCCGTCTCCGAGTGTTTGTAGCGTTACTCTACGTCTGAAGGTCACGTCTCTACCTTTTATCGCGTCTGTACGGTGACGTCATGCTGTGTACCCGACATGCGCAGTCTTGGGTTGTGGCTTCCCCTCAATACTGCTCGTAAATTTCTTCTTCTCCTCCGTGTCTAATTTGCGTCAAGAACGAATAGAATGCGCCGGATAATGAAGATATGAAACAGAAGAAGCTTTAAAGCCACCTATTTTACATACATCCAGACGCAGATTTCAATGTTGGGGGGGGGTCTTCATTAATTCGTCTCCGCCTTTTTCTAATCACACGTGCAACATATCCAACTGCACAGATGCACGCATAAGAAAGTGCACTGTACATCTGTACGCACTACAGCCACTGTGTACCCTTGTTAAAGCAATAGAGTCTGGTCTTCTGGATGCACATGACCTCGCACTGCTGGTGCGCCAAAAGTCTTTGTTTATGACAACAAACAATGCATATTTATGCGTTCAAATGATCAGCGCGCAGCGAAACTGTCAATCATCGGTACACTGCACAGCTAGTCACTGAATCAGTTATAAGCATCCTCTCGTGACTACGGGATGACGAATATGTCTTTAAGTTCAACAACAATATATACATATAACCTAGACGAGAAAGCTTACCTTCACCTCTCTGCCATAAATCACCGACGCTTCACTCTGCTTCTTCAACAGCAAAAACAAAGGCGCATTATCCATCGGAGATCGCTGACAAATCATGGATCCAAGCAGCACATGGCGACACTCAAGTCTGCAAGTTGTCTCTTTGAAACCCCCTTGCTGCTACATCTTTCTCCTTGCCCTGTGCTGACTAAACCTTCTCCCAGTCAGCTCCTGGAGACAGGCATCTGTCCTTTCTCTTGCGCTTGCTGTAAAACCTTCCTGCCCAAGTGTCGTGTCGGCTTCTTCTTGCCTTGCCGTTCTCGCCGCCTCTTTCTTGAAATGTTCTTCTAGCGTTCTATGCTCACCCTTGCTGGATCCCGAGACACCAAGGTGCCATGCTGCCAGACCAGCAAAGGCTAGAACCAGGATGGGTAAGGACACTGCACAGCCAGCCGAGCACAATGAGGTCTGGGCGGGGCGAGGGGGGTGGCAGGTGGGGGGGGGAAGGTCTGGAGACGCGGACCAAGAGGCGAGTGGATCTGGGAAGGGAGGGGGAGCACGAGCGATTGAGAACTCTCGCCGAGTCCTACTTTTGCCTTCGAGCATCTTCATCAAAAGACGCTGTTCTTTTATCAATCTTTTATCGACACCCCCCCCCCCTTCACACACACACACACACACACACTCATCACAGCAACACCATCCACACATCGTGACTGTCACCAACGCTCATCAAAATCTGACCCTACAAAAAAAATTCTCATCCTTCCCCCTTCTACCCCCACCTACTATATCTCTCTCCGCAGTCTCCGCTATGTGCCCGCCTCTCCCCCTCCCTGCTAGTCTGCTTTCTGCAACAAATCCCTACCCTCTCCGACCGTCCCTCCTTCCCACCATCCCTACCCACCCTGGTAAAGCCCGCCTTCTCGGCCATCCTCTTTCCTCCGCTATCGATTTTTGTCTCGTGCATCACATGACGTAGTGCCAGTCCAGACCCCGCGCGGAACCAAAACGTGCGCGCGCGCCGTGCGCGAGAGTACAGGCCGTTTAACCTATAATCTCCCATTTGCTCCACGGCAACACACTTTCCTGTGCTGACCTGATCCCGCACGTTTCTCAGCTTTTTCTCCATCCCCAACCTACCCGCCCCCACCAACCCTTCACCACCCCTCGGGTGCAGAGCTGTGTACAACCACACGCTGGAACAATGCCATTCTCTGAGATAAAAACAAAATACTTGTTCTTACGCGATAATATCAACTCGCCCCCCCCTCCCAACACACTTCTTTAGAGTAAGGATTGAGGGAGGGGAGGTATCGAGAATTCATATTTGACGCACATAAAAGTAGCATGTTATGTTATGAAATAGATTACTATAAAACACACATACGTACCTTACAACGGTTACTACGAAGCTTAGACATGAAATACGCTTCTACAACACAGACATGCCTTATAATGGTCAAAACGCTCACGCGCGCACGCACGCACACACATTGAGTCTATACATCCTGAGGGTCAGTCAGCATGATTACAATGCTGCTATCAGGCGGCTGGGATTCGATGAATCCATGCTAATTTTATTAGCGGCTGTTTGGTCTCCTTCGATCCCAGCAAATCGTGAGTGTGCACGTGTGTACACTGCACTCCGGTGTTCTCGCAACTTATCACGTGTACTGGCGGGAGGAATCGCGTATCGTTTTTATAAGACTCTGTGTGAATGGCCTTCAAATAACCCAGTACGTATTAATCAGTCAACAGAAACATTACACTAGTCACAAAAATCGAAAACTCCTTTGAACTTCCCCATCGTTTATTTCCTTAATGCAATTTCCATGTTCGTAAAGTGCTAGCAATGTTTCTATCTGTCCAAGCGAACAGATCTGTTTTATTAATTTGGAAACAGAAGGTAAATCTTTTAAGAAAACTTGCAGAAAAAAAGAGTTACAAATATTAATGGAGGAGGTTCACTTGTGTCGTCGCGATACTGCTAGTTCACAATCTTCAACATGTCACCAACGACATAAAATAAATAAGTTGTCACTGGTGTTATAAGAGGATAGGTAATCTCGCAGTGACCCTTCCTTGTGGGCTAAGACAACCAATTCACTCCAAAAGATGTTTTGTATTATGGACGTAAAGGACGCAGGTAGAGAGAGAGAGAGAGAGAAAGAACGAAAAAGGGGATGGTGTGTGTGAGGAAAAGGAAGGAAAATCAATACACTTTTCCCATTTCAAGTAAAAGCTACGCCAAGGACCAGAGGGCCACGCCATCGTGCCTCAGCCTCCTCAACGTGTCGCTGTCGATGAGAGCGAGGTTACTACTGTGATCATCTGGCCAGCTATCGACGATAGGCTCTGCGGTGTGATGTGACAGCGGACCTCTCAACGGCTTAGGACCGAACTCATAAGGGTCCCCGCGAATCAACCCCCGTTGCAGGAATGGGTCCCTACGACTCTTCCCCCCCCCCAACACCACCACCCCATCTACAACCACCTGCACCATAGTTCTGTCCGGCCACAAGCAGCCTCTCGGATGCTAAATTCAGCGCAAAAATTAGTTCCTACTCCGATGCAGTGGCAGGGTACATGCACACCTTAAGGAGCACTAGTGGCGGGTACCCTGCTTTCATCTTCAGCAGCTGTTCTCTGTGTGTGTGTGTGAGAGAGAGAGAGAGATAAGCTGAAAAATACTTCGCCAAGAATGATATGAATAATTACACAAGTATCTGTATCTTAAAAATAAAAGAAAGTGCGGCGAATTTGTGTGCGCGGTATGCAAATCCACACAGTTTGTTCGATTTTAGCCAAATTTCGCAGGAAACTCCCCTTTTTTTCCCTCAAGGGGAAGATCATTTCATTAACAGGGCACAGCGTGGGGAAGTGTGTGAGGCGCGCGGCGTTCGGCACCTCGATCTTTAGATCCCCCTTCACTAAAAACTTGATGCACCCTGCTGTAGTCACAACTGCAATCACGATTCTGGTGGTGAGGGAGGCAAATCCCATGTGCTGGGTTAGATTTCGTTGCAGTCAACTCTATAAAACTCGCTGGACGCAAGCTAACAGGCCCTTAGGGCAGAACCCAGAAGCAAGCCTGCGATGTTGGATTAAGTTTCCTTGTAATTTCTGATTCTTTGTAAACAAAGATACTGAATAACTGTCTTTGTTGTCACCTAGGAAATATATCCTTGCCTTAGCGTGGGCCAGTCTCAATCCAACATTACGTGTATGTTGTAAATGTTCCCTTTCTGTATGTTATGCTGATCCATGCCTTCATGGCTGACAGACATACAGAAAAAAATAATAATCACCGGATCTAAAAGTGCCGATGTGAATAACCCAGCATCGACCTTATCAACTTCACTCAGGGTTATAGCATCATCATTAACAAGCTGGTAAAAACATGTCGCTCCCTCATGTTATGGCGCACACACTGACTGGTCAAGATGATCCTGCTGTTTTCATGGTGGAGCGGGATGCCTTAATTGTCTTGAGGACGGATCTAACAGGGTAAGGGATAAAATATGGTAGATTGTGGCGGGTGGAATGAAACACCTAATGAAATCAAAGGCAGAACTAACACGGAATGAGATGAGCCTCCAATAGCTAAATTACAGTTTAAACACACTACTACAATATGGACGATCGTAACAAAATTAATTTAAATAATTACTGACAACACACACGGACACTGCCGGATACATTTACACATAAAATCATTATAATTGAAGGATTTATGGGCATTAACATGTAGGGGATGAGCGAGGATGAATTAATTCAGTGTAGTCAATTTGCTTGTGCTGGTCTTTGAAGGATGGGAGACTTGAGAGATGCAGTATAGCTGACAAGGTTCTCTAAAATTGGGTTGAATACACTGACACAAGCAACGGAATGGAGAAATCGGTACATTTCTTATAAAGGAAACAGATAATGATCTGAGGTCATGCAGACCTAGATCCAAAACTTAAAGTAATTGGGTCTTGTTTCTTTAACAACTGTTTACTATGCATTACAAAAATATTTATGAAAATAAACATTAATGTATACACAGACAAATGTTGTTATATACTGAACTTTAAAAAAAACACCTTAGTTTCAGTAGTGGCTTACAATTCAGCACTGGTCACATTTTATTGACTTTACCAAAAACATTTTTGTGGGTTTTCTTTTCTTTTCTGTGGGGATCTTTTCTTTTTGAATGTGTAAGCTTACCACCCACTTTCCTCCTACAGTCACCCCAGATGTCCAGATAGTGATGCAAAACATTCAGTGAATTCAATTATGTATTTCTTTTATGTAAGCAGAATTGCCCCTGTTCTAATTACTGTTGCTGTTCATAATTACTACAGAACCAAAGGCCTAAATAAGGATTTTTCTTTACCACTGATCAGCAAGCAAGCAATCAAATAATTGTGTAACTGTAGAGAGAGGGGAAAAAGGAGAGGATCCCAGTGCATAACAAACATGAATGAAACAGCAGTTGGGATCATGCCAACTAAAAAACTTATTTTAGAAGCATAATTAATACATCAACAGTCTCCTGTGACAGCATTTCCCAGTTCACCAATGATTGTTTGAGATATGCACCCAAACATGAAAAATCCATAGTCCTTAGTTACGCTACATTAATTGTCATAAATGATGATAGTGGGAGAATAAATCAATTTCCATAAAAGCAGAAAGACTGCATGTCAAAATACAAATGATTTTGCTTTAGTCACAAGTAAGCTTTAATGGAAGGAAGGAGTGGAAAGAGAAAATTATGCAAGCCGCAGCGGACATTTTGATAATAAGGCAAGATTTTTCCCCTGCCTCTGACCACTATTTTATTATTTTACTCAGTTTTTCACCTGATTTTCTAGCTTTTCATTTACAACACTGTTAACATCTGAATCTCTCTAAAGACAATTGCCCTTCATGTTTAGCATGAGTGCATAGCATATAAATACATGCATTAAGTTGTTCCTTCAGTGTGCAAATTGTGAATTAAAATCAGATATCTTTCTTTTTATCACCATACAACCAAAGGAAAATTTATCAATTTGACTTAACAAAGTATATGGGAGTGAATGGAGAGAAAGAAAGGAAGAGAGAGAAGTGGGTAGGGTTAAAAGGAGAGGCAGTGATTTAGACAAAGAATAATAATGATGATGAAACTTTGGCTAACTTTTTTAGTGGGAGGTGCTGGGAATTTTGTTGTTAACACTGGGGAATAGCACACCAGGGGCATAACTAATAATTAGTGAGCTTTTGTAGTGTGATACTCCATTCAAAGCTAGACTCAATGCACTTTACCAAAAAACTTGACTTTTTCATAAAGAAAGGAAAAAAAAAATCCTCCCATTAAGCAATTCTCAAACATATGCTGACTACACAAGCTGACACACAGACACACCATCAACATATACAGAAGTCTAAACTTCTCTTGCATGTACACTTATATATATATATAGTTATGCACTCACATGCATGTCCTATTTGTAAGCCCTGACAGTGCTAAAAATGTGCATACAGTGACAGATGAAAGCAGGTCAATATATCTTGTTTCACTATGACGACAAGACTAATGGCTACCTGAATTATTAACCTAGTTTGTCAGTTCTGACTGCATTATACGCCCTACTCAAATGTTTTTTCCTACCAAATCTCACATTTATGCACTACTGCAGACAGCGTCAACATGTTTACTAACACAGTCAGAAGAGAATAATGGGAAGGTGCTAGTGATTAATATATGTGTTTGGGGACAAACAAGAGGAAATGAGAGATAATAGAGAAAATGAACAAGAAAATGTCCCTCAGCAAATTGCAGACTGATGGAGATTATGACAGAGTATTCACAAACAGCTCCAGAGGGATTGGGGGGCAGCCATATGATTTGCCAGACGGGCAACACTTTGACCACAAGACTGGGGAGAACCCATCACTAAAGGTCATAACTGCTGAAACAATTGTCGTACTATCAACAGTCACAGTCTGGCAATCCACATGAGGAAAAAACAAAGTTTCGCTGTAAAAATATGGTTCTCGTCATTTAGAACATGCTAGTGATCATTATAGAAACGTCAAAATAACTCTAATATTATAGCTACTCTTTTGACAACAGAGAGTGTAGGAAATGATGGTGTTATTAGTAATGGTTGGCTGATAGTAATCCTTAGGGTCAAAATTAGCAAAAGCTCTCTCTAAGCATTTTCTGATCTAATTAATAATACTAATAGTTTTCATGATCTAAGTGAATGCTCATTATCTACTCTCTCATTATACTTCCCACAACATCACATATACCTTTTTAAACGATATAATTAGACCCATGAGCAAAGCACAAACCTGGAGTGGGTGAAAGGAAAGGCTAATATAAAGATAATTGCTGATGAAATTCTCACTTACAGTATTTGTCCCAGACTGTAGCTTTTTCAGAAGAGACAAAATCTTTGAGCTTTTCAATGCCTACAAGCGGACCTCTGTTCTTTAGTTGACTCTTCAAGGTGTTTACTCCTGCTTTTAAAATGTGATAGTCCCTGAGTTGAAGGTCCTGACTCATAGTGACTCTCTGAAGCTCCTCTTCAGTTAAATCAGCAAGTGATTTTATATTATGAATATTTTGGGCCTTCAATCTGGAAAATAAGACAAAAATAAATTATAACCATATATACATACATGCATGCATGCACACATGTGCCACACACATGGGGGCCAGTCATTTTCCCCCAAAACAATATCCTCCCACTACCTGAGTAAAATCGTCCCAGCCAGGACCATATCGTTGCAACTAAGACCATATCATCCTAACGCCGAAAGTCGAATTGTCACAGACCCAAAAGACTGATCTAAGCAAGGTGGTAAATATTTTCTGTCCACTTAAATCTGGCCAATAATAATAATAATAATAATAGTGAAGTTTTTTATAGCGCATATTCACACTCATAGAGAGCATGCTCTTAGCGCTTAAAACGAGGAAGAGACGTGGACTAAGTAGATACAGAACAAAGGGGACGAAAGAAAACGACAGTACTGACGAAACAGAAAACAAAAGGCATCAAGCAACAGGAACAGAGAAATATAGTGATTCTGCGAGAAAGATGGGTAAAGTAGCAAGAGGGAAGGGGGCGGGGTTAAGAAGGACTAGCATTGTGTGGACTGTATTAGGAGTAATGCTCAAGGAAGAGGTGCGTTTTCAGTGTAGATTTGAAAGATTCAGTTGTAGGAAGGTGGCGGATATGGAAAGGAAGAGAGTTCCATTGTTTTGCAGCACAGTAGCCAAAAGTCCTGTGACCATATGTTGTTGTTCTGGTGACAGGAACAGTTAGGATACGGTCATCAGACAAAGAGCGTAGTTGTCTGGACGGAGAGTAAGGGATGAGAAGTTCAGAGAAATAGTCAGGACAGGAGCCAGCAAAGAAATTAAAACACAGCACAGACAGTTTGTACTGAATGCGAGAACGGATGGGTAGCCAGTGTAGAAAACGAAGGAGAGGAGTGACATGGTCCCGTTTCCTTGCTCTAAGTACCAGACGTACAGCGGAGTTCTGTACTCTCTGGAGTCTCTGAATGAGGTAGTCAGGGCAGCCTGCCAGCAAGTAGTTGCAGTAGTCAAGTCGAGAAAGAACAAACGCACAGACAAGAGTGTTGGTAGCACGTGCAGAGAGAAAGTGACGGATGGCACTGATCTTACGGAGCTCATAATAGGCAGACCGACAGACAGCTGCTACATGTCTATCGAGTGTCATGTCATCAGTGACAATAAATCCCAGATTCCTAACGGATGACGTGAAGGTGATGTTGCTATCGCCCACCTTGATGTGATTGGGCAGACTGACGAGTGAAGGTTGATGTCTTCTATGGCACAAGAGGGCTTCCGTTTTATCATCATTTAGTTTAAGCTTGTTTTTTACCATCCAGCCCTTGACATCGCTGATACAAGCTTCTATAGAGCTAATAGCAGAGTGAGACTCAGCCGGCGGAGTGGAACAGTAAAGTTGCGTGTCATCAGCATAGGATTGATGAGAAACCTGGTGAGACCGGATGCATGATGAAAGGGGCTTAGTATACAGGATGAACAGAACTGGGCCAAGTACTGAGCATTGGGGAACACCACAGAAAAGTGAAGCAGGGCGAGAAATCTGACCATCAACTAACACAGTCTGGGTCTTATCAGTGAGATAGGAGTTGAACCATGAGAGCACAGGTCCAGAAATCCCGTAGAGGGTGTGGAGTCTGTGAAGAAGCAGAGAGTGGTCTATAGTCTCAAATGCAGCAGACAGGTCCAGTAGGGTTAAAGGAGAGACATCACCACTGTCAAGAGCAGATAATATGTCTGTTGTTACTTTAATAAGAGTGGTCTCGGTGCTGTGGAAAGGTCTATACGCCGACTGAGCTTGTGGGATAAGATGGTGCTCTTGTAAGTATGCCCAGAGCTGTGTCAAAACTATTTTCTCTATGATCTTAGAGAGAAAAGACAAGTTGGAAACTGGACGGTAGTTGTTCAGGACATTGACATCAAGCGTGGATTTCTTTAGAAGTGGCCTCACCACCGCATTTTTGAACAAAGATGGGAAAACACCTGACGACAGGCTGACATTTACAATATTTGTGATGGCAGGAAGTAAAATATCTAGGCACTCGAGCAGAAGGCTTGTGGGCATTGGATCTAACTCGCAAGTTGTTGGTTTAGCTTTTAGAATAACCGCTTTCACATCAGTCTCAGAGACTGGTAGGAACTTGGACATGGAGCATCCTGGGAGGACATCACAGGAGATGCTGTCAAGCGCCGACACAGAGTCTAAAGATGATCGAATGTCCAATGTCTTGCTGGTGAAATAATCACTAAAAACTTGCGGCAGCAGTGAAGCAGGGTAGGCAGTAGGCAGTGGTGTTGCTGTCTTAGATCCAGTCATTTGAGTGCAGATGGCAAAGAGCTTTTTGGCTATCAATTAAGACTGACCATAAGCTTTTATTTTTCTTTAGTTGGAGGTTCGTATTGAATGAAGACACTCTGTTCCTGACTGTCAGTACACTACTGTTGTAAGATATGCAACAATCTAGATAATAATAATAATAATAGTGAAGATTTTTATAGCGCATATTCACACTCATACAGAGCATGCTCTTAGATGAATACCTAAGCATTGACACCTCTGTGTAGAAGAATAAAAATAATAAAGTGGATCTATATGGCACATTTCTCAATTGTACAGTAGACTCAATGCGCAAAAAAGTCAAAATACAAATTCAAAATAGCACATCTTCAAACATGAACAAATTTATCATAACAGTTACACAGACATAGCAGAAGACAGTGACCTTCCCCCCAATCTCACGGTGATAGAGATAAAGACAAAGATGTGACTTAATGCAGCAAATGCCATAACACTAACTATTATTATCAACACAATAAAACACACAGGTGACAGACTAAGTAAATATGACTTCATGTTTTATCATACATTATCAGATATTTAACAAACAGTTTTTTATATTCCAACTAATATTATTACTTGGATTTAGGAATTAGTTGATTTAGTGTTATTAACCAAGGCAATATGGTTGTCTAAGAATGCTTTGTAACTTGTCTGCTAAAATTCTTACAGCAAGCTAAATGCTAAGATTCAATTTATTCTGCTTCTCACCTTTCATGACAATGAATGAGTCCGTGTGATTCTAACCAGAACTCAAGCTCACACTGGGATAACAACAATGAACTTGCTGCCAAAATGTCTGCCTTTTGCTTCTTTGACATCCCTTCCACAATTTTATCATCAGCACTAACTGCCAGAAGCTTTGACTTTGAAAACAGCCCTGAAACAAATTCACATTTATAATGATAACAACAGGTCATCACCAATGTGTACTGCCATCTTTCTCAACCTCTGGGATGGCAAATTATGTCTTTTCTATCATTACTTTAAAAATTAAGATTCTACAAAAATTACATACATAATCTACTTCAATTATAATGCATTTCAAAATGATTTCTCAATTCTTAGCATGAGGGGAGCATCACCAGTCATTTTGCCCCAACACCATATTGCCCCACCACTTGACTGAAGTCATCCCAATCATGACTGTATCATTCAAAGTAAGACCACATTGTCCCAATGCCAAAAGTTGAATCATCCAAGGCCCAAAAGATGAATCAATCACTGATGACATAAGTAACTATTAACATGAAATATTACTATAAGAGCTATGTACAGTTGGAACACTATAATCTGCAAGCTTGGGCACCTGTACTGCTCAAAACAATGGAAAGGCGACCTTCATATTTTCTACATTTTTATTAATCATATTTTTACCAACAGTGAGCTGTTCCTTCGCAATCACTTTTTAGTGAATTTGATGTGTGGGCGAACAATCAACATGAATTTGATGACAATCCAGTTTGGTCTTGTGTATGCTAGGTTCAGCAGTCACACATGATATTGACTTTCTTTTTCTCTGATATCCCTTTTTTGAATTTTAAAAACCTGGCTTATGTCAGCCTAAGCTCAAAACCTTGTTGTTAAAATGATTTGTTTCAATGAAATGGGTTGATAATGTTTCATTTAATGAATAAAGAAATACTTTGATTCAATGCTATTGTGTGTTTATTGGCATGAAACAGTGATTGACTACACAAGTGGCCTAAACATTGTTTAGAGCAGTATATTTTGGAACAATGCGAAAAGTTTGGGCATCATTTTACTAAACAAAATTGGCCAGAGAACACATTACAATGGTGCACAAACATGATTTTTTCTTAAAACTATGTTCTTATATTAAGCTCTTTTTTGTCATCATTAATTCCTCCATTTGGAGGTTCTTGATTTATTTTTATTTTTGCCTTCTATATCTCTATATATGCCTTCTATATGATATGTTTGGTCTGTATTAAGGATGTGCTATTTATTTTTAATTTGTATTTTGACCTTTTCTTGTGCATTGTCTACTTTACAGTTGAGAAATGTGCTATATAGATCAGCTTATTATTATTAAATGCAGATGTGTTTCTGTTAAAGTATTCATTTAGCTTGAAGCACTACTAAAGTAGTATACCGACATCACTGTCATCGGGTGTGAGGCCCATTTCAAAAGAATCTTGATGTGTTGTAGAATGAAGTGGATAGAGTTATACACGTCATCATCTCTCTGCGTGTATCTGTGTATGTTTCTGTCTGTGCATAGGCGTAATCAAGTATACCGACAACGAGTCTGCATTTACATTTAATACAAACCTCCAACTAAAGAGTAAATGAAGACTGTCATTTAAAGTCGGAAAAATATTGACAGCCAGCGTTAAGTGAAGGAGGCAGCGGATATCTGCTATACCTCACCCATACCAGTTCTGGGGATCTGGGACGATTCGGTTTTTGGTGTTAAGACGAGGTGGTGTTACTTGGGACGATGTGGTCATGGCTTGGACGATTTGACTCAGGCGGTGGGGCGATTAGCTGTAGGACGAAATGACCGACCCCCGAGGAAAGTTGTGCGAGATCCACAAAAAAACTTCAAAAGATACGGGGACCTCATAAATGTAACCCTTCACAGCTAACTTAGCAAACGAAACAATCCATACCTAGCTTGATAATTTCGCTCTCTAGGTGATGAAGACTGTTTTCTGCCAGCCAGTTATGAAGATCTGCTGAAATGCAAAGATTCGGTTGACATTGATCATGGCGAAATTGGTAGCTTCCAATAATAATAGCTGCACCAAGAATAAGGACAGCAGACGCCCTGTTTAATTGCCATTTAGACCAAACTCTCACATGGTGACCGAGCCGCTCCATTTCTTGCAGACGTAATGTATTACTATTAGGTCATGATGGTCACCTTTCCCCACCATCTGATAAACGGGAGGCAGTATGCTTGTTATTGTTGACAGACGCCGATCCGGAAATGATACTTTTTAATGTTATCCAAATCATTGCACTTCACTTAAAAAAAATAAATATGTTAATAAATAAATAAATAAAATTAAAACGTTATAAATATTTTTCTTATAATAATCATAAGACTAAAATTATTTTAATGTCATTTTTTTCTTATTTTAAATGCAAGTTCTAGAAGCCATCGGTATGCCATGGCGGCAGACGACGCAGGTAAGCGGTTAAGGATGACTAAGTAGTTAATTACAGGTACCAAAAGCAAATAAGAAAATATAATTTACAAGGAAATACATCAGTTAAATTTTCTTCATCAGAATCTATCTCACTGAACACAGACATGGGTATCTGCTGTGCCAAGACCGTCCTAAGTGCCAATACCGACTACAAAATCAGTGAATCTGAGAATGTCGTAACGAGTTGGTAGAAAATGCTGTGGACATGTAGCTGGAGAGCCATCACCCCCCCCACACACACATCATATTTGTAATCATGATATTTAATTTCATTTTTAAAAGGCATAAAATTTGCAAAGTTTTGTGAGTACATCATGAACGTTGATCAACGTTCATGAGTACATGCAGTTTACCGAAGACGTACGTGTCTATTAACTATTGTACAAAGTATATATATAGAATAATCGCTAAGGCTGTTGATTTAAAAAGTGATCCAAACTGGCTGCCTTCTTACAGACTTGATGCGTCCAGATGGAAGTATTCTACAAGTTGGCGATCGCATACGGTGTGATGGAAACTTTGGTACAGTCAAATACATCGGGACAGTCCCTCCAACTAAAGGTTAGTTAAAATAGAAAATCAAAAGGCGAAGATACTGTTAGTGTAACAGTACTAATCATTTTTTGTTTCTTTCATGCGCATGATTTAGATTTGAGACATAGGTGTACAGATTTATAAACCTTAACCCCCACACCGCCACCGACACACACATGCACATGTGGATACACCACATCTCATTTACCACCTGTGCCATTCATCTATGAGATGAATTAATATATCATTAAATACATCAATTAAAAGTGCATCCAAGTCCATACACACCTCACATAAATTCTCATTCGCCTGCTATATCAATCACCCACTAACCATGCACACACTAGCATTTCACTGGACTTTTAACCCCCTGCGCCACCACCCCACCCCTCATCAAAAAGAAAATGAGAATGATTAGATGTAATATAAAGAAAAAGAAGGCAGATTTGAACCAGTCATCATCTTAGTTTGCGACACTTATGTCAGCAACTTGCTGATTATGCCCAATATTCTCAAACATTATAGAGCCATTTACTTTTCCTGTTTTCTAGGTGTTTGGCTTGGTGTAGAATGGGATGATCCCACTCGTGGCAAGCATGATGGATCACATGAAGGAGTCCGTTATTTTCAAACCAGGTAGATTTTGTTGATAATTATATAATAATTCCTTTTTCATTCGCCAAGTGACATAGCACGAGGAACTTGACTTGATAATGGCCTATACATAGGAGTATGCTAATCCACCTGCATTTATTTTATGAACAATACTGATGGTTTCAAAACTTGGGAAAGCCTTTTCTTTTGTCTTTTGACAATGACCAGATACATGAATGCTAATTTTTGTAATAAATAAAAATCTGTTTGTGTGCACGTGCACATTAAAATCATGATGGAGACAGATACCTACAAAGCATTTACCACATACTTTTCATATATATAGTTTTCTAATCACAGTAGATACATGCATACATATAGACATTTTAGTCTTCTTTCTAGTTTTTCTGTCTCTTCTTCTTTTTCTGAGATTCTTTCTGGAATAAGAGAGGTTAAAGCTTGGGAACTGTGACTGAATTACAAAGATTACAAATTGACATACAAATTGTCAATTTTGCCTTTGTTTATTTTTCTGAATAACAGAAATCATTTCTTATATACTGTTTAGAAACAATTACATTAACAACTTACTAACTTCTCAGAAATAACAAGGAAATAGATCAGGGTGCTGTTTTACTTGTTTTTAATATTAGACTCCAAACTAAAATCATTTGAAAGTGATTAGCAAGAATTCTTCTTCAGTTGCCTTGATCATGACTACATTTAAAAATACCATACATATCAGCATAGTCACCAAAACCACCACAACTGACATTGTCATCAATTTCATCATCATTGTTTGCTGTACAAAGCACAGTGTATAAATAATTTTGTGTTTCTGTTCCAAGTCATCCAATATCAGGATCATTTCTGCGACCAAAGAAAGCATGTCTGGGTATTGATTGTTTTCAAGCCATTCGAAGTCGGTATGGGATACAAGAACATGGCACGGCAGGGGTCAACACTGAAACACTTTATGTGCTGGATGCTGATAACAGACCAACTGTTGTAGAGATGGTTGGAGCTGAAAAAGTAAACTTTATGCAGAGGTATGGAACAGGGCTGAGGCCCTAATGTTAACATTGTTTTGTGATACAGATATCTTTTATTCCAGGGAAATAAGCTGGTCAAGTTGAAAACAGTAGTTATTATATCTCCGTGTAAATTTGTTAGAACACCCTTCTATTTTTTTAGTCCTATAAGCGTGCATGAACTCAACTTTTTAAGTTAACATTAAAGACGTCTGCTGTTCCTGCCTTAACTCAGCATCATTAAGAACATGACTTAATGCTATTAAGAACATGACTTAATGCTATTAAGAAAATGACTTAAAATCTATTAAAAATATTAATATGAATTTTTAAAGAGTTTTTTTTTTTATTTGATTAATTTGTTTTTATTATTAAATGGTGTTTTTCGTTCGGAGTTTGGTATTTCCAATTGATCATTTTCTTCAAATAGCTGCAGTAGAAGTTGGTCATTGACATTGTTGTAAGATTATCTGACCTTCAAACCCTCAGAAATTAGTCATAATCACAATCTCTGCATTATAGGTAGATAGATAAAAAGAAATTTATTTTCCACATGTAACAAGGAGTTATAGTACGAAAAAAGGATGCATCATACATATGCACGTTTACCGACTTACAAATATATGTCATGTACATACATAAAAAATACATTTCATATACATGCACATATAAAAACTCATGTCATGTAAATACACACATAAAGATATATATGTCATGTACATATACACCTAAAGACTAGAACAGTTGGTGCTACATCACTTTCTGCAGTTAAGGGACAGAACTGGGTTAGGAAGCAGAACTTCCATGTCCTCGGTGTTAGTGCCCTTTAACATTCATGTGAGGACAGATTGTGAAAGAGACTGTTGGTTGATTGTGAAGAGTCCTAAATGTTCTTGACACATGTTGAAAACAGAAAAGCAACAGACTAGAAATCACAGTCAGCAATTCTGGAGGCTAGCAACAATATTTTAGAGCTGGGTTTTTTCCTGAGCAATGGCATTAATTCTTATTTTGGGGCTTGGCGATGCTCATTTCATGCATCTAATGCCTCTTTTCATCTTTCGTGCATCAACTTTCGTGCATTAAGATTTGTTTGCTCCACTTGCAGTTTCTGGGCTGATTCATGGCATGTTGAAATATTGTGGGAAAATGGGGAAAAAAATGCAGAGGTCACTACTGCTGTGTAGGTCATAACAGGGGTGGCATGATTGCAGATAGAAGATTTTCTCTCCATCAATTTCCACCAGTTCAGACTATGGGGTTTCCAAGAAATTTGAAAGTGACCTCTTTGCCATACTTATCATTGATGTGTTGTGTGGCCCTTTTGATTGATTACAACATTTCTACTAATTCCTTCTGCTTAGTTATTTTCTTGCTTGTTTTGTTTTGGGTAATTTCCACATGGATTATTAAAGTGTTATCATTGACATTTATCAATAATGAAAAAATTTTTAAATTAACAAATTTTTGTGTTTGTTTCTGCTTTTTTCAGTCAACTGAATCGACTGCTAGAGGTGTCCATACGGGGCATGGATGTGTATGGCACACAGCCAGATTGTGAACTGTCCCAGAACACACCTTCCATCCAGACTCTAGATTTGTCTCTGAACTTAATAGCATCTTGGCCAATGGTGGCAAAGATCTGTCAACAGTTACCTAATCTGCACTCACTTTTTCTTAGGTGTGTGTTTAGACATTGGAGAACAAGGACATATTTTTGGTGTCCATATTTTATGGTTTTTGATGAATCATGTAGATATGAGAGATAATGCTGCTGTGACATGAAAGGTTGGGATGAGTATATTATCCTTTAGCCAAAATGTCATTATGTGCTAAAAGGTTTTTATAAATTTGTTTTTTCTTTTCAATATTTCCTTTGGCGCCATAGTAAAAAGTTTTTTTTATAAAGCTGATTCTCTTCAAAAGGAATAGATAAAATAATAATATCTTGAATATGAAGAAAAAGTTACCTTCATGATCATTCAAAGTTTTGTCTGCTTTAGCGAAAACAAGCTTCGTGTTCCAACATATTCAGCAGACCTGTTGAAAGCTTTTAAAGCTGTCAGAAATTTGTACTTGAACAAAATGTCGTCAAGCTGGCATGAGGTAGCAGTTTTTCATCTTTTTTCTCTATATTTTTTACCCATATTTCTCTTGACTATTCTCTCTCATTTTTAATTTTGGCCTGTTAGTTGGTCAGTCAGTCAGATTTTAGCTTTTAATGTGATTATTTATTTTTTAGTTAACACGAGAAAAGTTTTTTGAGAAAGTAATGAATAATTCAAAAGCTGTATAGTTCTCATTCTGAATGCTGAATAGAAATTATTATTCTTGAATATTTAAAAACTTGCTGCTGCTGTGGTAGTCATAAACTTTGGAATTTTAAAACTATGTTTGAGGTTTTCCATGGCAATGCAATTTAAATAAAAAAAATAATTTGCTTTCTTTGACAAAATTTTCCAAAGTTTTTGTTATCCGTTCTTTTATGGCTTTGAAAAAATGCTCTCTTGCTTATTATGTGCATATCTTTTTAGCTGTGTTTATGTACTGTTTGCTAGTTGAATAAATGTATGATCTACTCTCAAGCAATTCATTTCTTAAATCCTGCAGGTCTTTTTATACACATGCATTTTCCTTTATTTACTATTTAAGCGTTTTGATCATGTTTCAAATATCAGGAGTTTGTTTTAGTTGATTCTTTGGATTTTTATCTCATCTACTGCTGGTCTTGCTGAAATATTTCCTAATCAGCATTTCATCTTTTTGCCAGGTATTGCAGTGTTGCGCCTTATTTCCTGTTTTGGAGACACTGTATGTCAGTGCCAATGCAATGCAGATGCTGGAGGAGCCACAGTACTGTTTGCAGCAGCTTACAATGCTGAGCCTAGAAAATAACAACATCAGCAGCTGGGACGAAGTTCTGAAACTTGGAAAGCTACAGCAGTGGGTTTTCTTATCAGCAGACTGAAAACTTGCTTTCAAACTAATGTGCATAAAAATCTTCTGTCACTATTAACATAACGGTTGGAAATATAATTTTGCATGTGAACACCAAAAATGTGATTTTGTTGAATTAAGAATGCCTCATAGAAATTGCTGTTCTTAGAGAATAGAATGATAAAAAGAGGTCTTTGAATAAATCGTAATTAAATTAACTAGCTTTTTTGTACAAATCTAGATTAAAGGGCCTGTTGATAAACTTGTTTACCTGCAATTAACTGTAAATAGTTTTCTTTATTAAATTCAGTACATATTTACCTTCATCTTTTTTTTTTCTTATTCATCATATTCAGACTGGAGACCTTGGTGATCACAGACAATCCCATAGAAAGGATATATTTTCCTGATGTACCTTACAGAAAGAAGTCTCAACTTTTTCCCAAGCTGAAACATCTGTACATAACTTTAAACAAAATTTCAGATGTAAGTAATGATACTATGTTTAGAATCAGAGTATATTTCAATTATTTCTGTCCATTATAAGAATAAACATGTGATTTAGATGTTCATAATCACATGCATTAAGGAGCATGCTCTTAACACATATGGACAGAATGTGAAGGGACAGAAGGAGAAACATTTGTGCAGACAAGTAATAAAAGTCAAACATAGAAGACACAAAGAGGAATCAGGGAACAAACAATAAGAATGGAGAGTGTCATAAATTTGCAGATAAAGATGAGCAGACAGACTAGTCAATTGACTATGATCGCAACTATTGACAGCTATGTGTTTTTAGTGCACATTTAAATGGATTTGATGGTGGGTAGATGGTGGATATGGAAGGGAAGAGAGTTTTCTGCTTTGCAGCACAATAACTAAAAATCCGGTGACCATTTTTGGTTGCTCTGGTGACAGGGATAGAAATCATAGTCATCAGATGAAGAGCAGAGTAGTCTGGCTGGGATGTAGTGGAAGAGAAATTGAAAGGAATAGTCAGGGCAGGAACCTGCAAAGAAATTAAACACAACACAGACAGTTTGTACTGATTGTGAGAATTGATGGGTACCCAGTGCAAACAACATAGGAGATGAATGATATGACATGGCCCTGTTGCCTTTCTCTAAAGTCTAAACACATGCAGCTGTAAGTTGATGAATTAACAATTTCAATGTAATAGTATTTATAGGAGGATTTACATAGAAGTACATGAATTTGGATTTTTGATTTTATATTTGCATATGTCTATACATCTATGTGTGAAGGAGATATTTTTCTTTCTTTATTGCCTATTTCAGTTAGTGTATATAAATGCAAATACCTTTCACAAGTTGATGAACGTCGCACATGTGGAGTCATAAGGTGTCTAAAGCATGTTTATCTTACATTGTTCATAAATAGTTCTAAATTTTTATATACTGCAGTATTTAGTTTCTTCGCTAAGACTTTTAGATGACAAGAAACATAAGAGATTTATTTATTTATCACTAATCCCAGCACCACATGTGGAGAGCCTTCTCCTTTTGAAAAAAAAAATTAAGCTTCTTGTGAGCTTGCAGTAATTTGTTTTCAGTGGGCATCAATAAATGAGCTCAACAAGCTTCAGAACCTTGCAGACCTCGGCTTTGGGAGCTTGCCTCACCTGGGAGCTGCAGAGACAGTCAGAGAGATTGTCATAGCCAAGATCGGCAATCTGACTCGATTTAACAGGACTGATGTAAGGCTGCCTGCTTTCTGTGAGCTCATAAATGCTGGTTAAGTCTTACTAGTCAGAGCTATACATTCTTCAGACTTTTAACTGTCCAGAAAGTTATTGTAAAAAGTTTCTGTTTATGTGTGTGCATGCGTATGTATGTGTGTGCACATGTGCGGGTGCTTGCACTTGTGTGCATGAATATGTGTATGTTGGGGAAAAGATTCATTAGTGAATAGATGAATTGATCAGTCACTAATTTATTTCCCTTTTTCTGTTTGGTATGACCACAAATACAAATTGCTAAGAAAAGTTATAAATTTATGTAATAGTGGCTGCTGCTGTCTTATTTCAAGGTGGATGAACAAGAGCGAAAAGGTGCAGAGATTGACTACCTGAAAAAATTTGGACCAGACTGGCTAAAGGCAGGAGGCAGCCAGGACTCATCAAAAGATAATCCAGATTTAGAGTTCCAAGCACAACATCCACGTTTTTGTCATCTTGTTAGCAGTATGATAACCAGATTTCTATTTAGAGAAATTTACTGTCTTAAATCAATGTTGCCAGAAAAGTTTGTAAAAGAAAAATAAATAAATTTAAGGAATATTGGTGTAACATCCTGTTTGGCATATAAAAGTCACACATGATTGACATAAATGAGAATAAGAGTTAAAGTGATTCTGTATTCATGTTTCGACAGAATGGGGTGCTCCTGAAAACTCAGAAATGGTACAGCAATCACTGTCATTGAAAGACAATCTTATCAGTATCCTTTCTGTGTTTATAGGTTAACATTAAAGGCAATCTTATCAGTATCTTTTCTGTGTTTATAGGCTGACATACACAGGACACTTTTGTAACGTAATAGAGAGGCTGCTTGCAGGATTAAATGGATAAATGGAATCTGTTGTATGTGCACATATTCGCAGGAGAGAAAGTGTCTTTTAATAGCAATTGATCTTCACATCTTCTCTTTCACTTGGTGCTCTATTAGCTTTTAATGTATTCTGTATGTATGCATGCATATCTGCTAGGTGTAGAATAAAGTTATAACTGACAGGTATTTTCCTGGTGTGTGTACACAGTTCCTTAATTTATGTAAGCAATAAAAATTTTCAGTCCACAGGACCCTGAGAAAGGAATAATGGAAAAGAAATTACCTTGTAAGTACTTAAACAAAATATCTCTATGTTTCTTTGATTGATTTTGGGATGAGAATTTAATAAAATCTTTCTGTAAATTGTACTTTCTGAAAAATGAATTTAAAATTAAGAGCACAACTTATAACTGAATACTTTGATTTTAAAAAGTAACAAGTAAAATATCTACGAATTTAGAAAAAACTTGCTTCTATACACTTAATCTCTCATGCATTCTGTGTCACATTTGTACAACATGTGTAACTTGTATTTGTAGCATTTCTTTAAGTGGTTTTTTTTTGTTTGTTTGTTTGTTCTTTGTACTGCTGTAGCTACAATGTCAGTCCAGAAGCTGAAGACTTTGATTCAACGGATATTTCGGCTAGACAAAGACTTTAAACTGTCATACATCAGTCATAAGGTATGGTTGATGTTTTTCTAAAGTATTTCACGTTAGAATACATTTATCCACCTGTCAGGCATACATGGCTCAGGGTTCTCTGGTTTCCTCCACCTTGTGTGTGTGTGTGCGCATGCATGCTATGTTGTGTGTGGATGTTTATGTGTGTAAAACATTTAAGCCTTGTTTCAGGGATAAAAGGCTATATAAATATTCACTTTCACTATAACTATTATTTAATTGTTGTTGTTGTTGTTACAGATGCAAGGACCAGAGATAGAATTTGACAATGAGTTGAGGCAGCTCTCATTTTACTCAGTAGAAACTGGTGACACGATTCAAGTAAAGTGGCGGTGATATGTGGACTTTAAGAAAATGCGAACAGTTGCAGTTGCTAAGACATTCATTGGTTTTTCTTTCTTTTTTTCTTTTTTTTTTTTGTCACTGATGGAGCTTCATGATTGTACCAAATGTGTTCTGAATTTGAGAGTAGCACATGAATTTTGTTTTTATGTTTAAGCAATGAAAGGAAAGTTTGTAACCTGAAGAATACATTTTTCTATTTTACATGACTCCATTTGCACAGACTTAATTAGTACAAGGCTACCTTGCAAGGCTAGACCAAAAGCATACAAATGTTAATATTTTTAACAACCATGAAGTCACAGTGTAGATCAGAACACACTCTTTGGCCATTTATGACTTCATGGTTTTCTAGATTAGTTCCATGCTTCCTGGAAAACGAAAATTCTTAGTGTGCCATATGCAAACAGTGACTGAGAGAGCGACAGCAGCATGCAGAATTGTTTGTTTTAAACTGTGACGTTTCAGCCCTTTAAACGTTTAGGAATATTGTCCTTATTTCCTTGATCACAGAGTGGAAATATGTGTATGCATGTAATGATTGTTGGTTTGTGTGCACGTATTTACATATATGCAGGAGGCTGTGTGTACATGCAACTGTGCAAGCAATTTGAAAAAAAGCGATTATTAATCACTTTCCTCTGTTTCTTTACAACCATATTCTGTTTATTGAAATCTCAAAGAAAACTTACATAAAAAGAGAAATGAACTACTTTTACCTCATTTTAATTTTAAGCCATTATTATTTGTTGCTTTTTTAGGCATAACTTTCTGTTTTGCATGTAAATTTGTTTGGTGAAATATGAAATTAAAATAAATTATGCTTATCATAAAATGTTAAAATTAAAGCTTCTTAAAAAAAACTTTCCCCACAGTCTTGGGGTGCTGTAATTGACAAAAGATTCAGAAGCAGTTCTCTTCCCTAATCTTACATACATGCACTTAGTTCATGTTTGCTATGGTGGTCTTTGTTTGCTGATGCTTATATTTTCTTGTTTAGTTTACTTTCAGTTCGTTTTGGAGCCTTTCATGTGTAGGGCATTGAACTGGGGTACACATGGGAAAATGCACTTTACAAATTAGGTCATCATCATCCTTCTAACACAGAAAATTTAGAAATATATCACAGTGAAGTACATGCCACTATTTAAAATACATTTATTGCTGTGTCATCCCAGGGAAACTCAACAACCACTTGACTGACTCCTTTTGAATGCACCCAGACCTAAATTGATTTCTGCTGCAAACTCTTCTTCCTACCATGATTTTATTGTCAGCTTTGGTCTACTACTTCATTATGCCCAGACATTTTTGATTCAGGAATTTGCATGCATTATTGTGCATCGGTGTTTGGAAATATTGAAACACTTGTTCGAGGACTATGATGCACTTGTGATCAAGTACTGCTGCAGGTTTGTGTTTGTGTTCCCACTGCTTCAGGAGCTTAAATAAAATTTTGTGCAGATTCTCGCTATACTCTTGATTGACCTTTGCTTACTTGACCGAAGTTGACAACTCTTTGCTTCTTTGTGACATCGTATTATATCTCTTTCTTTCTCCCACTCCCTTCCTGGAGTGGGGGAGCCAAAGGGTAAAATCAGAGTTAATACAAGAGTTACTACAGTATACAGACCAGGGATGACAAGAACAGCAAAGTAAGAAAAGGTAAATATAAACAGAGTACTTTATATGATTTTGATCATAACTCTTGGGTGACAAGAACAGTATAGTAAGAAATGGTATACAAAAACAGTACTTTATATAACTGTGATCATAATTCTAGCAGTGTAAAAAATCCCCAGTTGTCCAAGAAATATGATAAATCTAACCCTCAGGCTATAGAGGTCTGACTTCTTAATTCAAATGTGGAATGCTTGTTTGTTACAGTATATTTTATTTGTGAACTACATTAAAAAATAATTTAATTTTGTGTGCCTGACCGAGACATTGAAGCAAACGCTAATTTTTCAATTTTCCAGTTTAGTGCCCCGTCTAAAAGGTTATCTAGCCAGGGCCGATGTTTAGGTGGGGTTCTCCTGGTGAAAGGATACTTTGTCCAGTTTGTCACTAAAATTGACTATTGTACATATACATAATTTTATGTAGAGACTTAAAAGCAATGTTTACATTAAAAATCAATAATAGGAACAAGTTGCAGGTTGATTACATCTATGCCTTTTTAGAGAGTCGCTAAACAATTGCAGAAGTATATACCTATCCTAGAAAGCCATGAGGCTGTTCACTTTCATGAACACTTCAAGTGTGCAGACATGTCACCTTTCTTCACTCAAATGTTTCATGAAGATGATGACTAACATATGTTTCTCTAAAATGATTTGCATAAACTGGCATGCATACATTAGCAACAAAGAAACACTGTTGTAAAAAAAAAAAAAAGAGAGACTTAGGATATGTTGACTTCAAAGCCATACTGCCTCGAAAATGATGGACTACTTGTAAAAGCTTGTATGTGAGAAACCAAAAACTACTTTGAAAGTTGAGATTATAGACTCTTGACAACCATTAATTACCAAAATCAAAACTAATCTGCCTTTCACTTCTCTGACAGTTTTAAATGAATCAATCCACATGTGAAGCTTGCATAATGGAAAATGGGTTAATTTTCCGTTAAACCTATATCTGTATGAGCCTGGTACATTTCCAAGTGATGTCAATAATACATGTAGTACCAATCAACAAACAGTAACATGGCAGAACTGTCATGTAGGTGGTTTTACTAGGTCACGGTGGGCTGTACTATTTTGTGGGGGGGGGAGACCGGGTAGGATCGATATTTGAGAGGGGTGTGAGGTTGGGCATTGGTTGGTGTTGTGTGTGATTTATGAAGTGGGGTTAGGGTTATGGGTGTGGGTTAGGGGTACGTTTTATTGTAGAGGACAAATGTTGAGGACTGGTCGAGTGACGTGATGGTGATTGACATGGAGTTGTGTTAAATTATTGGCTGGTTTTAGTCATGTGATATTTGGCGCGGAAAAGTTTTGATTTGATGTGAGCAGACGATAGAAATTCGAGAGGATTGAAGATGGCGAGTGTGCGTGGAAATTTCGCGAAAATTTGTGGTGCAATTGTGGAATTCAAGGAATGGTTGAGAGGTGCAGAGTCTGGAAAATATAGCAGAAAGAAGTTTAGGATGGATGCAGAAGTGACAAGGTTGTTTGTGTTGAGTTTAGTCGAAGACTTTGATTTGTTTTTTGAGTTTTTACGTGAATGTGGATTGTGAAGGATTCGAAGAAGATGGGGAAGGCGACTTCAGGAAAAATTTTGTTCATTTCTGGATATTATTTCTCGGAATATAGAGGAAGGATTCGAAGAAGATGGGGAAGGCGACTTCAGGTAAAATTTTGTTCATTTCTGGATATTATTTATCGGAATAATTGGAGGAAGGATTTGAAGAAGATGAAGGAGACGATATCAGGGGAGTTTAGCGAGGAGAGAGAGCAGAAGATGAGTGACGTAATAGTGACGTCACTAATTTGCATAGCTCCGCCTACAGGTAAGCCATTTTTGTTATGGCGTCGCAAAACCACCTATAGGAAAGCTGTTCCCAGCTCATTAAAGGAATGCTACACTAATAAATGTAATAAGTAAAATCTGTATAGACATAAAAACAGGAGACTAACCATGCAAGTGGGCTGAAAAAAGATGGGAAAGTAACAGAAGAACAGGCTGAGTTTATAGGAGTTTACAGTTCATGAAAGGAGTGATGGAAATTTTATGTTACAAAGATCAATGGAACGCAAACAATAATCATGTCTTTTGGAAAGTCTTTGACTCCCAAATAAAGCCAGTTCTTAACACACGGTGCTTGAAGTTGGGGCTTGGGCTAAATTAAGTAACTCAGCAGAAAGGTCAGTTAGGTTAAAAACTGTGACAAACTTTTTATTATTATTATTATTTTAATTTGAAGGCAGAGTAACAATGCGTAAAATAACACAATTCTTAACCTTACAATTTTTAGATAAACCATACATGAACCAAACATTATTACCTTTTGGGTCAGAAAAAGAAGTGTAAAAAAGCGCTAGATGAAATATGGCGGAGAATGGTACCGGTGACAAACATTCATCATTATTATATGTTCTATAGTCAGGGAAGGGGACGAGCGACAAATCAAAATGATGGAACAACTTTATTTACAATTTGTTGCTTTGGCTGCCGGAAAGACTGAAAAAGCAAAAGCCAGCGTATCAGCGTTTGGTAAGTCTGCCCTGCCGTCCACATTGGCCGCCAAAACTTATAAGCCAGTCTCGCTGACATGCATATTTTAACAAAGCCAACTGTTAAGGAACTTTTAAGTATACTTTATCGTTATCAGATTATCAAAAAGTGTACTCTTGTGCGTTGGAGACTGTACTTTTAACTGTTCATACACCATCATTTCCTTACTCTGAATTACTTCGCTGACAGCCGATGCCGTCTTGTGACGATGAACTATAGTTTGCCGCCGTTGGCGTATTTTGGAAAGATCCCGCAATTTTATGTATTTTAGAGAGGACCAAACAACCGCTACAGTGTTGCTCTCTCACTTCCAGAGATGACACGAGAAAGATTCCTCCAGAAGCAGTCAATCTCTGTGCTGGTTCCCCTGGCAGGCCAGGCGATGTATGTCGTTGTGTGCAGGACTGTGCAGACAAAGCTGTCCAACAAAGTCTTGTCCAGGTCTTCGAGTAAAACTGGAACTACGAGCAGCTTCTTGGCCAGTCCAGACTTAACGCTCAGAAACATCTCGTAGCGGCACCAATCGCTTTTCAAAAAAGAGTTGGACAGGACCAGTAAAATCGCCCGACTTTCTTCCAGTCGTTCGATGATGTTGTGGCTGATAAATTTTCCGGGTATAAAGTCGCGTTCGTGCAGACACAGCCGGAAGCGTCGGTTGTTCTCCAGTTCTCTCTGCAGCACCTGATGTACCCACTGGTTGTCCCTGCTGTCGTAAGAGACGAAAACATCGTAGATAAAAGTCTTATCAATATCTTTCTTTTTTCGTTTATCTGATAGTCGATGGTGTATTGTGTACAATAAGAACCGACATTGCCAGCGGAACCTGCCAACAGAAATCAATGACAGTCATTATAGTCAGTCAGTGTATGTGAAATAATCAAAATGTGTATAGAAATCAAGGCTGACTGGTTTCATAGTTAACTAACCCATTTTTATACTTATTTCATGAGCTCTTCTTAAACCTTGAGTTGGGAAAGATTGAAACTGTTAATATACGGAGATTGACAGTGCTGAAAGCAACAATTGAATAACACCAAACTCTTAATTTGTAATTACTGTGACAACACAAAACTGTAGTACTGATGGCAGTGATTATATTGTGATGCAAGACGATGATTTGGTATTTAAGTCTCGTGTTTTTACTTCAGTGCAAATTGTCGATCGTGACTATGACGCACGAAATCCATGCATTAATAATTAATTAATAATTAAAGCATATATGTTACTTGCATTCAGCAATAGCCCAACAATGTTTCCCAAGCTTTCGTATTTAACATCTCACATTGTATTTCGTTTGTCAAAAACACTTTGCTCAGCCATGCGTTAACCACGAACTTGTATTAATGGACTCTCTCTATATATATATATACACGTCCGTGCTTTAACAGAAAACTCGGCCACGGCGACTTATAAAGAGGACATTTTAAAACCAGATCATTATTCTTGAACGCCGTTATTCTTGAGATTTTAAGTTTGAG
Organism: Marisa cornuarietis; assembly: GCA_004794655.1. Lineage (NCBI taxonomy): Eukaryota > Metazoa > Mollusca > Gastropoda > Architaenioglossa > Ampullariidae > Marisa > Marisa cornuarietis. Next base: position 9,511,081 of record SMMW01000046.1, on the reverse strand, counting down.
GCGTTCGTAAGTACTATACGATGTACTCCGACAGTTGATATGATCTTAAATGTTAATGTTAACCATGAAAAGATGCTACTGGTGGCGTTTAAATAAAAATCAACGTACAACAAATTTCGTGAAGATTTTTATGTCACCGACGATGTTATTTCCTGAAGGTGATATAACAATTTGCAGTGTTGTGTGTGTGTGTGTGTGTGTGTGTGTGTGTGTGTGTGTGTGTGTGTGTGTGTGTGTGTGTGTGTGTGTGTGTGTGTGTGTGTGAAAATTAGAGAAATCGATCCAGGGCACTGCTTGGCACCCTTTTAGCAATTAAATTTTAAAAAAAGGAAAATTAAAAAGCATTTAAATATTTCATTGCTTCTGAGAATCATCCACAACCTTTCGTTATTTATCATTCCATAAAAAATAAAGAAGGAATTAAGAACTTGTCGTGAAGAAAACAAAAGAGGCATAGCCTAATTATTGTCGACTCGTACCTGTAGACGAGAGAACCTACAAGGATGAAGGCAATGGAGAAGATGCTGACGAAGAGAACGGCGATGTATATGTTGTAGTTGAAGATGCAAGCCTGGTCCGATAGCGAGACGTTGGCCAGACTCACACCAATCACACTCGCTGGGTTAGTGCAGATGTACGAATCTCTGTGCAGGAACTCCAATTTGTCTTTAGCCTAAAATTGTACATTTGAACATTTCGAAAGTTAAAAAAAAAAGAAATTGGTGATGAGAAGTTATAGCTAGAGGTCATTCCAAAGATTTAAAAAAAATGCCATTAAGATGGAACAGTGGAGTGACCATCGAGTTTGTGCTCTCAGACTCTACAGGCCAAGATTCTTGATGATGTTAGTAGTCTCGTACGTTGAACAAAAACGGATAACAATTTGCAGTGTTGTGTGTGTTTGAATGCATAAAATATAAAAGTGCGTTGGCCGTGTATTTTCTGTTTATGAATAAATAGTTAACATACATGTATCTTTTATACGTAGAGTCCTTTCTGTCTTTCCTTTTTATTTAATGATTTGTAGTTTATGGCATTGTTGGAAAATGATCTTTTCATCTCAGGGTGCGCCATGCAGTCACCGAGCTTATACAGTTGCTGAGGAGGCGACTGGATACATACCGAAATCTCCACACAGTAAGTGCCACTTATTTCCCAAATGGAAAGGATTAATTTTCCTTCTACTATTCCCTAAATAGTCTTACAATGTGTGTAAGCAGTAATACAGTTTACTTTTTAATGCCTTTTGAAATTATAAATACTTCCCTATCAGTCGATCATTTCTTAATAATTCTTCCCTATCAGTCATTTCTTAATAATTCTTCCCTATCAGTCATTTCTTAATATGATACCCAAGAGCCACTTTAATTGTTTAGTATTTTAACATCGATGAGAGTTCTGCACTCGTGGTATGAATTTCCGTCCTGTGAAAAAAAAAAATTGAAAATTGACTCGGGAAGCAAAATACAATTTTGAATGTCGGAAAATGTGGTAGGGATGAGGGAATCAAAACGACTGAGAAGCTCAGCTCACAAGAATGAAGGCGAGTAAGAGCTAGTACGATAACATGAACAATCGCAGTAGTGAAAGTTTTGAGTCGATTTGAGATTGTCAGCTTTTATCACCATCCTCGGGGATCTCACGAGGGTGTCAGTGGCGTAGGAACAGTGGGGGGGGGGGGTACCAAGGAGGGCAGCCGCCCCCCAAAAAAAGATGCTGGGAAGGCAGAATGTGAACGTCATTCATTGTCAGCATGGAGCTGGCCCCCCCAACCCCTCAAAGCCGAGCATCTTCCTACGCCACTGTGAGTTGCAATGCATCCGACTGCAGTGTTAAGGAAAAGCAATCTTAGAAACAAGACGAGATCAACAAAGGCCAGGGAGTTGACAGGGAAAAGGGGGGTTTGGTAGAGGGGCTAGGGATTCTGAGGCGATAGTTTAAAAAAAGAGGTAGAAGAAAACGATAACCTAGGTAATTTTGTGCTTCCTGTCTGCTTCGGTATTAGCGGCATATTACGGTTACAGATAACCTTTCTGGCTCTGCAAACATGAAAATCATTTTCAGATCCCTCCTGTCAATTATAAAATTTCTGGTGCTGACAAGGACAGGGCTGTTACTTTTACGAGTTTTGTCAGTGTAAAATGCTTTTCATTTTCAGAATTAATACTTAATACTCAATTTTTTATATTAACTTGTTAAAATCAAGCAATTAAAAAGCAGTGCTACTCTACTTCAATAATACGCATATTTGTACTAAAATGAAAGTTTGCAGGACAGGATGAAAAAACAATGAAACTAACCTTCACAGCAAAACTAACGCGATCTTTAACAATACAGGCATAATCCAATTTTATGCTACTTTTTTAAGAATATGGTGGGTAGACGCGAAGAATTAAAACAGGCCGTTTGCCTCATTATCGTGGAAGAGGTTATAAGACAAAGACTGTATTTTTCTCATTATGTCTTAGTTTAAGACACAGTACACCGGCCTTCATCTCTCTCTGCCTCACACACACACACACACACACACACACACACACACTCACACGATTCAAGATTCTTTATTCTGTCACCCTTTAAGGGGTATTGAGATATTCCAAATATATCCATACACATTCACACACATTCCTATCTTTATATGCATTATCTATCACTCACATACACTCACTGGTCGGTTTATGACAGCTAATATAAAACAAACAAAAAAACCCAACATATTATTTGTTTCACTCCCTCGTTCTTTCTTTCTTCCAGCCTCTTCATGTATACCTGCATATGCAGTCAAGTAAATTAAAACATGAAGACATGTAAACAAAGGATAAACATACTCTTGTTTTCACTCTCACTCTCCTTCACATACACGCACGCACGCACGTACAGCAAAGAGTGAGAGAAAAGGGAAAGAGAGAAAGAGTCAACGGATTTCCTCTTGCATCATACAGAATCATTAACAAGTGTTATCATGTCTCACATCAAGACAATCCATGTCAGAACCAAACTGGAGGAACTGAGATACTGTAGTATAATGGAAATATAATGCAAACTGTGTTGTAGTAAAGTTTGATAATATTTTGGTGAACGTAATCACAGTTTCCTTGATCTGTAACAGAGAAACCTTTAACATACTTACACATACATTCTATATGTTTATATATATATATATAAAGAGACATTCCCAAGAAAAAAGATGAAAGTCGTTTTCTGACCTTTTCAAATCCGTTGGGGAGTGAGATGTTTTCTTTGCTTGGGACCAGCTTTACGTGACCTGCCTGCCTTCTTTAACCTTCTACTGAGTCACGACATTTGGTTTTATTTGGAACATTCACGAGAGACAAGGTGTGCGTTTGAAATAGCTGCGGCTAAGTTTTGTTTGCAAACATTTCGTTGACAGTTTCTTCTGCAGGAAGCACTAACGTGATTCAGACGTACAGTACGAACATGGGCGTTGCGCCCACATAAAAAAAAAACCGGAAGAGGTCACGACTTTTGGGGTTAAAGTCATATGCGTACACAATTCTCCAAGTGGCGAATATAGTTATCATTAAGATAAGATGACTATCAAAATCTCCTACTATATTATGAACCAAAAAGAAAAATAAAATTATTAGTACTCAAAATAAAAAGTGAATATGAAAACACGGACTATATCAGACCTGTTAGCACGTAGTAGGTGACATTTTCAGAACATAAAAGTATAAATATCAACTTTTAATAAAATCATACCTTTTGCTGTTGAAAAGTATCGATCATCCACATTAAGTCACACACGCAGGAGAAGGGGTTTGCGCTGAAGTCAAACTTAATGCTTTTGTTTCCTCCCAAAAGTGGTTTCAATAGAGTCTCACTAAATGTTGTCATATAATTGTGACTCATATCTAGTTCTTGTAGACCGGTTATGTTCTCAAAAGTGTTATCTGGCAAGTACGGTATTTCGTTAGTACCTACGTCCAGGTAACTGAGGTTGCGAAAGCTTGTAAGGATCACCTGTGGAATGGATCTAAGGCCAGTTCCTTCCAGGATAATTGCTTTGACGTGAGAAAGAGGGGATAGAACTCTGGCCATCTCGCTTTCTTCGGAGAAATGAAACACAGTCCAAGATATGTTTACTGTCTGCAAGGATGGCATGTCATGAAATAGATCAAGTCCGATGCCTTTCCCGTAGAAGTGGTCGAAGAACCACAGGTTCTCGCTGACGTCCAGATGCTGCAGGCCAGAATGGTTAAAAGCATAATTGTCAACAAACCTGCTGGTACACGTTTTGAAATGCAACTTTTGCAGACTTGGCAGTTCCTGCAGGAAGTTCCTTCTCGTGTGGTAGACAGCGTTGCCACTGAGTATCAAGGCTGTTAGGTTGGGTAAGCATCTCATGTTGTCTAAGCTGGTAATCTGATTCCATTCTAAGTTCAGATGGTTTAGTTTCGGTAACACTGGCATGTCTTGCTCTGAGCAGAACTTTGGGAACTCCTTCAGCAAGTTTTCGCTGATGTCCAGATGGACGAGGCTGTTGTCCTGCATCTGAACATCTTTCGTTAAGACGGTAAAAATGTCGTTGTTACGAACAGACAGCAGAGTTAGGCGGCCAAGCTGCGTCACGTGACTGAAATCGAGACTGTGGAGCTCGTTGTCGTCGACAGTCAAATTCTTCAGTGATGTAGCACTCTTGAGAGCGAAGAGAAGATCTTCAGAATCATTCAGGTGATTTAAGTCCAAAAAGAGAGTTTCCAGTCGAGTTAAGTTTTCAAAGGAGTTCGGGTGGACGTAAGCTAAGGAGTTGTTGCTCAGATTCAGCTCCACCATGAAGGTGGCGTTATGGAGCGTTTCCTCGTCGATGGCCCTGAGAACATTGGAGGAGAAATTCAGGTGTGTGATGTTCTTGGAGAAGGCGGGAATGTAAAAGAGGTTTCCTCCGTTGCAGTCTGCAAAAGCGTCTTGACAACAGCAGAATCCATCTCCACAAACACTCCCCTCCCTGCAGCTAAACCTCCGACCAGCTCTAGACGGCGTCAACTCACCAGCCTGAAGCTTGCTCTCCACCCGTCGTCTGGCACCTGTCGTCTGCACTACTAGCACCAAGAAAATCGTGGTGATCACATAGCTTACTGTACTGGCAGACAACATTCTTGGTCTGTAGGTGGATTTAAAACGAAGGTAGTCGCATGAGTCTTGAAGTAAAAGAACCAGCGTGGCTGTGGAGTCAGCGGAGGATATCCGGAATAGATAATGCTTCAGAAGAATAGAAGGTTTAGTTACTTTCATAGCAGGCCACATTGGATATGGTGAATGCAAAGGATTAAACTTCCTCGTTGATATGAATACACGAGCAAGTTATAAATAAATACATACATACGCCTTTTCCTGTGAAACCCCGGAAACACCCCCCATCCTACCCCTACCGCTCAACGTACTCGTACAGGCACAGACACAAATATTATATACACACACACACACACACACACACACACACACACACACACACACACACACACACACACGTATTATGTGTCTCAACGCGTGTCTCTCCTACTCACGCATGTATAAGCCTTAAAACTCATACTCTCACAACATATACATACAAGCACATGAAGACACACACACACACACACTGGTTTCCATCATTTTTGACCTTTTAGTAAACAAATCTTAAAAGTTTTAATTAGAATCGCTTTGAGACCCCATGTGAACGAACCGCACCAGGTTCAAAAAGTTGTTAAAGACCAACCTGAATGGTCTGCAGTTGTTTTTTTTATTTTTTTTTTATTTTGCAGATATCGGTGGATATAGCCGGCGATATATACGTGCCGACGCGCCACCCTCTAGTACACAACGTGTCGTATCGTCGTGCACCAACCTTACACACCACACCACTGGTATGACAGAGGCTATCCCCATATCAGTCGCAGTCCAGGTGTCTGCTAGACGGAGTTTTTGGCTGATTTCGCATCAGCCGATCGAAATAACAGTACAAATTGTCTTAGTAGTATTCTTGTAATTAACGACATTTTCAAGTTTGAATACATGGGTTAGTATCCCTTTAAGGCGAGGGAGCACACGATCCTTGTAAGCTTAACAGGAACTAAAAAGACAGACACCTTGAAAGCCGACTTTTTTTTTCTTCTCAAGGTAGACAGGGGACAGAAACAACTAATCAAAGTGTACTGTGCTGATAAACTGTATTATTCAGTGGTGCCGTACATAAAGGTTCTGTAGTTAAGCTCAATTAAAAATAAAAATGTTAATCTGTGTTAATAATGTATTTTAAAATATTGTTCCCCCTATTGTGTACTTTTTTTTTTATAGATTTGGTGTCTGTTGTTTTCTTTAGGAACCGGGCACATGTGTATATGGGTAACAGTAGCATCCAGACCCAAAGTCTGTTTAGTGATTTAATGGGGTATGAAAGGTAAAAGGTCATCGCGTAACGTTTTGGTCGTGGGAGAGAAGGGGAAAGAGAGGGAATTATTGGAGACCACAATTTTCTCAAGGCAACTTTTTTGTGTGTGAGAGTGGTGCCCATCTCCTCTTCCTCCCTGCTTTACCGTCTACACGCCTGTACAGTCAGATACTCCACTCCATAGCTGGATCAACTGGTGTAAGTCCACTGCGTTATACGGGTACGCTCCTAAGACTTTGTTTACCGGTCTTTTCACCACATTACTGCTTTCCCTGTAAGCGGGTACTCACTGACAAAACTAGTGACGATTTTTTCCAGTGAATATGTGATGAAGCAGGTAAAAAGCAAATGCTAATAGGAAGTACGCCATGATAAAGTGCTTGCGTGTGCTCGTGTGCACGTGGGCATTTGAAAACAATTCCATTTCAGTTAAATAAAACACGTGAGTTGTCCTGACCTGTGCCAAGTGCTACGTGAATCAATTTCCATTTAACAGTAATAACATAACTGGTTGAATTATATGTAGCAAAATAAAAAACAAATACACTTATATTCTTTCTTTCTCTCCCTTTCTTGTTCAGACAACCACTTCAAGGATGTGGAGTTATTGTTATATCATTCGCCAGTAGGCAGTGGTACAAACTGACATAATGAGACGTGGAAAGAAGATACATTTTCTGGTTACAGATTCTACGAAAGGGCAGCAGAGAAAATTAAGAGGATTACAACGGTTCAAACTCAACTTTGCAAGAGCTTCCCTTATGTGTGCTGATTTCATTTACTGTGTTAGGGAAGTTATCTCTCTTTGAACAACGCTTAAGGTTGACATTGATAAGGACGAAATAAAAAAGAGAGGAAAGACGATAACCTGTGCAGAGGAGGGAATCAAGTTTTTAAAAAATGAAGCAGACTAATCTTTTTACGCAGCTAAAACAATATTGTACTTTGTCGAAATTGAGTCAGTCGATCCAGTTTTGATGAGTGGAAGAAATAAAGTCTTTCGGTCGAAATGAAATGGTATTTTTATTGCAGACGGTCAAACCAGCTCTAGAACCTTCATTTGAACCTTGTGAAACCAGGTTTAGTGCCAGGGTTGTCAAGCTGAACATGTAGGTCACAAAACACCTGAGACCTTTAAGCCTCCATTATCTGTATAGCAACAATACATTTTCACATAAAATAGGAGACGCAGAAAATGTCAAATAACAGCTTGTAGTAAAAAGAGTGGTTTTTAAAAAGGAGTACATAGAGTCTAAAAATCCAGTTGTTTGGTTTAAAAAATATTGTTTGAATTTCTTTTTTTCAAAAGTTATAGGTTTTATTTTCAAACTGGTAAGAAACATTTTTTTCTAACTGTGCCCCTAGTCATTGATACATGCTGATTAGAGGGGTGGCAAGCTATGACTTGCCAGGAGAAAACTGGTAAGGTGACGTGGGTGTAGTTGAGTGCTCGACACTGACATGTAATTTGAAAAGGTCTCCCTGTACTACCGGGGTTTAGGTGTCACTGTACTACCGGGTTTTGAGTCTCACTGTACTACAGGGTTTTAGAGCGGATACAACAGCTGTTACTGTAATATTCTTCTTCTTTCGGAGATGACACGAGAAAGATTCCTCCAGAAGCAGTCAATCTCTGTGCTGGTTCCCCTGGCAGGCCAGGCGATGTATGTCGTTGTGTGCAGGAGTGTGCAGACAAAGCTGTCCAGCAAAGTCTTGTCCAGGTCTTCGAGCAGAACCGGAACTACAACCAGCTTTCTCTCAGCCAGTCCTGACTTGACTCCTAAAAACATTTCGAAGCGGCACCATTCGCTTTTCAAAAAAGAGTTGGACAGGACCAGTAAAATCGCTTGACTTTCTTCCAGTCGTTCGATGATGTTGTGGCTGATGAATTTTCCGGGGATAAAGTCGCGTTCGTGCAGACACAACCGGAAACGTCGGTTGTTCTCCAGTTCTTTCTGCAGCACCTGATGTACCCACTGGTTGTCCCTGATGTCGTATGATACGAACACGTCGTAGATGGTCGCGGTTTGAACACCTCTCCTACTTTGTTGATGTGAACAGCGATGTTGCAGCGTGTAAACTAAAAACCGGCACTGCCAACGGAACCTGCCAGAAGATAATCAATCAATCGATCAATTGACCAAACCAACCAGCCAACCAACCAACGAACCATCGTGTGTAAATAAGACGAAAGAAATATATATATATATATGGCGAAAAGTTTTGCATCAGAATCACCAGAGACCTCACTTTGAGACTCCCAATGTAAGAGAAGCGTGTTAAAAAATATTTGTAACTTTATCCTCCATCCATACCTGTAGACTAGACCGCATAAGAGAATGATGACAACCGTGAAGATGTTGACGAAGAGAATGGCGATGTACGTGTTGTAGCTGAAGATGCAAGCCTGGTCCGCCAGCGATACCTCCGCCAGACTTACGCCAACCATTCCTGGCGGGTAAGTGCAGATGTACGAATCTCTGTTCAGGAACACAACCCTGCTCCCAGCCTGACACAGCAAAACATTTACAATGTTGTACAGGAACACGAACCTACTCTCAGTCTGATATTTTACAATTAAACATTTGCAACATTTCAACAGCTTAGACTAGATGATAACATAAGATTATCACTACCGGCGATTCCTTTAAAATTTCCTTTAAATATTATTTTAGATCTTCATTATCAAAAAGCTGGTGCATCTCCATGTAACAATAACTTCAAACATAGGTGGCTTCTGCAGCTTATTGTTTGTTGTGTGCTTATTATGTTTAGTACTTAGCTCTGGCACTAACAGTATACAGTTCTTCAGGGACTCTTTTTTAAATTTAATTATGAAAATGGCGATGATAAATAATATAATAGCTGTAGGTGTGGAAGGGATTACCACAGCATTATAGCCGTACATGCATTAGTAATTACAACAGTATATGCATTATTAACTATAGCAGTGTATGCAGAAGTAATTATAGTATGAGTAATTATAGCAGTGCATGCATTAATAATTATAGCAGTACAGGCATTGATAATTATAGCAGTGTATGCAGCAGTAATTATGCCAGTGCATGGATTAGTAATTATAGCAGTACATGCATTGATAATTATAGCAGTGCACGCAGCAGCAATTATAGCAGTACATGCATTGATAATTATAGCAGTGTACGCAGCAGTGCATGGATTAGTAATTATAGCAGTACATGCATTGATAATTATAGCAGTGTATGCAGCAGTGCATGGATTAGTAATTATAGCAGTAGATGGATTAGTAACGGAAATGGTCTTAGCTATGACTGTTACAGTCTTAGTTATGGCGCTAAACATAAAAACCTTGGTAACGCTTAGAAGCACACACGTATAACTTTGATGGACACTTACCTTTTGGTTTTGAAATAACTCAATCAACCACAGCAAATCGCACTGGCAGGAAAAGGGGTTGCCACTAAAGTCTAAAGTGATTTCTTGTTTTCCTTTCAAAAGTGGCTCCAGAAGACGTTCGCTGAATGTTGTCATGTAATTGTAACTTATGGTCAGGTTTCGAAGGTTGGTTAAGTTTTCGAAGGTGTTATCTGCTAAGTACGGTATTTCGCTGACACCTACATCCAGGTAAGTGAGGTTTGTGAAGTTAGTCAACAGTATCCTCGGAATGTTTGTAATGCCAGTGCCTTGCATGATAAACTCCTTCACGTGAATAAGAGGAGATAGAACTCTGTACCTCTCGCTTTCACTGGCGAAATGAAACACAGTCCAGGATATGTTTATTTTCTCTAAATTCGGCATGAACTGAAATAGATCCAGACTAATACCTATGCCGTAGAAGTGGTCGAAGAACCACAGGTTCTCGCTGACGTCCAGATGCTGAAGGCCAGAATGGTTAAAAGCATGACTGTCGACTAACCTGCTGGTGCACGTTTTGAAATACAACGTCTGTAGACTGGGCAGTCCTTGCAGGAAGTTCTTCTTCGTGTGGTAGACAGCATTGCCGTTCAGTATCAAAGTGGTTAAGTTGGGCAAGCATCTCATGTTATCTATGCGGGTAATCTGATTCCATTGTAAATCCAGGTAGTTTAGTTTCGGGAAGACTGACGTGTTGTTTTCAGTACAAAACTCCGGGAATTTCGACAAAACGTTTTTGCTGAAGTCCAGGTAGAAGAGATTGTTATCTTGTTCCTGAGCATCCTTCGATACAACGCCTCTAATTTTGTTGTTACGAACAAACAAGAAACGTAACTTTCGAAGTTGTACCACGTGACTGAAATTGAGACTGTGGAGTTCGTTGTCGCTGACAGTCAAATTTTCCAGTGAAGTAGTCGCATTGAGGGCCAAGAAAAGTCCTTCAGAGTCGTTCAGGTGATTAAGATCCAGATTCAGAGCTTGCAGTGCAGTGAGGTTTTCAAAGGAGTTCGGGTGGACATAGGCTAAGGAATTGTTGAACAGAGTAATATTTGTGAAAGAAGTAATATTTTCGAGCGTGTTTTCGTCGATAGACTGGAGAACATTGTTAGAAAAATCCAGATGTGAGATGTTTGTGAACTCGGAGAAGGCGGGAATGTAAGAGAGGTTTCGTCCGGCGCAGTCTGCCAGGGACTCGCAGCAGCAACAGCGTTGATCACCACAAGGACTGCAGGATGAACTCCGTCCATGTTCAGGCAGCGCCCGAGTCTGCAGCCTGTGTACAGCCTGTCGTTCATAACAAGGACTAAGGGGTCCTGCTAGCGTCCCCACCACCAACGACAACACCATGATGAAATAGTTTGCTGCACCGACAGACATCACTTTCCGTCTACAGGCGCTTGTACACTGAGGTGCGAACGAGACTGAGTGAGCTCTGATTGAGGAAGAAGCAAACAGCTTGATAATGGCGAACGTCGGGAGTACATATCGTTATCAGGAGAACATTCGGGGTGTGGTCTCTGTGGGAGGGATGAAGTGGGTGTAGGTGGGGAAGGGGTGCTGGGGTGAGGAAACATACCACATTTTACTTCCTTGTTCTTAAGATTGCACGAACATGTAACTCGGACGTGTTAAGCTTGCCCCACGAAAACTACAATAGGGTTGTTTACACTGGCCCCGAACTTCACCTTGGCGTGCAGACGTGAGGGCAAAACCACGCACCTTTATTTAACATACTTGAACGTAGAGTTGTTTACACGTGAGTGGTTAGTAAATAAGAAAGAATGATGTGGGAAAAACTAAGAAATTAAAAATATCATACAACCCAATTTTTGGTGCATTATGAAACCAGGTTGCAAAGTGCAACGAAAAGGGAGCATCTGTTGGGCAGTGTGAACTGCATAATGAACCTTGTCTCTTTCTCACTTAGATTTAGGGATTGACAATGGAAAACGTTTTTGTCAGGATAAAATGTAGAAAACTGAGAATATCCTGTAATCGAGAAAGAAAGAAGAGAAATACTTTTTAGCCTTGAGCTCTGCAGAAAATAATGTACTTCATTTATTCACTGAGTGAGAATCAGGATATAATATTCTCTGAGCTCGTGTTGACGTCTAGATATGTTCTTACAAATACAAGCACACACACACACACACACACACACACACACACACACACACACACACACACACACACACACACACACACACACAGTGTGCCGGCTAAGGGTGGGGTAAGTTTTGGCAGCTATTATCACGCCCCATTTACTCCTTAATAAGTAAGTGAACTGTCACCTCAGGTGGAGGTATCACACAGATCTGTCCTCATTAGGAAGAAACAAAACTCGAGGGGGTTGTAGAAGCTGCAAAGTAATTATTACTTGGGGCGACACTTACATTGACAACATTGTCTTTGACAAGTATTTATGACACACTTGAATCATGATTGCAGGTTCTGTCACTGTTTGGCATTCGTTCTTGTATTCATTCCAGCGACAAAGTTGCGACATGGCAAATAACCTGAGCTACGCTGTCCTCTCTCTCTCTCTGTGTGTGTGTAAAACGGTGCTTTGAACTCGCTGTGCCTCGACTTCAGTGACCTTCAGCAAGCAATGTTTGTGTTCAGGTATCAGTCGTGTTTCATTAACAGTGTTTGATATTAATCTCGCACTTGTGCCTGGTGTATAGTAACACATACCCTGCGTCTTTGTTACAGTTACCTGGTCTGTTGTTTCCCATCTCTTTCATCATGTATACAACTATAGCTGTCCAGTACATTACATACAATGCCTCCTGTATCACGAGGAACTCTCCCACCCATACCAGCGGAAGCGGGTAGCCGAGTGGTTGGAGAACTGCGCCGTCCGAACCAGGTACAGGTTCGATAATCGTCCGGCGCGATAGAGCGCATGTCACTCAGTCCACCCACCTGTCGGGTACGGGTACCAGAGTCTACAGAGGATTGAGAATGTTACACAGAAACGCTGGCTCCCAGGAAGGTGTGCTTCTTCCACGAGGAGAACGTGGTCTGTGACACCTCACTCCCACGAAAAGTGTTAGAGGACAATCTTTACTTTACCACACTAGATTTCCTATTGACCTCGGGGTCAGGGCTTTCAAAGGAACTTCTGAACTGGGCAAATAGAGATTGCTTGACCAAGTCTGGGACACAAAGTTGTGTGTGAAGGTCACACTGAATTAATGGCTTAGGGGTGAAGGTTCGGAGCATTAAAACTTTAGTCCACTTGCTGTTTCAAAATTTATCCGTAGATTGCTAATACCGTGGAATTTTGGGGCACTTCGGAAGGTTGTCTGGTTAAGAACCATAGATGGTGATCATGTGCATTAATATAAAAAATAATTTGGTCTCCATGTCGGTACAGTGTTAAAGTTTGAAAAAAATAATAACAGTGCAGCCAGTTTTCATATTTTTATCTCCTTGTTTCAAGGCTACAAAAAAGACCTGATTTCGAGCAAGCAGTTCTTTCGAGTTTTATCATAACTCAACAACAAGAAGGTGTGAAAGGTGATATCCTGTGTATGACTGAGAAACTCACGGCGCCAGTAACGGTTTCTCCAAATGAACTCTTCACTAACCTTGTCGGAGAGCAAACAAGTGTCGACGTTTGATCATTTGTTATGCGGAGTTTCACGCATATTTCACAAAAAGAAAAAAGCAATGAATTGATTATCTTTTGAGTGTTTTTAGTCTTTGTGGTAAGGTGTATGACAGAATTTGGAGAACATTCTAATAGTAACACACACACACACACACACACACACACACACACACACACACACACACACACAAAATTGTGATTTTGCCTTCTATTTATTTCTATTCCCGGATTTCCCCAGTGTCCGACGCCATTTCATTGTCCTATCACCGAGGTAGACTGTCGCCAGGTCTCTTCCGCGCTCACGTACGCTCGTCTTCCTCTTGAACAAAGCGGGTGAAATTCCCGTCGCGGATTTTTCTAAACAAGGCAGCGCCTATACTTGAGGGTCGAATCTTTTTATTTATTCGCACATTCGAAACCAGTCGACAAATAAGGGGGAAATATAATTAGACTATTGTGTGGCTGTAAAATCGATCTCCGGCCATCGCGGTGAGCCTCCCTTTCAGCCAGTGGGGTGCACAGGTATATCGCTTCTGGGACGACAGCCCACCTGTAAGTTATCGGGGTGGAAAGAAGATTCCTGCTCTTGAAAGGACTGTACCTACGTGATCTTGCATAAAGCCAAATTGTGGAGGTAGAATTGAGAATAGCTCGCTCGCTATGGAAAACCTCTTACGGCCCACGCTGAAGCTGGGAGCTGGGGGCTGGGAGCTGGGGGCTGGGGGCTGGGTGAAATGGCTTTATGTTGATCAGATAGTGGGGTCGAGGGGTGCGTGAAGTAGACAAGTCTGTTCAAAATAAAAAAAAAGGAACGGAGGGATCTCTTGACAGTCCCGCTCGTAGTCTTTCCGCGATCACAGACCTCCAGGTGCAGAGTCGCTGTACAGACCGTGACGTATATCATTATGCTGGCGATTGGCAGTGGAAGGCTTGCTGGCAGGCTGGGTGATCTGTCGCTTGACAGCCAGTCGGCTGTGCCTTAGCCGTGGGGTGCTGCACATACAGGCATGAACACACACCGGCAGCCGCCAACAAGCGGGTCCTGTCGTGCACCATTCCGTCAGGGGAACGTCACCCACAACTGTCTACGTGCTTACATTCTCAAAGCGAAGAACATTTAATTGAGTTAGAGAAGGAAAATAACAAACTTCTTATCTGTGAATCAAGTTTCCGTGACCTTCAGCCTGTCCCCTCCTGTTCGACAAGTGTTTGAAGTGAGCCGACACATGCTGCAGATTGTGGTTATTTGGTGAAGAAAGGTTTTAACACCGTGTTGGACGTAGCCTATAACTTATTTACTGAGCTGGACTGTGAATGAGAAAAGGGCTTCTGGAAGGCCTGGGAGATTTTGTCACTTCGGGAAATTTTTATTTTGTGTGTCTCTACCCCCTCTTCTCTTCCTCACACCTTCACCACTGTACAGCGCTGCTTTGACGTCCCCGCTGTTGCCATGTCTAAAGGGTACGGTTTTCCGGCGGCCAGCAAAATTCTGAGCCATCAGGACCACGAGCGAGCCCTGAGGCAGCACAGGCAGAAGGTGAGTAAAGCTCACGCTCATCCCACACCTCCGCCACCTGTCGGCGGAAAGTTCAGTGGTGGTAGTCTCCAACCTTAACCTAACCATAGGCTGGGTATTCACAAAGCAAAGACTTAGAAAGGTGGTAAAACAAGGCAGACGACTGTGGTTAACGATAGCAGGCAGCACGAAAGAAAACATTCCATTCGTGTCTTCGTGTATACGTCACAGAGCGGTTCTGGTACGTCACGCGTTCACGCTATTGCTTACTCGTTGATTAAACAGGTTGTGCAGGAGTTTCAGTTAGAAGTCCTCTCACAACGAACATTGCGCTTTAGCATGTCTGATATCGCAAAAGGATTCAGTGTGAAGTTAATGTTAAATAGTCATATGTCTGCACTTACCGTTATGAGATACCCGCCTTCATACCCCATGAATACGAACATCTTTTCATCTGTATGTCTATCTGTCTTTCTACATAGGTGTGACAGGAATCGGTTATGTTTCTTCCCCGTTTTAAGTCATGGCAGACGGAATTATTGACTTTTTTGTGTTTGTGTTCGTGTTTTTTTTTTTTTTTTTTAGGAGCTAGCGAGCTACTTCTCTTACAGCGTTTCTGGGAAAATATAAGGGGAAGAGGAAGCAACAGGGGAAATGGCATGGAACTCTTTTCTGTTGGAGGTCGATTCAACTGTTCGACGTACGAGGGAGGCAAATCACGATAGAGAAATTACATTTTATATCAGTGGATGATTTAGCTATCGACAGTAAACCTATCTAAGTCAGGTAGATCGAAAATTCGCGAATTTGTCAATAATGGACACTTCGACTCATCTTGCCAAAATGCGAGTCAATCAAATGAGATCTCTTATAAATCGATCCAGTACGACGTTCAAGACGTTATGATTGTAACATTGAAACAACTAAGGACATAAAACATAAATAGAGACAAATATATTGTTAATAAATCAAGATTTCTTTGGAAAAAAGAAAGTCGGCGTCTGAGTCACATGTTCTTGTGATGAGCCACCATTACTGCCCTTGCCGGAGCTCAGTATCTACAGAATGTTTCAAGAAACTTTGGTGTTTGGAGTTGCTCAAGTCTAACACAAAAAACCGGGTGAGGACGTTTGTAGGCAAAAAATAAAAAGAATTTTGATCAATATTATACAATACAAATGCACAAAATCCAACCAAATTAAAAAAATATTGATATTGATAGCATTAAGCCATCATGGGAACTGTAGTGTAGCAGCAGGTAAAGAGCAACTTTAACCATGGACAAGCCAGCTTGCCAGCCTAACTGCTCAAAGAAGGAAGTTGGTGGGGAGGGAGGATTCGCGTTTAATGCCGAAATAGCAGCTACGGCTATATCACGACAAAGCAGCAGGTCCTGTAAGGAGGTGCCACAAACAGAAAAAGAACAGCATGCCCGTGACGAGATCTGAACCCTGTCAGTCAATCCTCACTAAACCTGCACTCAAAGAAGGATGTTGGCAGAGTAAACGATCACAATGTAAGATCATTGATTTTAAAATGATCTCTGGAGTGATTATTCATTTCTAAAATAAATGCGAGTCAAAGAAAATAACGTTGCATTATCATTGCAATAGGAATATTCTTCAAAAGCAGTTTTAAGGCGATATTTTAAAGACAAAAAAAAAAGTTTGCCCGAAGCATTATCTGAGTTGAATATCTGCAATTAACTTTATTCATTTGATAAAATTTTTGTTCTGTATTTGTAAAGAGTCACATTAAGTTCTTTTACCGTAAAATACCACTTTGCTCAGGAGAACTCATGGGAAAATAGTAATAGAGCTGTGACGTCATGCCTGAAAGTTCTGCCAGTTCAACTGGTGGTTTTTAACTTTTCTACCTCCATTTCTTCTTTAATTTATTCCCTATACTTTATAATCCCATTACTGCTTTCATAGTTTTGCTAGTCTCTACTTAGCAAGTTAGGCTGAAATGATGAATGCCGACGTGCTGATTGATTGAACTCAAAATTGTGGATTTCAAAAGAATCGTTTATTTACGTAGCGTCTGAAAGCAGGTCTTGGCTGGTTTATGGAAGCCGTCATGGAGAAGCTGCCAGGCCAACGATCTCTGTGTGAAAAATAGAAGAATGCCATTGCAAAACGAAATGAACCACCTTCTGCGTCGCTTGAGCCGAAACCTAAAATAGAAGTATGATACCTTTTTACTCACAAAGTCAGTACCCGCAGGTACCCTGCTTTTTAGTAGGACGCAAATCGAGACAAATATGTTTAAGGCGTTCTTAATTTGCCAAAGTGGCGAAACGTCAAACCTCCGAAGTGCATAAAGTCCTATTGTATCGACAAATATATTGGTAAATGTATTGTTAAACAGGTCTGGATTTAGCTCAGCGTGTTAAAAAAAAGTTCTAATGTCACAAACGTTCGCGACAAAAACAAGTGGTTTCCTCTGACGTTTACTCACACAGCTTTGCCAGACCTGGTCAAACGTTCGACGATATTTGACCTGTTAAAATGACCTTTACATCCTTGAGTATAAGCTATGCCTCTCCCAACATTGCAAATAATAATAATAATAATAATAATAATAATGAAGATTTTTATAGCGCATATACACACTCATAGAGAGCATGCTCTTAGCGCTTAAAAACAAGGAAGAGACATGGACTACATGGATAGAACAGGAGG
The DNA here is from genome assembly GCA_004794655.1 of Marisa cornuarietis. Classification (NCBI taxonomy): domain Eukaryota; kingdom Metazoa; phylum Mollusca; class Gastropoda; order Architaenioglossa; family Ampullariidae; genus Marisa; species Marisa cornuarietis. The sequence continues at coordinate 9,493,481 of SMMW01000046.1, read as the reverse complement.
AACGGAAGAATAAACGACAGTACTGACGACAAACAGAAAACAAGATAGAAAACACAAAAAGGCATCAAGTAACAGGAACATCGTGATTCTGCAGAGAAAGATGGGGAGAAAAGTAGCAAGAGCGGAAGGGGGGGAGGGTAAGAAGGACGAGCATCGTGTGAACTGTGTTAGGAGTAATGCTCAAGGAAGAGGTGTGTTTTCAGTGCAGATTTGAAGGATTCAATTGTAGGAAGGTGGCGGATATGGAAAGGAAGAGAGTTGCATTGTTTAGCCAAATATCCTGTTACCATATGCTTTTGTTCTGGTGACAGGAACAGTTAGGGTACGGTCATCAGACGAAGAGCGGAGTTGTCTGGCCGGGATGTAAGGGAAGAGAAGTTCCGAGAAATAGTCAGGCCAGGTCGAAACTACAAATCAAGGTCCATCTGGCTAGTCTGCAAAATGCTAGCAGCCCCCCCCCCAGCATCGCTTGGCACTCTTCTTGTCAAATGGTCCTGACTACGTCACGAACTAGAGCTTCCTTCGCGAAAGAATACGCAAACTGGGGGCCTTCATGGGACTTTCCAGAGCTTTAAATTTTTTGAAAATATTATGAGTAAACTATTGGTTTAAGCCCAAACTTGTAATCGGAAATAATTCAGAAAGTCAGAATCTTTCCTTTAAACCCAATTTACTAGTGTCCTTACTTTTCCCTTTAAGATGCAAAACCGATCCCAACTGAGTAAAAATGTACACCGACATATTGTTGTTGTGTCACACTTCTGGCAGATTCTACTCACATTTAGTAGTAATAATATGCGATGTAGTAAATTAAACTTCCACAAAAGATTACACTATCAAGAGCAGTGGCTGAAATAAGTGATCCCTTGAACAGTGAAGGCTAATTATGGGAGAGTGCCATCGCACACAAACTCAGTTTGTACCTTGTTACTGACTATGGGTACGTGTAATCATTTTTGTATTATTTCTGTATTTAATAATTATACTTATTTTGTAATTTTCTTAATTTTGTAATTTTCTCAATTTTGTAACTTAATTATACTTATTTGGTTGAAAAATATCGATAACGCTGTAATGTGCACGTGCCGCATAGAGAACCTCCCGCACCCACTCCGCCCCTACCCCAGCTTTTCGTGATTTTCTTTTTCTCGAGTTGCACCCTTGAGTTTGTGTTATTGTACTACGTGCTTGTCGTGCGTGGGTGTAGAGAATAAACACGCATTCTGAAGCCACGCCCATCCTACTTTCACCTGCTTCGTCTAGGGTGTTTGTGATCAGACAGTACGTCGGGGCACCATGCAGACCGCCCACCCTAACTCATATCGCGGGTACAGAACAGGAAGCTAGTCTCGCAAACGACGACGTCGACATGGAAACGCAAAAATAAGACAACAACCATGCAGTTCAAAAAAGAAGGCCAGATTATTAACCAGCCATAAAGAGTCCTGGTGCCCAGCGGGCAAATCATGTCCGTTTGCCACTAGCCTGTTAGCGTTCATTCACATGTTTGTCCAGCGGGAGATGAGAATCATAAAGTTGAAAGCGAGTTACTGGTCTCAGACTGTAGGGGTCTCTTTTGTCTGGATCGATGACAGGGATGAAATCGAGAAGTGTCATCTAGAGTGGTTTTGGGGGGATGGTTGGGGGGAATGAAATGAAACAAATAGATCGGAACGAATTTTTTTAAATGTCATTTATAAAATGTGCGATTGTTGTTCCTCCTGCTCTCAAGGGAGGAAAACTTACGGGTTGTTTGCTTAGCCGGTTATGAACCAGTTTTAAAGTAACTATCATTTGTACGAACAGGTTTCATGGTTGATTACTTAAATAACTGAACAGTTGAAAGTCACTGGAAACTGTTTTTCTCACATAAACACCCTCGAAGACACACAACGCATTCTTCTTTTATTCAAGTCCAAGCTATCAAATATACGTGTATAGAATGTATACTGTCCACAAAGAAGGTTGGCATGCAGTGCACTTAAACCATGTAACGCAACAAGTCTTTGCTGGAGACCAAAGGCAGTTAAAAGCGAAGGGAAAGAATTCAGCTGACCATCTCCACCCATTAATGTTCTCTGAGCACTTAAAGCGTCAAAGTGTAAATACAGACAGGCATAGACATGATAGGCTAGTCCCGTGAAGGGAAGGAAAGAGTAGATATTATCACGCAATGTCAAGGCTAGCCAAATCCAAAAGGTGGCAGTGAGTGTTAAGTGTGGTAGTAGGTACAGCGAATGCAAAGTGTTCATCTTGTCCAAGACAGAGCTGGTGCAAGGTAGGGCACAATCGTTTCTTCTGCCGCCTTTTACATCCCCTTGATAAAATCAGGTACCCGTTGCTGCTGTGTTGCAACCACAGGCCTGAACAGGCCACGAATCAACGATCTCTTGTTTCACAGTTGAGAGAACTAGTGCAGTGAGCGAAACACTGATGAATATATTTATACTGACATCTGCCTATCCTGTTGCATAAGGTGTTTATGTGCTCCTCTAAATTTGATAACAATCTGTTAACTTCTCTTTTATCGCCGTGTGCATTTTATGGGTTGTCATAATGCGATTTAGAATAGTCAATCCAGCTTAGTTTTTTTTAAAAAATGTCTGTAGCCGTAGGCTTAAGCGGTTCTGTCAGCTAAGAGTGCGAGATTTTGACGAGACTGTGGCGAGTCTCACTTCTCGTTTGTCTACATCCGCGCGTGCTGCGACAATTTAAAATAATAATATTGTGAACGATGTGTCCATAGGAGTTTCTTTTAGCGTTCACGATTAAGTAATTTTCTTGCAGATATGGTATCGGCAGTTGGAATCTCTACCAGCTGAGATTGCTGTTTCCATCAGCCTTGCCACATTGTCTGTGCAGCTAGAGGTTTTCATTGTGTAAACAAAGTGCACGTGCAGCTCGATTAATGCTAATTTACAGGCGAGTAGAACATAGTGTGATTGCAATCATTCCGCAGCAGCAGCAGCAGCAGCAGCAGCAGCAGCATCATCATCATCATCATCATCATCATCATCATCATCATCATCATCATCATCATCATCATCATCTTTGAACATAGATGGACATGGAATAGCACCCGACCATGGTAATGTAGTATCTATCATCGCGAGACCTGGGACGCAGCAATACCCTTGAGCTATGTTTAGCAATGCCCTTACTGGGCCAGTATTGTGCTTTGTTTATCAATGTCCTTATTGGGCCGACCTTGTGCTATGATTAGCCATTCCTTATTGTGCCGGTAGTAGGCGATGTTAACCAATTCTCTTATTTGGCCGGTCTTGTGCTGTGTTTAACAGTTCCCTTACTGAGCGATCAGTCGGCTCCTTCACGTTTGTCATCCATCTTTTTTACTGTTTACCTCGATGTTGCCCTCCCTGCACGTACCCCTTTGGATAGGATGTCAAGTCATTTATTGAAAGATCTCTCACGTTTGGTTTTACCACGCACGTGTAAAGGTGGATTGCTGTCTGTCTGCCGAGACCAACGCTGAGCCTCTTGTGAAGTTCTCCGCTGTTAGTCTCGGCGAGCCTTAACAATGAATGTGAATAAACCGGAAGCTATATCGTCCAAAGCCTCGTTCTAGTGGTTAAACTGAAACGTGACTAAACCGGAAGCTATTTCGTAACCAGCCTCGTTCTAAGACTTCACTGAAAAAATCGTCTGCAAGCAGTCCAGTAATACAAGTCCGTGGTTTAACGGAATCTTTTATGAAAGAGTTTGTCACGTTGTACAATAACGCATGTTCATGTATAATATATTTCAATGGGTAATACTCCGGTTGATTTCGTTTAAAAAAGGTTGTAGACAGGGGGATCGAATTTCGCCAAATTAATACTTAATCTGTGTAGAGGTACTATCACTGATGATAAGGAAAAATAGGAATATAAAGGGAAAGAGGTTCTGTTGTCATTTTTTGCGGAAACGTACTCATTTCAGTTTTGGAGCCTCAAAAGAGTTTCTTGTTGTTATTTTTTGTCACTTCCTTCCCGGCCTATACGAGAGTAAGTCGTGCGCCTGCTCCCGTCCTTGGATAAAGTAGCCGTTATTCATGCTCCTTTTCCGGAATCGAAACAAGTAAGGTCTCTAACACTTCATCGCCCAAAGACCTTAAAAGGTCAGTGGAAACTTTTGGCTGTCTATGCATCACAAGCAGGCATTTTCCCATCTTTACGAACACATGTCTCGCCAGAATCGTAAGCAGTTATTTTCTTAGCATTGTGAGCAGCTATACTTCCTCAGCATCACAAGCAGAGATGGAGGCAGCCCTTGGTTAACGAACGTCCGAGTTATATACATCCACCTTACGAATGCTAATGACCTGATGCTAACTACTTTCGAAGTTTACTTTTAAGACGGCCTCTCGTGGATCTCATCAGACCCGGGGACTAAGAAAAACTATCGGTGTGTCTTGACAGTGGTGGGCCACGCTACTATCGAGAACCTGCGCTCGAGAAGATGACAACAACAGCCATGCGTAGCATCGGCTTCTATAGAAACCCACGCCAGCGCTCTATCCACGGTTAAAGATTGCTTCTACGAGTTTTGTCTACCTTTCAGCCAAACATGCTGCACTGTAGCAAGTCAGAGAGAATGAAAATGTTTGTTCCGGTTGCTGGTGTCAGGAGGAGATTTGATGGGGAGGGGAGAGAGGGGGAAACCGGGGGAGGAAGAGGAAAGGACATCGTTGAAGCGCATTTGTCGTGACGCAGTCGTTATGGGTATCAAGCCGTGATAACGGCATTGTCCATCCACCCGCTTAATCTTACCTAATGTTGCCCAATCTCGACAGAAAGAACTTGGATAAAACATTTATTGACCCGAGGCTTGACGAACACTGACCCCCTTCTATCTCTCTCACTCTCTCTCTAAAACAAAACAACACACACAAAACAACAACGAAACGCACACAACAACTTGCACACACACACACACACACACACACACACACACACACACACACACACACACACACACACACACACAACACACACACACACCATTCCCCGATATCGGAAGTGTTTGCACATAACGAATGACTTTTTTTAACCACACATTTATCGATCAGTCTTATTGTGGCTGTTCTTTGACGCCAGCAGTCAATGATGTTTTGAAAACAGCGAGACCTGGGTGTAAAGAAATTTCTAGAAACCGAGCCGGAATTGATGGCTTGGTATAAAAAGGCAAGTAATCTAAAGGCGCAAACCACTTCGCTGTTGCTGTTGTCTTCCGTAAGGACCTCCTCAACCGACCACATATTGTCGAATATAGGGCTATGTTAGACTCATAATTTTCAAGACGACGGTCATGTAACAAGCTCCTATAATGCCATAATCGATAATGTGTATCCAATTAAGAAGGCCTATTACTGTTCTTTGTCATCTTCCTTTCAGTTCAGTTCCTGGTGCTTACATGTTGACAAGCCATGACATCAGCTGGGTTCATCAAGTTCTTCTACAAGCATGCATTTAAGTAGGATGGTAACAAAATGTTTCCATTAAAAAAAATTGCTGGTGCTGTATATTCGCCACTTCTTTCCCACTCTCTGGACCGAGTGATCGTTTCTTGAGTCCCACACAATTTGTTGACACTTTATGTTGTTGTTTTGCATAGTATTACGAAAAAAAATACGGTCGGTCTTATACAGCTGAATGATTTTGACACTTTAATAATCTCATTTAACCGCTCGTCTCAAGTTTCTTCAACAGTGAAACGTGAAGTTGGAAACCAAAACTTAATCCGTCGTCGTCAAGTTATGGCCCAGGACAGTGCTGAGTCAACCTAGGTTTTTGTGGTGGGAACAAACCCAGCAGAAAAATACCACAATACAGAGACAAGAATCAAAGCTGAATTCCAACTTAGCCAGGCTTATAGGCTTATAGTAAGGGGGGGCCATGCCTAGGGATTAGAGGTATTTTGGCATTCCAGACCGATGTTCCAGCAAACAACATTGTCACAGAGACATTTTATATTATACTCACATAGTGCGTTATGAAACAAGAACCTCAAGAAAAACCCTTGGTTTACTAAAAAGTACAGTCTGTACAAATCCCTTGGAACCCCGATCCTGCTCTAGGGATTTAAAACGTGGACTTTACTTGCCGATACGGAGAGGAGAATCCAGGCATTCGAGAACAAGTGCTCGACGTGCTCACTGTCACCCAAACCAGGCGTGACTGGCGGGCCTTGTTAGCTACTGCGTCTGTCGATGTGCTCCACCCCCTCTCCCCCCGCGACAGGTACGAGTCAAGGGACGAATGACTGAAACACACACGTACGCACGTGAGCAAGAGAATCCGCTTCAATAACAAAATATATCGAGAAGTCTATACTCAGAGGTTTAAGCTTCTATCCGCACACATGGAAGTAAAGATTAAATGTAAACCTTTGAGAAACCGTTTTACAATTAGATGAACACATGGTTTCTGACTCCTGAGGTAGCTTTATCTCCTGCTTATAAAGGCCCCGAAACGTAAAACCTGAACAATTATACAAATACAATAGTCATCTGCCTCACAGTACATGGTCGGAACAATAAAGTAACTCGTCATACTAGAACCCTAGTTGACCCCAGAGCTCAATGCTTTTTAAACATCTAGAGAAGAATACAAAATCTCTCCTACCCCATTAAGAAGTATGATATGTGACGTCATACAGACTATCCACTTAGTTCACCAGGTTTCCTTAATGTCCAATCGAGAAATCTCGACTCTAAATTAATAATGAATAGTTGACATTTTGTCTTCGCCTGGCCCTAAAAGTGCGAGGCCTATGTAGGTGGTGTTTACGTATCCTATTACGTATCTGTGAACATTTTTACTCACGCCATAACGCGTCTCCATGTGCAGCCTTGGCACGTCACAGCTCGTCTGGGTTCGTCACATCATAACCACGCTGTGTACGCCAGCAAGATAGACGCGAGCACTCGAACGATAAACAATATTTATGGCCACCAACACCTTCATTGCAAAATTCAGATTGAGTTTTTTTCCCCCGCCAGGTGGAAATCAATTTCTGCCTTTGTTATCTTGACCGTTTGTTTACAGCTACGCTTTGGAAGAAATCGAGGCCTCGCGAGCAGTTTGTCAAGATGGTGGTTTTCATTTAGAACACACTGCACCCTCTTTACAAGTGCATTGACCATCTTTTAACCTTTGCCTTCGTAGTTTCACAGTGCTGACGGGTATGGGTCATGAGACGTGGGAGTGGAGTGGGGAGAGTGATGAGAACAAAAGAAACTGTGGTTCGGTGACTGTTGTCATCCGCCATCAATCTGCACTTCGGCCATAAATCCTGGAAGGAAAGTGAACGATGAGAAAGGAGGAAGGCTTAGAAGTGATGGCATTGTGTTACCTACGGCTGTGTCCGGGGTGATAATGTTAAACCCTGAACTCAAATTTGAATGGACAGCCAGATAATGGATAATCGTAAAATAATTTCAGAAGGCTCGTTGGCTCAACTTGGCGTGAAGGAAGCATTTTGCAGCACCGGAAATCACTTCATAAAGTATGCGCGCGCGCGCGCACACACACACGTACGCACGTGAGCAAGAGAATCCGCTTCAATAAAATATATCGAGAAGTCTATACTCAGAGATTTAAGCTTCTATCCGCTGTGGTTAAATACTCGGACTTAAACAGCTAGAAATACCGGCACAGTACTGTTATCACCACAATATGTTAGGAACATTAACATTATTACAGTATTTTATTTATGTAGCGTTATTTATAACTGTGACTTAGCTCATTGATCGAGCATTGTCTTGTGTAACATCACTGTGTACCACTAATATTTAGAAATAATATCGTTCGAAGAGGAATAAGCGGTAAGCAATAGAAAAGCAAGACCTTGACTTCGCCTCTTGGCACCTCCATCCTCACCATCTCAAAACAAGTACCTGAGTCACTGACCTTCACTGTGATGTAGGTCCGAGACTTGAGCCGAGAGTTTTGCAAGGGCGTGAGTACGATAAAGGTTTATTTTCCTGGAAGAGCTTTAATGACTCGAACTGTGAGGTTTGAGGCAACTGCGAGCCGACGAACTAGCGATACGTGCTTGGTAGTGGGCTTCACGTCGAGGCCGTGATTTCAAGCTTTAGGAGGGGCTGGTACACTTCAAGGAAAGACAATTAGGTTGAAAACCAAGATTGATAACTCCGAATGCCACCTACCATTCTGTGGCTCGTATACACCTAGGACTTGTTTTTATTCTGTGCACAAACACAAACGCATCTGAGATCGGACCACATAAACATTATGAGGCAAGAAAGCTTATAACTCGTCATTACTGGTACTCACATGTTAGTGACGCAGATTTAATAAACGAGTTTCTTGACGTACGGAATCAAAATATTAAGACTTGTGTATTCTTTTATATCCAGCTGATGGATAAGGCTTACGATAATGTTTACGGAAGACAAACTTTTTTTTAAGTACTGGATGTCAACGCTGGGCCACTTTGCGTGACAGCCTGATGGCAAGGAAGGAATATTAATAACGAAGGAGTAAAGCAAGATGCTGAATCGTACTTAGCCAGAAAACCAGCTTTGGATGATGATGATGATGATGATGATGATGATGATGATGATGATGATGATGATGATGATGATGATGATGATGATAATAAAAAGTTGATTTATATACCGATTTACACCACCATCAAAGGCAGGGTGTAAGAAAAAAACACACAGCTGGTCTCAAAAGCAAAGAGTTGATTGTGATCCCTGTTAGTGTAGCTGCTCATGTTGACAACAGGATGAATGCCATCAGCATATATGCGATCTACAGCCTAGTAGACAGTTTACAAGCTAGTTTTATTGTGTTGTGATGCAACACATCACCTTTATCAGTGAATAACAGTTATCTTGGTTTGATCTGTCCACAGGTTCAAGATATGAATGCAGGGGTCGACAACTGCGAGCCCCGACGATATCCACATCTTATTGTTCGTTTAAAGCAAAAGCAGGTAAGAAAATGTGTCCCCCGTGTGCCTTGTACCTAGTGACTTGTTGTGGTTGGGTGAGAAGTGCTAGAGGTGGTAGAACTCGAACCTTCAATGGGTAACCAAACGAAAATGTATTTCAACGTGAACTTTTGCCACACTGGTTGAACGAATCTGAGTTATTTTCCTTAAGCAAAATTAATTTTATCGGTTCGTACGTCTTTGGGGTTGTTCTTAAACTACCAGTCTACTGATTTCTAGCGTGTAATGAATCAGTTTCAATATGTTATCATGTTAATTACCGCCGCCTGCAGAGTTGCAAAGAATATGACAAAGATTAGCGTAGATGTTTGTAAAACGAAATGTCAGTGCGTTTTGTACGTCACATGCCATGGGTGTTGTGCCATTAAATAACGTCTGCGTAGTGACGCCAAAGGGCTTCTGCCTTGTGACGCCAGATGCCATCTGTGTTGTGACGTTAAATATTTGTGCTTTGACGTCAAATGTCTGTGTTGTCACTTCCTGTGTGTTTGCTGGACGTGCTGCAGCTGGAGATGGAGAACCTGACGAGAATCAAGTACGAGAATGAATTGTTGATCAAGAAACGGAAGCAGATCTTCGAGAGACGCGGAGCCAGTGTGGACAACAGCAGCCATTCCAGTCCGCGCAGGTAAGACGGGAACTAGTCTGTCGTCAGCCTGAGATCAAGAAGCGGTCGGTGCTAGGTGTGGACATTAAATATAATTTACAATGAAACGGCTAAAGTGAATGGTAGCTATAATGGGTGTGGTGTGCATGTTAGTCAAGTAGACCCATAACGAGTGATTGGAGTAAAATCTTTTTAAAACACATGACAAGACACTTTTAATGCCAATGACTCATGGTCATGATTTTTTTTAGAAAGAGAAAGAGCAGCTAGGAGCTGAAGAGATTTTAGTCAAGGAACAGGTGCTTTGTAAATACAGATCCTTTTTTCGCCCAGCAAAAACGTGTTTCTGTTATAAAGTTTTATTTTAAGTAGGGCAACTGTTGCAGCGTTGGTGACTGAAAAAACGTTTTTCATTTTCGTCTTTAGCATACAATTATCATGAACAGTTTTTTAACGAAACGTTGGATTTTTGTTATAAGAACGATGAATCACATGAGCATTCCTTTGCTGTTGAATAACGCAGGCCGCAAACCTAATGTGATGCGTGTACAATAAGAGCCACTACAACAAGTTGTGCAGTTTTCTTTTTAAACTTCACCAATAACAAAGTCACGACGAAAAGTAATCAACAATCAAATTTATGCGTCTAATATAGCGCGTGTTGCATGCTGAGCAGACAGTTGCCGTGTTTTATGAGGTGTGCTGAACAGAAAGTTTTGCCTATGCATGTCCAACTTCTTTTCTCTTGGCTGCAGCCTAAATAAGCCTTACAAGGAGCAACAGTTGTACAGAATACAGCGAGAGAACTGGGATATAGCGCGGCGCCTGGGACAAGTGAAACCCTACTACAACATACGACAATGGGTCAGACTGTCTTATCTTATTGTCAACGCTCCTTGAATACTGCTTACGCAAAGAGGACACGCACGATCGTCATGCGTAAACACATGTTTATCATGCACACACCTTCATAAAACTAATCGTTTATCATGCGTTAGCAAACGTTTACGTTTTACAAAATGTTTATTATTCTTTTAAATCGTTCATCATGCAACAACATATGTGTATTTTGTATGAACTATGTTTATTGTTCATCGTGAATGAAACGTGTTTATTACAAGTGAACACGTGTTTATCGTGCTTACGTCCTCTTCGCGTAAAAGTAGGTTGTGGGACGTTGGTTGTGCGAGGAGAGAGCAAGAGAGGGTAAGGAAGAAGAAAGAAGAAAGTGCGATGATGAGAGGAGCGACTGACGCTTGGATGCACGAATGAATGTGGCGTTGGTCGATGAGTGGTTAGATGACCTGGATGTGTATCCAGGAAATATGATTGCATGATGCCATGAATGATCGCGCAGTAGTTGAAAGGCTTGATTGAGACAGGTGTGGTGATTCAGGACATTTCTGGCGATTGGTAGAGAGAGAGTTGAGCCTTTATTGTAAGCAACATCGATAACGAATGAATGATTTAATGAATAAATAAATATTTAAAGAAGCAATATATTTAAAGGCATGTATGCGACCTAATGCCATAAAAGAAAAAGGCTTTGTGAAGACTCCTACTGTTGTTAAAAGGATGACAGTGAGGAATGGATGGGATGTGGGACCGGGAAGGGAGAGAGTGAGTGACTCAAGGATGAAAATGAATGAATTAATGAACTGGTATCTTCCACACCACACACTTTACATAACAGGACCGAGTACAGCAAGTGAATGGCTGATGGGAACTTTATTAGCCCCAGGCTTTCACGCGGTTAATAAGTCTCGCTGTCGCACGTGTACGTCACGCAAAGGCGCGTGACAAGCTTCGCTTCAGCTTTTGCCGACCCGACAGAGCGTACACTGCCTGTCGGATACGACTGACAGAGCTTTTGCAAGCAATCCTACTGGGAATTGGCGACTCTTTGGCGAAGTCTCGTGTTTTATAGTCTCTCCCTCAATTAAGTTATCAGCACAAAATGTAATCTAGGGCTAGCCTAGCACTAACGAGGCCTGTAGTGTGTGGACGATTGAGGGCGGTTAATACAAGGCAGCACGAGGCAGGCTACTTGTAACAAGAAGCTATAGCTAACAGCAAGGTGCGAGCAGACTTAATGTCTCTGTCTACAGGAGGACGACCACAAGAGGCATCAGTATTATTTGCAGATGTGGGCGGACACCACGAAGGATTATACCCCGCGCAGGAGAAAGAAAGAGGTGAGGAGGGAGCGGGGGTGTGTTGGTCTTTCAAATGTCCACACATACACATGAGTATGTCTCTCATCTTCTGTCTTTCTTTTTTTTCTTTCGTGTGTTAATCAGTCCTTCATTCCTTTTCTTGACGTTCACGGGTAGTCTGTTTTGGTTATCGTAGAGGGAATGTTGTGGGAGTTGGGGGAGGGGGGTAGGAGACAAAGAAGCAACAGTTAACAAACTCATCGTCGGAGTAAAGTTCAGTAACGTAACGCGAGAAATAAGCAGAAAATCAGTAACAGATAATAAATAAGCAAAAAGGAAAAAAAAAACACAAAAAAACAAAAACCCAAAACACGGCGTTGTGCTTCTTTGTCTGGCTGTCTGTCCTCAGAAAGACCACGACGACGATGGTGATAAGTATGAGTCGGACTTCGAGAGCGATGACGAGGAAGCGAAAGGGAAAAACAAAGACCGTCTTCCCGCCTTAAAGAATTCCAAGGCATGATCAGTATCAACTACACTTGTTCCTAAACTATACTCATTCGTAAACAATATTCATTTCAATTAAAACGTCCCGACTTTTCCTTGTAACTATTGTTTTAAGTCCAATATTACAATATTGTCGAATGTCTTCTTTCCAGCAAAAGATGCAAATTTTTAGTGATGAAACACATTATAATATTCACTTGTACTAAGGTTAGTATAAAGAAGATCCATATTTGAATAGAGAACCAAAGTAATCTAGTTGTGTATTTGAATTGCCTACTTTCAGAAATCAAAACCTGGTGGCAACAGGAAGTCAAACAACCACTCTCAAACACTACCAAAACTCCAGGACACAAAGGTTTGGATTAGTGCCGCCATTGCTGTCATTATATCTCATACAATATATATTTATATATCTAACACACACACACACACACACAGAGTGAAATACTTAAACATAATCAATGTAGAGGTAAATGGCGAGCTGACGTCGAGCGGGACATTTCTTTAGCAAGATTGGAGAGAAGTCAGTTCCAATATCAGTACGATGCCGATTTCGCCGTCCACGACTTCAGGTTCTTGTTTCATAACGCACTATGTGAGTATTTTATAAAATGTCTCTGTGACAATGATGTTTGCTGGAACATTGTTCAAACACGATACCCAGAGCAGTCACGTGACCATGTTATGTGCTCATCAGTCGAAGTTTTCGCCAGTCAGAAACTTTTGTCTTCAAATAGAGACTAGCAAATTGTTTGACCCGAATATTTGTAGACGATTCAGGACCATTATGTATGACCTATGAATGATCTTGCGACGAGTCTTTTTTTTAAATTAAAAAAGTACCGTTACCTTTCATTTCTCATGGACCGATCTTACTAGTTATACTAACAATGCGCCTTTGCACAAAGCGTTTCTCATTGATAACTGCGCATTTATTATACATCAAGAAACATTTATTTTCAGTGAACGTACCGTGTTTAAACGTGTTCTGTCATCCGTAAATATATCTATTTTGCTCAAACATGTGTTTATCGTGCGCGAACAGACGTTTATTTTGCCTTAAGATGTGCTTCTCTTCGAGTAAGCGTATGCTGTCCGAGAAAACCGGTTTCACACTAAAATAATTCGATAACCCGGACTACATCTAGGGGAGCGCACTTTCTTATAGTTAGTATGATGGAGAGAGAATTGTCTCCCTTACTTCGCGAACGCGGTTCCTTGTGACAGGAACAGACGATGATTGTTAGCGGCTTTGTACTACAGACGGCGTTTTATCTTTCTTTCCTTTTGTTGTCTATATCCTGCATTCCTTTCATGTCTTCTTCCCTGTTTCTGTCTTTTCCTCCCTGTTTGTTGCCCTCAGGTCTTTACCTTCCCGACTTCCTCGCTTCTTTCTTTCTCTATCCCTTTGTTTGTCTTAGATAAGTATTCAAGTATTAAAAAAACAACAACCGAACTTTGCAGAAGGAACAGATTTAGGCCCACAGACGCAAAAATTCCTCCCCTGAAGAGCTCCAAGCGCCAGAGAAGTGTGGAACAATTGTGTACAGACCCTTGTGTGACTGTTTCCCTCAGAGGCCGGAGCAGCGATTGAGTGCTTCGTGAAGAACTCTCGTCCTCTGGCCTGCGACCAGTTATAAGATTTCCATGCTTTGTGTGAAGATGACAGTGTGTGAAATATTGCCTGCTGTGCTGCACCCATAGTAGCTACGCACGCGTAGGTTGAATCAAGCAATCGCTTTATTGACCCACAACTCTGGCATTTATTACGGTGTGAGCGCTTGGATAAGAAAGCATAAACTGTAAACTGTGCCTGGAGAGACAAAGGTGTGGAAGGATTTGGAGCGGGAGGCGGAGAAGATAGCCATGGTGAGCTGGCGTTTGATTTAATCAAGAACAATCTGGGTCTGCTAAACAGAATCTCGCAGATTCAACAAAAAAGTCTATGATAGTCCATCATCATCATCATCATCATCATCATCATCATCATCATCATCATCATCATCATCATCATCATCATCATCATCATCATCATCATCATCATCAAATTCACAAGACTATCAGCTTGTGTATTAGCTTTCACTTTAAAAATACATAAATAAATTCAGGAACAGATAATTTCAACACGCTGCATTGTAAAGAGCAGGATTACATTCCAGGCTACCGAAGTCACATTTTGTCGTGAAACTCGAGGCGCAGCACTCAGTTATGTTTCAGCGGATTCATCGGTTAGTGATTAGCATTCGTTGTAGGGAACTGGAAGTGCGCAATATTTGTGCGCATGTCAATCGTGTTTCTTTTTATTTCGACGAAGAAGAGAGCAACGTGTACGAGGTTTGAATATTCATGAACTTCTGATTGCTTCGTCTTGTCTCCTTCAAAGAATGTTTTTCGATGTCTTTTATGAGGCAACGAATCGGCCATCTACTTCTTTTCGCATCCCTGCTCATGTCTGGCATAATCCACTTGCGGCAGAACGGATGTTCATCTTTTTCTCTGTCTTCCCTGAAAAAAAATCAGCATTAACCTGCATTAAATACGAAGATCTCGAGAAAGACCTAAAGGCTGGTGCATGAAACATCGGGAAAAGATAGCTGGGTAGTCAGTGAAAAATCAGGAAAATAAAGCAGGGCTAGCTTACTCCGGGGTTACTTTGCTGTAATACCAGTCTTGCGACGGGCTGTGCTGCTGGGCCCTGATGCTTAACTCGTCATTAGGAACCAGCATAGCCAGCTATGCTGCTCATAAACTACTAAAACAGCTTATATAGCTTATTGCTTAGCGCTTGCAATCCACCTCACGTTGTCTGCATCCAGTCCCTGGCTGCTGATAGCTAGCGTGTGCTTGTTGTGTTTAATGACCATACAATGGCAAATACAAATATAACTCGTCATAAATTTTGACATATTTTTAACTCAATGTAAGATGTAATTAAACAACGGAATTTAAAAAAATATAGGTATTTTCGAGTAATGGCAGTTTATATTCCTAATACATAATGTGACGGGATTTCTGAACACGTAGAACAGTTTCACAGAAATTTTTGCATGTGGCCCATCGAATTATAGTTTTAAAGACTTGTCGAACTGCTATGTTTTATTGGGGCTATTTAAAATAGTTAACGGTTTTGGTTTTGTTTTCTTTTAGACGTTTTTGTGAGAAATCTATTAGCAAGGAATTGAAATTTTACAAGTTCTTACTCAACGTCATTATGTGTGAATTATTGCATCTGCTTGATATCAGTTGTGTAACTTTATGCCTACTGTGATGGACTGAAGGCCTTAAAAATAAAAGTATTCTGAGCTTTGAGTTGTTTGTTTTCTCCATCTCTGATGTATTCTGCCGAATTGAGACACGTGCTTTAAATATAAGAAAATTAGAATTGATACATGCTTTAGAATATTAAAAACATTAACACTGATTACATGTTTAGTCTTTCTTTTTGTCTAATAGGGGTTCATCTTCATTTTCTTTTACTCTGCTGCCTTCTGGACTGCATCCACCCACCCCCTAACTCTATCCTCTACCCCTATTTTTCTCATTTCGTGCCAACCATTCTCTTTGTTTTTGTGCTTTCTGCTTCTTTTTCCCTCTAACCTCACCTATCTCGTTTTCACACACACACACACACACACACACACACACACACACACACACACACACACACACACACACACACACACACACACACAGAGAGTGAGCATGGCTTGGTTAAAACCGCAACTCCATCTATTTTGGGCAAACAAAAAGTAGTACTTCTGATAAGAAACACTTTGGAGGCACACTGAACGAAAATGAATAGCTGTAACTATGCATTTTTCGAGAACACTTAAATACTTTTCCTGACTGTGGGCCAGCCAAGATAACTTGAGATGCTGTCAGTTTAACTGATGATGATGAAGCAAAAGAAATTCTCGAAAAATGGAGAAAAAAGATACCTCCGGATGAGCAGAGAGGGAAAAAAATTAAAGTTTCAGAAAATTATAGCAACGTATTATTCACTCACTCACTCACTCACTCACTCACTCACTCACTCACTCACTCACTCACTCACTGTGGGTTAATTGAAAGTTCTCGTTTCGTTGACTTACATTTTTTTTCGATTTATTCATTTATTTCTATTCAAGGAAATTTTCAGAGCTAATAACATATTCTTTTTGTATTTTTAAGAGGGTTTATTAAAATAAAACAAAGAAACTGAATTTTGTTGGTTGAAATATTGAAATTGTTAACATTTACAAATTTATGGTATATTAATCTGTACAAATATATGGCATATTAATTACATACAAATATTTTGTCGTGCTTATGTCCACGCTTTGTACCTTTATACTTGAATCCTTGCTCCTAAAGTTCCATTAGGTATTTTAATTGTTATTTACATAAAATGACTCCTTTATAACCTGATCCTATTTCCTTTTTTTAAAAAATATTTGACACATTAATGTAGCTTGTACCGCCTTAGATGGAAAAAACCTGTACTTTTATTCCTTTCACGTGGGATCACTGATCCTTCTATTAATCCTTGCATAGGGCTTTCTCTTACAGGCGCCCCGAGATGGCTTGATGATGATGATGATGATGATGATGATGATGATGATGATGATGATGATGATGATGTCCATTTATAATTCGCAAGTATCCATTCAGAAGCTCATTGCGCAGAGTTACATAGATTTTCTACCTATCTACCCCCTCCCTCTCTCTTCCCCCTTACGCAATACAATATATACATACATAGGGGAGTGAGAGAAAAATAGTTTTTGTGTATGCGTTTGGGTAAGTGAGATAAAGAGAAAGAGAGAGGAAAAAAGAAAGAAAAAGCTAAGTAGCTCTTTACACATAAAGACAGCATAAACATCCTAGGGTTACCACGACGTAAATCACGACTTATCTATCCTATCCAAAAGATCATCAGAGTCTTGTCAACAATTGAGTGAAGGGAGGGGAAGGTAAGGTAGACATGGTGTCCGGACAATTTCCACACAAAACGTGATGTACAGACATAATCTTTCACAGGGAGATGACAAGGTCAAAGTTGACCAGGCCGAGGCTGACGCAAGACAGCTCTTCAGAGTTGCAAAAGTCCTGGGTAAGACCAAACACGTCTTCATTAAAGTTTACTTAGATGTCTTGCGAAAAGAAAATTATGGAATACCCATACTTTTAAGGTTTTTTAAACAATATGCACCTACAGTCTTGAGAGATAATGCTGAGGTCGACAAGATCTGAGCTGGGATGTAGGCGGGTGGCACCAAAAATGAATCCATCCCTAGCTATGTAGTCGGGATCTGTTTTAAAACTCTTGCAGTTTGCGTTTTCAAATTACTACTTCTTTGGTCTTGCTTTCTTGGATCATCACTTCCCTATTAGAGAGCAATGGACTAAATTGTTTTCTTCTGCCAAGTTTTTTGGTGTTAATTAGCATTTTTTTTATTTTACAAACTGAAATACTTCAATGGACTCCTATTAAACTTCATCCGCTTAAAGTGCTTAACTTTTTCTCTTTTTAATTCCCATCAGCGTCAGTAGAGACTTCTTATTTTCGTAAAACCAACTGAAAATTAATGAGAGGACACTCGGTTAGGCAAAAGATTTCGAGACAGTAAAATTGAAACTTTTCAAAGGGATGACAAAACTGATCTCCCCTGGGTCAAAGACCATTCACTGGGTTCAGATCTCGTCTCGGGAAGGCTGTTCTTTCTCTGCATGTGGCATCTGATAACAGGACTGGCTGCTTTGCCGTAGAATAGTCTTAGTCGCTGGCTCGGCGTTAAACACCAGTTCCCCACCCCACCCCATCCAAAAAAAGTCCGATCACACGGACAAACATCATATCCCTCCTCGCAGCCATTGACTATCACTAGATTACTCTATTTTAGAAACCTTCTTCTCAAACATTTTTAGAATTAAAAAAATTGACATCAATCCCCCCTTCCTTTGTTTCCACAATGACAAAAAGAGCGTTATAATTTAAAAAAAAGGATATCTGTGTGTGTGTGTGTGTGTGTGTGTGTGTGTGAGAGAGAGAGAGAGAGAGAGAGAGAGAGCACGCGTGCGTCACATATACATATATAAATATGGAAAGAGTGTATATGCATGTATGTCACAGCAATGTTTCCGCTGATTTCGATTTAGAACCGTTAGCATAACCAGCTACAATGTAATCTTGCTACATACACGTCATTAACTACAGTTTGACTTGTTCCAGTGACGCAAGGGTTTTGCTCTCGTCAAATTTTTGACACATTTCTTGCAGCCCCACCGCATGACATCTTCATCCGCACTCTCGTTCGACGAACGCCAGGTCAAAGGACTCAAATAAAGAAAAGGTTTAAGCAGCTGTATGAGCTGGTGAGCAGTGGGGTCAATGATGATCTATGTATATTTCTTTAAAATAGCATTCTAGGTATGTAGGTTGATCAACTGTTCCATGATTCTGTAATTAATCTATTTGCCTTAATGATCATCTGTAGCCACACGTTTAAAGTCTGTTCGATGATCTGGCGAATAAGCTAGCTGCTTCTTTTAAACTTGTTCTGTGCAACTGGGCCCAAATGTTTTAATCTTATCGTTAATAATAGTAACCGGTATATATTCTTCTGAGTATATTCAGACAGAACGATAGACCTGGTTACAATCTTTACATGCATATTCAGTGGTCTCATCTGTCGTCATTGTCTCACAAGGATCTGGTGGACGAACTGAAGAAGAGTCTTGGGAAGGAGTGGCACGTCCTCATCGACGCACTTCTCGAGAAGAACGGCGGAGATTCTGGTTGCAGTGCGGAGGAACAGAGTGCAAAGGGAGGGCCCGATAGTTACAGTCCTGCGGCCATCCACACAGCCTTACAGGTAGATCACTTTGCAGACTACCTGTCGACATCGTGTGATGCTGGTAGCTCATTGGATAGTTGAAGAGTAGGGAAGAGGTGTGTTGGTCTAAAAGAGTTGTAACGCGGACTGCTAGTCATTAGGCGCGACGATGTTAATTGATGTCATCGACTCAGTAACCGATCTTGTCTTTTGTTTCTCACAGAGAGGAGATGTACCAGCAGTCGTGCAGGTGCTTGCCACCAAATCAGATCATAAGATAGTCAGACTGAGAGAGTCCTACACAAAAGGTAAAAAAAAAAAAAATGAATTGAATCGTTCTAGCTCATTTCAAGACATCTAACCAGGCTGTCGGCACTCCAGGAGATTACCGTGTTTCCCTGAAAATAAGACCTAACCCGAAAATATGCCCTATAGTAATAATAATAATGTTGTGAGCTTTTATAGCACGGTATCCCAGGATGCTCACGATATAGGCCCTACCCCAAATATGAGCTTTGTGGATCGCAAGTCAGACGGACGGATTTCGTTCGTCTGTTGAACACTGGAGGGACGTATCGAATTACGAAATAATGATATATATATATATATATATAAAATATTATGACATAAATTCTTAGAATACATTCATGTAAATGAACGAACAATTATTCAACGGGAAATAGAGTCACAAGAAATTCAGGCCGGAATTCCAGAAGATGAGATGACAGTATTAGGATAAATGTAGCTTTTTTGTATTTGAATAAATGTAGATTTTATTACATGTAAAAGTAAGACATCCACTTAAAATAAGCGCTAATACCCGTTTTAGAGAAAAAATATAAAACCCGGTCTTCTTTTGGGGGAAAAACGGTAGTAACATTATCTGTCGACATCCTTACAAATCTAACAAATTAGTAGACCTAGGTGCAGACATTCCTTGACATTTAGCAACCCAAGATACCGACATTGCAAAAGATCTAGCAGGGCTTAGGTAATGACAGCTGAAGACACCTTTCAGTCCCAGATGTAAACATTTCGAGAAATCTAGCAAAAATACATGTCGACGTTTGTGGCAGAAGCTCTGGCCTTTGCATCCGATGGGGTCAAACAATATCTCGAATTCATGTCGTCCACTTATAGGAAGATCAAGCCGTTAACCTTTGACCTAACTTCGTCATGGAGACGCTAGGCTTTGTGTGATGCAGGTGTTATCCGCCAATAGCGGGGGTACGAAGGTTGGAGAATCAGGATCAGGTCCCCTCTGCAAGCTTGATGTTACGGAGTGCACTTTATGAGGGTCCAGTAGGGCTCAGTGGCTAAACTTCATACGAGCGCTGACGTGACTGATTTATTTGACTATAGTGTTTGACCAGCTGTCTGATCAATATTTTTGCTCGATGAAATGAGTGTTAAGAATAAGTACGGACTCTTTTGCTTTAGCTAATTTCCTTTTGATGAGGATAATAACGATGTGTTTATTGATGATGAGAAGAAGCTAAAGCAGTGGTTTTCAAACTTTTCCAGGCGAGTGCCACTTTCGAAAATTCGAAGAGACCGAGTACCACCTCCCAACCCTACACACAGCCCCTGTAAAAAATATATACACATTCTTTTATTTTGGCGCACGGTGCTCGCGTACCACCTGTCATACCTTCGCGTACCAGCAGTGGCACACATAACACAGTTTGAAAACCTCTGACAAAACCTCTGAGCTAAAGGAATGATTTAAAAAAAGCTGCTTTGATTATGCATGTCTGTATGTACCAAAGAGTATTCGGTCAGTCTGGAAGCAGAAATCAGCGAACGCATCCCGGAGCCTGAGCGGCTGTTCCTGCTGACTCTGCTGAAGAGGAAGAAAGATCGAGGGAAGGTTGATGTACACCAGGACGCCCAGGACCTCTTTGAGGTGATGGATGGATTTTTTTTCAGTAGCCGTGGAGGCGTTGGCTGGAGTACATTCTGCAGCTGTCTTTTGTTAAAGGATTAGTAGGCTGCAATTCTTTTTTTCTAATGACTGGGTAAAGGTCAGTGCAAGATACTTTTTCCCTAAATTTGCTTTAATATCTCTCCTAAATTTAGAAAATACACTTACACACATCACCACATACATGTTAAAATCGCCACGTCACGTTTGTACGAAGACAAGACTAATTAACATATTATGGTCTCAGCCCTAATACTGTTGGTTTAGGCCTTTACAACGTAAACGTTTCCAATCCTGACGCCTGTGCTGTTGACCTTGACCCCTATCTGATGATGTTATAGACCTTTATGTCAAAGTCGGATGAGGGAGGGGACAATATCTCCTGATATTTTGGGAAACAGTATCGTGCACTGAGTTTTACCCAAGCATTTAAAGAACTGTTGCGCCACCCCCCCACGTAACGCATTTGTTTCTTGCTCGATCTGGACCGCACGGGGAGGACTTCACGCGTAGGAGCACGTGCAGATCCGGGGCTCTACGCTGTCCGTAGGGGAAGCGGGGGAGGATCACGCGCACGCAAATCACTGACGCCAAGGGTTCTCTGCGCATGCGTCTCCGTGGGACGCAACCCATCCTGCACTGACAGCGTATTCTTGACCCCACAATGCACTTTTACCCTCATCTGACCTTATCCCCCACCCCAACTCTCCTTCTCGCAACAACACACACTCCTCCGCTTTTACACTTATCCACAAGGATATCTTTATAACGAATGCCAATCCCATAGACTCCGGCTCACAACTGTTCAGTTATCTGCCCTTCTGTCGGATGATTGTATCCGTGGCCTGGCAGTGAATGACATCGACCCAGGTCAGGATATCTCTAGAGCAATCACCGAATCGCAAATTTCTCCTAGGAGTATGGTCAGTCTCGTTTACAAGAAGTATAAACTTACGGACAGGAGAGAGGAACCGAACCCCAAAACTGCTTAGTGTGCATCTTTGCTTCTATGGAGTCGATGTAGAGGAGTGCTCCTACGCGTGAAGTCCTCCCCGTGCGGTCCAGAGGGCACTCTTTTTTTTACGTTACCCCTTATGGAGTTCAAAGCTGGTCCTTAGCTAAATATACCTATGGGACTATGTAAGGATACCGTAATGACGACAGATTTTAATTAAAAACTAAAGTAAAAGAAATTAAATACATTTTAAAATAAACGAATAACTAGTGTAGTTGTTTAAGAACGATATGTTTGTTCTTACCTCAGCATCTCATGCTTTTCGTGTTGTGATGTGGAAAAAGATGATGTTAAGAACAATGGCTTGTAAACACATCCCTTAATATGTACGCTTGTTCTCGCACACGACAAAAGAAAAAAACACAAAAATTTCATCTATTTTTCTTACAGTATGGCGAAGGTAGATGGACGTCCTCTAGTGGTCTCTTCTTAAAACTTCTAGAAGAACGTAGCAACTCTCACATGAGGGAGGTTTTGTTGACATACGAGCAGGTTTGTGACCATTCTACATTAACTAGCTCGCTTACCCAGCCTCCACCCCAAACACAAAAAAATCCAAGTTAAAAAAAGGAATGAATTCGATGTAGCTTCCTTAAGATATTCGGCTGTTTGAGAAAGGACGCTGTAAGTTTAATGCTGGACAAGACTGTGGGAGGTGTAAGTCGTGACACTGGGGAGTTTGTTTCGTGTCTGGCGCAGGTCTCGAGTGGTGTCAGCGCACTGCAGGCCATAGAGCAAGACATCTCCCCGTCCTACGCCGAAGCTGTGGAAGCATTACGTGAGTAGAAATCCGTTGCGTAGTCAGACGGCGGCTTATCTTTTCCTGATGTTCTTGAACAATGCGTGTGGTGCAATGGTCTGTCAAGTGAACGGACTACTGGGACTCATGCTGTGTGTGTGTGTGTGTGTGTGTGTGTGTGTGTGTGTGTGTGCTGACAGTTGGTCCAAGGAGAGGAAACAAGATCTCCAGTGGGCGAGGACGTGGGCGAGGGCGGAGGCGTGGGCGTGGGCAAGACATGGACCCCGGTGGCGCTGGAAGCGGAAGTCGCAGCCCCAGCCGCGACGGCTCTGTGGGAGGTGAAGGACAGACGGAAAAAGATTCTAACAGCAGCAGTGGGCATCTGTCTACTGGGGAACTAGCGACGTTTTGCTACAGGAATCTCGATCCCAGCAACGCCAGATTCGTGAACCTCATTGTTAGCAGAGCTGAAGTAAGCACGGCTGTTGAACGAAGAGCAGCTAAACACTGTACATCAGCTAATATGTATTATGTACTTAGTTGAACTTAGTCTGCTTTTCCTCAGCCACTTATTAAATTCATGCTTCCTTTACGGTGCCGCCACACAAAGTTTCTGGACGCAATCATATATTAGCAGAGTTAAAGTGATTTTTACCAGAGCTGATTTTATCAAGAATTTTTACTAGTTGAAAGAAACTATAATTTTTGGGGTCCTTTATAAATCTTGGTATTTCTTATTTTTAAACAGTCAACAAGGGATTCATGACATGTTAACCCAATTTTTTAAAACAATTTTAGAAAATGATTTGATGAGATCGTATTTTTTCCTCCAAGACTGACATGTCGTCGATACGAATAGCATATAAAAAGAAATATGAGAAAACTCTGGAGGCGGACTTGGAGGAAAGAAGCAGACACCCTACTGTCAGCATTCTGGTCAAGCTGATCCTCAAAAGACCCGCCAAGGAGACAAGAAAGGTGAGTATTAAGTAGTGAGATATTTTTAAAAACAGTTTGTCTGAAACGAAGGGACACAGAAGACAGGCAAGACTTGCAGATCCACAGTTCACGAGACGGTTAACAATAAGCTCAGACAGTCAATGTCTACATTTGAAATCAAGTATTCCAGAGACTTTGAAGCCACTAATCAGCTGTATTTATTCTGTTTTGTCTCTCTCTCTCTCTCTCTCTCTCACACACACACACACACACACACAAAGTTAGACGCACTAATTTTGGTACCAGTTATGATAGGAGAAAGTCAATAAAAGAGTCCTTGACACAGGACAAGCACCAAGAAGGTAACAGTCAACGGCACGTGGTCAAAGACGGAGACAGGAAGAACCAGAACGACAGTCAAGAAGGCGGTCAGAGGAAAGGTCACAGAGAAAGACACGACGAGGGTCAAGGACACGATCTGACTCACGGCCGCCGTGATCAGAAAGGTGAGAGTTAGGTTTTAGTGAGCACAGGATTCAGTGTAAACTTCAATCATCATCATCATCATCATCATCATCATCATCATCATCATCATCATCATCATCATCATCATCATCATCATCATCATCATCATCGTCGGAGGAGGAGGAGGAGGAGGAAAGAAAAGATTTTAATGAGATTCTGTATTCTGACTAATTAAAAGTTAAGTAGAATTTTCTGTTTAATGTGAATTTTGAAGATCCGTCGTCTGATGAACTCTTGATATTCCAATTTCAAAAGCCGCCAATCATAAGTCCGAAGATGACGTCAAACGACTTCGCGAAGCGATGGACGGACTCGGGACAAACAAGAACACCATTCTGGACATCCTCATCGGCAAGTCAAATGCCCAGCGCCAGACTCTGAAAGCGAAGTACAAGGAGATGTACAGAAGAGTGAGCGGTTTTTAATCACGGGGAACAGTAACGATGCGAGTGCATTGATTTCTTATCGAATAAGCTTGATTTTAAAGGCTAGATAAGAATAGTTTACTCTTCATTAAGAAGTGTGCCATCGGCTGTTAAGTAGCAATGTTCAGTTCTATGTATGTATGCATGTATTTATGTATGTATTTATGTTGTATGTATATGTACATACACGTATGTGTGTAATTGTGTTTGTATGTGTGTATATTTGTATGATGGTGTGTGTGCATGCGTGTGTACTATATTTATGTATGTTGTAGGTAGACAAGAGGACGTTGAATGTGCATGTATGTGTTTGTTAGTCTGACTGCGCGTTATTCCCAAGAATAGTTTGTCGTGCCAGTCGAGGATTTTAGTTCCTTAACTGTCCAATATATCAAGGAGCTGGCTGAAGATTTGAAACCCGAACTGGGTGGAGACTTGGGGGAGACAATTACAGGTCTGCTGATGCCGCCTGTGGAATACGATGCTTTCTGCCTGGACTGCTCTGCAAAATCTCCTGGAGCCAGCGACAGTGTCATGCTTGGCATTTTGTGCACGGCAAGCCCAAAGGTCACTGTAGTTCAAACAATCAATATTATGCTTTAGGTTTAAACTGGAAGGTTTTTTTTGCCAACATTTCAGACGTAACCAACAAAATATCTTCAATCAGAAATCCTATATGAAAGTTTTTTTATTTTTTTTGTGTTGGAGGGACGAGTAATAGTGACATTTAAGATGTCAACTCAGATATTCAGGGCCTTGTCTTGCATTAACCATATTGTGTACAATACACTGGTGTTTGTCTCTCAAATTCAGGCAGTAAGTGGACAATTTTGAAATACATGAAAACTCACACTAAGATGATAGTGAATACCTGTTTCCAAAAAACTCCAAATTTTTGAAAACTTACTTTAACAGAAAAATTATTTCTTGACACGTAATATTGTTGCATTCAAGGAAACTAAAATGCAACATTTTTCTGTTTTCATTACAATGCAGGAATTGTCGCTGGTGAAGGAGCACTACAAGAAAAGTAAGATTTCTTTAAAACACAGTAAGCTGCAGCTTACAGTGCACACGCGCGCGCGCGCGCGCGCACACACACACACACACACACACACACACACACACACACACACACACACACACACACAAATAAAGACAAAGCGCGAGGAAGGCAGTCACTCTAGAACACACACACACACACCCGCTACACATACACAGAGAAAGAGCAATAAAGAGAAAAGTTGTTAAAGCAGAAGCAGACACTCCCTATGTACACTCTAGACAACACATACTACAGCCAAACAATGCAACGAACACTAGTTCTCCAGCATCCTGAAGAGCCATGCGTAACTATGACAACATCCCATACACCCGCTATAAATGGATCTTGTGTAGCTCTATGGTCAGCGCATTTCCAGACTTAAAGCTTTGTTGCCTTTCAGTGTATAAAGAGGACTTGGATGTCGTCCTCAAGAACAAAGGCAGCAGTGGTTTTGTGAAGTTACTGCTGGGGCTGAGCGGCGGTAGCCGTGACCTGGGGTCAGCCGTGAGTCAGAAGGAGGCTCGAGAGGACGCTGTGAAACTGTACCGGGTAACATACATTTTCTCCCTTCTTTCGTCATTTTGTCTGCTTTAAGTCAAAGTCAAAATTCTCCTTTGATCGGTCTGTCTGCCACTCAATCTTTCGTCATCTTTCCTCTTTTTTTCTTCTGTTTTTGCGCATAGCCATACATCAATGTTCCTATTAGCTCCATGTTTCTTCCATCTCAGCATTTTTAAGCTTTCTACTGAATCCTTTTAATTCCCCCTAACCCCTCGTCAAACATACAGAATAAACCCGGCTACTTTAACATCTGGCTGACCAAAACTCTTGGCTGCGACTGCACACCAAGACAAAAGATTAAAATCAAGCCCCTTGTCCAGCAAGGATTTGGTGAAGCCGCTGCATTGCGCTCCCTCTTCTGCCAAACTCCGAAAAAACCCCACAATATCTCCACTTCCTGCAAGCAAATTGTGTGACCCAGAACATACAAAGGGGCGTAATGTGGCCTTTTCAAAATCGTCTTTCCACGCCCCGACCACCACTACCACTGGAGGAAAACATCTGAATTGACAATTGCCTCCAAAGAAAGTCCTTTGAAAACCGTGCGATTTGCGAGGCACCTTGTGTCAACTCACTTGTCTGTTTATTCTTATTGACTTTAACATGCCACAGACTATAATCACAATGGAGAAAGGTTCATAACCCGTGCCCAGCTCTTTGTAAGAAGATCACGTTAGTGCAAACGATACTACCCTCCCGCACCACGTGACCACATGACGTCAGGACCAGTCATTCGAACGTAAACAAGGACCTGTAGGCATTCGCTGGACTTTCTAATAAACTCGCAACGTTCACATTTAATTGTGGCCAAAGTATCCAGCTGAGCTCTAAAATGATGTAGAAATCCGAAGAATAAAGGAGAAGGTCATCCGCACTGTGTAACTGTAACCTCCTAGAGGATTGTCTACGCTCACAGAACAATACAGTGGCGTAGGAAGATGCTCGGCTTTGGGGGGGGGGGCAAGCTCCATGCTGACAAGGAATAACGTTCACATTCTTGCCTTCCCAGAATCTTTCTTGGGGGGGTGGCTGCCCCCCTTGTCCCCCCCCCCGGTTCATACGCCACTGCAGTAGAAACCAGACAAAACCTGGAAAGATCCTTACAGGATGTGGACGACAGCTACGACAGCGGAGCCAGTGGCCTGACATGTGCAGCTGCCGGCGGAAGTACGACCTCACGCATGCGCTCTGTTGTCCACAACATTTCCCTCAATGCTTGGTTTCTTGTTTACCCACTCCACGGAATGCCAACCAATCGTGGTTCGAGAATTTCTTTTTCCTTCGAGGATAACTGTTCCGAGGTGACATGACGCCCTGGTGTAGGTGAGTTAGCACAAAAACACCAGCAGGCCTCTGCTCAGTGACCAGCCGATTAGACCACAAAAAGGGTTCCCAATCCGCTTGATTGCAAAGCTGTCTCTCCTCGTAAACGAGGCGATTGACCTTTTATAACTTTTAAAATAAACTTACAGGCACAGACAGAAATAATTGTTCTTGAACGAAAATTATAAGCTCCACGAAAAATACAACTGAACCACACAATGGAAATGAGGTTTGCAAGACACAGGGCAACAGATTATCAACTTTCACTATTTCTTAAAAAGTTCTAGAGTGCTTTAAAAAAACTAATTGAATGTCTGACGGAAACTACTGGTGAAGTTCTAGTTAACGATCTAATTATTTGTTTGATATAGTGCTTAGGTCTTTCATACTTATAAAAAGATGTTTTTCTAGTGTTCATGTAGTTTTATACGTGACCAGTACATTGTTTGGGACCGTTTAATGAAAAATTGATGTAAGGCTAACTTTTTAAAGCAAAATTATACAACATGAAAAAAAGAGATGAAGATGGCGAGAGAGACAAAACAGAAGAAAGAGAGAAAGAAGGATGAAAGACGAAGAAAAAATGTAAAAAAAGTGGAAAAAGTAGCGTGTAATAATAGGTTTGATACAGTTCGATCAAAGAGGATATCGATCAGCACAACAGTAAACACACTATCGGAGATTTTTAATGAGAAATCGACTTTGGGTTCTTAGCCTGGACTATTCCTGCTGATCAGCCACAAATGAATGGATCAAGTTTGAGACGTGTGGGGTTAATAAAGGTCGTTTGATACCGAGTCTGTCGAACAAGTGTCTTCACTGACGCACGGAATGTCAATACGTCGGTCTGGGCCTGTAGATACACAGACACATATCTTTTTCTTTCTCTCTTTCTTTCTTTCTTTCTTTCTTTCTTTTGCCACTTAATTCTTTCATTCTCCTTATTGCTTCTGCGCGCACCTGTTGTACTTCAACTCCGAAGGTCTTTACAGGACGTTCCTAGCCGTGTTGTCTCTGAAGACACACTTTTATTGTTCAGTGGTGTGAGATATTTTAATAGCACCATCAACGTCTCAGACAAGATATGAAAACGAACGTGGTCGTTTTACATTCAGATATTATACATGCACAGGCAAGGGCGATATTTTGTGAAGAATCGCGTTGGCTTCTTACAGAACCTCAATGACAAATTCAACGAAAAGGATGATGTTTTGGCAGCTCCATCACTTTCCGAGTACTGAAAGAGGTCAGCAGATAAAGAGGAAAGATGTCAACAAAAAAATGTTGATCTGAAGATGAAGATAGTCTTTGGTTCATGTGCATATATACACCATCATCACCAACAACATCAATTTCTTTGTTGTCAACATCTTCAGTAGAATCATCTTAATTTTTTTGATTATCTTCATTATCCCAGGAAGCATATCGGCGTTATCTTCCCGTTCACCATCTTCCGTTTCAGAATTGTCCTTTTGCATTATTGATGCAAGGTTACCAAAACTGCGGTGTCCACCTCGCCCAGTCACATTTCTGTAGACCGGAAAATACCGCCGACCATCCGAAGTGGCGTGCTGGACGTAGATAAATTGCCGAATCCCTTCGGAAGGTTTCGCGAGATTGGAATCATTGTGCAGTCTTCAAAAGGGAGACAAATCACTGGGTTTCACGTGCACCAGACCGGAAGCTTCTCTTGGTAGCAGCAACAAAGCTCTGGCTCAGCCAATACCTCAACTAATTCCCTTACGGCAGTTCCCAACCTCTGACCTTTGCGACTTCTTGTTTCATCTGCTGTCCAGTGTTACTGGGTTTCCCTACCAATTTCTGGGGTTCATGTTACGTTCGGTGGAAACGCAGATGGAGAAAATAATCAAAAGGGTCAAAATAGGTATCATCTGTCTAGAGCTTGACATTAACCACCCCGTTACCTACCGCACTAAGTAGTCTGCATCATGAAGGTCAGCCTGTTATTGACGTTTTCAGTCAGCTAATGTCTTGTTGAAAACAACATCTGCAGGTGGATGTATGACTGTGCGTGTGTGTGTGTGTGTGTGTGTGTGTGCATGCGTGTGTGTGTACGTGAGTATATTTTGTACACGTATTTTTCAGAACGGACAAGGACCTGTAGTCGAAGACGAAGTGTTCAAAACACTCCTGGAAAAGCGAAACAAAGATCAAATTAAAGCTACTTTAGCAGAGTATAAAAAGGTATGTAAATTTGTTTCGTAACTTTCACAAAAAGTTTAGACATTGCTATAATAATGAAAACAACCTATTTTTTTTATCTTCTATATTCTTATAAACCCACAGTTGTAGTATGTATGTCTTAAGGCAAATTCAATAACACAATAAAATACAGGGTAAGGATACTAAAGATGATGAACGATAATTGGACCCATCGAGATGGAATCCCAGTCAAGTGCTTTGGTGCAAGGCAGAAGGCCTCATCACGTCCTGAATTTATTCCAACATCTGCTGCAGGAGCGGTAGAGAATATTAAAGGGTGTCACACGGACAGACAAGAGCGGAAGCCGCCCTCATTAACTCAATGAAACTTTCAAGCTCTGCTGGTAAACGTTTTATAAGCACCACGTCTTGATTCTAAGGAGGCCAGGAGTTACATGGGAGACTACAAAGACATCTCTGTTTTCCCTCTTCCTGACTTTTACTACTGCAGGGCGTCGATGGTTGATGAAAACGACCTTCGCCTTTGTGCACGGAGACTTTTCTCCTAGTGACTAGTCCGTGGGGGAGAATTCTGTAAAGAGTGCTGCTCTCAAGTCCCGAGTTCAATATTAGGAGGATGGAAATAGTTATATAGATAACGTTTATGAAATGGTGTTTGTATCTCAGTGACTGTTACAAGTAGTTTAGTCTCATGGAGAAGACCAGCCAGGTAAAAACTCAGAGACTTGACTTTTAAAGTGCAGGAATCTTTGCATAGTAAATGGCATATAGACCTCACAGATTAAGTTTAAGTTTAAGGCTCTCGTTACAGCTGTTTGCGAAACATATAGAAAAGAAATCAAGAAAATTTGCAGGAAACCAAGGAGCAGAAAGTCCGCTCCGTCTTATGGAAGAACATACAGCGAAGTCAACAGCTCTAAGATTTGACCAAAAGTCAATGACTCCTTTGTGAACAGTGCTCACACAGATCAGCGATGTATCCTAAGAGTGTTGCGCATATACTTGCAGCATAGTCCAGCCTACATCTGCGATTTGGCGTTCAGTGTGGTTACTGGGGGGGGGGGGCTTGAGCACAGTCTGAGTAGCCTGCAGCTGTATTGGCAGCTGTCGCGGTGCCGAGGGTCCTGCAGCTGTATCACCAGTTGCCGTGATGCCTAGTAGCCTGCAGTAGTGCATGCCAAAGGGGGTCGCTGGTGTCGCCCGTGTGTGGCGCATATCTGCCCAAACAAGTATTTGTTCTTTGGATTTCGTGGAGGGGTGGGTGTGGGTGCTAAGTCGTGTAGCGCACGACACAGAGATCGATACTTAACCACCGAGTTCGGGAAATAAGCGTTTTTGACAGTTTGTTTCAGCTTCTGAATGCGAGAGAGAGAGAGAGTGTGTGTGTGACCTGTGTGGGTGACGTATGTGACTGTGGGTGAGTGACGTATGTGACTGTGAGGGACGAGTGGCTGTGTGTGCAAGAGAAGCACGTACAGGTGTGTGTGTGTGTGTGCACGCGGGCTTTTATAGGGCCAGACATGAAGTGGAGTCTGTAAAGGACAAAGGGCGAGGGAGAGAAAACTTAGAGAGAGAGAGAAAAAAAAACTGATACAGACGCAAAAAGCCACGCAAAAAAACCCCCAACAGATTTCGTCGCTCCGTCCGTTCATACGTACGGACGTCTGTCTATCCCTTCATTCATCTGTCTGTCCTTCGATCAAATTCTCACTGCGTCAAGCCTCCCCTCTCCATCTCTAATAATGTCTTCCTCTTAACTCCCTATCTTTTTTTCCTTTCTCTCTCACTATTGCTCCCGTCAGATCTGCTTTCTCCCCCTACCTTATCCCCTCACCTCCCTTCTCCCTCTTTCCTTCATCGCGTTAAATCTTGTTTTCTTAAGCTGCCACCTTGTTCTAAGACTCGGGGCTTAAACTCGGCTGTCTCCAACAGTTAATTTCACTCGGCCAAAGGACCAGCTATTCCATACGTCTCCTTCTCTATCTTTCTCCCTTTTTAGAACATTGTGGATGAACCTGGTAGCTTAAAATTCTCTGTAATTTTAACCGTTTTTTCCCCCTCTCCTAGCTTTCAGGAAGAAGCTTAGAAGATGACATTAAGGCAGCCGACGCTGATGAAGAACGGAAACAATATGTCACGTTACGTAAGTCCATTCCTTTTTTCCCCAGCTTCGCTATCACTAGGGCACGTCACGTAGCTGACTTCAGTCAACGAGGTTTATAGATGAAGGAAGATAGCAGCAGGTCTAGACTGCGGGCAAAGAGTTTTCATCCGCACCAACAAAGTTTCTCCCTTTTTTAATAATGGAGATACAGCTTTTGGAGAGATACACAAAGCAGTCAGAAAGGTTTGTCTAAACCAGATATTTGATGGAGTTAGAACTACGTAACACCGACTGAGATTTCGCGTAACGTCGTGAAAAGTTTGATGCGTGTCTCATTCTGTCTTACTGATTGTCTCCTTCGGTAAAATTATATTTCTGATTACAATTAATGTCTTCAGCACCGGGCTGTTTATTTACCAGTAAAAAGGTCGATAGGACGTGCATACATCTGTAGTGTCTTAGTTTTGGTCTGAAGCTAGATTTAGCCTGGTGTTGGCAAGAGAAGCCATCTGTCTTGAGAAGCTCGAGATTCAAGAAGATCGAAGAGAGCATTCTCAAGCTAGTGGCTCAGTGTGTCAAGGTATCTGTTTCATGAAAACCAAATTTTCTAAAAACCATTTACGAGACCAAATACAATTAGCGATTTCCCCCTCAAAGCCGCGTTACTTAAAAGGTTTTCGTCGTTGTCGAAAAACTTTCCTTCAGTTTTCTTTTGTTCCCCCCTAACAAAGTGCTTATGCGCTTGCAGTATCTCAGAAAATCCAGTGGCATTAAAAATGTTTTTAACAGCTTTTTCCAAAATGAGACGTGCAGTAATTAGAATCGTTTTCGCTGGCCTTTCGAATTTCCTGACAAAGAAGTAATCCACTTTAAAATGTTTTTGAAGGTTCAAAGGATTGTGAACACATTTCACTCCGGAAGTTTCGCGGGCGTTATCTTGTCTTTCTCCACCTGCTCAATCACAACAAGAGAAATAATGTTACGGCGGTGGAGAGGAAATGGGGAGAGGAGCACGGCTAACAATGCTTAATGTTGATGTTATTGTGAGCTAGGACACCATAGAGATGAAACCAGATCTAGGATACCTCATAAATTGTCTCACCCTAGTTTGGTCTTTCTTTGTAACTCTAAAAACGTTGCAAGAACTGGTCGTCCTCCTTAACGGTGCTGTGATTAGGACTTCTGGGACAACTTGCGTACTGGCTTGCACGAGGGGATAGCCTAATGGTTAAATCACCAGTGTCTGATATCGCAGACTCGCTCACCATCCAGTTCGATACCCGTACGTACGCAGCAGACTTCCCCATCCACCAAGCTGTAGAGTGGAAACCTGAACGAGGTAGAAGAGGTCAGGTTTCTCAGCTTGTCCAGGAATCACAGTATTATACCGGGTGAAGTGGTTAGGACTGCGTGGCAAGCCAAGACAGCAGGGGCTTCGATCTGGCTAATTCTTCGTTAGTTTTTTTTTCTCAAAAATCAATGGCGGGTAGAGGGAATGATGAGAGGAAGATTTCTGTGCATAATCGGACGTGCACCCCCCCCCCGTCAGTAACAGTGAAGGGGTAGGCGGATTGTACCTGTGGGTTAACTCAAAAAATCCTTAAATACTTTGAACCTTTTTTCACACTGCCCCTTACATGAAATCTTTTGGCTTGAAGGTCTTGCCTCCACCTTCCTACTTCCGCCTACTCCTCCCAAGAATGTTTAAAGAAGCTCGTGTCGTTTCCTATAACTGCAATCACTTTGAAAACATCCCGATTTTAAATTATGAGGGTATCTTTGTTAGCTGCCCATTAGCAAATTAAACGAATTGTGCTCATGTACGTGATCATCAACAGGCGCACAAAACTTCAAGAGAACTACAGCGCTTGCTTTTAAGATAATATTCGTTTGTAAAGAAACTACCTGCTGCAAAGCCCTGTTAGCCAATGAGTAGGGTAATGTGTCGCAATATCATTCAAAATACACGTAAAAGGTTGTTGCGAATTTCATCATTCTTAACACTTTTTTCTTCCGTTTTCAAGACGAGAAAAGCAGAAAAAAAAACAACGCTGGTAGTTATCACTTTTTCCCCAAAGTTTCTACAAAGCTCCCAAAACTTGCTCGAGGTAACAGCGCTGTAAAGAGAGAAGATTTCTCAATCATGGCTGTCAAACGAATAGATTTTGTCGATCCTGGCTGACAGCGATTCCAGCGCTAAATATCTGGACACGGTGCGAGACGCTGATTACAGAGGATGTTTCCCATTTGTGAAGCCTGAAGTAATTCAGCGACCCCGGTGGTGGGATGGAGGCGAGGGTGGGATGAAAGCGGGGGGATAGGGGGGAGAGGGAAGAGCTGGAGGTAGTGATCGAGGGCTGCATTCTCAGAGGCCAGGATCGTATTGCACTGCTGACACACTTACAGTGTCATCTACCTGACTTCCGCTCCTTGTTTCCAATCGTCACCTCATCGCATAGGTCATCGACCCGTCTTCTACCCCGGACCTGATGCATGCGACTCTTCTGTATAACCAGGTGCTAATTCTTGCTAGCGTGGTCTGTAAGTGTTGCCAGCACCATTGATTGCCCTGAGAGCCCTTAATATCTCTTTCCCGCGAGTCCCTCAGTCGAAAACGCAAAGTCACTGAAGGGTTGAGTTGTTGCTCAGTCAGGTCACATACAAGACTAGAATCATGAACATATATCAAGTCGCCTGCAAAAAAGCTTTTAGGAAGATGCCGATTTTAGCGTTACAGACCTATCCCTGGGAATCCATAACAGTCGTAACAAGCTATAACGTTAGCCTGGACTGGTGTCATTACTCTATGTTTTGGCATAGACTGCTTTAAACACTTAGCGGTCATCTTTATTGGCACGCAGTTTGTATAACTTGAGATGTTTTTGTAACGCACCACACTGAAGCTATTTCGGCAAAGTATGACTCGTCCCTCCAGTTTCCACACTGACATGTTTCTTTTTTCTTGCGTCTATGTTTTTGTCAGTGGCAGCGCTTGGCGATCACGTGACATTCTATGCGGACAGTCTACAAAATGTCTTCAGAGAACCGAAGACCAGTGACAACACTCTCGTCCGGATCGTTATTTCACGCTCGGAGGTTAGTGTCAAGTAAGCCATTTGGAGGTCGACAGCTTAAATGCTTTCACCGATTCTGGCATTGTTTTTTTTAATGCTTAACAGTGGAAACGAGGGAAAAGAATTGTTTATATAAGACTGGAAAAAAGCTTTCGTTATGTCTGACCTGTTCAGGTCCATGCCGTCCAGCTGCAAGTCATTTTGTCTTTTGCGCATGGCTAATTTTTCCTTGTCTTTCTTGCCCTCCACGCCTCGTTGACTCCCCTTATCTGTCTTTTTATTTTGTGCATTTGCTGACTCGGTTGTCTTTCCTGTCCTTCACCATTTGTTGATTCATCTTCTTCATTCGCAGGTCGATCTTCCGGCGATCAAAGCCAAGTTCCAGGAAAGACACGGACGCTCTCTGCGGGAGGCCATTGAAAAGGAGACAAAAGAAGACAACAGGGAGGCTTTGCTAAAAATAGTCGACAAGAAGTGAAGCTCGCGGTGTTAGGAGACAGTCACACATGTCGCTGCGCCCTATCACTATTCCTAATGTCTCCTGAGGATTGTGATGAAAACTTCTGGTCTTGGACTGGCAATTGTCATTTGAGAAAGAAACACCGTGAAAACCTTCGGCCCCAGCCCCTACTACCAGTTCACTGTACACTCGCAGACCTTGTGCATGGCCCCACCATCCATATGACGTGCCTCTAGCAACAGGAAGAGGGACGCTTCTGCATAGTGATGTTATGAACTTCATCCAAGAATACTCTCACGAGCAACTTCTTGCTAAAGAACGCTTCAGTTAATGGGCATCTAATTAATGGCTAATTGTACACACAGATAAATCTAGATCTATAATATCTTTATATAATCCTGCCAACTCAGCTTGTAAATCCATCTTTCTCGAACTGCCCAAGATCCGCCTCATCAGACATCTCTCTGTTGCCTCCATCAAGCAGCCTATGTCAGCATTTGTGTTGTCCAGACTCGACTACAGTCACTCATTGTTCATAGATCTTCCTAGGCCTCTGCTTGACAAGCTCCAGAGAGCTCAGAACACTTCTGCCCACATTGTATTCCGGAAGGCTGACCAAGCCACACCGCTTCTGCGTGATCTCCACTGGCTACCAGTTCAGGCTCGCATCGAATTCAATCAAGATCGCCATGATTTGCTATCGTGTTGTTCATGGCCTTGCCCCAGTCTATGAGCTTTTGTTGCCATACCAGCCTCGCAGGTCAGTTCGCTTGGCCCACGCCGGTTGTCTCTCTGTTCCATGTATCAGACTGGAGACGCTCAGCCGTCTCTGTTTCTCCTTCTTTGGCCCCCAGTATTTAGAATGGCCTTCGTGTTGGGAAATGCGCTATATAAATCTGATTAATATTAAGCATAATTATACGTAATACCTGAGTGTCGTATATAAAGAGAAATGCCTTTCACCACGACTGTGATGGTTGAGTTAACACCTTTATAATACCTTCAGAGCATTTAAAATTTGTGTTTATAATTTTGAACATTGTAAATCTTTTTCCTAGTTAAAGGCATTACTTCAACTATGATATTTATGTGAGAAAAACGTCTAATCGACTTTTGTATATTGCTACATATTTTCTCTTACATTTTAAAGGTCTAGTGGAACACTAATTATTTTTGTTATTACTTGCTAAAGGTTTATGCAAAATGCTATTTTTCCAAATTAGTTCAATTCCTGTTTTCCGTTCTCGAAGTACACATCTAAAGCTTGTGTGAATCTGATTGTTGAAAGGAGGCCCGTTGTATCATAGACTTTAGAGAAAGAAGGACAGCCATCTTAGCGCGCTTGTAGTGGGCCAGCGCTGGCTCAACTCCCGTCGGCTGTATACTCGCCGATACCATTGACAGCCAGCTTCCGCTCTCTTTGTTGTGTATCCGCGAGTACATCATGGAATGCTTTGATATTGAAAAATTCCTCTTAGTAAGAATGCTTTAATATATATTTTAATACATGAATCATAATGTACAATATTTCCGCTCAAACACAGCGTTGTATCGTAGTATTTGTATTTATTTTAAAGTCAAATTAATAGTATTGTCAACAAGCTCTCGCTCTCTGGCTCATTGTCTAAGTGATACAGAGAGCGGTTTGTAGCGAGTTTGTCATTTCTTAAATATTAATTGAGACTAAGGCCCTGAGGAGCATGCCTTAAACTCTATTTATTTTGTAACACATTTAAATCCTTCTTTATTGATTTTTTAACGATGTTGTTATAAAACACATTCACATTAAGATAATGTTCTAATGTATTTTAAAATGATTTATTGCTAAATAGGGTTTGAATTTAAGTAATCCTATTCATGTTAATCATGCCATTTACTTCTCAATTCTTCTTTTATCTTCTGTTGGCTATATTATAACATATTAAATATTATAATAGGTTATTTATTCTATTCTCTCTCTCTCTCTCACACACACACACGCGCGCGCGCTCTCTCTCTCTCTCTCTCTAACTCTCTAATACGAACCATATCCAGCACTCAGCACTTTCAAGGCACCAGTGCTGGATAAATGTTGCTATTATACTAGGTGATTAATAGTTCGATTATTTTTACATCTTTTGATCTGGTACAGCAATAGTCATAACCACTGGAAAGTCGAATTATTCTTTTTCCCAGTTTTGATTTTCTCGTCGTCGTCGTATGCTGAAAAATGCTAAACCTTTGTGTCGACTTTTGCATGCTGGGCAGCCTGGAATCGCACAGCTAGTGCCTGGCATGTCAAATTAATTACAACAATAGCTCTGAGACGCACTGTGTAAGCGAAACCGGAAAAGGCGAAGGGATGGAAAAGCCAGCGCGTGCGCGTCGCAAGTTATTTGTTCCCGCGCTCGAGTCGTTAGTCCTTTTCTCTCTAAAGTCTATGATTAGCCATACCTTGATCGTGCATGAGTAGTCTCTTATAATATTCCAACCAATACACCTCGTCGGCAAATATTTTATGTTCTCGTGACTCACATCAAATTTGCACTCATCCTGCTTAAAAGTATTTAAACGTTTCGGAAAAGACTGAAGACTCATTTGTTTACTTAAGAAGGATTTCAACAACCAAGCACCACTTCTGTCTTTATTATTTTTTTTATACTTTTCAGTTGTTTCATTTGTTTTTCCTTCATTTCTGTTTTTGCTGTACAATGAGCATTCTGCGCATACCTGCGCATTATAAATGAACATCATCATCATCATCGTCTAAACTCTTTTTAGAAATGTAAACTGTATCATTGAGGAAGCGAATAGTCGAGTGGTTAACGCACTGGAGTCCGAACCCAGAGGAAAGCCGGGTTCGATACTCGTCGGCCAAGTTGTGTGGGTACCTGGCTCTAAAAAACGCTGTGGAAAGCTAAAACAGGGAGAGAAGATGAACAACCTTACCCCGAAAAAGTGTGGTGTAGCGGATAAGGGGGTAGAGTGGGGATGGGGGTAGAACATAACATGTTGTTGATGTGTCAAATGTATTCCTTAGAAAGCATGGACCGCGAGTTTAGCAGAGCTCACACCTGGTCCTGGGTGACAGGTGTGGGTATTTTGATCCCAACCACAGTCAGTAAGCTACTGCTGTTGCATAAATTCCCTGGAAAGCGTGAGCCAAGAAATTATCGAACTTCACGCACGGGTCATACAGTGCATACACCTGGTCTGTTTATGACAGGGGTGTGTGTATATAATCCCGACCCTAAGTGGCCAGTGGGCTGCTGCTGCTGCTGATGCTGTTCCAGTTGACCAACTTTTACTAAAGCCGAGCTGATACTGGAGATTCTACGCCGTTCTGCTGCTGTATGCGGAGAACAAGCGCCACGCTGAAGGAAGGTTGCCAAAGCGAGACTGAACAACCGGAGCTGGCGAGAGGGCGGTAAGAGTCGAATCCGTGTGTCGAGCGACTGAGCTCCACCACCACCGGTTACAACGAAGACAACCCACCGACTGAGGGGAGGGTCGTCTCGGTATTCGTGTACCCGAGCAGTGAGCCGAAGATAGTCAAGTCCTTGTGCACCAACCGTTGGGTCCGGGGAGACCTCTAACGCAGGGCAGACGCGTGAGCTATCGGGGAACGCCGGACTTCCATGAGACGCGGCGTACAGAACAGAAAGTAAGACTTTCTTTTGGCATTAGTCCAGTTAAAGGGTGTTTACGTACCCTAGTTGGTATCTTCCACCTTCATCTACCAGGTGTTGAGACGGAACAGTTGAGTTAGAGGCTTTAGTAACTACAGTACATTTGAAGGTGTAAGCAGTATTGAGACTGCTGAAGACTTGCCTGTGTGCGGTCTGGTAACTTTTGAGGACTTGCCTGTGTGCGGTCTGGTAACTTTTGAGGACTTGCCTGTGTGCGGTCTGGTAACTTTTGAGGGCTTGCCTGTGTGTGCAGTCTGGTACATTGAAGACTTGCTTGCGTGCAGTCGGTTAATTATTGTGGACATAAGTGTAGACAGTTTAGAGAAACTATTGAAGACTTGC
Organism: Marisa cornuarietis; assembly: GCA_004794655.1. NCBI lineage: Eukaryota > Metazoa > Mollusca > Gastropoda > Architaenioglossa > Ampullariidae > Marisa > Marisa cornuarietis. Next base: position 9,454,086 of record SMMW01000046.1, on the reverse strand, counting down.
TTGTATGCGGTCTATTAACCAGTGTGGATTTAAGTGTATGCAGTTTAGAGACTGCTAGAGATTTGCCTGCGTGCAGGTTAGAAAGTAGAAAACCTGCCTGTGAGCGGTCTAATAATTATTTACAACTTGAAAGTGCTTAGTTTCGTAACTACATTAATTGTTATGCCATTATTCTACTTGTAGTCGTATATTTTCACTGAGTATTGATTTGACTGACTGCCTAGGGGCAGAGTTGTTGTGTATCTGATAAATTTCTTGTCGTTTATTTTGTAAAATAAGTATGTGTCCGGGAAGGGACGTCCTGAACTGAAGCGATCCTGTGTTATTTTGAAAGAGTGCGCGTGTCCGCTAAGAGTACGTGACATGTGGTCTCCAACATCCTGAGAAGGTTAGGAGAGCATCTTTACCGTTTTTTATATACATCGTCATACTCGCTACTCTCTCACACAGTTATTGTCGCGCTGTCTGACAGAACCTGACTTCTCTCGCCTTCAGCAGACGACACTCTCTTCCAGTCTATTACGCATTCAATCTCACAACGTCATTCTCACTTTGACGTCATCCTGCCCCACACCCTTCCCTCCTCGCGCTGTCCTCGCGCTCACACCAGCGACTTTTGGGAACGAGGTCAGTGACCCGGTCCGTGACAACACCCTTTAGAGACAGCAGTGAGAGACTCCAGTAAAAATAAGTTATCCTTCAAGGTTTTTGTCCCCAAACAGGAAACAGAATTTTTCTTCTTGATGGAAATGTCTTGCTTCCGTTACCCCATACACCGTCCCTCCTGCTTGTCTATTTGCACAGGCTCGTGGGTGCCGACCTCAATGGGAATTTTTAGAAATCCTCCTACCCCGTAAGTGTTTTCGTCCATTTCCGCCTTTTTATGGCAAAACATTTTATTACGTGAAAATAATCTGCATCTTTAGTTTGTTTCTCATCCGCTTCTTTTCTATGCTACACCTGCGGATCCTCGAGAGCTCTTGTGTTTAGTAAAAGGTCTATAGCGAGACAACATCCCCGGCTGCTGTTTCATAGTTGATTTTCTAGACTGGTTTTCTTTACCGTTATGAAAGTCTATTCAGACGATACATCACCTGACATTTTCTCTTAATATCCTACCCTGAACTTTGTCATTATGATAAAAGACTTTGCAAAACAACGCACACTGGGCAACTCTTTGGTAAGTAATTTTATGGTCTTCCTTTTACTGTTTTCAGAAAAGGGTATACTTACTTCATTTTCTTTTTGATACACTGATGCCATAAGATGATTTTCTTTCACACGACCAAAATTTTGTCTTGAATGTAGAGTATAGTATCTTTTTCATCTAGCCTTTGTTCGTCATCATGATGGTCTCCTGGGAGACGTCACATCTTAATTTGATTGGGTTCCGCCATCGCGGAATTTCTTCACGAGCTATGGGATCGTTAGCCGTCTCATTCTTGGTGCCGACACTTTAATGGAATCATTACAGCTTTATCCTACCCTTTAATAATGCCAAGAAAATAATTATGAAACTGGCCCATCATAAGACATTGTTTTCATCGTCATTGTGAGAAACTCTATCAAACATTCAGGTCTTATTGCCTTGTGGTCTGAAAGGACACATAACATTTCAGAGTAACGTTTTGCATTGTCCACGACTCTCTTTTCATCACCATATGCACAAACACGCCGATAAACCTGCAACAACCGACCAGATTGACATACACTAATATTTATTTTATAAGCTCAGAGGAAAAATATTTGCTAAAGTAGGGCTGCTCTTCGATGGACTTGATTGGCGAAATCGTAAACATAATTATTTTCTGTGACTGCTGTCTCCGAGTTTTAACATATATATAGCATATACAAGAACGGCGTATTGGCTGAAACCAAATAGCCGGAAGCAGAGCCACAGGAAGATGAAGCAGACAACAGAGTCATCGGGTCAGATGAGGGGGGTAGGTGGTCAGAGAGGTTAAGAACTAACATCCCTGAAGTGACTCTTTTAATGACTTAGGGGATTCGCTTCTTCTACGCGTGCACGAACATCCAAACGTCGTTGCCCCTTTCACAAACCTCCACCTTGATTTGTTCAGTCATTATGTCCAAAATAAAAGACGTCCACGTTTTATCAACTGTCATAATTATCATTAATTACTGAAATAAAGCGATTTAAGCCAGTCCTGTGTAACAAGCATAAGAAATGGAAAATCTTACGTGACATTCTCAAGCAAAGAAAAAAAATTCCAGCCCCTCACTCCCATGATCCACTCCTACCACTCATTTTTAACTGCTCAACAAAATTTAAAGATATAAACATAAATTTTAACAGGTGTAGCCTACTTTTACAGAAATGACCATTTGTTTCTGGCAGATTTCCCCCGTCCCCCAAACAGTAAGTTTCAACTTAACAGCGGAGATTCAGTACATCTCAAATACAACATTAATGAGTAAAGTGAACAACAGTAGCATGACATATTATTGCATGTCTTAATTTCTTAATGCTTTTAATGCAAGATGCTTAGCTTATTGCACATTTGAGATCTTTTAATGTGTGTGTATGTAGGTGTGGGTGTGTGAGAGAAAGAGAGAGAGAGAGGGGGGAGACTCAAGCTTATTTTGTTATATTAAATACTTGTACCAGGCCTCACGTTCACGCTTGCCTGTGTTTGGTAACATTTTGGAAATAGCTTTTCCTCTCTGAACGAAATATTCAGGGCTTCATCAATCTGCAGAGAAGTGTGCTTTGTTTGTGCTTCAGCCATACTAGCACCGGAAGTACCAAATACGATAAACTTCTGCGCATATCATTCGCGCACATAATTAGAAAAAGTCTATTGCAGCGTCGATGAAAATCAATCATCATTTTAAGCTATTTAAAATACTGCATTTTCATTGGACACCGTAAAAGTACAAATTAATAATCGGTGTACGCACGTATGATCTGTTCAAAAACAAAAATGTCAAGTCCTGGGACACAGAGGCTTGACAACTTACCGTCAGAGAAAATTATTCCCTCTCATTAAGCGCTCGACAACAAAGGGACAGCTGTAAGGCGATTTTTAAATGAAGAGGAAAGCCTCATCGACTGGGGTACAAAAATCTTCAAAGGTCATCTACGAAAGTAGATTCTAATTTGAACTCGGAGACCGACAGCAATGAAACAGAGAACACAGGGAAAAAAGGTCGCACTACTTAACGAAGGAAGTCATCAAGGAAGAGAGAGACATTTTTCCGTCTCGGACTCGATTTGTCCCTGTCTCTTGGTTTTTCTCTCTCACTCTCTCTCTCTCCTTCTATGTATGTTTATTTCTCCGTGCCACACACACACACTCACTCTCTTTCTCTACGTATGTTTATTTGTCCATACCGTTGGTGCTGTCAAACTCCCTTTCCCTTGCGTCCACCATTAGCTCTCACTTCGCTTGAATTTGCTTTTAACTTCTAGTACAGTCTGCGAGAATTAGGATATGGTGTCCTAATACAAACATCGACGTAAACAAGTTCATCTCACGGTTATTGCGTTTATTGTTATCCACCCTGTACTAACCACAAAAGAGCGCAAGTGTTTCGCGTAAACAAGAAGACAAACAAATTCGAGAGACGTAGGTGTGTGGCTTTGCTTGGTCAGTTTCTGCTCTTGATTCTGGACACAGAAGGAAATTTTACCTCAATATTCATAGAGGCGAGTTCCAGACTTACACCGGAGTAAATGTTGACACGAAGTGTCCTTTGACCAGTGTTGTTGGTGTTGTATGAAGGCTGTTGACAAAGGCTGAGTAGTGAGATATTTCTTCGGTTTTGCTCAACAACAAAATAATACGTTTTTGAGCTGGCAGTGCGACTGCTCCCTGCTTACTGTTTGCAATGGGAGAAGGCGACATAAATCGTTGGATATTAAGGCAGTGTGTGGAGGCGTGCTTAATTTATCGTTTATTTGCTGGGGCTTTTAGGGCTGCATATCTGACCTTTGCTATTGATAATACAGGCCGCGGCCGAGTCATTCAGTTAACGACGCTGGGGTAGGCCGCATGAATCGTCTTGAGTCCTTTCCGGACATAAATTACAGTGGGAGAGCGGACTTTCTGAGCCTTATTCTGTGTGGGAAGATGATGATACATTTATGAAAGCCAACCCTTGAGATTTCTAACAATGACACACACACACACACACACACACACACACACACACACACACACGCGCACGCACGCACGCACGCACGCACGCACGCACACACACACACACACACACAAACATATATATATTCATAAATAGATACATAGTCAAAGGGTAAGCGGTCCGTTTTTTCCTAAGATAAATAATTGGGAAACTGATAGCCTGGCGGTTAGAGCAGGGGAGTGCGAATCCGAAGGCACGCACATAATAGGTTCGATACCCGTGTGACGCAGCGAACCTTACCCTAATTGATCTCGCTGTTAAGTGAGTACCAGGCTTCTTTGAGGGTGTAGGTAAGGTAGTGAGAAGATGGACACCACCACCCCTCCCCCTCACAAAATCTAGTCCCGAGATAAGTGCGGTCTTACCTCCCTCCCCAACAATAGTAAGTTCACGTGACTACTTTTCTTAAGATTGATAGCACCAGTCACGTGAGCGTTTTATTCTCTATACACGTTTTTGGTTGACAGGCATGTGGCTTACGTCTCTAGTAGCGCCCATTTTCTTGTGCACCCAAAGTCGAGTGTGTTTAGGTCTCAGGCTCTTTGTATGCGGCTGTGGTGCATGATCTTAACTGAACATACTGTCTAGTATGTCCCCATCTGACACATTCTTATATGACCTTTATGTGAACGTGTTATCAAGGTCCTTCCTAGCTGGACATTTGTCCAAGTTTGACAACGTTTATATTTAACCGTCGTGGTCAAACTTGGTCAAATGTTTGTCCACATTTCGTCCCTGTCAAGAACGGTCTTAATGGCGAAGACCATTCGTGCAACAGCTCACATTGTAGCAGAGGCAGGTTGTAGGTTTCTTTGAAAGACATGCGACGCCTCTTCAGGTGGCTGCCAAGGGAAACCAGCAGCAAGTGGTCGCCCAGGCGAGGATGGCGCTTTCCTTGGCGACTGATAGGTGAGACCAGAGGAGGGCTGAACTGTTCACGTAGCAGCCAGCCTTGGAAGCGTTCGTCATTTGCAAACAACCGGGGTAAAATCTCTGACCGGAAGTATGCTTACATTGAACAGACTTCCCTGTTTCCTAACATCCTGGAAGATGAAATTGGGGTGAAGGATGTTAATACATTGCCAAATGGCTGTGACATTCTCCCCATTTCCAAATGTTACTGTCTGCGCTAACACGATTTGTTTCTCCATTTCCAAGTGTTACTGTCGGTACTAACACGAGGTGTACTGATGGTCGGTACTAACATGACTTGTTCCTTCCTTTCCAAATGCTACTGTCAGTACCAACGTAATACGTTGTCCCTTGCTCGAATACCTTCATCATATTTTCCCCTTCGTGCAAAATCCATTCAGTCTTTGAAGTGTAACCGCATAGAACCATTTGATTAGGGGATTGTGGGATACAAACTTCATTTCGTGACACGCATTATGAGATTCATTTATTTTCTTCCTGGTGTCCAAATTTTGCAAGATTTATCTATTGTCTGTATTTATGCAATGAACTTGTGTTACGTAAAGGGATCATGCTTTAAGTCTACACTTGCTGCACATATATGATCATACTGAGTCTAGTCGTCTTGTGCAGATGGCTGATGCCAGCAGTCTGGAAGTGTTATCGGAGGGCTTTAGTTACACTGTAGTACGCTTTACTCACAGAGCTCACACTAGAGGCACATTTGTTGCTCACGACACCTCCTTTTGAAGCCTGCCATAAAGTTTGTTTCACCCGCGCACGTTTGTTAGTCTGTTTGATTTATCGCACACGTTAGCTCTCTCTCTCTCTCTCTCTCACACACACATATATATATATACAGTCCTAAAAAGTATCCCTCGAAAACAAAAGCTCGCTTCTGGACAATACTCCTCAGTAAACCGATCTTTTGTCTGTAGTCAGTTTTAAAGTGGAAGTTCCAGACCCTTCAGTGCTTGACCTCATGCGGTTACCAAGGCAACGAGGACGGCTGTGTTTCGCTTGGCATCTTGTGACATGAAGACCTGTTCTCCTTCACACGTCACCCCTCCAGCAAGGGGAAAAAACTCGCAATGTCGCACAAAGCACTGATAAGGTCACGTGCATCGTTTGTTATCTTGTGAAGGACCTGTGCATAGTCTGTGTTATTCCTTTCGACAGCTTCCTGGACTAAAAGACTTTAAAAAAATCGTTTGCAACATCGCGAGCTCCAGGGTTTTTTTTTCTGTGTCTAGTGTTCACAACTCCTTTCCCGCTTGATCGATTTTTTTTCTGTTGCTTTATTACCCCTGAGGGGCAGAAACTCGCGGAGCTCATTCACGCAGGTTTCTGTGACACATTTTTTTACAGAGCCGCCATCTGCCGACTGGAAACAGGCGGAAGTGACGCAGAGACAAAGATTGTTACGTGGGGTCAGCGTTACAAAGCGCGTTACTTGTGTGTCTTCCGTAATCTACTTCTGCAAAAGCTAAAGCTGAACATCCGTTCAATTCGTGGCGAAATAAATCTTTCATTAAAAAATTACTTAAAATTAAAAATTAAACTGTTTACGGCTTGTACAAAAATAGCGATAAATGTCAAATATTCCCCATTTTGAAAAAAATGAAACAAAATAATGGCGTAACACATGAGAAGTAAATGGGATGAAGGTTTTTGTTTGTTCGTTTATTTAGTCTCGAGGAGGCTACTTCTCATGTTTACTAAATCGATCTTAGTTCGCATGTTCTCTAAATCGGTGGTACTTCGGATTCGTACATCTTTGTTTTACCTGTGGGAACGAACTATAGGAGCAAGCGATAGATGATGACACCACAGATCTAAGAAATAACTTGAAAATTAAAGACCTTGAATAAGAGTAAAGAGCAAAATCACTTCAAAGGTAAAAGAATGCATGAAGCAAAACTGAAAGTAAATATTTTGTGAAGAAAATAATAAATGCGTGAGAAATGGGGCGTAATCAAAACTCATAAAACATTTTGTGCTGATGCTTTTGTAAGCAATTTAAATTATTATAACTACACTATAATATAGATATAAAATATATAATAATAGGCTAATTATAAAAATTAATAAGAAATAATTAAAACATGCTACTTATTTCATAACAAATCATGTAACAGCGAAACTGGATAAAATTTCATTTATTTATTTATTTTCATTTCTCCTCTACACCACTCGTCTCTCCTCTTTGCCAGTGTCGTCACTTCGCAGGAGTCGGAGAATAAACTTGCGCTGTACCTGATGTTTCGAAGTATTCAAACATTTTGTTTAGCTTCATTTGCATGAGAAATAACTCGGAAACAAGTCACAATGTCAGGGCGCAGCAGCTGGAGCGACCAGAAAAAGTCCTAATATTTCATTGTTATCAGACGGCCATCGGGTGGCCATCGAATAAGGAGAAACATTATTTGTCTTGTACCAGGCCACTTAACTGCGACAGCCCCTGGAGAGAAAAAAAGGGCGAGATGAACAGTACTGCAAATCAACAAAGTGGACCGCTAAACAAATGATATTCTCCAGCCTGTCACAAGGGGATCTGGTGTCTGAACAGAGTTCATCCAGACTCGTATGTATGGCATCAGGGCGTAGTCCTGGGAGGCTCTCTGTGAAAGTCTAACTAACCACAATCTCAAGGGAACCATTGATTTTTTGAAAAAGGCTTTGAGGAACCAGTTCGATGAACTATAGTTTGAAGCGGTCATTGATTTTGCTGACCTAAACACCAACTTGAACGTGTTGCCCCTTAATAAGTAAATCATATTGTACCTGACAAAGAAGATGATGAGACAAATTTGCCAGGTGTAGTGTGCCCCTGTCTTTAACGTCACTATGCGACTTGCTAGAAGATGGTATTGAAAATACACGTGAGTAGACACACACACACACACACACACACACACACACACACACACACACACATACTCAAACTTTTCTTATGGTATATTTCAGAAGCTGCTCTGGCCACTAGAAGAACTCGTTTCACACAATCAAATATTAATTTCGAGTTCAGTTTCTTTGAAATTTAATTTGTCGTCATTCTTGTCCATGCCCTGAGCCCGGTGATCGGACACTTAATCCACAGACATTTAATCCCCGACACTTAATCCCCCAGGCATTTAATCCCTAGCCACTGAATCCCCCCAAATGCCCCCAAATCGCGACATAACACTCAAAACTGCTATTTGTGAACTTGAAATATTATAACCGTAAGAGAAATGTGTCGCGTGGTAACTCTAATGAGACGTAACTATCACCCCAATTAGGGTTTAGGATGGCTTGCTGACAAGCCTGAGGCCCCTTATACAAGAAAGGGTGTCGTATGTGCTAGCATAGAGGGGTTGTTTGGGGTGGAAGCACAGAGGTGTTGCATGGGCAGTCATGCGCCTGGAGAGAGAAACGTCCAAAGAGGAAGTAGGCTGAATTGGGCATGAGAATTAGCATCATTGTACAGCGATATGAGGCAATGGATCGTCTTCTCTACCTCCGATCATTAGCTTACCTGTCATATTGATTAACAACACTTTCCATATCATATTGTTGAAGAACATTGACTTTAATAGCTCACATGAACTTCAACTAATGTTATAGATGTTGAAATTAAGTATTATTTTAATTGTAAAACTTATTTTGATGTTTACATGAAAATAATTATTTGAATTCGAATTTAATTTTTCATTCACTTCATAATTTTGAGGATTAAGTGTCTGGGATTCCTGAGCCCGACATTTTCTCGCCGACGAGCTGCATGCTGCATGCTGGACGCCGTGTGTGTGAAACCTTCCAGCGATGCGTGACACCCTCTTGTCCTTAATCGTTATGGACGCAATTTATTTATGGTCACATTTTACATTTAGAGGTCGCCGGTGGGGTTTGCTTTCTTGAATAGCCTGGTTAATGCTCCACCCCTGCAAGGAGCCACAAATCACTTAATACAGTCAGCAGATCACGCCCACCTCAAGCAGCGCAAGGCAGTTATCTAAAATTCTAGATCCACGCATGTCATTTTACTGCCTTCCTGTTTCCATTTTTTAGTCCATTTCTTATGGAGGAAGGGCTCATACCCTCGCCATTTTAGTTATTAGCAGCTAAAAGGAGCTGGCAGGAGATTTATCAAACTTCACGACAAAAAAAGGTGAACAAGACCTTTATATGCTGACAGTTGCTGTGGGATATGGAGGGGAGTGTACAATTGTTCATTAAGCCACGGGAGAAGCCTCTTACTTGTGCATTTACCTATTTACAATAATGTTAGCAAGACCTCTATAGCGTATTTCTTCACAAGAAGGAGAGCACGATGTTCTTCCCGAGTCAGAAGAAAGGAAAAGAAACTTTGAAGTCTGTTAATCCACTACTGACGCTGTCTTGCGTTTTGTAGGATCTTTTAATCTGTTTGTGAAACGTCCGTTACTTCGCGAAAAATGCATGCCTGCTCTTAAATGGCCGTTTTCTACATATTGAAAACTATTTTAAAATATTTCAATTAGCTAGTCAAGACTAATAATTACTTTTAGCATTAACTTACCCTTTGTTAAAACGGCATCAAGCATCTAATACAAGCAGCAACCGTATAATACCGTAGTTTTGAATCACTTCTCGACTGGTGTACCTCAGCAATTGACTGGGTCGATACCGCTGTGCTGTCGATGTGACTGATGAGATCTCACAAATGTCATTTAGACTACCTCTGCAGCCCAGGATAACGGGTCAAAGCCGAAGCATCAAATATTTTCCCACTTGACTTCCCAGTCTACCAAGGACGTCGTCGGCTGCTCAAAATCAGCTTTGACCAAAGTATTCCTTGACCCTGAAGAAAAGGGCGCAAATCTTTTAAGACACATTTAGTTATGTAATTGAACATTAAAGCCTTAGACCAAAGTTTGGACGCAAAGTAGTATCGGGTCTTCAAACTGTCTTTGACTTTCTTTCTTTCCCGCGAGCAGTGGCTGTACTTCCGGCGCGCCGCTCAGTGGTCTGCTGTGGTCTGTGCGTTTTGGCTGGAATTTTAACCTTTACTAATTTTTCTGTCCCATTTGATCATGAAAATGGATGACACGAAGCTCTGGGATGTGTCTGTGTGTTTGTTGTTCTTCTTGCTGTTATTTATGCCATCAACGGATGAGTTGTCGGTCTCAAGCTGTGCTATTTCTCGGTCATCTTTGCCGCCATTGCAGGATAGCTCAGAATTTCTGCGTGGACTACAGTCGTGAAGCCCACCCTGGATTTTCCAGCCGAAGACAAAGTCCGAAAGCTGAGGAAAAAAGGTGAAGCTCACCCTGACTTGCCACTTGCCAAAGTCCGAAAGCAGGTGGAAAAAAGGGAGGAGTGAAGTACAGAAATAAATCAAGGCAAAACAAGCCCTACTTGCCATCCGCCGTGACTGGGAATGTTCAGCCCCTTCGAAACAAAATTGACGAACTGCACGCTAACTTTCGCCACAAAGAAGACTTTCGTACAATTAGCGTTCTTTGCTTTTTAGAAAACTGGCTGAGCGAAGTAATAACTGAATCTCCGCATGTTGATGGTTTCTCGATGTTTATGGCAGATCGGACAAGAGCGGCAGGAAATCAGAGAGGTGAGGGAGTCTGCATCTTTGTGAACAGAAAATGGTGCCACCTAAACAAAATAGCGATGAAATTCAGATGCTGTTATCTGTCTGTTGAAATCCTAACACTTGACTTAAGACCTACCGCAAAACTGTCTATATCAGTTTCTGTGAAGACGAGGCTATGACAAAGAAAACCATTAGAGTTTATCCCAACAACAAGCCCTGGGTAACAAAGAGCATTAAGGGGATAGTAAACAAAATGAAGCAGGTTTTCAGGGACGGGGATAGGGAGGCAGCCCTAAAGGCAGTGCAGAAAGATTTCAAGAGGGCCATGAAGGAGGGGAAGCAAAAATAAAAACAGAAGGTAGAGGAGAATTTTCAAAAGCACAATATTAGGATACTTTGGGAAAAGGATTAAGTTAATGAGTGGGCACCAGGATAAACAGGGTGGTAAATTAGATAAGAAAACAGAAAACAAGGAGCACGCAGCTAAGCTGAATACTTTCTTTTGTCGCTTTGACTGCCATGATTTTACAGAGGATAGAAATAAGCTGAGAGAGGCTCTTAATAATGCTTTAAAAGAGGAAAATGAAGAGGAAGTTAATAATGTCTTTACAGAAGAGGAAGTCCCCCGACTTCTCAAAAGCCAGCGGGTCCTGACAAAGTTAAACCCTTCTATCATAAGGAGCTGTGCTGACCAACTTGCCAAAAATTCTTTATAGTATTTTCAACTTCTCTCTGTCAAACAGTTCTTCCTCTTACACTGGAAAACTTCCAGCATTGTGCCAGTGCCAAAGAAAAGCCCGGCGTTAGAATTAAATGATTTGACTTCCCCAGTGATTTCAGCACAATGCAATGTCACTTGCTTGTTCAAAAACTAATTCGGATGATTGTTGATATCAAAACTTCTCTGTGGATCTTAGACTATCTGACCAGCAGACCTCAGTTTATAAGAATTTTTAGTGATGTCTTTCTGATGCTCTGTACACCGATGCTGGTGCTCCCCAAGACTGAACATTGTTTTACCTGATGTGACGACAATTATTTAGAGCTGAACGTTAAGAAAACAAAGGAAATGATCGTAGATTTCAGGAAAGACATGTTTTTGATGACATACTCATTAAAGGTGAGGTCGTAAGAAGAGTAGACAGTTACAAATATTTAGGTATAACTATCGATGATAAACTTACCTGGAAAGCTCATGTTGATAGGGAACCTTTGGTCAAGTGTGCTGGGGTGGTAACATAGCCAGACAGGATAGGGACAAGCTGAGCCAAAATATTATAAAAGCAGGAGGTGTGATTGGAGAGGGCAGAATGACTTAGAGACACTGTTTCACAAGCTTCTGTACAACAAACTGACTGCAGTTGTAGCCGACGACTCTCGTCCACTCGGACAGGAATATGACAGCAGACTCATAGACAGAAGTGGTAGGTTTCGAGTTCTCCGACCCAGAACAGCACGCTATTTGCACTCTTTTATTCCGGGGAAATCCACATATACAACCAGATGATGGATAGGATACGTCTTTAAGTGAAGGTTCTCATACTGCTAGCTCCCGTTCCAGGAGCACCCGGTCTTTCTGGATTTTTATTTTCATGTATGCTTACATTCAATCATGTAATGTCTGATGTATTATGTAATAGTAACATTGGCAGACGAACAATTTCCTGAAAAGGATTAATAAGATGTTTAGTGTTTGTACTTCAACAGCTGTAACACACTAATGTCGTGCGGCAGTCAACACAGAATAAATAAATAACAGTGGCAACGGTTAGCGCCTGTGACCAATAAAGTGAGGGTTGGCTGTCCTGGGTTCAACTCTCGTCTCAGGCACACTGTTCTTTCTCTGTATGTGGCATCTGCTTACAGGGATGGCTGCCTTGCCGTGATATAGCCTTAGCTGCTGGCTCGGTGTAAAACACAAGCAACCTAGAAAGGTTAAAGTATTCGTGCGTGTTTGTGGTTATTTCAAGCAGATTTTTCATCGGTGTTAACAGCATGGTGCCTACTAAAGTCTTCTGAAACTCGAAGCTGCCAATCATCTCAAGCCCTTTTGTCGATGATATATTTTTTTGTCTTACTAAAGTTGATATGTTGGTTGATATAAATGATGTAGGAGCAGTGTGATAAAAATAAGCTTTTCATTTGATGCTGTGCAGCGAAAAAGGTGTTTGACAGCAAGTTACAAGCTCATCTATCACATAGGCGACGTTTTTGTATTCCACAGTCTGCGACTTACCCCTGAGGATATTCCAGTCCCCTCGCCAGCGTTAGCAATGAAGTCACATCAAGGTCCATTACTCAAGCTATCATAGGGAACGACGACGTTTACATCAGAACGACGAACTGTCACAGATAAAGGCTGTGAAGATAAGACCACGCACACGCACCTGCACACGCGAGAAATATATCCCCCACGGGGAAAGTTCAAGTCAATCAAGCGCGAAGAACAATTTCTTGTCGCCTTGGAGACATTATATCTTTTCTCTCATTCAACAGACGATCTGAGCATGCTGCAAATTTTGTTTATCATACGCTGACGTTGATGACATTTTCTTGTAACCCAGTGAGAGGTGCCCCTATTTTCGCATTAAAGGGTCTGTTTTTGACTAACCTCGCTTTCGACTGCATTATGAAGGAGTTAAGTTGCTGTTGTTTCTACCTAAAGAAGTGAGCTGAGATGCTTGTGTAGAATCTGAGATGAAGTCTTCAGATCAGGGGACAGTTGCACAACACATTTCATATTTTAAACAATTTTAAGCCTTTACTCTATTTAGATAATTAGTTTAAAGTGCACACCACAATTTCGGAATTTTTAAAACTAAAACTGTTTAAAGTAAGATAAAGTTGTTTAAGTCTGACTTTCCGTCCGTCAGTACAATTTTTTGTATGTTCTTGTGCAATGAATCAAAATGGCTAAGAAGAGATTTGGCTTCTTTAGAATAGTTTTAAGGTTTAGAAACGTGTTGTGCAACTGGCACCAGTGCTTTATACAAGACATGGCGTGAAGCCCGGATGGAAACGTGTACAGACATTAAACCAGCCTCACTGTACATGACATTTTTAAGAAATAAGAAGCGGTTTCTAGCTAGTTCTTATCTTTTATTAGCACTTTGCAACCTCTGTGCTAAATGGTTTATTACAGAATATTTCTGGGAGTTTTGATTTGTTTATTTTTCTTTCCTGATGTAAAACAAACAAACAAAAGTCCCCGTGTGTGAAGTACGACCAATTTAGAATGCATGAGTGAGACATTAGTATGCGTAAGAAAGATGACTTCGTCAAAATTGTTTACAAGTCCATTTTTCTCTTAAGTCAAGAACAGTAATCAAGACAACCTAGGATATTAAATCGCACACACACACACACACACACACACACACACACACACACACACACACACACACACACACAAGCACAGTGGTCCTTATTACGGGTAGCTGCTAGTAACATGACTTTTAAAAAAGTCGGATGTTATCAAAATGTGTGAGCAAGAAAATTTTATGACATTGTGACTTTTGTCCTGTTTGAGTAACACCTTGCGTTGACGGGTAAACGCCCACAGTTTCTAAAAAAAAAAAAAGTCTTCAAAATCACAACAAAAACAGAAAATGTGCAACTTAATCAACAATGTGACTTCGATGAGAAAGATCAGCTACTTGACGGGACACCTGAGCAAGATTGAATTCTAAATACCAGAGACGAATGAACATGGGAGCTAATCATCTGAAATAAATTTCATTCTGCTTTTTTCTGTTTGATTTTTTTTTGTTTATTTGTTTGCAAACTGCTGGACGCCATGTTTATATACCATGTTGCATTAAGCATCAGAATCTGCTTGTTAGTCGTTGACAGGTCATTTTTGTGTCTAAAGTGTGTTTGAGATCAACTGATTTTGTGTCTAAATTGTGCAAAAGATCCAGTGCTTATGAGCGTTAAGAGTTTTGTGATCAAGTTTTCTTTATAAATTCATTCATTAACTCCTTGTTTGCATTTGTTTCACTTTACTTTTTGTCTTTCTTACTTAATTTATTCATTTTTTTAGTTTTATTTCTTTCTTCCTTATTTTCTTCTGTTCTTTTAGTTGTCTCCCATTTATTCATCTTTGTGGTCTTATCTACTCACCTGCATGACATGCTCTTGTTTTCTCAAGCCTTGGAAGACATTTCCGATCAGGCTTGTGTGTAGAAGGATAAATGTCCTTTAAACAGATCTGGCCTTAAAGAAATCAATACTTCTCAAAACATTTTTTTAAACTAGCGGATTTATTTTGATATTTTTTGTGTTCTAGTCCCAATTTCCAGAAGCGTGATGAGCAGTTCCTGCAACTGCAATTTGTAGAGTTACTCCCTAGAAAGTTAAAGGTCGTCGTTGGCTTCAGTTGCGTCACTTCCTCTAACGAGACACGTACACGCTGAGGGGAAAAAACAACACTGTCCGGATTTTTCTTGACTAAGGAAAAAAAAAAATACTGCTTTGTTGAGAAAGTTGCAGACTGATGGTGGTATGACTCCCACAAAAATCTAACCAAAGATCTACATGTTTATACAATTTTTAATGAGATAAAGTTTCTTTAAAATAGTATTTTGGTCTCTCTCTTGGAGACTACAGTTCTTATCCGATGGGTCCATTTTTTTTACATATTAGAGCACCCCTCCACTCCCTCCTCTAGTTTTCATTATCTTCATAGACAACTAGTTTCATAGCCTCTAGCTTTCATAGCCAACCAGAAATACAATTACATTACGGTGTGGTTTATAATACCGAAACCTGTTCGCCATCACAAGCAAAAGAAAGGAGGAAAAGATATTACGTTACGTTAATTTTACGTCCTTCGGCGCGGCCATAATTCTCACCGGTCTGAGAGCAACGCTTTTGCACTGGGGCTCTGAAAGCATACTGTGAGACTTGCTCTGCTAGCCCCAGGCTTGCTGTTACAAAAAAAAGAAGAGTAAGCCTGGCCATCCAGTCGGAATACCCAGGTCGAAAATTGTAATACTATGAAATCACATTTCGTAAGAAATACATCGCCTGGAAACATGTTCCCTAAAACCACGTGGCTGTCCTGCCCTTACATCAGGGGCACTGAGGACGTGGCCCCAGAGTTTACCAAGAAAACGTAGCAAAGAAGTAGCGGATAGTCAGCATAATTTTCTATAAGTATAAATTGAACCCGGTTTGTAGTCTGAGCAAGTATGGGATTAATTTTGCAAACAACTGTCTGTGAAAACTGCCATTTTTGATCTAACTACATAAATATTTGTGTAAATGATAATATGTGTAAATATCAAATCGTTTAAAAAAAACCACCTGTGTAGTATTTATCTTTTTGCTCAAATATCTCAGTAGATTTTTATTTAAATATCCATCTTGTGAGGATTTTTCTTTGACCTGTTAAAAATACTGGAGAGAAAGATTTGATAGCCTAAGAGAAAACAATTTGTACAGCAGACGATGAGGAGACTGATCCTGTTAAGAGTACAGTGTGGGCTGCGGTGACACGTGGACATCTGTACTTTAACAAGCTCTGCCAGTGGCCAGGTCTGGACGTGCATGTCGCCATGGTTTCCTCCAGTCCTGACAAGCTCCTTGTCAGCTGCGATTTAAGTATCCACTAACTCACACGCAAGTGGGTGTCCGCTGATGATGACAGGAAAGGGGTGTCCACCGAACAAGTCGACAGGAACAGCTTCAGACACCTCACACAACCACTCAGACACCCACTCGTACAGTCATACGCACACGCACACGTGGACGCGCATACGAACACACTAACGCACGTTCAGGCATGTTTGCATATGCAAACGCAACAAGGTTGATAGCAGGCACGCACAAGGGTCGTAGAGACACACCAACAGACTGTACATAATCATGGTAAATATGCAAAGCGTGAAATAAATAAAAGAGATCAATCCGTAAACAAATAGTTATGATGATGGTGATGGCGATGAGTAAGGAGAAGCAATGTTCAGAATAAATATTGATATAATGACTAATTATGTCATTCGTGATCACATCACAACTTCTGGAGACCACCCACAGCAAAGTGCAGACTGTCTGCCCTTTTAACCTTCCTCCACTCCTCCGCTCAGGGACACAGTCACGTGACCTGGTGCAAGTGCAGGTACAGCGGCGTGCCATTGATTTTTGTGACAAGAAAACTGCTGCATCCGGATGGCTGCTCTCTAAACGTCAAACAAATTCGCTGTAACGAGGTTTGGTGATAGGTCAGGATCCACACACCATCTGTGTTTGCTTGTTTGTTTGTTTTGCTATCTGGATAGACGACTGTGCTCGTTACGTAACTGAGATCACGAATGGGTTACAACAAGGGGGTTGAAGTTGAAAACCAGAGACACTGAAGGAAAGTGGGCCAGCGCTGACTCAACTCGCGTCCAGCTGTATACAAGCTTAACTTATTGACAGGCAGCTTCCGGTCTCTTTGTTTTTTGTACCAGCGAGCATAATATAGAATCCTCGGATACTGAAGAAATCTTCTTAGAAAGTATGTTTTGATATATCTTTGCTCAGACAGTGCGTTGTATTGTAGTATATGTATTTATTTCAAAGTCAAGAAGATGGTTATGTCAGCAAGCTCTCGCTCTCTCGATCATTGTCTTTCTGAGTGGTTACAGAAAGCGGTTTGTAGCAAGTTTATCGTTTCTTAATGAATTTAATTCAGGATTAATTTAGACCAAGGCTCTAAGGAACGTACCTTAAACTCCATTTATTCTGGAACACATTTAAATCTTTATTTACTGATTTTTTTTAACATGTTGTTTTGAACACATTCACATCGTGTGTTGTGTTAGCTTATCAAATTATTTAATATATTATAACAGATTTCATATTATAATAGATTACTTATTCTCTTCACACACATACACGTGGACGCTGCTCTCTTACTCACTCTCTAATACGAACAGTTTCAAGACACCAGTGTTGGATAAATAGTTCAATTATTTTTACGTCTACGAATCTTTTTATCTGACGCAGCAACACTTATAACCACTGGAATGTCGAATTATTCTAAAATATAAAAAGTTATATTTCTCTTGCCAGGTGACTTATCTTTAAGGTAACGTTCCGGTTTGAAATGTCTAAAAGAAATAGTCGCTCTTTCAATGTTAAAACTAGAATCACGATTCACAGCTCTCACAAATCACAAGAGCTTTTTCTCAGTCTTGATTGTCTAGTCTTTGTATGCGGAAAAATGATAAACCTTTGTATCGACTTTTGCATGAAGGGCAGCCTGGAATCGCACAATTAGTGCCTGGTATCTCAAAATAAATACGACAGTAGCTCCGTGACACACTGTATAAAGTGAAACCGGAAAAAACGAGGCAATGAGTTAGTTCAGCGCATGCGCGTCGCAGATTATCTGTTCCCGCGCTTGAGCTGCTAGTCCTTCTCTCTTTAGAGTCTCTGTTAAAAACTGAAAACTCAAGAGCCGCCTCATAAATTAAAAAAAAATGAAAACTCTTCCACTTTGCTATACTCACGATTCCTCTCTGCGCGCGCAGTCCAGTGCAAGGAATGAATTATTTTTCGGATTAGAAATTGTTCGAGATAAAGATTATCCTTTTTTATTTTTTGCAAACGGGTTTTATTTCCTCGTGGAGGTCAGTACAATGACGAGCGCCCTACTCGTCAGAATAGAAAAGAGAGAGTGGAACATATTGACATAATATAAAAAAAACATGTTTATACTATTTATTTTGTTTGTTTGCTCGCGTAAAGGGACCTGAATAATGGCGCTGACCCTTTTAGCACAGATGATTTTTTTCGGGGGGTAGGGTCCAAATTCAATCATAACAAATCTCTTTGATGTGAAGCGTTTTCTTCAACCCTGCTATTGAAACCAGAAATAGCTTTCACTTTACGAGCAAAGACTGTATTTTCCATGAGAAGACCCACGCTTTATAAAATGCAAGAGCATTATTAATCAAACGTAACCTCCCGTGACAGAAAAGCCTGTCTTTCAACATTCGTTAAGGGAAGTCACGACGACGACGTTGGTGGTGGTGGTGGTGGTGGTGGTGGTGGTGGTGGTGGTGGTGGTGGTGGTGGTGGTGGTGGTGGTGGTGGTGGTGGTGGTGAGAAGAAAGAAATGGTAAAGAATGAATTCACATTTAGGTAAAGTGTACTAAGAAGGTCTTCATACGTAAGTAGACATATTTCCCAACCACTCTCGTCTTAGCCTCATCTCGAATGGTCTTTGTGTTACCAAGTCCTTTTATGATCTGTCCGGACAGACACGTTCTGTGGTAGCACAAACAGCACCGGAAGTTTGTCCTTGGTCCCGGCGATCGGAATCGGTCATCCACCCCACCCCACCCCACCCCACCCCACCCCACCTCCACTTCCCCCCCGAGCCCTCGTCACCTCTTTCGCCGGCTGAGCTCGGGAGCAGACGACTCTGGTCTTCACAGCCTCCATTCATCTGAAGCTTGTCTCGCGCTTCACAAAAGGAACTAACTGCATTTGTCGATGCGGTAAATTGCCTCGACGTCCACCGACTCCAAAAGATTTGGCGGTCACGGTAGCTGATGTGCCCTACATATCGAATCAGGGAAAGTACCTCTGTCGAGAGTCTATTCCCAAGGGGTATAGATCTGCGTAATTACGGCCATTTCTTGGAAAAGAGTTCAAAGTGACAAATGAAAGAAGATGGTCTTTTTGAAGTATCACGAAACGGAACTTTTTTGTAGCATACACACACAGTATCTGGACCATACACACGTTCAAGTAGCCACACTGTATGCACGGACGTGGATACAGGAAGGCGCATAACAGAGAACACACACAGGAAATTTTGCCTTTAAACAGGTCTTTTCTTACTTTGTATTTACAGATAAACAAGGAAACGTACAACCATCCCATTGCTTCTTACACCTACCAGTCTCTTACCAATACCGGAACACACTGGCGCGCGCGCACGCACACACATGAACACCCCCGACCAACATATATATATATATATAAACACACACACGAGGACACACATTTAAAAAGCACAAGAGAGAGAGAGAGAGCCGGCAGCTTCTCATTATGTATCAGAACTATATGACATCTTCATGCTGCCTGCGCCAACAAGACAGAAAGGTCGTTGTGATTTTCTCCAGAGCCTTTTCCTTCTTGTTTCGTCTCCTTTCCCTGCCACCTTTCACCCCCACCCCCACCCCCGTCAACTGGAGCTAGGCACATGTTAAGGAGTGACAGATGTTAGTGCTACTAGAGGTTGCTGAAGCAACGGCCCGAGGTTCCAAGACTCTAATACTACTTTTCTTCTGATCGTGTGCATGTAGCTCTATGGCACGGGCATTTGCGGCCTCAACGGTTCTGACGTCACTAGCTATTTGAAACAAATCGAGTGGCAAAGCCAATTTTGCAACGGTTTTTTTTAAAATGTCTTCTGCAGAAAAGAAAATATAAATCTTCTTTCTGGGCTTGTCTTTTCTTCCTTTTTTACCTCTTAGGCTGTCGTTTGAGTAAAGGTCTCACTCGAGCCACAGTGATACTGTACACGCGCTGATTGCTTGGCACTGGCTGCATGAACAAATTACATTTAAAAGAGAGATGCAGAATATTCCTCTACTAGATATCTGGTTGAAATGTCATCGGATTCACACCTCATATACTTCATTTGACTTAACAATATTAAGTGAACCGAACTATGATAGGGATTACTAGTTTTGTAGACGGGGGCTAGATATTTGACTGTGATGAATGTTTAGAATATCAATAAAACCAATAAAGTGACAGAAGAATGGACAAACAAAAAAGTGCTTCAAATAGAGAGACGTTACGTTCTGCTGGATTTTGTTTGATCTTCTTTCATGACATTGATTTTAGCTCTCTCAAGGGAGTTCGAACTTTTCTCTTTCAAAACGTCTCGTTAGTACTCCTAAGTTTTTTTGGTCCGCAAAGGCTTTAAAATATTTGATTACACAGCATCCACTTGATGGCGTACATACATCATCACCCCCCCTCCTCCCGGACATGGCTTTCCGGTCAACCCTCTTCTCTCCTTCTTTGATATGTGCACCTTGCCTCTGTTCTTGTCACTGCTGTCTGTTAATGAAGAGTGACTGATCCTCTAGAATGTCCTTTGATCAAACGAAATGTTCCCATCAGGTAGTTTTGTTTAGTTTTTTTTTTTTTTTTTGCAGGCTTGCAATTCTAAGATGAGCTATTATTTGTCTTTGCTATTGAGGTTTGACAATATGGGCGCCGGAAATGCGTTTCTCTGAGGAAATAAGGAAAAGCCTGTTGGAATCGTCACTGTTCGAAAGTGATGTAACGTTCTGCCCCCGACGTCACGCAGTCAATGAGGTTTCCCAACTGCCTCGCTAGGTGGCTCTGTGTGCCTCACTCAACTTCTCTAGCTCGGTGACTGCAATTCGTTCACTTAACTAGTGAAGTGCATTTTTTTCTAATGACTGAAGAAAAGTGTTTTTTATTCTCGAGACATTGACCTAAAAAAAAACTCAACAAAATTTTGATTCTCCATTAACACACCTACTTTATATATCTATATATAGCTCCCAATATGAGACGAGGCTTCACAATATCCATTGTACATCCATGTACACTCCTGATGTTGACCTGTGCTTAGTGATGTGTGCAGAGGAGTAGTCCGAGAACCGATGAAAACTGGTCACCCACATTTGGGGAAGGTTGTTTGAGTTTTACGCCGTGCCAGCAACTAAAGCTATATCACGGCGAAGATTTAAGGAAATATTCTCTTGAACTATACATTAGAAAAAATATCTATCCCACTAGTTCTGTAATGTATTGGGAGCTTATCTTCTACTGTCTGTTGAAAGACTACTCTTGTTTCAAAGGAAAGTCAAACAAATTCTTTCTTTTTTTTTTAAAGAGTGAAAATTCTATTTTTGTTGACGTGAGCTTGTGTACTCAGATACAACAGTAACGAAACTCTGATGTCCGTGTATTGTCTGGTTAATTTAAGGGGGAGACGTTTTGGGGGATCAAAAGGAAAGAATCGTATTTATATGTGAAGGGTTATGTTAACTAAACCAGTTGACATTTTTCAGCACCTTTAGTAATGCGCGTGTCTTGTCTCTCTCTCTCTCTCTCCCTCACACACACACACACACACACACACACACACACACACACCATTTCTTCAATAAATTCTTCTAAATCAAATAACAGCAATAATCTGATAACACTTCCCATTTCATTACGATAATGTTTAGCTGAGAGAAACGTTACGGGGATAAGATAAAATTTAATTTGCTTTCTCTCCAGCAAGTTACTTTATCTAATTTAACATGACAACATTGATTTCGGTGAGAAAACCGAACTTTAACAATAAAAGCTCTCTATGAAACGTGTGCCTGTTTTTTTAGTTGTTCCCGCATTAGTAATCCAGAGTCTGAATAAGTAACAAATATTTTAATCACGTTTTCTCATTACATGCCTTTTTAAATTCCCATAGCTCGTCCATGGGAGGGGAGGAAGCGTAAGCTAAAAATGCTGAAAATACAAATAATTCTGCCAGATGAAGTTAGCAATAAATGTTGAGCAAACCATTATATAGATTGTCCTTACGAGCCACATGTTTGTGTTCTCAAGACTCATAAGACTAACGGGACCTGGCTTTCTCCTCTCTGAGCATGATGCATTCTAAAATAAATATCGAAAGCATGTTTTCTGTCATCTGCTTCAACTGGTTTCCCTTAAAAGCTTTATAACTACACCTGCTTGCTGGCCCTCACGTTCCGCGGTATGTCGTCTTCTTCATCTTCACGGCGCTCCTTCCCTGTTTCTAATGAAAAGAAAACTGTGTACATGTCGAGAAATATTTATCCATTTGGCATGACTTTGGGCCAGAGTAGGACGAATGCTGCAGTTTTATTGTTTGCCGGCTGCTTTAGAGAGTAGTAAGCTTCTTGTTATGAAGGAAATTCTAACAGCACCGTTCTGTGTAAAGAAAGACAGATCCGGTAGTGGCGGTGATGGTGGTGAAGCTTAAATGATGACGACAGCTTAGACGAGAGAAGGTGGCGAATATTCTTGTCGCTTTTGATCGATTCTATCCTTCTTGTCGGTCTCTTTTGTTGTCGTTATAATCATGATCTGACAATACTACCAGGAGATCAACACAAAAATCTTCACTTAATATTGTAAGGCTATTCATCATCAGTCCATAAATCCTTTGGAGACATCCTAGCAAATCTTACAATATGTTCTTATTATCTCTATCATTTTTTTGTCATTCTCTGGAGGAAGTAACAAAAAAAAGATGAAAGAAACATGAAACAAGAAACGACAATAGGAAGAAACAACAAGAAGAAGAAACAAGAAAAAAAAAGAAGGAAGGATGACAAAAAAGGAAGGTAAGAAAGGAAGAAAGGAAGAAAATGGAAGGTAAGAAGAAGGAACAAAAAACAAAGAAGGAAGAAAAAGAAAGATTTTATAGCGCATCTCCTCACTTGCGCGCAGAGGCACGTGTTTTATGAAAGCAAAAACAAATTTAAACAAAGAGTTATAGAATTACTCAAAATTAAGATATAGATACGTAGACCAAAACACACGAAGAAAAAATATACAGAGATACGACATCATAGCTTTAAATTATAGAAGCAAGATCTCGAAGTCAAGGCGAAATAGAGAGATGGAGGAAGGTTAGTTCGAAGATTTGGAAATTGTGTTTGGCATGAACTTCTAGGGGCAACATTTGAAAGCAGAGCCTGTCAACGCCTGGCACAAGAGGCAGGATGCCACAAAGACGTTTAATAGGAAATCAGTCGATGTAGTTGACAGGCACAAATCCGAAATTAAATCAGCGAGAAATGTAGTGAAGCAGTTCATGGTTTGCAGAGCAGAAAACGTGTAGATTTCACGGTCTGTACCGTTAGAGGACGAAGAGGTCTGTAGGCGCGAACATAGAGAAAGAATCTAGAACAAAGGTTAACGGCGCAACAAACTCACAGACCAACAGGAGACACCCGGCGACAGATTCACCGGCGAAACAAAAAGTGTGTCGGTAAGGCTAAGGGACATCCCTCTCACTTACTGGCCTTTCCACTTGAGTCTGTAAAATTTGTGATAGGATGCAACTGAGATTTCTGAAAATGATGTCCATATTTGCGAGATGTAGTTTATTGTGAATCTAGTATAAGTTATATATGGAACATAACATTGGAAATAAAAAAATTATGTTCTCCTGTTCCATCTGTGCAACTTTCTATTTGTTAGCTCAGTATGCAAACTAGCCTGGTTTAGTTATGTATGTTTATTGTTGGATGCCTTAGGTCTTTCGTTAATCTTGAAATTTGGTTGTAGTTCTTTTGCCTTTAACTAAACAATATTGTAATGCAACGCTTAAAGGATCAGTTTATTCAAAATGGAAACAAGACATATATACAAATAAGATCTGTAATACTTTAGAGAATTACTTATTAAATTTGTCCCCTGCTCTTAGATAAATTTAATAAAAATTAGGTTAAGGCGGCAGGATCACCCAGAATGGTTGAAATTTTTTTTTCGATAACACTAACTTAAGATGTGTCATTTTATTCATAAATCTTTTCTCTTTCAGAGGGTAAGTTAAAATTTTGCCAGAGCTATGTAGTTTTTTTTTAGATAATCGCATCTACACAGGGTAGGGGTGGCATGTCAGAATGCTCCAAACTGGTGGAAAATAACATTCAGTCACCTAGCAACATGACACACAAATAATAACCGCTCCCAATATAACTTCTAAATAACAATTACTCCCTACTTCCGTACACATCCGCCAAGTTGAAAGCATGGCTTTGTGATTGCTTTTAGTGACATTTTAATTCAACTTTGGACCGATTATTGTGGCTACAGTTGTGTGACACTGTAACTATGGCTAATAATCGTAAGTATGGACCTTCAAAGCCTAAAAAACGCAAATTTTGTGGTAACCAGTACTCAAAAGAAAAACCAACAGTGGGAAAAGGCATACGAAGCGCTGTCAGCAACATTTGTTATATAGGCAATTCAACTGTCAGTTCAGAAAGTTATTGTGAACAGGTGGACACGCCGACTAGATCAGAACAGAAATTACAAGATCTGTACGAGTTGGTGTTTGACTGTAGTTCAGAGGGTGGAATATGAAGAAGCAGATTGTGAAAATTACACTTCTGAAAGTGAAGAAGATAGCACAACTCTGGATATTGTTGTTGAAAATCCAAAAGGAAATAGAATAATAGATGTAGCAATTCAAAGTGAAACTGTTTCATCGAACTTGGTGTGCCGTTACTGTCACCATACTGTCAGGTTGTTTGAAATGCAAAGAAAGGGACTGGCAAGTACATTTGTATTTCATTGTAGCAATAGAAACTGTAATATGCAGCCTGCTTTCTCCTCCTCACCTCAGACGTCTGTAGGCAATGCATCTGTAAACTTAGTGAACAGACAGGCTGCAGTATACTTTCACAAGGGTTCTTCTGATGAAAAGCCAAATTCACAACTTTTGTGATGTTAGCTGGTGCCCCTTTCTGAAGGCTAAAAGAGATCGTAAACCATACACTCATAAAACTAACAACTACCTCCCTTCTGCTATCATGAATTATATAAAACCTGTATGGAAAGACCTTGCCAAAACAGAGCTTCTAACAAAGTGTCTAGGTGACTACACTCAAAACCAAAATGAGTCACTCAACAGCAGCATATGGAAGTTGTGCCCAAAAACAAAGAATCATGGACTAAACACTGTTGAAACAGCTGTGGCAATTGCAGTTTCTATGTTCAATGACGGCTGCACTAGTCTAATGGCTATTCTGAGGACAGTTTTGTTGCACGTTTTGTGAAGAAGCTGATGTCGAGCGTTTGAAAAATGCACAGCGACAGGCAAGATTGGCTTCCAAGGCTCTTTGCCAAGCTAGGAGACGCAGAAGACTGGGTGCTGATGAGCAAGAAGCTGAGAGAAAGGGTCATCCCTACCAACCTAAAGGATACTGACTGCTTTTGGGTAGAAAAAAATTCATTTTCTGTATGCCAAACATTAACGAAAACCTACGTTAGTGCTGACTGTCTTCCAGTTATTTTCCACATTTGTTAATAGATTTTCTTGAAACTTTGCACATATACTCCCAGATGGAGTGGCTCTGGTATGAAGCAAAATCTCATGCCTATGTTTAATAGTTTCTAAGATATAAGGGTACAAAAGCTGTATTTTTGACAAAATTTTAACACTTTTTAAAGTCTTACACCACAGACAAACCAGATACACTAGAATAATGACAGTACTTCATGCTACAGCTACACGTCTTTGCCAAATGTAGAAAAAGTATTTTAGCTCAGTCTCTGATACTTGGGTCTAGACCAGTTCTAAAGTGTAGACTAGTTTTATTAGTGTCGCCAGGGTATTTTTTCATTTATTTAATTTTTAAGCCCTTTCCTCATTCCAGAAAAAAATACAACACCTTAACCACATTTTGACCAAATGTTATGTTTATACATTAATTAGTTGGCCCATGTCATTCAGAACAAATTTGGTACACAGTTTTGGGTTATGCTGCCACCTTAAGCTACCACAAATTCCCTATTCAGCAATGAAGATATAGGGATATACCTAGATATTTAAGAACATGTTCATTGTGTAATGTAGATGAGGTAGGTGATACATTATTCTTATTGAATAATCACTGCTTAGAAAATTTCTATAGATATATTTTTTAAATATCATGTGTTCATCCTTTTGCCATTTGTTGTACATATGAGATTGTTATTGTGTGATTTGTGTCTATCTGATGTTATGGCTTAAAATGTCCGCTGGGCGTAAAGCCATTTAAATGAAATGAACTCTTTTAAGGCAACAACTGTAACAGGAGACCTACAGTTACAACCACAAAACTAGGATCCAAAGTATCCGCACCTATGAACCTATATCATTATGTTAGCTAGATAATTTTTACCTTCCATTTAACACGAACAGCTTCACTCATCTTTATTTGTAAACAACGCACAGACGCCATGTTTGCCGAGGATTTTGGTCTTTATTGACATGAAACATGAAACAAGTAACTTGTGCCACTGCTTGACGTCACAACTTGAAAACAGGCTCATTATTTCGACTGGTATATTTATTATTACTGCAAACAAGCAACAAAAAATATAGGAATAAACTGACACCTTTGAGTCAGGCTATGAAAAGCAAGCTACCTGTTAGCAATAGATGGAGATTACATTGATCTTTCAGTGAGTTCGGCAAGAAGGAGATAAGTGTGTGTGTGTGTGTGTGTGTTTCTGGTTTTAATCAATTTCTACATGTTTGCAAGTTCTATCTTACCGCAGTGCGGCAGACGCGATGAACAGTTCCACCAGGACGCATGAACAAAATGTCATTTCCCCCCCGACTGGCCTGCCGGATGCTAGATACTGCAGTGTCTCTGCCTCCTGCAAAGTCTATGTCCTCTCACCCCGAGAGAATTCAGCAGGACGTCTCTTGCAGGTTGAACGGTGAGCATCAATAACAACACAAGCTAAAAATATGGGGGTTTGTTTAAATGTCACATTGTCTTGCAATATCTTTGATCGATTAAAACTAGCCCCCCCCCCCCACCAAAAAAAAAATCAACCCTCCGAAATCAACAGAAGTATCGTCTTTCACGTTTTTAA
Source organism: Marisa cornuarietis (assembly GCA_004794655.1). Classification (NCBI taxonomy): domain Eukaryota; kingdom Metazoa; phylum Mollusca; class Gastropoda; order Architaenioglossa; family Ampullariidae; genus Marisa; species Marisa cornuarietis. The sequence goes on along the minus strand of SMMW01000046.1, from coordinate 9,426,821 downwards.
CAGTCTGGGTTTAGAACGGGTACGTAGCATAATGCATTACAACCGTTCTATAGCTTTCTCTAATGAATCACAGACACCGTATATTTATTATCACGAGGTTGGTAATAAACAGTCGATTTTTGCAGCATTTGGAAACAGTATCACTTATTGGCAGAGTGCTGCTTTTCTCCAGGTTTAACAATTCTGCTTGAAAACAGTCAAAACGAACTCTGGATATACAGCAAGAATCTGAGCTTGTCAGTTGGAACAAAAAAATTGATATCTGGGAGAGATAATTAGCTTAGAATTAAAAACAAATGTCCTATACAAATTTCAGCAATTACTTTGAAACAAACAAGCGAACTTGACAGTTCCTTCTCTCCACTCTATTCTTCCCTCTTCCCTTCCCCCCCTCTCGTTTCCCTGGAAATGGCATGAGGTTCGTGACGTCACTTGCCTCCAGAACTGTTTAGAAGAGTTCAACAAAAGGGAAGATCATAAAAACCTTTGCCTATCAATCACATTCAATTATCAACACACACTGCAGCCTGGTTAACTTCTCCAAAAGTCTATTTGACATGCAAGTGTAAGGGACTTCAAGAGAACAGATTGTTTCAACTCATTTAGGGTCATTTATACTTATGGGGCTGCAGGCAAGAGCCTGGACGATGTCAGCACAGTTATTGGTTGTCTCGGCATTAAAAGTTAAATGAAAGAGAAAGAAAATGTTAGTTTAGTATTACATTAATATTTTAGGTTTAGCGTAAGCTAAAATTGTGGCATCATAGTAGCCTGTAGATGCTATTGTGATATATTTGTCATTTTCTTCTCTGATGTCAGCATCGTAAAGGACAACTCCCGAATAAATAAATCTTACAGACTCAAAGGAAGTGTCCTTTAAATTATACTGTCTTTACTTGACTTGTTCCTTCCATCGCTGTAAGGCCTTCATGTTCATTTATATCACAAAGATGCATGATGGGGAGGCAGTTTGGTTTCTACCGGCAATTTGTGAATACGCACTAATAAAATGTCCTTTATGAACGACGCCTGACACTTCACTTTAAGTATTTGTTCTACTTGTACTTCTTGCTACGTTAAACGAGTTTTTTTCCGACTGGCGATTCACATTGAGTCTTAGCATCACTGCTGAGCTATTTCTTTAGAATTGTTCCCTTAGTAAATATGGGAAATAATCATATTTCGTAAATATAAACGAAGCCTAATTGAAAAAAGTGGTCAAACTGTAAACGAAGATTTTTCGCATTAAAAACGTGATCATCGACGCGAGTCTCATTTCACAAAGCAAACAAAAGGGCAGTTAACTGCAGTTTGCTTGGTAACGATTAGTTTATTGGGTATCACATTGAAGAAAGAAAAAAAACACAAGGCGAAACTTTGAAATAAAATACACGAACTATACTATCTATAACAAACAATGACAGCTTGTTCTACACGGGGGAAGAAAAATGAGACAGTAGGCCTGTTTATGAGACAGTAGAAAGAATCGATATCGGCCGAGCTAACTGATTTCATCAAAGCTAACAGTGATTTCATCAGAGCTAACAGTGATTTCATCAGAGCTAACAGTGATTTCATCAGAGCTAACAGTGATTTCAACAGGCCTAACACCACAACGCTTCGTAGGTCGGTCTTCCTGTAGGTAACATTTTTACACAGCTGTGCCTTTCCTTCAAAACATCAATGATGATGATGATGATGATGATGATGATGATGATGATGATGATGATGATGATGATGATGATGATGGCCACTGCTGTTACTGTTGCTAAAAGACGAGCTCAAACACTTTCGACAAGTCTCCTCTGAAATGCTTAATAGCGTTGGAAAAATTAGTAAGCAAAGTCAGGTCCTTCATTTTGCTCCATAAATAGCCACGGTATACATCGTTCAGTGAATTTTTTTTCTTTTTTTTTTCATTTTGAGCACAGGGTGGGCTTTAAAACTGTTCTTTGTAACATTTCATTATCCCCCCCCCCACTATCATCAGTTATGTCGTGCATTAAGCTATTCAGGTCATGCGCTAATTACATCACATTCAGTGAGATCAAAGGAGCAATAATTCTGTCTTTAAAATAGCTATCTTTAAAGGGAAAGCATTCATGCAGTTATTGTTACCGAAAGAAAATGCGATGCCCAGAGGACGCTATAGGACTGGACACAAGCAGTAACATTGATGGTTAATGGGGTATAGTTAGTGAGTGGAACGTCCGTGAATTGTAAAGCAAAAAATTTCTGAAAAAAAGTATTCATTTTGTTATCTCTTTAAAGTTCACTATTGAACAGTAAACACTGTTTTTGAAAAAAAAAATATATATATATATATATGATAACGGTACTTAAGCCTGTATATGAAAGAAAAGTAGCAAAATAACAAAAGCTGAATTGAAGACCAACCTGAATAGTTTGCGTTTTTTGCAGATATCGATAGATATAGGTGATATAAACTTAACCTGGAAGAATTAATTAATTATCCGCTAGCAAAGTACGATATTCGCATCTGTGATCAGTTCGGGTTATTCGGACGCTAAAGTCTACATTTCTCGTGCTAAAATAGGGGTTTTTCAGAACCACGAGAAATGCAGACTTTCAACGTCCTAATAACCTGAACTGTCGCCCACTCTCTCTCTCTCTGTTTGGTGTTGATGGCTGCCAGTGTTGTGAATGGTGTACTAGTGTGACGTAGTACACTGTTAGCGGCGCATGCTGATCGTATGTGCGAATCGTATCAGATAATTAATTAATGGATGGGTTTTAGAGGCTAAAATTTACAGGTTAGGTTTATATCGCCTTTATCTACCAATATATAAAAACAACGAAAACCATTCAGGTTCGTCTTTAAAGAGACATGTTCCCATCCAGAAGTATATATCGAATAGCATAAACCTGATCTGGCTTTAATATACTCAATTGCTGGGTTTACTTGATAAAAAAAAAGTTATCTGATTCTTGGTACAAGAGCCAAGCTCTGCCTCTCGACATTTAAGTTTAGATTTTAGGTGAATAACTGCAAACGTGTTTTTTAACGCGTATATCAGCGAACAACATTATTCAACATTTCTCCCACTAGGCTGGTCTAGAGTTTTCCATCGTCTGGACGTAAAGCTTACAAAGACATCTGAACACCTACAGTCCGCTGTTTGATAAATGAACTAAAAAAGCCAACTAGTCGTTTGGTGCCAGAGGTTATATTGATTAGATGTCTGCATCCTTTATTTGACATTTCAGTCTGCGAGAACACACGACCTTTGTCACCTGAGTCCGTCCTTGCTCATTACTCGATCCTGGTGTCAGGCAACAGTTTCTGTTCACTTCAGTCTTGTAGCACAGTTACAATGTGCGAGACAGAAAACAACGTTCCCTACCTAGCATATTGCAAAATACACGTGTGAAAACAGGCAAACTGGTCCGGCGAAATCTAGTAACAACTAAAAGAAACACTGGTAGACATCATCATGCAAACGGGTTTTCATTTGTCACACACCTTTAGACACGCATAACGATTTATGAAGGACAATAGATGTGTTTATTAGGATGAATATTCTGGTTCATATAGCTTAGACTGCAACGAACTGTGCTGTCTAGTCAAATATTGCCTCCTGTTGATTTTCTAACACAGATAATTAAGTTTTCGTTTGACTCATTTAAGAGGACAAAAATAAAATAGGTGTTGCATTCAATCTCTTTTTCCTTCTTTCTCTCTTGAGTTGCTTCTTTAGACTTTTTTTGTTCATTCTTTCCTCTAGTTTTCCTCTTTGTCGCCTTCTACTTTTCCTTCTCTTTATTACGCCAGTGTTACATCGCTAGGTTTAGTTTTGACCAGGGACACACGGCTAGACATAAATAATATATATCTACATTATAGTATATACATGTCTACTTATTCCTCCACACCAATGTAATGGTGAAGCTCGTCATCCTCCCAGCTGACTCCAGCCCACTCCTCCCCTCTCCTAATTTTCCCTACACACGGCTTTCTAAGTAAAACAAAATATTTTTGTGGTAACCGGAGAGTAAATTCTCGCAAGGATACACTGAATGAGGGATGTCAATACACAGGAGGATCAGGGGCCCCTAGCAAAGGACTGATACAAACGTTGTCTGTTCTAAGTAATCTACACGGCAATGATCACATTGTTTACCTCAGAACTAATAATAGCAGAGCATCTCATTTCTTTTCGGTTGCACGGGAAAACCAAATTAAAGACAGTTTGAAAATGAAAGCTGGAAGGCATGGGACTGTGTTTGCCAATATTAGGTAGGGTGTATCCAAGAAAGACATTTTGTATTGACAGGACGAAACAACGCCACACCTCAACACCCCATATATATATATACGACTACTAGCCCTCCCTCTACAATCCAAATTGTGAAAATATCGTACATCACTAGTGATATTCTTTTCAATCCCAAATAACCAGATATAAGATCCTATAAAAACTGCTTGAATAAACAGGCAACATACTAGTTCTGAGCAGCTTTGTATCATTAACTCATTTCTGTAGTCGTTACTTACTTGAGCATACGCGAAAGAAGTTTCCTTGACAACTGTCTGCATGGGGCGAACCGTTCACGTTCCGTTTTAAACAGCTTATCGTGGGGTATCAATACAAATGAATGACTGCCGCTAGTACGATACGTAAAGATCAACGATTGATAAGAAATCTTCTTTCGTTAGCGCCTCTTGTAAAACAGTCCGCTCTTCGTCGTCTGTCCAGTAGCAGTGGGCATGAGAGTAGAGAGTTTGAGATCCACGACGCGTAGGGAGACGTGTGCGGCAACGAGAACGGCGAGCCTCTAAGCCTACCCGTTGTGAGAAAGCGATTGGTTGGCTTTTGTGGATGTGATGATGTAGGGCGCAAATTCCCGTGACGCTACAGGTTGCCGTTCCCGCACGCGTCGTGCGAGCGCTGAATCTCAAACTCTCTAATATCTGTCAAAACGTGAGCCCAAAAAACAAACGTGGGCACTTGTCAGTCTCTGTCGGTTGCATTTTGATAACATTTTTTTTTTATCGTGGTTCCAGCCCAAAACCGTGACCTGTAGGTATCGTGCTGTCCCCAGCTTGACGGTCTGTTAGCGGCTATTTTTAGATTTTACACGGAGGACTTACTATACACTTATTAATTCTACACGCTGTTCTTCCCGAGGGGCACAAAACTCTAGCCGCGACAATTCTATGTGCTATCAGTCTGGAGAGGTCAATGGTATTGGTAATGTTAATAGGTGCGCTGTGATATTGCTGTTGATATATTTACATTCGTTAATTGTTTTTCTGGCATTTACCATTATTCAAAACCAAAGTAAAGATGGACATTCTGCGGTGCCCATTTTTTGTAACTACGAAACGTATAAAGAGAAGATAATTGCGGTTCCTAAGATTTGCATTCGCCTCCCCCGCTGGCGGCAACAAAATAGCAGCGGTCCGGTGTTTGAAACAAAGGAGGTTCAGGTCAGAAAGTGGGAAAGTCAACAAGACGGAGGAAAGGGTCATCTTTCTGACATTGTAAGGAGAAAAACGTGGTCACAACGAAACAAAACCAAAAGCAGAACTGACCTCTCCAGACCGTCATCCTCTACATTAAAAAATAAGGTAAACCACCTTCACGCAAGAGTCAAGAGAGTCAGCAGCCCTTGTCTTTCGCGCATGCGTGGGGTTTGAACTCCAAAATGTTCTCGATGGCGCGTGTAGTCTTCGTCATTTGCAGCAAGAGCAGGGAGCGGGGATATGAACCGCACTCTACTCCCCTCGTACAACTTTCATCCCACGTTATGGTGTCTGGCATCTTGTTCTTGCTGCTATTGTTGTTGCTGTTGCTAATGCTGTTGCTGCTGATGTTGCTGTGTTGCTGGGGCTGCTGCTGCCATGACTCTAGGCCCTTCGCCTGCTCGCACACTGTCTCTACACCATGAACACCCCGCTCTCATGCGCACGGCGTACCATCTCCAGTTTCTCGTGGATGCCGGCCGGCATACGGGGCTGGTCAGAGTAGGGTGGTGTCCGGGTGCCGTGCAGCACCAGGCTCCACTCCTTGAAAATGCCGGTCTCCAGGTTGTTCTTGAGGCCCAGAATGGGCTCCATGACGACGTCCAGCGTCCAGGTGCCGCGCGAGACCTCGGCCCAGGTGTGTGTCGTCATGAAGGGCCAGCGCGTGAAGCCGTTCTTGTCGTCGTCGTCGTTGGGCCGCTGGCTGAGGATCATGGAGCTGTCAACCAACAAAGCGACACACGTGCCGATGGAAAGTGCCCGGAGCAACAGTTGAGGAGGAGGATATGCCGACGATAAGAACATTACCTTAAATTTGTACAGCTCAGAGGAACAAGTAGAGTGGAAAAGAAACAAATTGCAGTCGGTAGACGAGGAAAAATAAGAGTTAAAGATAAGAGAAGGTGCATTCAAAGCAGGTGACTGAAAGTGAGTCTGTCGGGATGGGTTTCAGCATCAGCTGTTATTGGTTATTGTTCAGCCCCCAAACGAGCCTGTGAGTGTGGTTTTCAGCATCAGCTGTTGTTGTTCAGCCCTGATTCCAGCTACAACAACAAAAACCTTAAGGCTCGCAATAATTCGATGACTGATTTGTTATTTTTTTTATTTAATTCTATCCCCCTGCGTTTCCTTCCCTCCATGCTCGAGTTAGGAAAACGACTGTCGAAGAAATAGTGAAAGAACAAATTGCAAACATAGAAAAAAGTGAAATGATTGCCAAGCAATGATCTGAAAGTGTCCTTGTCTAGACTACAGGATCATGAAGACAAGATACAGCATCTAGTGAAACTCAAGTAGACATGGCGTAAAAACTTTTTTTACTTCAAGTGAACGTATACCTCGTGTTGATCACTGGAAACAAGCAAAACACTAGGGAATCTGCCCAGTCACATCATCTCTGTGGTTAATAGCGGCAACAATCGAACCAGAAGTACCTAGCGATCAGAAGGAGGTTAAAGAACGCCCGCCAAGTTTGACCAATCAGTGTGCATGCGAACTGACTGCGATTCAATTGCCTGCAAAGTGAATCCTAGTCCTGAGAATGGTAAGAAGCATAACCACTTACGTAGTGTTCATGGGTGAAGTCAAATACATTGTGACACAGCCGCGGTATGAGGCACGTAGAGTGATGTACGCTTGCACGTGTTCTAGGTAGTTGATTTCATTGTCCGTGCCCGCGCATCCATTGGAGTCAATAGTGAAGCGGATGTTCTTTCCGAAGGAGAACTCTCTGCACGGAAGAGAAACAGTCTATGTCTTGCTTGAGTAAACACACACCTCATTCGAACATCGTTCGACTAATCGGGATGCTTTTGCGGTTGGGAATAAAATCCTTGAGAAAGGTTATGATGAGACATTGCATTGTTTCAGCAGTCAAAAAAGTTTTATAAATGTGGCCCTTATTTTATAAATAATTACATACAATGATTTTTTTAATTAATTAGATTTTCGCCTTTTAATTTGACGATTTAGCCTTAGTTGCTGGCACAGCGTTAAACACAACCAACCAACCTGACGATTTTATGATTTCTTTGTTGTCTAATAGTATGATGTATACATGCATGTCAACGTACGCGTGCACGCTAACACACACACACACACACACACACAATATATATATATACACATACAAGCACACAAACACACTTCTATAAACACTCAATCGCTCTCCCCCCTCTCTCTCTTTACACACACACACACACACATATGATGTATTTCTAACGTCTGTCTGTCTGTCTGTCTGTCTGTCATATTTGTATCTGATCTATGAATAATATCACTGCTTCTGCTTGTCTTTGTGTCTGTCTGTTTATCTGTCTTCTGTCTTTCTTTGATCTCTGTCTATGCAATGTCTCTGTCTCTTTCTGTTCATTCTCTTGGTGTACACACTCACCTTTCCTCTGTGATAGTACCGGCAGTACAGTGGAACCTCTCTGGCAGGCTGGCCCACTGCCTGGCCAGGTCAGCCATGGCTGCGGCGTCCATCACACCATAGCCGAAGAGGTGGTTGAACTCCAGGCGAGCCCCGTTCAGCTGCCACTTATGCACACCGTTGGAGTCGTAGAGAGAGTTGCGCTTGGAGGTGAGTACAGTCAGGTGCTGTATATCTCGCCAGGTCAGATTCTTGCTATAGGAACACACGTGTGACGTACAAGGTTAGGGAGTCATTGAAACTTTCCTTTCAGAGCTGGATGATAATTCCATATCTAGATTATGATTTCACAGCCACATGTACTGACTAGTGCTACCACCAGCTGCGAAGTTACATGTCGATGCAACTTTACAGACTCAGAAAGCGGTTCGTTTTCCTTTGGCCTCTCCGTTCGAATCGCGTCACTGTAACGCCAAAACGTTGATCTGATTTGAACCGAATTCTGATTGTGTGACGAACGAGTAGGTTACAGTTCCAGCTTCAGAAACCCATGACTTATCTTCTACATGTAGCGCAATAAGAAATAGAGAGAGAGAGAGACTGATGGAGGAAACGGAGTGAATGAGGGGAGAGAAAATTACTTTGCTTCCAGAGCAAGGGCAAAAACTCCAGCTGCTTCAGGTGCTGCGGCGGAAGTTCCAGAATGGCTGGCGGTGCAGTTGTTGTAGAGATCCGTTGTTGCCTGAAACATAAAACCTCGTCTATTGTCACCGTCTACCCTGCTGATGCACATATTCCTGCGGGCAAAAGACGGAGCAATTAGCGACGGAGACGAGTTTTTACTCGTTCACTCACACTCACTCTTCAACAACCAAACCAAGCTTCTTTCTATCTTCTCGCGCTACATCATCCTTGCGAAGTACTTTTTACCGCTCTGGTCAGCGCAAAGAGAAATGTCACCTGATAACATTTGATTGCCTCCCCTCCCGACCTTAATCGTTTTTCTCATCTACGTCAGAGTTTCATTTCAGTGAATTGTATTAGGGACTGGCTTGTATCGTAGTACACACAGCAAGTGTACTGATCGCTTTATCTCTTTATCGCACTATGTGTAACGTCACAGTAACGTATTCTATCTGGCAGACGTAACTAGTAACATGCATTCGCGGGGGACTGAATGCCTGATCGTTCGTGTGACATTTCCTAGCATTCAATAAAGAGGCTGTAATGTTCAAACGGCAAACAGGCCGTGCGGGTGCTTTTGTTTACAAAGAGAAGACACGCGTAAGTTAGAAATGCTTTTCTCAGATGCATTGTGATTTCACGGCCTTTGCAGACAGACTGTGGACAAAAGCCTTTTCTCTGTCACGGCATTGAAAGGGGAAGTAACCACGAGAAAACGAGATGTTGATAACAGCCTATGTGGTCGGCTTTGACTGGCATGAAGGAACGTTATTACACTGAGAACCATTATGCTTTATGTCTTTATCCAGTAAGCCGGTTGCACAGTCGGACTAGACTAAATGCTAAAGGCGAGCACATTGCTAAAACGCGTTTAAAATAATAGATAGTTAACTTGATGTTACACGTCGTGCACGCGACCCCAGGACTATCAGCGTTGCATTGACGCCTGAGTCGCCTTTCAGACAGAAGAATTGAAAGAAAAACTGTTAAATGTAAAAGACAAAAGGAAGATATTGATGAACAGAAAGAAAAAAGAACCAGAAATGGAAATTTTAAGAAAAATGAATTCTGTTTACGGGCGGGAATATAGGCTAGGTATGACGATGTGGATTATGTGCCCTTGGCAATCAATTAATATTTTGCTCTGCTAAAGCTTTTAAGACGTTGTCCCCTGCTTCATTTCAACTCTTTTATCAGTTCCTGCGCTAGAGATTCATTCTTTGCTTGGTATTTATGATTATCAGCGTCCTGTTCCCACAGATATCCACAGTTCAGAATTAATGTTTCACATACACGAAAACCCTCGGCGTAAGATTCCAAAATATACAATAGCTAAAATGGCAAGAGATATTTCTAATGGAACACGGTTTGCTTCTTGCCCCTCAGTCCGCCCCTGAGACACTGAGATATTAACGGCGGTTTCCAAGGGCGCCTTGCCTCGCTGAGTGTTTACTCTCTTGTCTGTGTTGACTCGCTCGTCGTTAAGCTTATTTATCGTCGTCTGCTCCATCACCAAGAATGCGGCACCAGCAATCTAATTGTCTCTTTTTTTACAACAACAACAAAAAATCCTCCTCGAGGTTCCTGTAAAAGTAAACTGCCAACATAATTCTCCCGCTAAAGAAGAAATGACCTGGAAGTTTTATTTCGTACGCGAAGTCCTGGAAGAGAATTTTAAGGGCATTGTAAAGTGCTGGAAAGGTCTCCTCCTCTTCTCCTCAGTGCTTCAATCGATTTTCGCGAAACCATTACGGAGCTACAAACAGACAACAGCAAACAGGGTACAAAGGAGGTCCTTGCACAAGGGCAGGCTACAACTTAGACATGTTTGTGAATTTTTTTTTATTCGTCCTTTCTTTCTTCCGCTTCTTTATTGTACGTTCCTTCCTTCTGTCCTTTGTGCGCGACACTGCTCTTCAATAAGATGAGATAGTCAAGGGCGAGCCGGCTGTCTGACTGACTGGTATTTAATACGAGAGATTTATTATACGTGTATGGAAAATGCGTCTGCACAAGGAGTCGGTTCAAAGAAATCACAGATGTTGAAGTCAGACAGACAGTCAGACAGCCTTTCAAATTAACAACAAATGAGGCTGGACATTTCTCTTACACTTTCTCTCCCTCTCTCGTCTCGTTTCCTACTTTCCAATGGCAGCGAAACATTTATCAATACAACTGGGGATCTTTCATTATGTCAGCATTGTGTTCTTATACATTTCAAACGCTGAAACCACGTTTGCTTGAATCAAACAGGTTTTTTAGACAGGTCTGACCGAGTGGCTCGAACAAATGGTTCCATTCAGGTGCCGGCCGTAGGATGAACTAAAGGAAATCAAAGGGCTGCTATCCGTGTGCGTGCGAGTTCGTCTGCTTCCGGGCATGCGTTGGCGTGCTCCTGCATCTTCGGGCTTTGCATCTCTGGGTGAATGTGTGGAGCTCTGTGTTTGCATGTGTTAATGCATCATTCGTGTTCGATTCATCAAGTCTCTAGTCAAAGTCCTTGGTCCAGTGCAGACTGAAAGTTTTATTCTAGTTTTAATAGGAGAATCGTCAAGGCAATATTCTTGCCTTTGTCGTTGTCACAACAAAATCAGAATTGTACAAGGGGTCAAATATATGAAGCTGGTCCATAGCAAAGTCCAGGACTGTGCACAAAAGTCCAATGCCACTAACAAAAACCCGTATGATGTGAAGCCTGTATACATCATCATTCTCTGTCACTGATGTCCGAGAATAGAGAAGACGTGACAAGGTTCGCTTCACACTGTAGGGCTTCCCGCCAGTGACATTGGACTTCGCTCTGCGTGGACCCGGACTTGGCCATTCTTCAGCTTCATATATTTGAACCCTGTAAAATCACAGCTTCCAAATCCCTGTTATCCGATTTCTTGTTGTCTGACTCCTCTTTGTGTTTTCTTTACAGCGAAACCTCGGTTTCGGTTGACTTCGGTTATCGTCGGTTTCGTCCGCGAAAAATTTGTCTCGGTTTTCGTCAGTTGCCTTGGATGTCTTTGGCGTGCCCACGTGACCCCGCTGCTAAGTTTGCGAAAATAAATGGCGATCCACACGTTCTCCAGCTCTGTGTAGAGTTGTTTCTCGTTGTGTGAGCATCACCCCGCGTGCCTCACCAAACTATTCCATTGCTTTCCAGTGTTTTTGTGCTTTTTTATGGATTGTTAATACTACAATGACATGTAAGTGATTACTGTGTATACAGTATTCGGTGTAATGAGTTTAATTTGCGTTATTTAGTTTTAAAATGAACGTAACACACGTAAGATAAAATCAGATGTGTTCAAATCTCACTGTCCCTGTCAAGTTTCCCTCGCTAATAAGTTAACCCTTTCCTTTCAGCTCTATCATGGGACCAAAGAGAGTTTCCAGAGTCAGCAGCTCTTTACATTAGTCTTTTATATTTATTTTGTATTAATTTCTTATTTTTAATATTAAACACTATATGTATTTTTAGTATTAACATCATCATCATCATCATCATCATCATCATCATCATCATCATCATCATCATCATCATCATCATCATCATCAAGGCTTTTGCCAATACTTACAAGTTTTTAAGGAGACATACTTTTGCGTGCACTTGCTTTATTCAAATTCCTACTCTGACTGTCTGTTTGTCTGTCTGTTTGTCGGTCTGTCTGTCTGTCTGTCGGTCACACAAACATTCATCTTTCCTATTTCCCTCGTCTCCTCTTCTGTCGGTCTTTCCTTCCCTCTGTCATCTTCTTTTCTCAAGAAGTTTAAAGTGATCATTTAGACAAAAACAACATGACGGCGAACTGCTCTGGAGACTCCCACACGTCCCTTCGTGCTTATTTTACGCCCGCGATCCCAAGACAACAGTAAAATTACGTGAAAAAGCCGCTCACAGCCCACGGGGAGAGCGTAGTATTACAGGTAATCGCTTTCACAGCAGACGAGCAGGATGGCGGGCTATGACGACCAAGAAACGGGTCGTGGAGGGACGCTGAGTGTCGAGGGCCTGGAGGCGCTCCCCCGTAGTTCAACGTAGCACGGACGTAACCAGAGAAAAGAGCAGCTCAGCATGCAACTGCTTAAATGCCTGGGATTTGAGGAGCGTGACCAAAGGAGAGGAAGGAAGAAGAACCGTCTGCATGCCATCAGCTGGGGAACCGAGACCTTTTGATCCATCTGCAAGGTCCCCCGAGGGACAGCGATTGCCTTGTTCCAGGTCAGATCCGACCGCTATGGCTGCCAGAAGAAGGCGGCTATCGAGAGGTACGAGTCACGAGACTCGAAACAAACATAGAGAAAAAGATCACATTCGTTGAAACCACCAGCGTTCTCGTAGGGCACATGTATAAGTCACGCGAGATACCTCCAAATTACTGTGAAGAAGCCAAATCACGTACAGGAAATTTGCCAACGTGGTCTAAAAGACGTAAGCAATTTGGCGCGCGCGCGCACACACACACACAGTCACTCACACACTCTCTCTCTCTCTCTGTCGTGTCTATCCTCGTTTGTTCTTTCTTCCTTCTTCTTGCATGTGATGAGGATGCGCCACTACAACATTCGGGTTACAAGATGTACAATATTTGTATCGCGTGGTGGGGAAAGGATACGACCACCAGCAATTTTTATTGAAACTCTGGTAGCCTCTTGCATTTTATAGAGGAAAAATTCTACCCCCGTGCCCATTAATGGCGCTCTTCTTATAAAACTTATCGATTATACAATAGTATCCAGCAACGCTTTAATGGACAGTCACTCTTCACATCCACTTTATAGGGGTCTTAAAATAACTACTCTTAGGATATTTTTATTTCTTGATTTGGTGTTTTGGAAGTTCTCTAAATATCAACGTTATCAATTATGCGTAGCATCCCAAAATGTTTAAAATAGAATTTTCCCCCCACCCCAACCATGTGTTTATTAATGAGCCCCAAAATAACTATTCTCAGAATCAATTAACTTTGGTGTTTTGAAAGTTGTACTGAAAAACATCTTTTACAAAATTACCTTCCTATTTAAATTCCACCTACCGACACTGATCAACAATTAAAAAGCAGGGATGAACCTAGCACACACACACACACACACACACACACACACACACACACACACACACACACACACACACACATCTGCCTCCGTTGTGCCCTCACAAGTGTTACTGGGTTGAAATGATAGATGATCCAGCTTTGCTGTCACTGTTCCTTTTTTCACCTCAGACCGAATCGATCCACGTGATCGTGGAAGAAGCAGCTTCCTTTGGTAAGTAAAATATTCATTAACCAGCAGCCTTACCCCGGTGGTTGCGTGCCGTCAAAAGTCTACGGGGTTTAGCCGTTTCTATATTTAGCTCATGACTTACACAATCTTTAGCACTTAACGCTCACTTTCACAGGAAGCTTGAAATAAAATAGATAACTAGACGATGTTAAAGCAAAACATTTAATACATGTATAACGTGTATTATCTTTTTTTTTATAACTGCGGCATTTATGTCGAAATCGGAGTGAAATCCTTAAAGTTGTAACCCAAAGTAACAAATTATCTGAAGCTACACTTTTGTGGCCAATTTTTAAAGATTAAAAAACAGTAAAATAGTGTCGTGTGTATTTTTATACGATATATTTGAATATTTGAAGATCACTGCAAAGCACTTCCTTAGTCTGGTTGCCTAGCAAAGCTGTTTTATTGATTCATTTGCCTGGGTTAATTATCTTATTAAATCTGCTGTCACTGTACACTGACAAATTGAAATATTATTTTCTAAGTGCGTTCTATTATTTATCATCCAATTTGCTGAAAAAGAAAAAGTAAGTGGTAATCATTTCATTCTTCTAAAATTTTCTTCTGTATGGATATTGAGTTTACAGGTGAGGACGGGATGGTGGAGCCTGCGATGACTGTTCCCTGTGCGCGTGTGTGTATAAAAGACAAGAAGAATCTTTTTTTCTCTCGCGCGATGAAACTTTTTAGGCAGTGGTTTAGTCTGTGACACTGATTATTGTTTTGAAGATTTATCTTTTATGCGGGCAGCTGATATTTAGTGACAATATTCTGTGACTGGGTTGGCTGTTGTGGGTTCACTGTTGACTGAAATAACATCTTTTTTATGTGTGTGTGTGTGTGTGTGTGTGGCGGGGTGGGGGGGGGTAGTGCGTGTCCAGCTGTTTGATGTTGTAAATTCAAACTTTGTCTAGTCTTCTGTTTGTGTATTTGTTCATAAAAACTATATATATATATATATACTAGCTGTAATAGTAAGATGACGGAAGAGGGCAGGCGAAATCATTTTATAAAAAGACCTTTATATTATATATATATAAATGGCGACTGGCGCTAAAATGACTGAGGACCATTAGAAATTTTCTTAAAACAGAATGAAGTCTTTATGTTAAATGAAGATCACATTAAAGAGAATAATAATATTAATAAAAAAGAAATAAAATGAAGCGATTGTGAAGAGCAGGCAACATTCTTCGAACTATTACCGGCTTGTCGACGATATTCCAATTTGATAAACCTACATAAATCTACAGTATATCCAAATAGTGAAAGTAAATAAATTTTAAATATTTCCTTTATTCTCCTGCGTAAAACTCTTTTCTATACTACAAGGACATTTCATATGTCCCCCAGAACTTCCAAAGGCAAAAATACTACAAACTGCTTCAACCGAGTGTTCGACATTTTCCCTGTCACGTGACGGCTAATGAAAGTTTGATGAGGCGGCCAGATTTTAGTCATAAATCAGGTGCAGTTATCTCCTCTTTGAGAGCAGAACTTTCTGGTCGATGCCTTGCCCAGTGTAAACAGGAGAAGCTGCTGCCTAAAAGTCTGATTTACATGCGATCGGTCGACTTAAAAATGAACTAACGAGAAATTCTAGGGTTCGAGGAATACACAAGCGTATAGACACGCAACCTATTGCGACACGCACGCACGCACGCACGCACACACACACACACACACACACACACACACACCTACACTTAATCATGAGCATACATATATGTAAAAAAAACAGTTTTAGAAAAATGGGCAGTGATCGTAAATGATCGTTCCCCGTGAATAGACCAGGGCATGCGGAATAAACTATATCTTCTCACCCCGTGGAATAAATCAACTCCCCATTTCTCCTGGAAGGGTAGTGGGTATGAATGGTGGGGGTGGGGCGTCTCGAGCAGGCATCGAAGCGGCGACCTTCTGGTCCACGATCTAGAGCCCTAACCGTAAACTACAGTCGAGTCTTCCGCCGAACAGGTGTACACAAGAAAAGAGACTGTCTGCGATATAGGCACCGACATATGTAAGCAAACACAACCAGAAATATAGAAGATAAGGAGAGATAACGAAATATGAATAAATATAATTCAAAATCATAAGAAAAATGGCGATTGTGGCCGTTACCAGGGAGATTTCAACAACGCTTACATTTCGTTCCCACGAGGCAAAGACGACACAAACGGTCTTGTCGTCTGCTATACCAGAAGGGTATGAGGCGAGATTAGGGTATAAAGGAAGGGTACTCACCACGCCCGCGTCATGAGAGGAACTCTTGCCGTTACTGAAGGTCGAGGCCAAGGTGGATGAGCAGGACTCGTCGTAGCCGGCAGTGCGGCCGTCGTTGGTGGCAGAGTTTATGGACACTGTCCACATGCTGGCGGCGTAGCCGTCGCAGTTGCAGTCGTCGTTGGGACCGCCGTCGCCTGAGGCCCAGACGTAGATGTTACCTTTACCGTTACGACCCTGCGACAAAACAATGTCAAACCTCACTTGTCCACACAATACGTCAAATTACGTCATAATACGTCATACTTTTTCTGACAATTTTTTTTACTTATCAGCGAAACGGGCACCATGCTGTAATTAACGAAGCTGAGTCCCTGACAGAGAAGACAGCGTGTCTACTATACTATCTACCCACCTACCCGGAAACACTTTTTGAGTAGGGTGTTTCCAAAAACAGTTTGATTCCATCTGCTCTGGTAAACTGCTGCTTTGATATGTTATTATTTTTGTTATTGGTTTACCCAAATAAAACTCTCCAACGCTCTAGTGTCACTGAGAAGAAAATAAACCTGATTAGGTTGAAGCTCATGACCGCTCACCTTTCTTCCTCCAGTAATTCCTTATCTACCCAGTAACTTACCTGTTTTCCTTACCTTCATACCTTTTATTTACTTCCCTCTTTCCTTTTCCACCTCCTACGTTTGTTCTTACCTTCATTTATTTATTCCTTTCTTCGCTTACTCCTTATCTACCCACTACCTTATGATTTCTTTACCGTACTTTATTTACTTACTTTATCAAATTTCCTTGTTTCGAAATTCCGTTCTCTCTGAACATCACCGATTTGGCTTCCACTTCGGAGAAGGTGGTTTTAGAATTAACTACAATTATTACTGAGAGGGCTTAAATTTTCCTGGAGAGTTGGCTGATTGAATTACTTACATCCGCATCAGAGCTCGGACATTTGTCTGGGTCCCCGCGCCTGTCATCCTACACCAACTGTCTCACAATTATCGATCCTCAAGTTCGG
This sequence comes from Marisa cornuarietis, assembly GCA_004794655.1. NCBI lineage: Eukaryota > Metazoa > Mollusca > Gastropoda > Architaenioglossa > Ampullariidae > Marisa > Marisa cornuarietis. The sequence continues at coordinate 9,409,745 of SMMW01000046.1, read as the reverse complement.
CAAAGTTCAGGTCTTTCTGATATTCTGGGGCACGGGAGACTGCCACACAGCTGCCGCACGTGGTTTTTTTTCTAAAGCTGGAAGACCACGAGAAAACTACAGCATGTTTTTTTTGGGGCTGACATTACAAGACTGCTGCAGTCTGATTTTTTTTTCTGGGGCTGGAAGACTTCTATCTGCAGCTCTGTTTTTTCCGAGCCTGGGAGACTTTTAGACAGCTGAAGTTTATGGGGTTTTTTCTAGAGATGGGAGACTGTGAGACAGCTGCCCCTCATGGAGTAAAAAAGGGGAGGATGGTTGACGGGTGAGGGGTGGGAGAGGGCCAGGCAAAGCTTACGTTGTTGACGCCGTTGACGATGGCCCGCATGGTCAGGTTACGGGGTCCGTCCACAGTCTTGCCGTCGTCCGTAGGCCCCCAGCTGGCCGAGTAGATGTCGATGACGTTGGGCATGTGGCCCATGGCGTTGGCTTCGATGAGATCCGTCATAAACGGCTGGTCGAGCATGCGCAGTCCTGCGGAACAGATTTCAGTCTATTTTCCTACTAATGTCTTCACGTTTGAAAGATGCTGATGTAGGTCCATTAACTGTGAACTAATGGCAGGCGAGTTTCTTCTTTTACTTAAGTTGTGCAGATAATGGATTTTTTAAAGTTAAATGGATGTTTTCTGTTAATAATTTTATCTGCCGAATGGCAAGAACTGAGTTTTCTTTTATGGCTATGTTTACTTAACTGTGTTATTGTAGTAACGTAAAAAAATAAACGGAAAAGATTTCTACAATCTTAAGCACTCAAGGCAACTCGTTCAGTATGAGCGCTTGTCAAGGTCTCAAGAAATCTTGACAAGGCTCGAGTAAATGAAAGCTATGAGGTAGATACATGCACACACGAGTGCGTACACATGTAAATAAAAAGCCATAAAAAGGAGTCGACAGATAATGAGCGGTGCTCACGCACTTTCCTAATATCTTCCTCGTCTAGTGATGTAGATCACATACCTTGTCGTCTGCAAGATTTACTGACACGATATTAAAAATTTAGCCTTATTGATACAATGCTGAGAGGCTTAACGCACTCGCAACAGGGCTGATGGGTAACCTACTGAAGTTTTACTTTTTTTTAAACACAATGCTAATATTTTAGCATTCTAGACTTATTGCTAAATCACTGATATTACTAATAACTCTAAAATAGCAGAAATAACCATAGGCGTGGGTTGGCTAACAATCTCATTATCTGTAGATTAATGAATTTTAGTCTTCAGTACGAAGTACCTGAAAGTCAGATATTTTGTGTTGTTTGTGGCGCTTCATTAAAAATCTATTTGCAGTTTCATTGAGGCAAACAACAACTTGGACATGTTTGTGAATCTTTGACTCCTTCTTTTCTTCTTTTGCTGCTTCGTTGTTTCTTCGCTCGTCCGTTCATTCATTCTTTCCTTTGTGACACTCCTTTCCAATAAAATAAGATGATCAAGGATGAACCGGCTGTGTGACTGGCTGGTACTGAAGAGATTTATTATGAGTGTATGAAAAATAAGTCTGCGCAAGAAGTCGGTTCAAAGGAATCACAGATCTTGAAGTCAGACAGGCAGACAGACAACCTTTCCAATTAACAAGCGGACTAGGCTGGACATTTCTCTTCCACTTTCTCTCCCCTGTCTCCTTTCCTACTTCTCAACGGCATTAAAAACATTTATCAATCCAACTGGTGGATTTTTCATTATACCAGCATTGTGTTTTTGTAGATTTCAAAAGCTGAAACAGCGTTAAAGTAGGTTTTAGACAAGTCTTGCCGACTGGCTCGAACCAATGGCTCCATTCAGGCGTGAACTAAAGGAAATCAACGGTCCGTGTAGTATAGCAAATGAGTCGCAAATGTATAGATGACTGACTAATTTGCACAAACATTGCGTGGCGTGCACTTTACTCCGAGGTTTTGCGACAAATGTTTTTAACTGTCAGCATTGTGTAAGCACGCGGTCTGCATGCTGTGACGACTGCTGAAAAGTAGAGAAGTTAGCGATGGCCGCGGTGTTCAGTTACCTGCAACCATGGAACCGTAGGCCACACCCACGCCGCACACGTTGTTGTCCCGGGCGGCCGCCACTTCACCTGCACAGCGCGTGCCGTGACTGAAACAAATGATGAGCGACGCTGAAACACGACGTGCGAGACGTTGAGTAACTTAAAATGGGCTCAGCATACGTCACAAGGTGTTACGTGATACGCAAGAGACTGGAACCGCGTTAAAAAAGGTGTTATGTGACGTAAAAATGGACTGAAGATGCGCCATTAAGTGACATGACGTTGGTTACACTCACGTTAGAAGGCGCTGAATAATATGAAACAGATTGAACAGCATCACAAGGCGTTGAGTGACGTGAAATAGACTAGACAGGTTACAGGACAGAGTGACGTGACCACTGAACCGTCGCAAAGCTAAACGGAAGCTGATTGATGTTTACATTCGCGTAGCATCCCTAATACGTCACAAAGTGAGCTCTTTTCATCTGCCCTCCCTTCTTCTTCGTCTTTTAATTCTTTTGTTATTGACTAATACCCTTGTGTTATCGACTAATACCCTTATGTATATTCCAAGGGTGTCATCAAATATTGCTATGCAACCCCACCCACCCCTTGTGTCCGGAACACAACGTCACAATGAGGCCGCTGTGGTCCTGAAGACTCCTCCTCACCAAAGTGAGGGCAACAGCTCCGTTAGGTAGGAGCACTTCTTCCACTCCATACCGACAAGTTCGTGATGGCTTCAGGTTTCGGGGTACACCTGTTTACCTCTCGGTTTTTCTTGGGTATTCCGCTTTTCACACATTTCAAATGTCCACTCCCACATCTCCAGAGGAGCAACTCTTATCGGTTCTTTCCAAGAAGAAAGCGAGTGGAGCTAATGACCTCTCCCTCCTCTAGACCTTACCTGTTGAACCAGGTGTCTGTGTAGCGCGGATACGGGTAGGGGTCGTTGCTGCTGAAGTCGTAGCTTGCGTCAGCGTTCTGAGCAGAAAGAGAGACAATACACTTATACACATAGCAAGATATATGGTAATACACTTATACATAGCGAGAAATATAACAAGATACAGATACACATCACGATATATGACAATACACAGTGAAATATATGACATGACACATCTACACATAGCAATATGTATCACAGTCCACCTGTACACATATCAAGATATATGGTAATGCACAAACACACAGCGAGATATATGAGACTAGACATATTCACAAATCACGACATAGGACAATACAGTTATACACATAGCAAGATATATGCAATGAGAGTAAAATAAATGAGAATGGTGTGATGACGCCTTGTCTCCCCCATCCTCTGTAGAGGCACACACACACACACAGCACAACACAACACAACACATACACATAGTTATGCTCACAGACACACAAGTGTTGTGTGTATGTGTGAGCGCGTGCATGCCTCTGTCTCGTGTCTCTGTGTGCGTACAGGTGGCGGGTGGGGTGGTGTTTGGTATGGGCGTGTGTATACGTATATGTGGGTATGTGTGTGCGTGCATGTATGTGTGTATTGAGGTTATAGGTGTGTGTGTGCGTGTGTGGATGCGTATGTGTGTGTGAGTGAAGTGCGTGTATGTATGTGCGCGTGTGTTCGTGCGCGCTGGGTGTGTGCGTGTATGTTTGTGTGTTTGTGTGTGCGCGCGTGTATGTGTGTGTGTATGTCTCTCTAGAAATTTACTATTTTCCCCCCTCTCTGTTCTCTTTGTTTCTATATTTAGCATTGCTGTGTTTTTTTTCCCCATACAGCTCTTTGTTCATTACATGTGTTATAGAAGTGATGATGATGATGATGATGATGATGATGATGATGATGATGATGATGCGCAGCATCACGACCAGGATAGATCGCACTCTATGCGCAGACCAGTAATGATAAATGAAAGATAAGAGAGAGTGCACGGTGAGATGCTATAGGCACAACGAACAACATAAAGATGAGGTACAGGAGTAGAACGTGAAGCAATGGATGAAGATATGAAGGGATGTAGTTACTGTAAATAATGTGAGGTGGAGTCATTACATGATGTTAGGATGACAGACAGTATTGCAAGGGAGTTAAGAATAGTAATTCAGGGATAGTACTTTGTGAAGAGATGATGATGATGATGATGATGATGATGATGATGATGATGATGATGATGATGATGATGATGATGATGAACCTTCCTGACCTAATCTAGGGAAGAAATAAATAATAAATAAACCTACAAATTTTGTCTTTCTTAGCAATGCTAATGACAAATTATTTACACTGAAATGCATTTCCAAAAACTAAAGTGACTCTTCGAACAGACGAGAATACTTTTTTTTAAACTGTCGGCAAGACAGTCAAAGTCCTTTTCATTCCAGGCGTAAACAGCTTTATTATTCACAGAAGTGCTAATCTCACTCGGAGAAGACATTCATCTTCATCAGTCTTTTTAACGTTCTTTCAAGTTTGTGCCTTCTTTCTCTAGGATAAAAAGAATAATATGTTGACGAACCGAACATTAAGTCTCGCGAATCTGCAAATGGGAAAGTGACACTCAAAGGCCACTAAATCAATTTGGTCTTGTCAGATCCTTCAAGGCCATGTTGGCGAAATCTTGGCTAGAGAACACTTCATCACACGATTTTTTTCCCTCCATGCCACGCGGACGTATAATCTTTTTTCTTTCTTTCTTTCTTTCTTTCTTTAGCTCGTTATCTTTTCTTCTTTACCAACCGTATACTTCTCCAGTCACTATTGCCATGTAAAGTCATTAACAGCATCGAGCTGTGGGGCCAGTTGCACAACACATTGCTAATTTAAACACTTTTAGGCCTTAACTCTATTTAGATAATCAGTTTTAAGTGCACACCACAATTTTTGAAGTTTTAAAACTAAAGCTGGTGTAATTAAGATAAAGTTGTTTAAGTCTGACTTTCCGTCCTGTCTGTACAATTTTTTGTATGTTTTTCTGCAATGCATAAAAATGGCTAAGAAGAGATTTTGCTTCTTTAGAACAGTTTTAAGGTTTAGAAACGTGTTGTGCAACTGGCCCGTGGACTATAAACTGCTCAGTTTTAAGCAAAGAATTATGACGCTGATCGCCATCATTGGTTTTTCGAGGTTGTCACCTCTTCCTGGTGTTACTAAATTTGATGTCAGCTTCGGTCTCTCTTTCCCTATCTCTCTCTTCATTTATATGATAATCCATTCATATGCAGACATATATAGACTATATGCTATATAAATACTGTATGTGTGTATATGTCTGTATGTTTCTGTGTGTGTGTGTGTGCGTGGACGTGGCCGTGTGCGTCACGTGTTCTGATTTCACATGACTTCAAAGACAGCCATGTTGTCACACATCAATTGCAGTCATCAACTGTTTGCCACGTGTCGTCCAAGAAACAGATGACTGGGCAACACATTCAGGCGTTCGGTCACGAGAGATAAAAAGTCAACGTTCGCACTTTTTGCCGGCAACTAGAGGGCGCGCTGTTCACGTGACGCCTCCCCCCCCCCCCCTGTACAGAGACTGGGTCTCAAGCGAAAACTGTGTTACTGCCTGCAACCCTTCTGCTTACACAAAAGATAAAACACAATTATCCTACTTAACTTTTGCCAGTCCGTCACGCTAACGCGTGTCCAGTATCTAATCTGGTAATTACATGGCCTTGTTCATAAATATTTAGTGCGTTCTGATTGGCTATAAGAAAATATGCAACTCCCTATTTTACGATACAACACTTTTCTCCGAAATTTATGAACGAAATTTATTTCTGCTCTCTTCTGCCTCCTTCAAATGACATAGCGATGTGGGTTGGATAAGCCTACATTTTCAGAAAGTGGCATCTTTCGGGGAACCACCTCGTCCATACTTAAAAATAAATTTAGAAAAGATGATCGCAAAATTCTAGTCTAATTCGGAAATGGGACTGAGTCACTCCAGTCCTACTAGACTAAATTGTGACTCAGAAAAACCACATGCAGAGGCTGAGGTTTGCCTATCATGCGAGCTTTGAGCATGAGTAAATGAAATCGGTTTGGAAAAGTGTGCTAATCCTTCGTCTGTTGCCCTCATCTAGACGAGATTTCAAAAGCGACTATTGCCCAAAAGTTTTCAAGGCATTTTACAGCAGGTCATGATGAACAACATAACCTTCATAAAACAGATAAAGATGACGAATTTGAAGCCAAAAACATATACTTTAGACTTCCGCAACAGCTGGTTAAACCTCTTAAAATCTTTTTTCTTCTTCTTCGTCGTCGTCCACCACCGACACGACTAACCACCACGACCCCCACCGAATAATTTCACGTGTAAAAAGGCCACGACAAGCCAGCATATTTACACGTCCACTCACTCTGTGCTGCTGAAGAAAGATGCATAGGAGTTGTCACTTGTCCTTGAGAATATTGTCAATAGTTAAGAAACCAACGGTTACTAATGGTCACGGGACCTGATGTCAGCGCTGGGGAAGGCTGAACAAACCACTTAGTCATGACAGGAAATAAATTTACCTTTTCGAAGTTTCCTAATCGATGCTGCTGCATTTCACTCATTCTATTCACTCCGGTCCCTTTAAGGGTTTCTTTCTTTCATTCTTTCTTTCTTTTCTTTCTTTTTTGGTACGTTTGTTTGTTCGTTCGTTCGTTCGTCACTCTCTCTCTCTTTAATGTATGATATTTCCGGTTGCAAATGTCCTTCCTTTTTCCCTTGTTATTCATTTACGTCTGTCTTAGTGTCTGGTTAGTGTAACAGTTTCTCTAGATTTGTTTTCTCTCCTATGCACTCAACTAGTGAAGAGAACAAAAATATCGGCAAACAGACCTCAATGTCCAATCTTTGTTGATTGATTAATGCTATTTCTTTACTTATTACAATTTTGTTTGCTGGCATCTAACATTACAAATCTATTTTGGGATACATATTTCTTTACACTTTCGAGCAGACAAACACAGAGACACGTGCGGAGAAAGAGCTAAATGTGTATAGTGAGAATCGTAGCTGGTTTTACACAAAGAGACAACAACTCACGTACACCAGCACACATTTCGATTCACTGGCTACTCACATAATTATACTTGAGGTCCTCGTGAAGATAGTCGATGCCTGAGAAAGAAATAAAACATCTTCATTTGGAATCTATAACGATGAAGCGTCTCATACACCACGTGACCTACGAAGTCGCCTAGGCGGCTTGGTATCACAGGTAAATCGGTTTGTGATTTAAACATGAAGCTAGTATACATCAGCATCGACCAATTCCCTTGCGCGCGCGCGCGCGCGCGCACACACACACACACACACACACGAGTGAGCTTACATACATACATACATACATACATACATACATAGAGAGAGAAAAAAAAACTACAATGATTTTTGTATAGGTTTTTTAAGAAACATCGAGGAGACATGATGTTCTTCTAGCGGAGTAATTGTGTGATATGTTTGTGTCGTGTTTAGTGGCTGTTCGCTTGGTGGTTGTGGCGAAAATGACAACATTGAAGATGAGAAAGAGGAGAAAAAGGACGAAGAAGAGGTGGAGGAAGAAGGAAGGAAAAAGGAATGGGGACTAATAAGGAAGAAAAGAAACTACGACAGGAAAGATGGAAGAAAAAAGTGGAAAGAAAAAAACATCAAAAACAACGCTAACTAAAATACAAGAAAACAACAGAACAATACAAACAACAACTATAAACATCACAAACAACAAAAAACACAGACAACAAGAAGAAAACAACACAAACTGCAAAAGGAATAAGGACAATAACAACAAAAACAAGTTTTAAATGCATGCTATATCAGCGAATGCATTTAATGCTGTACTTGTCAGCCAATCTCTTGTGTCTGGCCAGAAGGGCATGAGCTGTACTCACCGTCATCCATGATGGCTGTGGTGATGCCTTTGCCAGTGTAGCCCATACTCCAGGCCGCCACGACGTTGAGGTCCAGCCCCGGCACACCCTTGGATTGTCCGGTGTTGCGCTGTTAAGCATAAAAACATACATATATACATGTAACCATAAATGTCGAAGGCCAGGTCACATCGAGGTTTTTTTGTCTTCTTCGCTGATTGAGTGATGATCACAGAGTGAGTAAGCGAACCCGACGGTTAAGAAGAGACGAAGCATGTGTGTCTGCCTGCGTGTACTATTTGTAGGGCCTGCCTGACTGTTGTTTTCGAGGGGATGTAAACAAGGGGTGATTCCTTCTGCACATTGCTGGGTCTCTGCTGAGCCTGATATCGCCGAACACAATACTTGATCGCTTCTGAGCCTTGTCCCCATACCTTTCTGCTGAGCTTTCAACCACCGGGCGTCTGATATTTTTTAGTCTGTATTGAGCCTGCTCCCGTACAGACATCTCAATCTCTATTGAGCCTGCTCCCGTACATACATCTCAATCTCTATTGAGCCTGCTCCCGTACAGACATCTCAATCTCTATTGAGCCTGCTCCCGTACAGACATCTCAATCTCTATTGAGCCTGCTCCCGTACATACATCTCAATCTCTATTGAGCCTGCTCCTGTACGTACATCTCAATCTCTATTAAGCCTTCTCCCGTACATGTATTTCAGTCTCCATTGAGCCTGCTCCCGTAAATGTTGGAGCTCTTTTGAGAGTGAAGCTTCTGTCCCCAACAGACATGATTCTGAGAAGAATAAACTTTTACCAGTTCGCCTGACAGATTTCGAAAAGAAGTTATCCCACCTCTCGCGTCGAATGGTGCGATAATTTGTTATTTACTATGTTTTAATTCTGTTGTAATATCTGAAGGTATATTGCTGTTTTGTTTGTTTCTACTTTTGTCTTTCGCTTATTTGCATTTACTTACGTTTGATGTGTCATCTGCGTGACTATTTCGAACGTTTACTGATTTTTGGAAGTGATAGCATTTTCTTCTTCAAGATCAGACCATGCTGCCTAGCATCTCCGATCATAATCTTTTAAAATAGTGTTTCATAAATGAATGATTTGTGCGTTCGGCACCCAAAAAGCACACGGATTTTTTCTTGACCCTCTTTTAATTGGCTGTTCACAGAAAAGATAGCAGATGAGACCCTTCTTGTGTAAAAGCTCAGCTGTCGACGACTTGCAAGAAAACTAACCAAAAAAAATGGAGGCAGCTCTTGCTTCAAATCTAGAAAAGGGGCACAACAGTCTAAGAACTGTTCGCTGTAGCCATCATAAAAAGAAGCATGCCAGTTATTACCATAAAACACGAGTTATATAAGCATGCAAATAAAAAAAACTCAAGGCATCATGTCCTTTGTACCATCATCTGCCTGTATTAAAAAAATTCGCACCTAAAATAATTGCTTTCACTTATGAAGCATGAAATAAAAATAGAAATCAGCGGTTGATCAGCAAAGCGCGGCTCCCACACACGCCTTGTGGTATTGACGAAGCTTCGTCATCCTGCAGCGCTTTTCCAGCAGCCGTAGGCGACTCCATGTTGTGTGTTTGCGGCACTTGTAATGGGCTTTTGATTTTGTACGGCATTGACAGCCCCGCCAATAACGGTGAGAAGCCTTTACAACCGATCAGCCTGGTTGTCTCCCCCCCCCAATGACGTCACAGTCCTTGACAACGCTGCTCCCTGATGACGTCTGTCGGCACCCCGGGGCAGAGGTGGGGGGGGGTCAGTATAACACCCTTTCCTCCCACAGATTACCACCATCACCACCAGCTACTATCCACGTCCGTCGCGAACAAAGTGAATTGATCTTGTCCGCGCTGTCAATGCGCTCGTCTTGCCAACAGCAAGACCACGACAAGCAGCTTGCTGTCTGCACCACGCACAATGCTTCTAAAATTATTTGCTTGGTGTGTGTGTGTGTGTGAAAGAGAGAGGGGGGACTAAAGATTATTATCATCTGACGTGCACGATCAACAATTTTTTTTAAATTTTAATTTCTCTTTTAAAACACCTATGTGTATAAATCACAGGGATCTCCAACTTTGCTGTCCGTCGAGATGTACAAGAAATAAATATTGAATTGTCCGCGGTGAGCAGAATAATTATACATTTCTTCAATAGTTATGCACAAACCAGCCACCCGCTTGCTGATGTAAGGTTATTTAAAAGAGGATGCACAGCGTCTCCCTGTGATGTCACCAGTAATGATCCTTGTTGTGTGGCCAACTCTCCGGCGCTTTGTCAGACGATTTAGCTGACTTCGGTCTGAAGGTTAGGACGATGGATGTAGAGAATGGCCGTTAATAATGCATGAATCTCGTCTAAAGAATGCTGAGTGGAAGTTTTGTAAAGGAGTGACGAAAAGAGGAGAATAAAATAATTTAAGAACCTGCAAATTAGATTCCTTTCTCGTAATTTACATACAAGGCGTAAGCAATGAAATAAACATGAGATAAACACTATTATTTTCTTTTTTGATCCAGTAATAATGATAGCCTGTGAAGACAAAGAGTGAGAGAGAGTGCGCCCGCGCACTGGAGAGATTGCAGTTACTCGCCTAATAAATGAAAAGCTTTAGCTAATGAGAAACAAATCTTTTTGTCTCTGTCGCCTGATCCTCAAATTGTTTTTCTTTTTGTCAAAATTTTGACAGATGATGCACAAAAATGGTATTAATTATGTAAAGGCTTTCACACTTTTCACCTTGACAAGTTGTGTAAACACTAAGTGGGTAGTTCGTGGTTTCGGAACTCAGTCACAATTTTGTGACAGCCTGCGGTGCAACATGGTGTGAGCGCGCGATGCATGTGGTGCACGAGCTTCAGAATAAGAAGCACAGCGTAAGATGCATCATCACTGTTCATGGCTTCGGATTTATGAAGTCATTAAGTTTGAAAATATTCAAGCCTTTGATTATTTCTAACTAATGCCGCAAGAACCTCTGCATTGGTGATTAAAAAAAACCCCTCTTGTTGGCTGATTAGATGTTTGGCGGGGACTTTCATCTTGGAAACCCAACGCTTTATGTTAGAAGCATCAGTTACTCGCCTTAAAAATCTTTTGGTTTTATTTGGCATAAAAAGTGGTTTCAAGCTATGCGTTTTCCTTTCGAATTTCTTTTCCCTTTAAACATTGCGCTTCGTGCAAGGTGCAGGCCGACCTCGTGTCTCTGGGTCCAATGCTTCTTCCGCTAATTATGGTGGTCGTGTTTCAAAAACTCAACACCCCAGCCTTAACCCTCCCATTACGAATCCATGGCTGCTTAAATGGTATTTTCCCAAACCTTCTGGCAAAACCTAGATGTTATAATTTTCTAACATTTTCGAAACTAAATTTTGTTTCACGATCCGCCTAGAGTTGAAAGAACACGACTTTATAGAAAAGTTTTGCGTTCACCCATCCTTTCCCGAATCTGGTCGGGTTTCCAATCCTTCACGTGCATTACGACGCTGAAAATGTTTCACTGCTGGTAGTCAGACCCTGGGTATCAGAGGCAGAAGCAAGGAGATCAATAGCTTTCATCAGCCGCCCGCTGAGGCTCTGTAAGGGTGAGTGGAGCTTTTATAACATAATGGGGCTCTGTTAAGGTTAGAGCAGGGTTTTGATGCGACTTTGCATGAGAGATGCGGGTCTCTATACCTGAAAGGCAATTTGTAAGAGTAACCATTGTCTTGCATTTTTCGATTCTTCAAGGAAGAAGGGTAAGTGGATCTTTTAATAATAATATGACGGGGCTCTGTTAAGGTTAGCGCAGAATTGTGTTGAGTATTTACAGGAAAGATGTTGGTTTCTATACCTACACGGCAGTTTGGAAGAGAGTTGGTTGTCTTGCATTTTGTTTAAGGAAGAAGACAGGGTTTAATCCCAATGGGAGTAAGGGAGTTTTTCAGTGATTTAGCACTGGCCAGATGGATTCTAATTTAAGATAAAGCCGTTTCGCATCTAATTACAACAGAATTTTTTTTGTCTGTGTCATACAGTCTGTCACTGGTTTTCTTTGCAGTGACGAGGGTTCTGTCAAACGAATATGAGGTATTATTCTAATTCTAGCTCTTATAGTAAACCCCTGTTTATGGCAAACCAAAGTCTATGCTGCACAGATTGCAATCTACTAAAAATGGTCATCTCAGCTCTTCGGAGGCCAAGTGTAAATGAAAATACAAAAATAACTACAAGTTCAGTTCGTGAGTGTTACTCACCAGGTACCATTCCTTGCCAAAGTCCGGATCCGTGGGGAGTTTGACTTCTGCTCTCTGCGTGGCTTGATCGTTGGCGGCGATGGAGGCAAGTTTCTGGTCTACTCCTTTACTTAGTGCATCTATTAGCGGCTTGTAGCCTCGTTTCTGTCGTATGAAACCTGTCTGCTGAACAGCACTCTTCACCTGCATTCATCAAGAAGTTACGTTTAGTCAAAAGCAGGAAAAATATTAATACACGGAACTTTCATAGCGCCACATCCAAGTCCTATGGGCAGGCTCAGAGCGCTTTACAGAAAACATACACTCTCTCTCTTTCCTTTACACACACACACACACACAGAGGGAGACATATATGAGCCCACAAAACAAACATAGAATGCAATATGAGATGAAAGACATAATAATAATAATAATGTAAAATTTGTACAGCGCATATTCACACTCCTAAGGAGCATGCTCTTAGCGCTTAAGAACAAAAACGAAACACGAGCAACATATGAGGAACAAAAAAACATATGAACGACTGGAGGAGGAACAAAAGTACTGATGATGAATAAAGACAAATATAAAAAAGATATGTAGCCAGAAGCTGTTCCCAGCTTGCACAGTTCATTTGATAAACTGTAATCTGGGGTGCAAATGCACCTTTCCATATAATAGGTTTCAGAATAACTCATGAATTATGATATCGAAATCGATTGTCAACAATCCTGTATGGTGCATGCACACATGCCAGTTAGCTAATGAGCATACTGCGCTTAAAAAATCAAATCCAACTTGAAAATGTGCCAAGGGGTTCCATTTACACCATTGATAGAGTTCTACCAAAGGCTATAGTAGAAGGAAGAGAAATTGGTATTTTATGCCAAGCCAGCAACGGGGCTATATCAAGGCAAAGCAGCCAGCCCTGTAATCAGACGCTACATGCAGAGAAAACGCAGCGTGCCTGAGACAAGAACTGAACCCAGGACAGCAAATCCTCGCGGTATTGGTGACAGGCGCTAACCGTTGCGTCACCGAACCGCCCGAAGGCTTTAGCAGAGAGTGAAATCTGCGAAAAATTCACGTGGAGTTGCGAAAGGGCAAAATTGAAGCAACATGAAACCGAAAGTTTTTCCAATCAGACAACACAACTAGGACATTGAAGTGACGCATATCGAAGACAAAGATTAAAAAGATGGTGAAGAAACAGAGAAGAGGGAGAAGACTCTCGACAGAGTAGCTTACTTTCAACAGTGTTTTTTCCTATAGTAATTTTGAGCACACATTGAAGAATATGAACACGACTGATAAGAACGAATGACAAAGAGCTATGATAAGCGCGATGAATCGATATTTTCTTTCCGTAGTCCTGTCAACATGAAGGCGAGCTGGCGAGACCCATCCACAGAGTAGGGATCACACAGCGAAAGGACTGCCGGCATTCAAGGCCGGCCGTGGGCAGGAAGTGTGTTGGCAGCAAGATGGATGAGGTTCGGGGGGAAATAATGGACTATTTGTGACAGCCCCCGACATCCGGCCACAAGCAGCGGCAAGTGAGAACACTCACGCCACTCACGCGAACACACGTGTGTGTGCACGGACACGGATGCACAGACACGCGCACGAATACACAGACACACAAACATAAATATAAACACACATGCGTGTGCATGGACGCAAATGCACAGATATGCACACACACACACACACACATATATATATATATATAATGCAATACACAAACACAAAGCACAGATAGACGTAAAAAAGTGCAAACATAGTTGCATTCATAAATATATAAATAAGTGCATGCATAAATACTTACATACGTTGTGCTCGGGGTCATAACGTGTCCGTTTAATCATTATAAGCATCCTAGAGATTATCAAGACTTATAAAAGACAGCAACCAACCAAACAGCAAAACAACAACCAGACAACCAAACAGCCAAAAGATAAAAAAAATCAAACAACCAATCAACCAAATAACCAAACAGTCAAACAAATAAAAAGCCAAACAGCAAAATAAAAAAATAAAAAACAAATTAAAAAACAAAAAGCCTACAAACAAACAAATTTGAAAAAAAAGCAAAATACAAACAAGTACACAAAAAGAAACAACTCAAGAAACAGGCCAGCAAGGAAACAAACAAACAGAACATAAAGAAAAAAGACAAAGAGACAAAAAGGGAGGATGGCGCGTACTTACGTGAGGGTGTGACCTAAGGACACGTGTATGTGAGATGCTTCGCCGCACTCGGGCATGCGGGACGCCATAGTGCTGGAAATGGAAGTGCGAGTCTGAGCCCAGGATCTGCAACAACAACAACATCATCATGATTTAGCGATTACGAGACAACTCCAGCCTCCAGAATACCAGTTACATGATTGCTGGCTTATTTATTTATGTTTGCGTCAAGGTTTATCGGACTGGTCAAAGCAGAGGTTAGAGGTTGTTGTCGTGTCCCATATGATCTGTTCCCGCAGGTGAGAAACTTTGAGAAGACAGTGACGATGTAAAGGCGACTTGACACTGAATTGATGTTTTGCAAGGAATTGTAATTTAGAAACGAGATCTACTTGGGCATCGTTTATAAGCTTTTCGTTTGTTCGTTTTTCCAATCTATCTTCCTACCCCCATGCTCTCAAACATCTTTTCTCGCACTGAAGGAAAAGGGATAGACAGTTTAACAGAATGGAGAAGTAAACAAGCCGCCAGATAGACAGATAAGACACGGATAGGCACACACCACAGGAAAAAAAAGAATAAAGATTGTAGACGAAAAAGTGGTTGGCAAAGCTTGCACGACAATATTAAAAGACTAGTGGGGTGCAAAATAGTTTTCCAACAACTCGGGGAACTCAAGAAAACTCAAAATCGTGACGTGACACTATGACTAATTAGCATGTTTCTAGCTTTGCCATTGGCTGATTCCTTGACAAAATAAAAATATTCATGTACAATCCTGACGTCTGTGTTGTTGACCTACTTATGTCCATGGGGATGTTTGGATGCGTGTAACTCGGAAGTAAGTATGCACCCGCATTTGGAGAAATAGTATCTAGCATTGCTTTTTAACCAGTCAGTAGAAAAATGTCCTGTCGTCTCTCCCAGCATTAAAACATTTTTTTTAAAGTCGATGCTCGCTGTTACGCTAAAGGAAACTTTCTAAATGTGAAATGATAGTTTGCCCCGTCACGTGACCGACAGCGAACTTAAACCACAAGGTGCCCATCATATGTTGCATGCTCGTCGGAAAATGCAATTTACTCAGAAAATTTTAATCTATTTTTGTGTGTTATTAGTATTTTCGGCTGGTAATTCTGACTTTTGGTGGTCTTTAAGGCTCTTTTACAATGACCTTCACCTACTGCTAATACAACAGAAACACTTCGAAAGTTGACCTCACCACCTGGAACACAAGGGTAAAAACAGAATGTGAATCCTCCCTCTTTTGCCACTCGTTCGCTGTGGATCTCTTACACTTAATTTTCTTTGAGCTTGGAATTATCGTCCAGACAGATTAAAATCCATTTACAGCAACACTGTTTCTGTCTGCCCCTTCATTTGTTTTTGCCGAGATTTTACAAGAACCGACTCGACTGTTGCGTGCAGAAGGCCTATGTCTCCAGTTCCTCGCACAAAAGACCGATCCTTCACTGGCAACTTTCTTCTGCGAGTCAAAAAAGAAAGTTGTTTATTAGCTTGTTTCGCAGGTTCCGTTACTGCATTTCTTCTGTT
Organism: Marisa cornuarietis; assembly: GCA_004794655.1. Lineage (NCBI taxonomy): Eukaryota > Metazoa > Mollusca > Gastropoda > Architaenioglossa > Ampullariidae > Marisa > Marisa cornuarietis. Next base: position 9,393,871 of record SMMW01000046.1, on the reverse strand, counting down.
GTATATTTTGTTGTTTTTGATAGTAATAGCTACTTCATCCTTCTTTTGTCAGTATTTTTTAAGTTTTGCTTCGTTGTTAGTTATTATTTCAGAACATGAGTCCTAACGAGCTTTAAGTACGATGACTGCTAAGCCAGTAAATAAATTATTCTATTGGCACTCATTGAAAACACTTGACTTGGTAAATTTCTTTTCGTCGACCTGTGTTACATTATCGTTTCTTTAGCTAACTTCTTTCCTAATCAACGCTTAAAAAGTCTTTCAACAATCACATTTCATCTGTTTTTATTTCATTCCCAAAGCCTGTCGACATCTTGGCTCAATCAAGGCTTCATCAAGAGGTTCCGCGGTGTCCATAACAGGCAGCAAAACCTAAAATAGATGCTGCAGTCAAAAGAAGACGTGATTTCTACGTCGCCGGCACGTAAACCTCTCCTCAGAGTTAGCTACACATTCAGTGAGATTAAATGAAATTTCGTGAGATTTATTGAGATTGCATGAGATTTATTGAGATTACGTGAGTACACCCCACAGTTCACGCTTGTTTTTCTCCCCTGATCGAGTCATGGCGCATATTGACATTGAGTCAAATCCTTCTTCTGCACCTTTTTTTAGTCAATAACTTCAGCGAAAATAATCGCCAGAGGCAACATTTCCTAATAATATTTTATCTACAGCCGAACGTTTTGATCCTGTAAGGATCACAGTTGCTGCTTGTCTGGGGGCTGTGCACTTTCATTTACGGGGACCAGTAGCTGTCTGGGTGCACAATCAATACGCCATTGCAGGAGATGTGGGAAGGCAGAAAACTTCCTGCATGGACATTAAGTCTGCCTAGTAATCCATATTTAAGGATAAGCTAAAGTATGAGCAGTGAAAGGAGTAAAGGATGCATAATGTTTGTACTCCTCGCGATCAAATGATTTATAAGCTACTGGATTAATATTGGGTAACAGAGTCAAAACCTCACGCTGTATTAATTTATTTTAGGGAGACAAAAAAGTTTTTCGAGGAGTGTTGGAGGATGGACAGAATTTGTGTTGTGGACATAAAAAATAAATAGTTTTTGAGGAGTCTGTAGTCATGGGTACACAAATATCTGTAAATAGGAGAGACATGTACATGTCGGCTAAGCAGGGAACTAGAATAAAAATAACAATGAAGATCTATGTTATTGCAGCTACATGATTTGAAAATGTGTCAGGAAAGCTGCTACTGTGTAAAGTTTTTGTTCGGCTTATTATAATCTTCTGTTCTTTCGTGTTACACTCTCTTGTTTGATACGATTCAATAGCTTATACAAGATACACACTTTCCAGATGTAAAGTTAATGGTTCTGCCTATTCATCTGCCAACAGCCCTGGTAAGAGAATGGGCGTAGAGAGGAAATAGAAATGGAATTTTACAAATGGTTTCGGGACGCCTGCCAAAGGAAGCAAAGGTCCAGTCAATCTCCTCTCAGATCACAACAAAGATGTGCAGCACAGAAGAAACGTTACAAACAGTAATCATCAGATCACAAATATCTAGGGTGGTCAGAATGTCACCTTGTCACGTCTGCAGATACGGGTATAACGAGATCGTTTCTCTTTAAGCAAACCCGGTACTGCATCACCCAAGTCCCTTTGTAACCGCAGAAACTTGGAGTGTTTGACTATGTTTGGTAAAACTGAAAAGATCACACGAAACTAACGGTTTTGTTGGCACTGAAACTTTGGTCAACTTGCTCATTTTAAACTTGTTTTCTAATACATTCTATCGGTGTAATGAGAATTCAGAGGCTTCACGCTTCGACACGTGCCAAATACTCATAATACAATAAAGTAATATGACAAAGATAATAATGAGGATGACGCTGGCGACGATGGTAACGTTTTTTCGTTTGCTAAAATGTGTGACAATGCTTTCTGTCTGTCGTGGAAGTCACATTTTTATTATTAAATTAAATTAAAGGCATTGTTAAATGAACGCACAATGGTGTTTGTGTGGCTATATTTAGTATTTGTATGACGATCATATTAAACTTGCCAGATATAATCTTAATATGGTCAAAACGTATCCAGCTGTGGCCTTGGTCTTAAAACTCTCTCTCTCTCTGTCCCTTCTCAGTCTCTTCCCTCTCAGTCTCTTTCTGTCCCTCTCCCTCTGTCTCTCCTTTCTGTCTCCCCCTCTCTGTCTCTTCCCTCTCTGTGACTCTCTCTTTTTCTGTCTCTCCAGTCTCTGTTTCTACCCGTCTCTGCTTCTCCCTCTCTCTACTTCTCCCTCTCTCTTTGTCTTTCTCCCTCTGTGTCTCTAGTCACTCGTAAATGAGCCTCTCATTCCGAGCTGACAGGCACATTTCTTATCCTGTTTTTTTTACCCTCACATACTTTTATAGATGGATGATCTTTGCATCACAGCTAGCTACAATTCTCAACTGGTGATGCTTTAATGTATAGTGATAATGCTGTGGTATATTTTACATTACATTAACTTAACATTTTAATTTATAATCAGGATGTTTGCTGTTGTTGTCGCTCACCTCACCCCTTGAAAGGGTCTAGACCTAATCAATAAACGTTTGACCATTAACTTGTAGTCAAATGTGTGGCTATGTTTGACAAAGTATTCATATAGCATATACTTTGCCAAACATAACCATATATTCGACATGTGTCCTGTTAAGAAGGAAAAGGGGTTTTTAGCTTCTTGATCAAAGTATCCATGTATCTGGTCACTTTTAGAGCAAGTGGGCTAAGTACAAGGGGGAGGGGAGTATAGGGGCGATATACTAGACTGATTCCCGCGGAAATGCAGGCTGATCGAGAGATCTGCGAGAAGCGGACTGGTCTGGAACCAGGGTTATCACTGCCACTCCGTCTGGCTCTCCGCGAAGCGTGAAGAGAATCTGCTGGGGCGGCGCGCGCACGTGGCGGGTGGACTAAGTGAATTTCACCCAGGAGCTCTCCCCAGGGCACTCCGCTTTCGTGGCCTTGCATTAACCCCGCATTCAGGCTAAAGCACTTGCGAGAGATGGAATTATGCTGACGGCACGTCTGTGACGGGCGGGCGCTGATCTGCGACTGTACTTCCCAGCAATGGAGCCCCAGTGGCCAGTTCCTTGGCTTTCGTTGATGGCAACCATCGTTCCATTCACTTCCGGCCGTTTCAATAAGAGAGGGCAGCCAAGAGGATACCCTGGTGTCCAGACTGGATGAGGGCATAATACGCATGGATGTTAAACTGGTGTTAGTTTCGCATGCACACCAAGTCCCTCGTATTCATTGTGCCCAAGGTCTTTTAACATCCGGGTTACTTGTAAATAAAGTGAGTACCTTGCCAATCGAAATTTTCCGTGCTCGAACTTTCCGGTCTTTGACAAATATTTTTGAAAGAATTCCGTTTCGGCATTTGACCATCGTGCTAAAACTTCCATGAGATGACGCTTTGGGATGAAACAAAGAATAAAGAAATAAACATACATAAACAACGAGGAAAACTTCACCTTGTATGTGCGTCTATCTCAAGCAAATAAGTCCTGTGCTGATGTTGATTGCACGGTCTCGTGTTTTGTACGTACGAGCGCGCGCGCGCGCACACACACACACACAGAGTCATCCTGGCACTTTCTAGTGCTAAAAGTGAACGAAAGAGGAAAATACTAAGAGCAATAGTTAAAACAAGAGCACAAAGTCGTGTATGAGAGTGGCATAAGTGAGTCGGAATTAACCGCTCAAAATTGCAAGATTAAGTCAACAATATCGACAGGACTGAAACATCAAAGAGACCATGAAAACAGCTGATGTAGCGAAAAAAGTTATAGCGGAAACAAGGCCCAGGTAACGAATAATGAAAGAGATGGTGAAGTTATTAATGGTGTGTATTGGTTATTATTGGTGTATAAATGAAAACTACTATACTATAAAATACTATAAATAATACAAGGTGTATGAATGAAGCATGTAATACTATAAAATACCATAAACAATACAAGGCAGATAGCTATTGGTGTGTGCCGGAACAGAGTTAAGACCTATACAACATTTCTTATGGGGAAGAAATGATCGGCACTCGGCCAACTTTCCAGTGATTGTGGTGGAGTGCCGAGGTACCACTCACTGTACGAGTAAAAATCAAGGTTAAAGACCAACCGAAAAGATTTGCGCTTTTGGGTGATATCGATAGATACAGGCGATAAAAAACTAACCTGTAAGTTTCAGCCTCCAAAACCCATCCGTTAATTAATTATCCGGTAACAAAGTGCGCGATTTGCACCTGCGATCCACGAACACCGCGAGCAATGTACTACGTCATACTAGTACACCACTCACGTTTCCAGCAATCAACACCAGAGAGAGAGAGAGAGACACACACACACACAGAGACAGAATGAGCGACATTTCGGATTATTCGGATGCTGAAAGTCTGTATTTATCATGCTATAGTAGAAGTTTTTCAGAACGTAAACCATTTGGGTAGGTCTTTAAGGAAAATGACTCCGATTCGCAAACTCCTTTTACTTGTCTTGCGTTGATAATCGCCACCACAGCAACGATCTGTGCAAGGAAGCGTAAACATAAGACAATGACTATGTAAGAAATCAAAGCGGTAAGAAAATGTTGAGGATAGGCAACGAATAATGAATAGGTATCGGTAAAGGGAGAAGCTAGATCAAGGTGTCCAACTGGACTATGTTTTCGTCATTTCAGTATGTGAGCGATGTTTGCAAAGGCAGAAAGACATGATTTTGTGTCAAGTGCTTTTCGTCGAGGGCAGCAGAGGGATTGCATGCGTTCAGAGAAAGTGACGTCACAGTTGTACTAGTTGCTTTCTGATAAAGTTACGGAAAATGTTTGATTGGTTGTTGGTATTTGACGCCAAATCAGCAAAAATAGGGAGCTAGTCCAGCTGAATGAACCGGTGCCAGATCCAAAAAAATGGTGTTTGTGCCGAAACGCGCCACTCTCCTGGTTTACCGTTGCGCCATCGGGTCGCCAATGAAGCCGATGCATGCGACATCTTACTCTGCTTGGTTTCTGTTTGCACGTGTGTCGTATGCGCACAAACAGGTTATAATGCAGTTAAAGTGAGGGTAATTCACAGTGATCTGCAGTCAAGTCTCATGCACCCCCGAGATTTTTCGATTCGGAGGCATGTTTTTTTCCATCTTGCCTGCCTTTCTCACGAACGTAAGCAAGGCCGTTGTTTAAGTACTCCCTTCTCTTAAGTTTCGAACGTGCAAAGAGTCCCATAACGAAATCAGTCGTCACCACATTTTAAAAAGAGAATAAGAAAAAGAGTTGGTAAATGTGTGTGTGTGTGTGTGTGTGTGTGTGTGTGTGTGTGTGTGTGTGTGTGTGTGTGTGTGTGACAGAGAGAGTAAGAGAGAAAGAGAGATGTTGTGAGAATCATTCCATATGTTCTGAAGGCTTCAGTGAAACTATAAGCTTACGTGTTAGCAGGACGTGGCGATTTGTGGGAGGGAAACGACTGTTTGAGTTGATTAATCCGCAGAGCGCTAAAAGAAATCCCAGCAATAGTTCCCGGCGTTTCATGAGGTCATTGGCAGAGTATCGATAGTGGGTGGGGGGTGGAGTGATGAAAATGCACTCCTCTCGATTTCACAGCTCATCGACCCGCTCCTTCTCACCACGTGACGTCACGTGTCACGTGATTGCTTCCATCCCGCGGAGCGAACTCAAGGGCTTGCCACTGTTTGTTGTTCTTTAGTTATCAACGCTTTGCTGTCGATGCCTATCCGCGCCATCTGAAGTGCTGGTGATCCCGCGCGTGCGTGTTTAACCACGAGATTGCGCGCGCGGCCACACGCATGCACGGACACATCCCACCACACATCGATGCAATTAGCTCACTGCAGCCATTCAATCTTTTTATATGGATTTCCTTCTTGAACTTGGTCAATAGCAAATAAATAAACTTTCAAAATAAATAAATAATAAATAATAAAAGAAACAGAAGCAAAATAAAGTCCTAAACGCCTTCCCACTGTTATTTCTAGTCTTTTTTTTCAATTTCCATTCCTTGGCAACGAAGGCCAGGATGTAACAAGAACTGTCAAGCAAATCCAACCTTTTCGTTCCTTCGGGTTTTTTTTCATTAATTTTGTTGGAAGTAATGTCCTAACAGCTCTGCCACTTAGTGGAAGCTTTGGTGAATGGATGTCGTTAGTGATATTTTGAGCTCAGTGTAAGCGCTGAGACGCAGTAAAAAACGTACCACCAATTGAGCTTTATCTTCAGACATCTTCAAAGCCATCTCTAGAAGAACTATTGGTAACAAACGCAGCCTTGAAACAAAACAAACATTTTGCTTGACAACGTTCTTTGTCTTGAAAGATACTGCTAGCATCTTGAAGATCTTTAACGAACGCAAGAACTTTCTTTTAAAAACTGAGTTGTCCTGACTGATGGACGTGAAGCTGATTGATCAGCGTCTTCTAAAGAATGGGACATGAAAGAGACATGGGCAAGAGAACGAAATAAAAAATAATGTGAAGGAAAAAGGAGAAAAATGAGGAAACAAACCGTTTGCAAATTATGAAGGACAGAAGGGTTATTTTTCTTTATGACAAAAGCGTTCGATCTGTTGTCGCTGCTTCTTTCACTCTGCACTCGTAATCCACAGAAAAACTCCGCCGTGACACTACCATCCTTCACATTCTCTCTCACCTCCACCATCCCTTGCACACCCATTCTTCACAGTCCTTGCAAACATTCAGAAATTTTGCGACCTTAGGACCCTGACAAACGCAAAGGTTGTTTTGTTCTGTAGCTTTAAGATCCATACAGGCCACCAGCAGACATTTTCTGAAATCTTTAGAAGCGTACTCTCCTCAAAATGATTTCTCCACCATCTGTACTTACTTTGTCGGAACTCAATGCTTTGTGTCTCCGCACTAATTACATACGTGACAGATACCCAGAACTTCCCATCAGAATACACACATCCTACATTGCGATGAAAACAAGGGACTAATACTGGCTAATCGAAATACCAAGGAAATGCCATGTGTGACACTTTCTTGATATTTCAGTGTGTGTGTGTGTGTGTGTGTGTGTGTGTGTGTGTGTGTGTGTGTGTGTGTGTGTGCACACGTGTCTTGTCTGAAAACGCATGCAGCTAGAAATATTTACGCAAATGCCAGACGTGTTTGTTTTACCTGCACATGAGTGTGATGACAAAGATAAAGTTGTTGACGGTTGCTTGGCAGCTCGTTAGCTATTAATCGAACTGCCTCACTGTCCCTGTTGAACCTGAGTTCACACTCAGGTGCTTGCACATAAAAAAAATTAAGGAAATTCCCGCGAAGTACGCCGACAGAGTGCTTTACTGTGCTGATGCACGTGAAAAAAAAAGGATCGTGCTGGGGACAGAGCCAGACAGAATGAGGGAATAGATAATGGTACTGAATTGGTTCTTTGCATTATCACATGCTCATGATACGCTAAAAACTAACATGCATTTCTATGACTCTAAAGCATGAACATGGCATGCTAACAGCAGCTCGATTGATGGAGTCCTTCGGGTATTTTCGTGCTTACCCAGAAGCGTTCGTTGCTGTGAATCGGTTTTAACGGGACGTGGAGCCTCCATGGATCCGCATGGACAGAGAATGGGGCTCGACATATCGATTGCCATTCAGCATCTCCGTTCCCTACAGCGCCAGTTTCAATAATACTTACATAACGACACTAGAGACAGAGATATTACATCTGCCTCAGTCTGGGAGTGGAACAGTAACAAACGGCACAACTTTGGTAAAGATGATTTCTTTTTAAAGCGGATGTTTGTTCCCTTATTTGTCACCTTGAATACCACTCATGCACTCTTCTTTAGTGCTGTTTAGTAGCCTGTGTTGTTAGTAGAGAATTGGCTTGTCTCTCTTTGTTTGTCCGTCTGCTGCTCCATCCAACGGTCCATCTTCTGTATCTTTTACTCCATCGTTGACCTTATTCTAATTTCGCTCTTTTTCCTTTATATCTGTCTTCTTCTCTCCTTCCAATCCCCTCTTGTCACTCCCCCTTTTTCACAGCTTTATATCTTTTTTTTCACCTCCTTATCCATTCTTCAGTCTCCAGCAAGCACGCAAAGTTATCGCCTTTGCTGTGGAGACCAAGACTAATAACCCCACACTCGGTGCTAGGGGCCCGCGATATTGTTGTCATCAATAATGCCGACAGGGCAGGCTGAGCTCAAGACAACTGCTTCGTGCACGGTGACAGCGCTATGTTTTTTTTTAAATATAATATTTATGGTCAGAGTCGATAACATATTCCTCATGGAACCGCAATTGACGTTTAAGGACAGTTTCTGTTTTATGACAGTTATGACGCAATGCTTTAAAGCAGGAGTGGGAAACGTATGGACCGCGGGCCGAATGAGGTCCACGAAGTCATTTGGTCTGGCCCGGCCAAAGCAACCGCAGGCGGGATTCGAAATTTGGTAAATCTAGAAGCTTTTTCATTGCAAAATAAATTTATATTAAGTGAATCATAATAATAATAATAACGTAAAATTTGAGGGACAAGCACGGCACGTTCATTACGGGGATAGAGGGGACTCAAAGGACAGCCAGCGCCAGGCAGGCTGGGAGTGTACACGCTTCTACAGTGTTCACACACTGCGATGAAACTACGGCTTGACCAAATATAGCAGACTAATTTTGAAGTCGATTTTGTTTGGCCCTCGAATGATATTATAAATACCAAAATGGCCGTTTAAAGAAAAAAAAAACGGGTCCCCACATCTCCTTTTGAGGAAAGGCAACGGCCATTTTCTGCTATATGACGTCACACCTAAAATGTCTGACATTAACGGAAATGAGAGACAGGCTCATAGAGCTAACAGCATTCTCGCTCGTTGTCAAAGATCGTTATTTTTTCTAGTTATCTGTCCCTGAGAAAATTCCCATGGTGATACGGGGGTAAGCGCCCGGAAACTAGCAACGTGTTGTCCGCTCTTGCCTAGAAACAGCAGCTCCCCACGACATGCTATGGTCTGGATGTCAACTCTCAGACAAGTGTTATTCGTCTGTCATCAAAGAACTCGGTGTTATTAAAACAGTCTCAGACTAAGTCACATGTAAGCTTGCATCAGATGTTACTGATATAAGGTTTCCATCTCTAATAGAGATTTTAAACATAAGGCCATAACTAGGGACCTGAGATATCTTCTTCAATCAAGAATGGTTCACCAGTGTTCTCTTCTTATTTATCCTTTAGTCCCAGAGGTTTGACTACAGAAAACAAGGGTGCGGCGCGCGTTCCTTCAGACGCAAGCTTTCTCGTGATTGCACGTGACAGTCCGAGGGCGCTCGCCAGTCCTGTGATGGCGGCTGGGTCGTCTTTGCCGATCTGTGTCTAGGATGAGACCGCCAGTCACGTGCCATTGTTTCGGGTCTGCAATTACAGTCCCTCCCGTCGTTAGTGGATCGTGGAGGCTTGGCTACGGTTTTCTGCCTCTTGTGCTGCATAGACGATGAGACTGGCAATGACGATGAGAGTGACGATCATAATGATGACTTCATGAAGATGAAAAAAATGATATTCTGCATTTGGAACTGGAAAATATTTGGAGAGAATATCGGAAAGTGTTTTCTCCAGCCTACACTTGTAAAAGTGCTTCACTCATACATAACGGCACGGGGGAGAAAACGTAGATGCATAATGTTCTTTTACTTGAAACTAAACGCAGTACACTCTAACATTCGTGACACTTAAGATACGCTCTACGTTGCTGCCAGACGTCTATAAACAGTATCTCCATCTTAGACAAGTCCGCGAATTACGATACCTCGCAGCTTACATTTTTCCGAGCAGCATAAGCGACAACTTTGAAGATGCATTCGTTTTCTTTTCTCCATTGCATGTGACGTCAGCAACAAAAGACCTGCTAAGACTCTGCTGTGGATGCTTCTTCTTCCCTTTGACCTGACCGAGCTTCCCTCCCTCATTCGCAAATAAAATAAGTCAGCCACAGATCATTGTCTCTTTTGGCATCTCGCATCCGAAGCCTCTTAAGAGCCCCGAAGGACGTGGCAGCAATAATTGGATTTCTGGCCTGATGGTGAGTAGAAGTCAAGCGGTAGCGAGGCCATGTCCTCCTCCGGGCTGTCTCAAATAGCAGGCCGTCTCCAGCCTGGAACCTTTTGCCGGAATGTTACAACGAGCACAACTGTCTGGCTCTGACGTCATAGCGCTAAAAGGAGTCATTCACGTCTTCTGTCACGTGGACAAACCACGACCGATAATTCAAAGCTGGACTCCCAAGCGGAGAATCTGAGCAATGTGAATGTTAAACGGTTGCACCAAACTGACAGACAGACGTTGATAAAGATAGACATACAGACAAACGGATGGGCAGACTAAAACACAGAAGAACTGACAATCAGACGAAGGAAAAGGATAAAAAAATCTAGTTTTATAAAATAATTTTACATAGAGTCTGGCTGTAACTAAATAGTTTACAGAGACTGATAGTTTCACTATAATAAAAAAATTCACAGTGACAGCCTGGCTATAATGAAATAGTTCACAGAGAATAATAGTTTGACTATAATGAAATAATCTCACAGACAATAGTCTGACTATAATTAACTTATTCACAGAGATTGAGAAAAACTCCTGCTATAATGGAATTTGTCCACAGAGAAAACGAGTCACAGACGAGTACGGTGACATTTAGTTTAATTACCCCAGTTGGCGCACACTTTACCCCGGGGATTACGCTGAACATATTTCTCTAGGGACCACAGAAGACCTTGTGTTAGAACCCTCCGGCCTCTGCGTGTCTCGCGACACCCGCCGAGAGCTGCGCTTCACGCGTCATGCACGCGACTCGATACATTCTTGAGACTCCCAACCCTTGGAACACTCATGGCATTCATCACACGACCTTGTCCCTCACGTGCAAAGTGAAACCAAACGCTTGACACACTGCCATCTACGTTGTTACATAGGAACCAATAGAAGGAAAGAATTCAAATCAAGATGCTAGACCGCACCATCAGTGAGATGAGCGAGACAAGTCTTCTCTATGACGTATCGCTGTAGTTCTTCACATGCGTGTTGACTGTTGCATGTTCTGTCCAGTCATGGAGAGATGACTCCAATTTGTCTTTAACTTTCAAGCAAACGGAAATGAAGGTGAAGAAAACTTCCCGATAAAGTTCAAGCTGTAAGTTCAGGCTTAGCAAGATTTGGTCGTTTTCCCAGGGACTCGCAATAACACCCAGTTACCCATGATCGATCTGAAGCAGCAATGGCCAACGCAAATGCTCTGAGCCCCAGGAGCTTAAATGGGGTAGCGGGGTAGGGACGAGAACACCAAGGTTCTCCAAAGAAGTCGGGGAGAGGGGGAAGTCTGGCAATGTTCTAGTGTAAAGTAGAGGAAAATTGTCTCCCCTTCCTTCATCATGGGTTAGCCTTTCTCGTCAGATGCTGTCTCGTCTTCCGGTATCGCAGCCGTCTTCTCGCGAGACACACCGAACACCACCCAGACACCATTTGCCAACGATCGCGTGTGGAGGCCGACTGAGCCCACAGTTCACCCGTGACCCGGGCTAGGACTCCCCTAACCCTTCCATCAAAAGACTTTTCTCGCACTCCGTCTCTTTACAAGGCGTCTCATTAGCCGGTTGTCGGTTTACAGGGGCGCCACACTGCATGGCGCCTCATTGCAAGATGTCTCGCAGCATAGCATTGCAAGGTGTTTTGCCAAATTTCCATACAGAAATCCTTCACACGAGGTAGTAGTTCGCAAAGAACATAAAGACATAGAAATCCAAACTTAGTTTACACCGATTTGGATAATTTGACCGCATCGTGGAACACTGAGCGAACACAGAAGATGAACACCTCATGACCGAATATATTGTTCTACTCTACAATTTTGCGAACTCTACAATTTGTGTTGAACACATTTTTATTCAATTTTGACGAATATGTTCTCACCTTGAATTGAGACCATAACATCAGTGGAGCTAGCGCCACCACACAATCACGTATTGTTAGAATCTTGAAAACCTGTAGACTCTATATACTTATTTTCAACAACAGTAAATTTCAGAGGCAAGTGTAAAAGAGTAAATGTTACAAATATATATTTACAAAATTACTTTTTTTTTGTCGCCTCGCGACAGTGGGACGACGCGTGGACGATAGACGCGAAGTTTTGATTGGTTGGTAGAAGAAGACGAAAAAATAACTAGGGCATCGGGTCAGTCTCCTGGCGATGCGATCGAAGAGGAGGCCTTGTGACGACAGCCATCCCTCCCGTCCTGCACGGCTCGCAATCAGTTAGGTAATCGTCAGGAAACCGCGGGGCTACTGCTGGGGTTACAGACAGAACAAAACCGCCAAATGTCAAAGGGGACGTTCGGCGATTACGTTTTGCATCAGAGGACTCTGCCGAGAAGAGATTCGGTCTCTGGCCCCCCTCTGTAGAAAGCAGACGACGCAAGGGCTCTCCTTGCGTAGCTAAGTGAGCTCGGCACAGCCTCAACTCTTAAGACGTTTAATTAGTGCGGTTGTCAGGGAAGCTTGAGGGGCTGGATAGAGGAATTGTCTGGATGTCTGCTGCATCCGTGTATCCCCCCTTCCTTTCTCAAAGTTGCTCACGATTTCTCTCTCTCTCTCTCTCTATCACACACACACACACACACACACACACATCTCACACAAATAACTTTCAAATAGCTCATTCCCCTGTACACGAATTCAGAGCAAGAGAAAGGGAATTTTATGAGAAGTCTGTGAAATCGTTTGAGGCATGCATGCATGTGTATGCGTGCATGAGTAAGAGAGAAAGAGAGAAAGGAAAAGACTCTGGTTCCTTTGGCAACAGGGCGGGCAGCTCCTGCTAATGACCTGCATCTAGCGCTTTCTTCAGCATCCGCTTGTAAACCACACCCATCAGAGAAATATCGTTTACTGCAGTTTTCGAATATTTTTTACAGAAAATCATCAAGCCATGTTAGCTGTTTTTTTTTTTTTTTTTTTTGCTCTCTCCTTCTGTGCTTTCAGGCTGTAGTCCTTGTCTCTGCAAAAGTGTAAGCATCACGATCGTTTCTTTGTAAATGTCAATACCCTGTTGGCTTTCAGTTATTTCTCTCTCGTGGTCATCAGGGAGATTTGGAGGAGAATCTGTCAGGCACACAGCAAGTGCTCAAATACTTGAGCTCTAACTTTGGACGTATTGTGAAACTGCGCAAACATGGCTGCGAAACAGAATCGATCATGTTGACAATGTTTGTGTGATCAAGTCTCCAGGCCAATCGTTTCGGTTTAAGCTCCTTCCACGAAGCACATTAAAACAGTGGAAGCCGATCCTGAGATGTTAAAAAAATGACTTGCTTTGACGGCTAGCGAGAACCACTTGAGCGTTCTCTCTCTCTCTCACACACACGTGCACACACACACACACACATATATATATATACACACACGCGCGCGCGCGCAGAGAGAAATCACATCTGCTTATCTTTTCCTGTCATTCATTAACCCCTTCCTATGCTGATATGAAGGTATTCGTCATCAGGAGGAACAACCGGATAGACGCAGCGGTCAACAAAACTCACCAATGTAGAAAGATCTTTGGCGGTAGAAATCAGGTCATGCATGGACTGACCAGTCCAGTCCCTTATGTATGCAAGTCCACCGGCGTGGACCCGACTTCAAGGTGCTCTGAAGAACGGATTTCGACAGAGTGTCGTGCCAAGTCACGTGGCCAAACCGAACCTGATTGCGCCGCATACCTGTTTCGAGAAGGAGTTCTTGATGTTATACGAGTGTGACAACCATGTTTTGTACGAAGTCATTAGTGTTATGTTCCCTGTACAATATCCGGATCAGCCTTTTCAGACACATAATGGAATGACTGGATTCGGCAAGCAGGGCTCGCGTTTCACATGTGTACAGCAGAGTTCGATTACGAAGGACTTGTACAGTCTGTACTCGGTAAATGGGTGGATGTCTAGATGTCATTCCTGGGTACATTGTGAGGCCTGGCAGAGATGCAAATGGCGACTAGCCTGCCGGAAATGAGTGTACAGCTGATGACTACTCCGACCACTTCCCTGTGTATGAGGAAGCCCGCTTCATGCTCGTGTCTGGCTTCCTCCCATCTCTACCAGACCCTGTGGAACTCGTCAGTTGCTGTCTCCCCAAACCCTATATAGCCATGTGACCTATGCCGAGATGTCACATACCCACAAGGTTCCACTGGCACCGTTCTCCCTCACGGACGAGTCCTGTCATCTTGCAACATTGTTGTAATACGAGGACATTGCACGTATCGAATGATTGACTTTATAGTTGGTTTGGCTCTACTAGCACTTTTTGCTTCCCCTTCCTGGAACTTGGAGGCTAGCGATCGTTCTTGGTCTGGCATGAAGCTCCTTCTGCGTCTATCATCCACAGTCCTTTCCCCGGGCTCCACAGCATTTCATCCGAAGAGTCGACGTGGTAGCCAGCATCTTAGATTCTAGCCGGTACTTTCATCGTGGAAAGTCTTTTTCCAATCATGCCATCTTAGTATGCTGTGTCCAGCCTCCTTTTGTCTTTGTCAAGATTACCCACAAGGCAGTGGGATAATTTGCCTTTGGGTAGAGTAAAGGTACAGTGTTGCTGTTTTTTGTGTTGTTTTTTTTTGTGTTTTCGCTTCGTTCCACCACACACAGCTCGCTTTTGCGGGACGCACACGGATCCCTATCGACCAGCTGTATCTTAGCCGAGTGAGCCCTGTTACCTTTATCATTTAGGGGAAATGAGTATTCGAACGGTTTCGCTGGCCACTCAGTGGCTGCTATGGCCAAGATTTTCCTCATACATATCCTATATGTTGACAGAATAACAAGCAGCTTATGAATTAGCAGACGTTCTTCGGTAAAAGTAATCATCAGAGAAAGGTTTCTAGTACATAAAAAAGGAAAGTTTGTTTTCATGAGGAGGTATCAGACAGTCTTTTCCAAGTTTTAATTTACTTATAAATTTTAGTAAGGGAAAACGTTTTTGTTTTTTTTGTAGTTAGAGGAAAATGCGTCTTGGAGATCAAAGCTTTTATCGTGAATTCATTACTTTTATGTTTGAGCTGACATTCACCGTCTTAGGCAGAAATGATGATGGATAAAGTCGTACCAGCCATGAGCTAAAAACATGTTTTGGCCCGATGCCTGAAGGTTGTGCAAGGTCTGGCGACACGGGCTACAGGAGCGGGAAACAGGCCGCGTGGCACCATGGGAAATCGATCAGCAAGGAACATTTGAGAACCATAATTGGGAAAAAAAGTGAGAGGTTTGCGCGCAAGTTTTCTTCGTCTGGAGGCAAAGCCTCTGCTTGTCCCTTATGAAGGTGGGGCAGAATTAGGACATTCTCCGAAATGTGGCAAAAAAAAGATGGATCGGTCAGAGGATCCGGCTTGTGGCGTGTCGCGCGACATACAGGACAGAGGGCGTGACCTCCTGACCCGGAAGAACTAGATGCCGCTGACCCCCCACGTGGAAGATCCTCCAGAAAAGAGATCACAAGTTGGGTCGTGACATCTGAGAACCTACAGGCCATTTTGACAAAAAAAGTTATACCTGGCCTTGAACGGTGCGTTTCTCGTCTAGCCACTTACAGATCCTCGTCGGTCAAGGTCGAGACAAGATGCGTATTAGCATTGGCACGTGTATTAACTTGGAAATTTGTGTTTATTTATGTTGGTGCTGTGTATAATTTACATCAGACAGATCTGTTAAGTAAAACATGTGCATAGAACAAACGTGCTTTGAATGACATAGATAATTGTGTTCATGGTCTCAAACTTCCGACAGATGATTGCATTGAGGGGTGGTGTGTTTTGGTGACGCCGATATTCAAATATGATTATAATTTTAATCTATCATTCTCTAAAAACAACAGAAAAATGTGTTAAACGCCTTGTGTTTTCTACAGAAGAATGTCTGGAACATAGTCGAAAGCAGGAGAGTTTGGGTCCACTCGTTCATGTTACATGTTATTGATGTAATTTATGTTATTTACATCTCGTTTGTGTCTTGGCTGTCGGTGGCAAGTACTGTGCTTTAGAGACTTGCTCTTCGAACCTCTTCTGCTTTCTGCTTATCTTATATTTAAATTAAAAAAAATTCCCTTTAAGCCAGCCCCTGAAAAGAGGACAAAAACCAGTGGAGCTAGAAAATGTGTGCATCAGCAGTCAGTAACCGAAAG
Organism: Marisa cornuarietis; assembly: GCA_004794655.1. Classification (NCBI taxonomy): domain Eukaryota; kingdom Metazoa; phylum Mollusca; class Gastropoda; order Architaenioglossa; family Ampullariidae; genus Marisa; species Marisa cornuarietis. Next base: position 9,377,666 of record SMMW01000046.1, on the reverse strand, counting down.
AAGCCAAATGAAGGAGCGAGAAAATCGATGTTGGGGTATGCACAAATCTGAAAGATGAATGGGAAATTAAGCAAGGGAGACAGAGAGGCTTGAGACGGGAATATCAACGTTGGGTATGGGCGATGCTCCAGGCGATAGGCAGAGATTACTTTTCGGCAGCACAGTCGAGGGTTTTTTTCCCCCTGATAGCCTGAAATTTTTCTACTTATACACTCCTCCTCCTCCTAGTTCTTATTTCAACCTTTTGTTTCTTCTTCTTCTTCTTCTTCTTCTTCTTCTTCTGCACTGCTGATGATCGACTTTGCAGTCCAGATAATGACCGATGCCTCTCATGTTGAGTGTGACATCTTGTATTATTTATGTGCATGCTATTGCAAAAAATCTCTTGTTCAACCATAAGTTTAAGTTCTCTTGCGTGTCACACACTGTAAGTCAGTACTATACTAAACAAAGGGGGATTTATCCACTGGCTGGAAACATAAACTCCAGTTTAGAATGGTTCGTACGCATTATTCGCCATTTTCCCCTCTTCTTCTGATTATTTTTGTTTGTCTGATGCCCGGATGTCTAACTCGCCGTATTCTGTCCATCCGACCTGCATTCTTTGTCTCTAAGTTGGCTCCTCGGCTGTCTTTATTTGTATCTTTGTCTGTCTGTCTGCTTTTATCTGTCTTACCGCATCTGTCCGCATCTGTCTATCTCTTCACTTTTCATCCCTTTCTCGTTCTTTATCGTTCTCTCCCCTTCTCTCTCTCTCTCGTTCTCTTCCCTTCTCATCGTGGTCTTGATGCTTACAGCTCATTTCTTCACACGGAGAATAGAAAAAAATTACTCTAGATTCTTCGATTAAGAACATATACCTTCTCTGGCACTGTGTGTACCTTCTACACAGACGGCGGTCTAAAGGGTCGGTTTCCATGGAAACCCATGCGCCATCATCCAGCCGCGCTCAAGCTGGGGCGCGGCCGACTTAACCGTAATTCTCTCTGAAGATCGCGAGCAGGCAAGAATTTATTGAGTCCGGGACGACGCGGAGACATTGTACTCATCGCAGCTGCCTTAATGGTAGCCACTAGAAAAATGAAAACCTCTTTTACAGCTTTTTTGCGACCCGGTGGGAAAGCCGATTATCTCAAGGTGGGATAACTCTAAATGCTTTGACTGAGGTGTACATCAGCGGGTTGGAGTTCAAAGCCACTGTTATTTGATGTGGATCGATGCTCGATGTTTTAGCTCGGCTGTCTAATAGTTTTATGTGGGCGTAAAAGCCTTCGCTGTTACACTGCGGGAATTTCTAGTCAGAGATGGCGATTTTTTTTTTTTTGAACAAAAAAACTTCAATCTTCAGCGCTGTGGTAGCCGTCAAGCTGTAAGGTGGGAACGAATTGTGGACGTTATAAATTATTTTGACTGACATTTTCTTCTTAAAGGTGCTTGCGCTTAGAAAGATTTAAAAAGATAGGCGAATCAAAAAAAATTTCAAGTATGTAGAAATCAGTGTGTGTATCCAAACGCACGTACAATTGCACGTGTGAGTGTGAGAGGTGGGGATGGTGGTTGTGTGAATGTGGCGTGTGTTTGTGTGTGTGTGTGTGTGTGTGTGTGTCGCGCGTGTGTTTTTGTGTATGTGTGTGGCCGTGTGTTTGTGTGTGGGAGAGTGTCTGTGTGCGCGAGGGTGGGGGTATGTTTGTGTGTGTTTGTTGGGGGTACCTGTGTGGAAGGGTTATTTTGTACGTTGGGGGAGATGTGTGAGGAGGTACCTGTGTGCGATAGGGGAAGGGTGTTTGTGCGGGTGGAGGTGTGTGTGGTGTGGTGTGTGGTGTGGTGTGTGTGTGTGTGTGGGTGCGTGCGCTGTCTGGGTATAACTTGCATTTTTAGTGTCGTGTGTGCCTCGGTGTGTGGGTAGGTCTTTTGTTCTTTCTAAAACCTACTCGTGAGAGAAAAAGTTTTCTCTACCTTTTCATAAACTAATTAATTACTAATGTTTTGTTTTTTCTGAAGGGGGGGGGCTTTTTGATGTAAGTCTACGTAGAAAATTTTTTGTACCTTTAGACCCAGACAGAGAAAGATATCCCTCAGTCATAGACAAATTACAGAAAAAAGATGTATCGAAAATTAATTTCCATCCAAAATACAGTCTACCCTGAGATCAGTGGAATGTTGAGTGAGACAATAAATACACTTTGAAAGTGGCTGAAGCAAAGGTTTCTCATGTAAGGCTTTTGCAGTTTTCTACAGATTCTGCCGAACTATCAGTTCTCGGGCCCTGTCAGCCTCTGCGTTTGGGAGACAGATTCAGGGACCCCGACAGCTGTCGGGAGAGGGAAACAGGGCTTAATGTCCTTTATTGTCATCTAACAGTTGTACTCACAGTCACGCAGTCGTCTCTGACATGGAGCCAGACGCACGGCCCATCCCTAGCCGCTATTCTCAGTTAAGTGCATGACTGTGTATCGCTGGCCAGCATCAGTGTTTAGCACGATAAGGTGCGCCCGCCTTCTAGTCACCGGCTATCCTTTAGGTTCAGAGTCTTAGACGATTAACCCCATCTAGCAGAGTTTGTACCGAGAACAACAAGCAGCCTCTTGACATGACAGTCTTAAACGACAACCATCACGAGCGGCATATGACTTTTCATGCACGAAGACAGATTTGCGCAGCGCTAACATCTCACAATGTTCTGCATACGAAACAAAAAAAAAAGGAATCAAAGAAAAAAAAAGCTACCTAGCTCTTTGTAGATTTTGAGTTTGCTTCCCAAAAACGTCCAAATTACCTCGTGGGAGGCTCTTTAAGAATGAACATTTATTACTAAAATAAAACAGTCGCTGATTGGCTACTTAGGTATGGAACAAATGTTGTCCAAATCAAGGCATTATCTCATTAAGTGTATAAACTAATTAATCATATTTATGTGGACGGTGGTGTGATTCTTAGTATGAAATTTTATATGGCCATTGTTCTCCTTTTTAGTTAAAAATATCAATGGATTCGGTTATTTATTTATTTTCCTTAGAAGTTACTGACAGCTAGGTCTTGATATTATTTACATATTATTATTGTATGCTAACCCGCAGCTACACAGAAGAAACATACAAAGCTTGACTATGCAGTGTGAACAGAGCGACACAGTGTAAATAGCACAGAGATGTTTGAGTGCAGCGTGCAATTGAAATAAAAATACAACGGAGCAAAGTGTAATCCTTTTTTTTTTTACAGAGTTTGTGGAATTTGAAGTCTTGTCGCGTGTCTTAAAGCTTAGAGGAACATAAAAACATAAATATAGCTTTTCAACAGATTTAAAGATGAAAGAGAAAGAGAGCCACATCAACCAGAACATCGTTAAAGCCATTTTTCCTGACTGACGTCAGAGCCGCTGCAGCTGAACTCTGAGGTCACTGATGTTTCGTGCAGCGCTTTCCCTTTGCTGTTTTTAAAAAACAAGAACCCGGATCATCATGCCAGAAGGCCTGTCATGGCAGTCATTCTGGACCCTGACTCATTTCCAGACGTCACCGCTGAAATACGAGAAGAGAGGGAAATGGGGGGGGAGGGAGTCTGTTGGTTAAACGGAACAAACTGCCATTCACGAAATCAAGCCATTTCTTGTCATTTGCATCAGCAAACGATGCTGAACAGCTCCGCAAACGGAGAACGATCGGTGTCAGACTGAAAAGGGCAGGACAACCCCTGGGATTCTCAACAACAAAAAAGGCAGGCTGCTAACCTGTTCTCTCTCTCTCTTGATCCATCCCTGTCTTTCATACTCTCAGTCCCCCCCCCCCCTGGGTAGCCATGATTTTTGTTTTTTTTTTTTGTGTGTGTGTCCCCCAAAACTCGGCCGCTGGCCTTCAAAAAAGTTTCACCTTCAAATCTCTACCCTCCTCCATCCGTCCTCATTCCCTTCCTCTTCTTCAATCCTCTTTCTTTTTATCCCATTTTCAGACTGTTCGGACAATGAGCTCCCATACTTACAGACTTTATGTAAATGCATCAAAAAGAAATTATTGCTAGGTTTACACTGATGAGGTACTCGAACCGAGCAATCTATTAAAACTCTCGCAAAAGACAAAATGCCCCGAAATACATTAATACTGAGCCGAACACTTTTATGTGAGCTCGCAGAGTTCAAATAAACCAAATTTACGATTTTGCCGGCGTTCTTTGTCGCCGATGCAAATTTGCTGAAAGTGCGTAATGGCGGTGCAGTGCTTTCAAGTTGCTGTAGCCTCTTATGCGCCCTTATTAGGGCATGCACAATGCAGATTGCAAGCTACGCTTCTGTTACTTTATGAGAAATCTACGATCGTAGGCTGATTAATGTCCCGATGAAACCAGGTGAGAACTCAGGTCAGTCTACGTGCGCTCTTATCCTCTGCGACCGGTACATGCAGCCACTGGTTCTTCCTTCTCTCCTTACCCTCAACCGTTGTCATGGTGATATGTGGGTGATTAATACATTGATTGGATGAGTTTAATGTGCCTGTGCAATTCGAAACGCAAGAGAGAAGCACGACTACACGTCCCCCTCCGGCAAGACACAATATGGCGAAGGTGTGTGAGGAGGGTCTTTGACTTGAAGGCTCTTGTTAATTAGACACATGTCGACGATTGTGAGGCTATGTCCAAGTTCGTGACGGTCACACGCAAGTTTTGCCAAACATAGCAGGATGTTTGACTATATGTGTACGGTTAAGGTGTTAAAAGGTACGTCTGCAATAAGCTCTTCGCGAATTTAAGTCACAGAAGTCGCAAGAGAAGTATATGTTACAATACGACAGAAAAGGTTACGAAGGTGGCATGAGCGAGTCACAAGATGATGTAGGTGAGTGACATGAACGAGTAATAAGATTACCTACGTGACATGCGCGAGTTCCAAGATTATGTACATGAGTGACATGAGCGAGATTACGTACATGACTGACATGAACGAGTCACAAGATTACGTACATGAGTGACATGAACGAGTCACAAGATTACACACATGAGTGACATGATCGAGTCACAAGATTACGCACATGAGTGACATGATCGAGTCACAAGATTACTTACGTGACATGATCGAGTCACAAGAGTACTTACGTGACATGATCGAGTAGTAGGGTTACGTAGTTTTGAAAAGATGATCCTATAGCGAACACCACGGGAAGGAATACTGCAAGTTGGTGCTAAAATACATTCAAGACACGGCCTTTCAGACCTAAGGAACTGCCGATGATAAATTTTAAACTGTTTGCGCTATATGATGACATTTGAGACCTAAGGACAGCATACAGAGTCCTTTTATATCCAAACCATTTCCTGGCACTAAGTGTTATAGACTTATTACACGAGGTACTGTCGTGTGCTATTGGCATTTCGCAAACTGTCCGGCAGATTATAATCTCTGGGATAATCCTCAGGTGGGATCTCTGGGGCAGGTCCGCGACTTTAACCGCAGTCTCAGTTTTAAAGTACTTTAATATGGTTTTATTCACAAGGCTGCCATAGAAACAGTCATGGTAGAGTCACCATTTCTGTGCACCACACTTCCGCAAAACAACGGGTAACCCAACGGCGTGCAGCCTGTACCCCAGTAACTGTGATTGCCAAGGAGACACGTTAATTGAAGTTATGACTGACACCTGTGGGCGCCAGCCAGAGACACGCTCCTAAAATGATGACATGATGACAGCTGTGTTTGCTGTGAGAAATGCCTGTTACAGAAGCAGCTGTAGTCGAGGCTTAAGACACAAAGAACTCATCATGACGTCTGTCTCTATGGGGCGCAGGACAGGAACTCTCACTCTGCAGTTGTCGTCGGAGTTGGTTCTTATTCCCACCCACACACTTTTGGCCTTTAACGGATGTAGGTAGGTATGGCATTTCTGACTGGCATGTTATTAGCGTCCTTAACTTTTTCCTCCTATCTCTCTCCGAGTGTGTGTGTGTGTGTGTGTGTGTGTGTGTGTGTGTGTGTGTGTGTGTCCTTTGAAGCGTGTGGCAATGTGCATGTCTGTGTGGGTGTTTCTCCTGATATCTTGATTCCCCTCTCATTATGCCCACGTGTCCAAACTGCAAATCAATTCCGCTGAGCCGTCCATATTTGTAAAGGCCAGACCAATGTGATTAAAACAGAACTTACTGTCTTCTTCCACGTTGAACTGAGTGGTGAGTGGGTGAACCGGGCAGTCAGTACGTTAGTAAGCAAGAGCGTGAGTGTGTGTGTGTGTGTGTGTGTGTGTGTGTGTGTGTGTGCGTGCGCGCGTTTAAGTACACGTGTGATAAGATTCAGATGTAGTGACGTGTCCTGTGAATCGTTGTGTACTGACGTGTGCTTTGAGTTGACCTGTGTTGTGTACTTACTTGTGATGTGAATTGACGTGTGCTGTGAATTCACGTGTAAGTGTAACACACTGTTGCTACGTGTAAATGTAACAGCGTTTCAAACATAACACGTGTGCTACAGCAGTTCAGATGTGTTGAATACTCTAACAAACATCACAGCCAGCTGCATGGCGGTACATCACTACATAATGGAACACAAGAGAACAGACCCTCCAGGCGATTGTAGGTGCGTGTGTGCGTGGGTGGATGAATGATGGAAACAGCAAGCGAACAGTTACGCAACTCTCTGGTGTATATCAACAATAAACAATGTTTATATATAAGAAAATGAACAATAGAGTGACGTTGAGCGGGTTTTCGTTGTAATAAAGTAAACAGTAAAAAAAAATACGGAATGGGGGAGAGAGATAGAAAAAGAGACGGAGGCACGAAGGAGAGGTACAGGCAGAGGTACTGGCAAGTTAGAGACATGACAGTGGGAGTGGGGAGGGGTCAAATGTTACACGAGTAGCAAGAATCTAAGTAATGATGACATCACGTCTGTTGACTATAACGTGGCAGTAAAGGGTGTGGCGAAGGTAAGCCAGGTGGACAGACATGCCGAGGTGGATAAAAGGGGTTGGAGAGTCGACTCACCGGAGAGACGTACGTGAATCCCGTGTCAGCAGCCACACTCCTCGCCACACGTTCCCCCCCGTCATGGTTCAGCTCCACCAGCCAGGTGTTGGTCAGCACGTCGAACTCGCGACATATGGCCGCGTCGGGCAGCAGTCCCGTGACGGCCAGCAAGACTACAAGCAGCTGCCTAGCTCTCCATGTTCGCCGGACAGTCATCGCAAGGGACACACGCCCCTTGTGGTCAAGCCGAGCGGAGGACTATAGCAGAAAGTTGGAGGACGAGCCAAAAGGGGGACCCGGCCGTTCGCTTGCTGCCCGCTTGCTGCTGTTGTTGTTTCTTCTTGTTCGGAATTTCAGTTCCCCCGGTTTTGTCGTCGCCGTGGATGGAAACAATGGAGCCCGCGCACCGAAGACTGGGAACCAATCGCCTCGCCTGTCGTGTGGTTGACGCTGTCTTCTTCTCTCAAAGACTTTGTGGCGGAGGAGGACTGTTTTGTCCTCTAGCTTCTCCAGACGGTTCGTGTTCTCTCTCTTTCTCTTTCTCTCTCTCTCGCATCGGTTCGTGTTGGAACCTAGCCGGAATGCTAGCTTCTTCCTTCTGTTTCCCTTGCTCCTCACCCTAGCCGTGCGTCTGTCTTGGATTTCTTCTTGTTCTCTCCCCTGTTGTCTGGCAGTGTCAACAGAGGACTGGCTGCTGGCACGGCCGAGCAGGCTGGCGACGAAAGAAAGAGTTTGAGATTTGCAGGCAGGCCTGGCGAGCGCTTGGGTCGAAGAACCTCATGAAATATTATTTGGCGCCCAGCTTTGATGACGAAGGCTGAGAAGCACGCGCTGTTCGTGCGCGCGATCGATGAGGTGGTGGTTGGGAGGTCACGTGACGCGTTGACGTCACATCTCAGAAATGGTCGGCGAGGGATCTAGATGCTTGTTTTGTGTGTTGTGGTGGTGGGGGGAGGGGGGAGGGGAGAATCAATACGGCTGTATCAATGCTACTCTACTCGGTCAACTGTTCCAGGAACTGTTGTATCAACGCATCATGGCGACCAGCCCGGTGTGGAAGGGATGATGGGGTTGGTGCCTTTCCGTGACCTTGTCGGGTGGGCCAGTTTGCCCTGCACGTTTGGCCATTGTTGCTGTTGGTGCTGGCTGCGATGGTTGTCAGGGAGGCGTTGTTGTAACAGGCCACATGGACTTACGAGGGAGATTCCCAGAGTGCAGTTGATGTTCCTGCTGTGTATACGTGGATATGAATCTTTCTCACTCTCTCTCTCTCTCTTCCCCACTCCCCTCTCTTCTCTCTACTCCCTTTGTCCTCCGGTCGGGAACGATCTGCCCTTTCTAAATATATAATTGTGAAAACAAAGGCTTCGATGATGGTAGAGGTGTGGGAACCTGTTTATACGTGCGTTTGTGTGCGTGTGTGTGTGTGTGTGTGTGTGTGAGAGAGAGAGAGAGAAAGTGTGTGTGTGAATGTGCGCGCGCGTGTGAGAGAGGGAGAGAGCGAGACGAAGTGTATGTGTGTGTGTGTGCGTGTTTCAACAGACTCAAGGACGAAGAAGTATAGACGTGCATCTCTTAGCACTGATATGCCACAGCATAACATTTAATGATATGACATAGTGTGGCATCTTTCAGCACTGTCTGACCTTCCATAGCATGAGACCTTGTAGCACTCTGACAGGCAATGTGATGACGCCATACTGGTCCACATACTGTTTCCAAGAGATTTAGCAATCAATATATTTTGTCATGAAAAATGGTAAAGCGAGTCCCTTAGAGGTCGCTGGGGTGTGAGGTCTCAGTTACTTGTGAGGGCGGTGCAATTATTTCCCTTTCCGACTTTTTTCTCCAGCTCTCTAAAGAGTCAGGTGACCATTCAATTGGCTGGAAAGTTGTTGCTCCCCTCAGCTAACAAAATATATCGTTTCTGTGATTACAAATAAAATCACATCGAAATAGACGATTGAGTAGTAAAACATGAAGAAGTAGTACAAGTACTACCAGCAGTAGTAAAAGAAGTAGCAGAAGTGCAAGATGAAACAGTATACGATTCACAAAAAAGAAATAGTATGCACTCACAAATTAAGAGCCAGTGCTACAGTTTTGGAGTAAGGAATACAGTTTAAAACCTGTGGTAAAGCCCTGTGGAATGATCTGGCAGCGGCGAAGCGCCCCTGTACACTAATGTCAACTGTACTTAAATGACCCGTGTTTGTTTTGCTTTTGTTGGATTTATTTGTATTTGTCCCACTGCGTGAAAACGCAGAAAAAATATCAAATAAAAAAATTAGGTGAAAAGACAACTGCACTGGTGAACCAAACCCTCCACCGCACAAAGTGTACATAATGCACGTGCAAACCAGAGTCGTGGTTGTTGAATAGGAAAGGGCATTTTACATGACCCCTTATTAATGAAGTGTAAACGGAACTAAAGCAAACTTGTCTCAGGAAAGACGCGTGATGTCAGTGGACTGTCGCCGGGCTGGGGGATGTGTCCGGCAGAGAAGTGTCCCGGGGATTGAGAGCCATTTTGTCATTCGGCGACTCTCTAAACGATTTTTAAACAATGGGCAGAACAGAACAAGGCCCTCGGAATGTACGGCTTCATTGTGCGGAAGGACACGGGAATCTAACATCATTGAATTATTTCAGACCTTTCAGCAAGAGGAGTTACATCACAGTTACGTCACATTACTGCAGCTCTCAAGCTGCAAGGTAGACGGTCACAGCGAATAACTAGCCATCATAATCAGGGTGTGTGCTAAGCCTGCCTCGGGGGTTAATTTAGAGATTGTAAAGTTGGCTTGTGCTGTAATTTGATATCATCTTCAGCTTGGAACATTCAGCGCGACGGAACTGCGAATAGTCTTGATGACGTCAGCACAAAAACGGTTGTTGGTGACGTAATCACTCTGCGCGGACTGATGACGCGTCCTCCGTCTGTGTGTGACGTGGTAGGTTGTAAGCTCCAGCGCGGAGCAGACAGGCTTCTCATGGATCATCAGCAAGCCGCTGTGGATACAACCTGCCACGTCACTGGATCTGTTAGTAGTCACCTAGTTCCCAGCTTCTCCTGAACGTCTTTATTAACTCCACGTTCACGCTTTTTCCCCGCTGAACTATTTTTCCCCTCTAACCACATATCCATGCCACGGACATCCTTATATAGTTCCTCCCTTTACCATCTCCAGTTTTGCCACTCTGCATCCTAACCACTTCGGCCTTGTAACGTCTACGCTCCGTCATAAAGCAATGTAGGTGGGGGTGGGGGAACGAGGGACCAAACTGGTCCAAGTGGGTGGGTGGGTCAATAAGGTTGACTTTGCTGCGGGACAGCTTTATTTGACCCTTGACCTACCATCTCTTTGGCAAAATAAAAGTGGATTTGTCGGCGTGAACTCGAGGGCTACTGATCCTGTAGACAGACCCAGCATTGATTGATAACAATGAGCAAATGAAAATCTGATTTATTTTAGCTTTCGATAAAGAATCTAGGTTTATCAAGCTACATCATCGTTGTCTTCACTATTTTACTGCTATTTTTTTTTGTTTTTTTGTTATTCCTCCCAAAACTCTTCAAGGCGATCCGTGGTGCAACAGTTAGCGCCTGTCACCAATACAGTGAGGGTTGACTGTCCTGGGTTCGGCTCTTGTCTCGGGCACACTGTTCTTTCTCTGCATGCAGCATCTGTTTACAGGCCTGGCTGCCTTGCCGTGATATAGCCTTAGCTGCTGGCTCGGCGTAAAACACCAATGTCCTCCTCCTCCAAAACTCTTCATCGTTTTCTCTCTTTTCCGGTAAATTTGACGTGTATTCATCGTGTTTTGTAAATCCGAAGTTTCTTCCTCAAATTTTTGTCAATCTAAAATGTATTCATCGTGTTTTGTGAATCTGAAGTGTGCTCAACAATTGGTTTTTGTTAACCTGAAGTGTGTTCATCGTGTTTTGTAACTTTTTATTTTATTTTATTTAAAATTGCTTCTTCAGCCGCGTGCTTTGTGATGGGGAGGTAATTAACGAAGCCGAGAGATGCTGGAGTGGCGCTGGAGGCTGTCACAGGACTGCGCCAGACTCGCGTGACAGCGTGGTGTGACAGTGCGTGACAGCAACAAGTTTCCACCATCTGTCTCGATCTGTCACCAGCAAAAAACGTGGCAAGAGGTTTTCTCAAAGCGTGTTGACGTGAGACTGTTGACAAGTCTCCTGCTTCAACTTCCTGTAGTCTGAAATATTAAGATGCTGATCGGTCTTGTCGTCATCTCCGGCAACAGTCAAAGTAGCTGAAGTCGAGACATTTGAGACACTTGAATATATGTATATATGTCTATATGTATATATGTATCCACCAAACTTATTGAGCAAAAACGATTAACCCTTCTTAGTTTCATCCCCCAACCCACCTCCCCGCCTTATTGTCTGTAAGCAGCAATATTTTTCTTTGACGACTGACAGTGCCAAGATGATTCACGCCCACGCACGTTCATGCACGTTCTCTAGATAAAAAAAGAAATTGGAAATCTGAGCTGCACTAAAATGTATGTTCGGGTAGTATCAATTCCTCTTTTTAAAAAAAGAAATACCCCTGAGTGACGAGGATAAAAGTCTCTTTCTTTGCAACACCACCACCAGCAGCAGCAGCAGCAGAAGCAGCAGGCGCACACAGATGGTGTCCTCGCAGATGTCCCAGTTTCTTGACTTTTTTTCACGTCTACGCACCACATCCTTAACCAGTATTGACATCATTTTTCATACATGCATCGACTAACGGATAAATTTTGTAGTCAGTAAGCCGTTTGTGAATTTTTGCAACAATGTTTATTTACTGCATTGTACTTTGTTAAAACTTTCGCGACCAAGTGACAAATACGAGTACAAAAAAAGTTCCTTACGCTGATGGCTGAGAAAGGATTGTCGGAGGCACAATCCATTTAGTTCTATGTTTAATCTAATTTCAGTATAAATACTCGGGTGCCCAGTATATTCAGTGCAGAAGGGAAAGAAGTCAGAATTTCCTTTTTTCTGTCTCGCGGTTTTCATTTCGCTGCAGTGGTGGGCGGTGGGCCTGTGTTGCTGACAGTTCTCCGTGAATAAAAGGTAGTTTGCATGCTTGATATAAGGCCCTCTAGCATTCTTGTAGTCATAAATAAACAGTGAGCGAGAAAAGGCAAACGCTGCATTGTGCCTACTCTCTCGTGCTAATGCTGTTGGATATGGTTAGCTCCCATTGGCTTCTTTTTCTGTTCTCTCTCCCTCTCTTTACCCTTCTCTCTATTCTCTCTCTCTAGACACGTCAGTGCCAGCCTTCCTTCGTCCAGGCAAGATAGTGTTATTTATCCTTTTGTAGAAATTCTATCTTCGTCTTTAATAAGCCCTTGTCCAATATTTTATAATTAACCCTCGGTTCCCTGTAATTACTTAAAATACAATATTTTGGTAATATTTGAAAGAAATCTTAGAATACCTGCCAAAATACAACACGCTTAGACATTAGTTAAATGGGTTTTACGAGGCGTTTTTTATAATGGCGACACGGAGAAGAAATCAATCTATGCAGACGAAAAGCAGCTGATGATGATCACGATGATGATCATGATGATGCCATGTTTCCAACGTTCCTTTTTCAATATTTTTTGTGATGTGAAGGATCTAAACTCGTGTGTTCTGCACATCTCATTATTTATACTCTCAGACTGCTTAGTCAGAGGTCTTGGGAAGTCAGTCTTCCCCCCCTCACTTTACTGGTCGTGCCGTCTGGACTGTGGTCAGTTGTACTGCATGATGACGTCACGCCCGCCTACCACACCGCCTGGGGCTCATCGTTCACGACAAGGTGAGTGGTTGAAAATCAATGCAGATTAGGTTCCAATTTCCTGGATGGCTTAGAAAAAATCTTTTATTTTGAAAGAGTCGGCATTGTTGTTTCACCCTACCTTACTTCGTTTCGTGAAATGCTTTTGAAATGTCGAAGTCCCTCGAAAGGCGTTCAGACAAAATTGGATAGCGGCCTACCCAAAAATAAATCTTTCAACTCGCAGGTGTTGCAATCAAGCAGTAGACACTTTATGTCACGTTAGTGGCAACAGATCTTCTGGGGGCTTAAATGGCAGAGTATTTTTATTTCATGTTGGCAAAGAACTCGTGCAGGCGAAAGACGTTGGCTCTGTCCTCGCGGTGGAAACATTTCCCTGACTATCGTTGACACTAGCAACATGAAGTTTTCTTCACTCTGCACGACGGTAACATTAATTTTTCTCAAAAATCCTCAGAAATTACATTGCTTTTAACGACGTGGGCAACTTCATTCTAGAATATATTATTACTTTACAGTAACCTTTTCTTTTGGCTGCAATGAACAGCTTTTTAATCTCAGACCTTATATTTTTAATATCAACTAAATTTCTAACTCCACTGAGGGGTTGTCGATGTGTAGGTTGATTGGACGCCTGTGTGTGTGTGTGTGTGTGTGTGTTTGAGAGAGAGAGGATGTTGTTGATGCATATGTTAACTGGACAGTAGTGGGTTTAGTTAGTGAATGTGCGAGAAAGCATGCCTTTTATTTTGGCACATTAATTATTGTTAGTTTCCTTTTGTGTTGGCCTTATTCATGCATAGTCAAGCCTCCATTTACGTCGTAGATTGACATGGTCCCTGATGATGTGAGGGAAAGACCTGGCTTATTTCTCCACCCCATGTTGTCAAATTCAAGAAAATTCAGGTGACGAGCTCATCACCATCTATGCACTTGATCTGTTGTTGTTGTTTAGTTGGAAAGTGCTTCCACCTTGCGGTGATTTCGCACTATGGGGGGAAAGGGAGGGGGGAGGAAACCGGAGAAAACCCCCTCCCCCGCCCAGCCCTGCGAACAGGTGTCACATACAGAGAGTGTCCCGAGACGAGATCTGAACCCTGAGCCGCTCACTGTAGTGGTGACAAGCGAGTGTTTTAACCACTACACTACCGGGGTCCCCTAATGATCTGTGATGATTTTATCTTCATTTTAACAGCGGTCGGTGAGGTGTAAAAAGTATACCTGCGAGGTGTTTCCATATAAACAGTCTCTCTGTGAGGTGTTTACATTCTACCTGTGATGTGTTGACCTCCTTAAAGCTGTCGATCATCGAGTTGATTTTCTCAAAAAAATTGTCACGAGCTAGTTAAAGGTTACCTACCCCCTCCCCTGTATGTCACGTGAGCTAATGTTATTTTACCTCCCCTGATTGTTGTCTCCCTTGGTCATAGGTCTTTTGCTGCCTTCCAACAAAGTGTCGGAGTGTACAGGCTGTAAATGTCCCAACAAAAAAAAACAATGCCAATCTCAACAATCGACGTTGTTGTCTGTCTCAGTAAATGCAGACTTGAATATTTTCTCTTTTTTTCTTACTTTTTCTTATTTTTGTTAATTTTATCTTTTTCCAATGGCCAGCACTTCATCGGCTCAGCTTACACGTACTTGCTAAGTAAGGTGATCGTGGTGTCCCCTCCGGATGCCAAGAGGTTCTCGCAAGTGAGAAGAGTGTGCGATCCGTGGGGCAACCGGCGGCAGAAGATGGGTGTCAGATGCACACTTCACGTGCTGACACGTTTGCTGCAAATGTTTCGGGTCTTTTGAGTAAACCAGTCAGCTCACAGAATGTTTTAAATTCCTGTTTTAAATCCCTGAAAGTCTGTCAGATGCAGATGGTTGTCAAAACTGCGCTGTGGGCTTTCAAAATGCAGGGTTCTGGTTTGTAGAAAATATTGACCCACAAGGTAACACTACTTTTTCTGTTGTTTCGAAAACACTTCAAGTGTTTCTTGCTTTGCACTAATTGTCTAGAACGCTTCACGGACACGAGCGTTGGTTTGGCAGCAACGCAAAGGTTGCGGCACCCATACAATTATCGACCTTACCATAGACATCGGCGTTCTTCCCTTTGCTCAACAATCTTGGTCCTCTATCATCATTAGTATAATGGTTTCCTCTCACTGCTTTTTTGTTAACTTTGAAAAGAGGTCAACGATGAGGAATTTGTTCGTCATTTTGCCATTCTAAAAACTACAGAGGGCAAATTGCTCGCTGCTCCAGTTTTCCACCCTGACTCAAACCCCCGTCACTCCGGCTGGAGTTCTTGTGACTAACGTTCCCCAGGGACCATATTTTTATTTCGTTTTCAGTGTCACACGTGCAGCCCAGCCGCTCTTCCTTAACCCAGAGGTAGTAGATCATTAACTTTTCATGCCAGTAACACCTACTTTGTGATCGGTGTCCTCTTTTTAGGCGCCTTTTTGCGCATGGCGACCTAAGCACATACTAGCTGCTGTTAAAGATGAGTTGAAAAGGCTACTGGCTCTAGTTAAGGGGAGGTGATGAATGTAAGGGGCTCAGCGTGTCTACCGCATTGTATCTAGAAGGCAAAGCACAACCTTCTCCTTCCGCTGCCTTTTACCCCTGATATCAGGTACTACTTCCTGCTTTGTGGATAGGAAAACAGTTTCCAGTCAGGCAATAGAGCGCTACATAAGCTCACTGATGATGATGATGAGGAGGAGGAGGAGGAGAATTCAATTGCCTGCAGTAGGTTTTACTTAAAATTTCTCGGAGTACCCACCGCTTAGTATTTCTCTGCCTGGTCTTTATCCTCCACCCGCCACGCGACATCTTTGGTCTGGAAACACCGACTCCTTGTCAGAAGCCTCAGAAATGTCTTTTCACTTCCACCTGCTTTGAAAACCTGTGATTCATGTACGTGATGTTTACGTGTATCCTGCGAAATACGATACCTGTCAACGATCAGGGGCTTTCTTCAAAGGATGACGTCGGTATTGATTACCTGCTCTTAGTTATCAGGTAGGGTTCTCTTGATGTCTCCCGTATTCTTGGATAAATAGATGTTAGTCATCGAGAAATGACAGACGACCTTCTCACATGAAGCAAAACAAGGAAAGTGTACAGGTAGATTTGTCAAACTTAAGTCGCAAATCATTCAGCAGGTGAAAGCAAAACACAAAAATCTAGGCTTACCGTCAAGAGAAGGAGTTTGTCAGGCATCAGACAGTCTTTGCTTCAGATCCACTTACATGCTGTTCGTTCGCGATTACGGCTGTAAGCACAGCATTATGTCTAAAGGAACAAGTTCCTGTGGTGTCCAGAAGATGTGATTAACTTATATGTTTATGGTCCCTTGCGCTGAGCTGCGTCACAAGAAAACAAAAACAAGTAGGAAAGGGTTTGGAGGTTGCAGGGAGTGAAGCTATGATTTTCTAAAAGTATTATATACTGAAATGAATTATTAAGAAACAAAAGGTATAAAGAAAAAATAAAATAAATAAAGTTCCCCAAAACTATACAGTTGCACTGCTAAGCTTTCTCTCTGTCGCGTTTCTTTAAGTATTCCTTTCTCTTCAAATACCAGCAGATGCGCTGCTTGAAATAAGACCCCAACACTGACAACTCTTGTGAGATTCGTTAACACTAGCCGTTACAAGAAGGTGGTGATAATCAGGAATGGCGAAATTGTGTCCCTTCTTCTTCTTCAAGTCTAGTTAGGCTTAGCTGTAGTGATATTCAAATAATATAGATTTGCAAACAACAGACTGAAGACAGTCTATGTGAGTGTGCGTTGTGTGCGTTGTGTGCGTTGTGTGTGTGTGTGTGTGTGTGTGTGTGTGTGTGTGTGTGTGTGTGTGTGTGTGTGTGTGTGTGTGTTAACCTCTAAACACTTGGTCAAGTGTTCCTTGTTAGGGTTTTTGAGAGGTCAAGGGAAATGATTAGCCGACTGGTTAAAGCACTGGCGTCCAAACTTAGAGGCGTGCCGGCCTGATGCCCCTGTACCACAGCAAACCTCTCCCCCCCCACCCCCAGTCGATGCAGCTGTCCATGGAGGGAGACAAGATGGCCACCGCACTCACATGAAGCTAGACTGAGAAAAAGGGGATTGACCTTTTTTTTAAAGATATCAAGAAGGGCAATGTATTGTAAACTATCTTCATCTTCAGATCACTCTGTCTTCAGTGCACAAATGCATTCCTCATTAGCCACGTTCATGAGGTCACGTGACGTGACCAAACGTTCTTTTTCGTTGGCTTGCACCGTTGTCTGAGAGCTGAGAGTTATCTGCAACTTTGTTATAGTTTGTAATCTCAAATCACATTCTTTGTTCCTCTCTCTCTCTCTCCTTCTTTCCCACCCTCTTTTGTAAATTTCGCCTTCCACTCTCTTTTTATGTCATGCTACTACTTATTGTTTTAGTACTGAGTTAATTATTGAGCTTATTCTTCCCACGTAAAGGGCGAGGGCTAAATGGGAAAAAAATGTTTTGCTTACTTTATCTCTCGTTAATAAAGCATTGCCAGTGTCATTGTTTCTCGCTCTTTCTCTCTCAATTCTTCTACTATTTTCCTCCTCGTGGCTGCCAAGAACTGGTGTAAACTGGTATAAAGTAGCATTGATGAGAAGAAGAGACGGAGGAAAGTTGATCGCACATTTTAGAAACAGACGACGAGTAATGGTGAAAGAATTGTGTTGGTGATGACCATTGTCGTGTTATTTGTTTATCAGTGCTGCTGCTGCTGCTGCTGCTGCTGCTGCTGCTGCTGCTGTGCAGGCGTTTGCACAAGCAAACGAAGCTCTTGCAGTTTCCTGTAAAGAAATTTATAAAGCTTCTGTCGCCTGGGAAACATGGTCCCGTCACTTGCAGAAACCCCAAGGCTCTGTTACCTGGGATGCTCATTTATTCTTGCGTGCCAGTCAGCTACAGACTAGGAGCAGGACCAGGCAGTTCCGTTACCAAGTCTGTCCGCTCATCGATTTTTTTTTCTTTTTGGTCCCGCTTAGTTGGCGCGGAGGAGCAGTGGGAAGTGTGAATGACGTCACGGCCCGCGGGCTGGGAGAGCAGTTCGTGCGCGGTTATTAATCACAGATCGATTGGGAGGGAACAAAAAGCGGGACGCTGTACTGGAGGTTGTCCCCCTCTGTGTGTGTGTGTGTGTGGTCGCATGAGAAGTCCTCTCACCCCCGTGTGTGTGTCCTAGAGACACTCTCCTGTGAAGAAGGCAGACCGGGACTGTCAGAGTTTGGTGTTCATCCGCTGATGACTGTCGGTGAAAAGGGTTGGCTAATGAGGTGCTTAACTTTTGTCAACAAGTATGTACGTCTATAGTTTTCTTGCTTGTCCCTCCTCCTCTCACCGACGACAATGAGAGGAAACATTTCTACAGAAAAACATACTTCCACTGACTAATTATGGAGAAAACACATATTGCGTTCATGTGAACATGTGACACCTGCTGAATGTCTGACATCAGCTAACACCATATTTTAACCCAGTCACCTTGTGTTTGACTCCATGTCGTTGAGTGCTCGTGTTAGGAAACAACAAAGCCACAGAGGTGTAACTTATGCCGACCCTGTAACCTACTCACAACAGGCCTCTGTTGTATTATCTGTTGTGTCCTTTCTTCCTTTCTCTCTGAATAAAGATGGCCGCCCAGCGTGTCAGAGTCTAGTTGTGTTACCTTGAATGAGAGCTTACAAACGAATAACGAAACATGGTAGCACCCGTGAGTCCATCTACTTTATGACTTTTTCTGTAGAACTACTGCCTTATGAAACGGAAGAGTCGCGTTTCTCATCTCATTTCCTGCAGTAATTAGTTTCCGCTCTATGAACTACTACGTACTTCAGCGACCATTCTTTGTACGCTCCGACATCTACATCACTCGTCCGTTGTACGCTGCTTGGCTCTCATACCTTGGTTTACGCAACATACTCTAGCGGCAGACTCTCATTGTAGCTCTGAAAGTGGGGTGAGACTCTTGCTTCCGAGATATTTGGGTTGAAACTATTGCTACTGACGTTCCTACGGACATCTTATAGTACATTCTTTCCTTTTTAACATGGCTGAAGGTACTAATTCGACACAGCATAACCGCTACACTGCTAAAATTAATCCGCTCTTCCTACTGGGGCAAGTTGCACAACACGTTTCTATTAAAACTGTTCTAAAGAAGCAAAATCTCTTCTTAGCCATTTTGATGCATTGCAGGAGAACATACAAAAAATTGTACTGACAGGACGGAAAGAAAGACTTAAACAACTTTATCTTACTTAAAGCAGTTTCTGTTTAAA
Source organism: Marisa cornuarietis (assembly GCA_004794655.1). NCBI lineage: Eukaryota > Metazoa > Mollusca > Gastropoda > Architaenioglossa > Ampullariidae > Marisa > Marisa cornuarietis. Next base: position 9,358,614 of record SMMW01000046.1, on the reverse strand, counting down.
AAAATTATAAAAGTGTGGTGTGCACTTTAAACTGATTTAAGTCCTAAAAGTATTAAAAATTAGAAATGTGTTGTGCAACTGGCCCCTGGACGTGAAGAAACGTGCTTCTGGGTGGCAACTGTTCCAACAAATGTGGAAAAACTATTCCATCGTTACCAGACTGGACAATGCAACGGAGGCCTGTAAGAAATGGTTATCTCTGAACCCGATAGGTCATGATGGCCTATGTATCTACAATGGGATGCAATTTCAGGGTGACCATACTATTTTTGATATCATTGCTGCATTCAACACTCATTTTATAGGGAGAATGAATGAAACTTGTTAGAGATATGTATTCGAACAAGAGCAAAAATCTGAAGAATCTTTTGAAGATTATGTCGCTGCTCTACGTACAATAATCAAGACATGTAACTTCTGTCATCACATCAAGGATTCTCTTCTTCATGACCATATTGTTTTAGGAATCAGAGATAACTCGAAAGCGACTGCTACAAGAGAGTGAACTTTCTCTGACAGCCTGTCTGGATGTGTGTCATGTGGCAGAAGTGACTGTTGTATAGATGAAATCAATGAAGTCGGATGAAGCATCAGCAGACACAAATGCTATTTTCACACGTGGCAAACGACCTATGGTGCAAAAAAAAAAAACTTGCATATTTTGTGGCAAGTCTTATGTTCTAAGAAAAGATGCATGCCAAGCTTGTGGCAAAACTTGTAAGAAATGGAGCGTGTAGCGACACCACGTGATATTAAGTTAACAGATGCACGATTGGTTAGTTAAAGAAATAGAAGTACTGTAAGAAAATGCGAGAGTGAAAGAACCAATGGGAAGACTTCCACACCTGACCACGTGCCCGAAGAAAGGAGACAAGAAAAGGGGCTTTCGACTCGGAACGGCAGTTGGAAGGAGAACGCAGAGGTGGGAGCATCGCCCTACCACGCAGTTGGGAGAACGTGTATCTGATGTAGTCCGCTTGGTCAGACCTATCCTCTGGCGTACAAGTAAAACCTGAACCCACGACAATGTTGTGTTGATTATTGTGGTGAGATTGGGCAAGCTACTCTCGTCCCACCCTGTTACAACCACACTCCATGAAGTCACTGGTCAAGGCAGAACTTCAGAAACTTACAGAAAGAGGGATCATCACTCCTGTTGATTAACCTACCAACTGGTGTAGCCGCATGGTTGTTGCTACCAAGATCTGCATTGACCCAAGACCCTTGAACAAGGCTCTCAAGAGAGAACATTATCCATTGCCCATAATGAAAGTCGAGCTCTAACAGACACTGATACAAGAAACTGTCCAACTGAACTAATAGTTCTTGCTATTGTCTATGCCCTAGAGAAATTTCACCAATACACATTTGTTCGAGAGGTCAATATCATGAGTGATCATAAGCCATTAGAATCTATTTCTAAGAAACCTCTAGCATCTGCTCCAAAACGACTGCAAGGAATGATGTTACGTATCCAAGGATACCACTTTACTGTCACCTACCAGAAAGGCAAAGACTTGCTCCTCCCAGACATTCTATCTCAGGCTTCAATTGATGCACCCAGCCAGCAAGAGGACGTTAAATACATCAACATGGTCAACTATCTATCAATCTATCAATTAGAAAAGAAAGACACAAAACTAAAGGAAGCCACGGATGAAGATGTACAACTACAGAAACTGTAGTCTATGATAATGACAGGATGGCCTGATGAAAACTTCAACCTGCCAGCTGAAGTGACACCATTTTTCAACTTCAGAGATGAAGTGTCTGTGCACGACGGACTTCTTTTCAAAGGTGAAAGAGTCATAGTACCGTCCTAAATGCGAACTGAAATGAAACAATCAGTACAGTCAGCTCATTCACAAATTGATTGTATTGGCCAGGAATGAATGGTGATATCAAGAACTTTATCTCTACCTGTGAGATCTGTCAGGCATACCCAAATGCAAATCAACCAGAAACGCTTCAACCACACAACCTTCCCTCCAGACCATGGGAAGAAGTTGGTGTTGACATTTTTTAACTTGACTGGAAGAACCACATAGTTACTGCTGATTATCTCACAAACTACTGAGAGATTGATAGATTAGAAAGCATCACAAGTTCAACCGTGATCAAGAAACTCAAAGCCCGTTTCGCTGGCTATGGATTACCATATTTGGTAATAACAGACAATTGTCCACAGCTCGTCTCGGGCAATTTCAGGAATTTTGCACACTCCCTTGATTTCGAGCACAGAACATCAAGTCCATACCACGGCCAAAGCAATGGAAAGATTGAATCAGCTGTAAAATCAGCAAAACCACTACTAAAGAAAAACAGAGATGGCGATCAAATTTTTGCTCTGTTAAACTACAGGCAAAGCCCCACCCACAAAATACCCAGACCACCTAGTCACAACGTTTCTTCAATAGAAGAACAAGAACCCACTTTTGAGAACCTGCTGCACCAATCAGCCCTTCAAAGATCTTTGTCCGTACCACCCGTTCCGGGCGAGAGTAAAGGCCCACAAAGAATGAAAGACTGTGTATAGCTGAAAAGTACTAATTAAGTTTGTTTTTCTTTTCTTTTGTTCTATTTGGACATTGTATCTTCAAACAACGAGGGATAATAATATGTTACTTCGGGAGATGCGTCCCTTCTTCCCTTCTCTCTGAATAAAGATGGCTGCTCAACTTCGCGTCAGCTCAACGAACTTGTATTCCTGGACAGCTTGCAGATGATTTTTTTCAGTTAACTACTAGAACGAGGCTTTTGACGACTTTGCTTCCAGTTTATTCACATTCATTGTTTAAGCTCGCCGAGACTAACAGCGGAGGACTTCGCAAGAAGCTAAGAGTGAGTCTCGGCAGACAGACATCAATCGACCTATACACGTCCGCTCTAACTTCTGCTCTATGCACCACAACGCACGCCCACCAAGGGGACTGTGGCGACAAAAAGGGAAATCACCCTAAAAAACCAATCAAATGCTTGAAAACGTTGACGACATAAAATAATGAATAATACTGCTAAATATTTCTGGGAATAAGTATATGATGACAGAGATTACCGGCTTGATCCGCCTGCAACTTGAATTCTCACCATGGATAACCGAGTGATATCTGTATGCTCCGGGTGTGGGAAGTGTGTCAGGGCCTTACACAACAGCTTACATGTTGGTACCTCTTATCTTTTTTAAAGCACCGAGTCTTTTGTACCTTGTTACAGGTAAAAACATTATATCAGAGGATGCAACCTTAGTTGGAAACCTGCAAGACGAGTTTCTAAACTCTTTCTCTTGCTTGTTGTGAAGGACAGACAATTTTTTAAACCTAAAGCCAGGGATTTATGTCCCTACCTGATAATGTTGCACATGAGTGACACTAAATCATAATTATGACTCCAAGGCTGGCTCTGTCAACGTCTGGAATATTCTGACTGCGTTCGCTAGGAAGAACCGGTATCTTTTGGTGAGCTTTATGGAAAGCAACAGTTTTACATATAAACCACAGCAAAGAAACTAGAAAGCATTGGTCCTTAGCGATAAAAGTCTCTTTCAGACACTTTAAATGGGCTCATCTTTTAAACATTGCATTACCATCTTTTAAACTCACGGAAAGGAAGACTACAACCAAAATTCCAGATAAAAGAAACGCCTAAAGCATCTAGACACGAATGTACGTAGGTAAATCAGTGTAGTTTACTTACTAAGTCATCAAATAAGAGGTTGCACAGGAGAAAAGATAATTTTCGTGCTCAAGAGTTATGGTTCATAAATAATTTGTACCAGAAGCACACTGACCTACATTTTGCAAAGATTGACACAGAAATACGCCAAACGCCTCTCACCACACATTTATCATCATTTTCTTCAATCTAATTTTGCATCCTGACACAAATATCACGAGATTCAAAAGCCCATATTTCGTTTCTACACAACAAAACGGTTTTTATACATCTATCAAAAAGATCAATGATGTCTGTATATAAGTGTCTATTTTTGTCACTTACAGGTTGCACTTATCATGATAACTGTGAACGCGATGTCAGAATCAAACATTAACAGCTACAGTTCGAGCGAGAAAACGGGAAATAATTTGTTTTTTTGTCTTGTTTTTATGGACTCCATCGCAGCTCCATATTGTGATGACATAAATCTGTCATAACCTTTGATCTAACTGTTCTCTGAGGGTCAAAATGCCTTGTGCTTGTCTTTGTCATAACTCTGTAACCTGAATTAGAACTCAGGTCTTGAAAGTTGGCTACATAACAAGATTATTAATGTCGCTTGTGTAGAGCTTCCTGTAAAATGAAAATGAAACAGCAAAAGACCAAAAAGAGCATTCGTGAGGGACAGCAAGGGGTTTGAACTGGATGCACGGTAACAGAAAAAAATTTGAGCTTCAGGGAAATCCGAGTTTGGAATCAATAAGGTATAAAATAAAATAGGACATGCCCCAAAGGATGGAGAAAGTCACCTTTTACACAAACGTGCGCGCGCCCACACAGACACACACACTGAGCGTAGATAAGTCTTCTCTCAGATCTCTACAGGCTTCTTTAGCCAGTTTTTTTTTTTAGCACGAAATGGTTTCTCTGTGCTGGAGAATACAACAACGTCCATCCACCAATCCAACAAAACCCCTCCCCCCTCCAGCTGGTTCTGTGATGGTGTCCCCTGAGTCTGCTGTGAGGTTTTTTTCCATCCCCGGCTTGGTCTTCATTGCGCTTCCACATCTTCCAGGTTCGATCGCTGTTGATTCATTCTTTTTTTTTAATGGCTCTATTCAAGCTCGATCGTTGACAATTCCATGTTTCGATGGCCCTTTCCCCGCTGCTCCACGACTTCGCTGCACGGAGCGTAACCTGTTATTCCTCTGTGACCCACACTGCACGAGTTCAAGGGCCAGTTGCACAACACATTTCTAATTTTAAACACTTTTAGGCCTTAACTCTATTTAGATCATTAGTTTAAAGTGCACACCACAATTTTAGAATTTTTAAAACTAAAACTGCTTTATTTATGATACAGTTGTTTAAGTCTGACTTTCCGTCCTGTCAGTACAATTTTTTGTATGTTCTACTGCAGAGAATCAAAATGGCTTAGAAGAGATTTTGCCTCTTTAGAACAGTTTTAAGGTTTAGAAACGTGTTGTGCAGCTGGCCCCAAGCTTCTAGTTAGATTTTAAAGTTCTCACCTTTATCGAAAATCTCTCATGTCGTTTCTCTCTTGTTTTAATCAACACGAAATGGCCGTGCTGTTGTTTTTCCTTTTTTTGTTTTTGTTTTGTTTTGTCGACAAGCGGAAAGAAAGCACTTCATCCTAATTGGTATTAATCATATTTTGTGCTCATCCTAGTTTGTGTTTATTCACTCCTCTCTACTCCACTGCTAGCAATGCCTCTTGCCTCTTTCTCAAATATTGTCGCGCGCTTCTATTGTTTAATAAATGTATTTTTGCTTGCACGCTTTGCGTTTGTTTGTTTGTTTCCTTGCCTTCTGTTTGCTTCATTTATTGATATTTACTTTTGTGCCACACACTAAACTTTGATCAAGGAATTTACTTGAATCTTCAATTTTGTCTAAAATGAAGTTTTGGGGGGAAAAAACTCTGCCCTCCCGGCGTTCTCCTTTCCTTTTTTTTTCTTTGACGCGCCTATCCAATTTAATTCCGTTAAAGTTTCTTTCTTTTTTTCTTTTTCCATGTCTTTCTTACAGCTCTATAGAGTTTAATTCTTTTATGAAGAAGAAAAAGAAGTTTTTATAGAGCGCCTTAACCCACCAACCAAGGTTCTAAGCAATTACATATACCCTCCCCCCCCCTTCTGCTCTTGCTAATTTTCTACCCATCTTTCTCTGCAGAATCCCTATATTTTCTATGTTCTGTTACTTGGTGTCTTTTTGTGTTTTCCATCTTTGTTTTCTGTTTGTCTTCAGTATTGTCGTTTATTCTTCCGTCCCTCGTGTTCTATCCATTTAGTCCACGTCTCTTCCTTGTTTTTAAGCGCTAAGAGCATGCTCTCTATGAGTGTGAATATGCGCTTTACAAATCTTCATTTATTATTATTATTATAAAATAAGAAGTCACTCCAGCGTACATTGATCAGTAGACATCAAATGCGCCTTACAAATTCATTAACTACCATTCAAATTACAACTATTCACTCATTAAAATGATACTGTATCCGGTATCTCTTTCTCCTTCTCACTCTCTCTCTCCTCTCTCTCACACACACATATAGCAACTCAAGCAAAACTGTCGTCTGGTATTGACTGACGTGAAACTGTTTTTCCATTTTCCTCTTGAGCTTCATCAGTCAGTTTACATCGATAATAGCCTACCACAGCCAGTCTCTCGCTGAGGGTTTGGATCGGATCGAGAAAACATCGCTTTTGGTGTACATGGTCGACAGCAGATTTGCATACTTTGACATATTATAATAAAACAGATTTCGATGTGTTTTTGTTTAAAAATATGTGTTTTGATGCTGAATAAAATCACTTTTCACACCTATCCTCACCGATTTCGTCTCCAAGCCTCGCGCTGATACCGCCTGCGACGAAAGCGCGAAGGCCGACATGTTATACACCGTTTGAACCTGGCATTCTTTACCCTAGCTTGTTTCTAAGCTAGTTTTAACTAAACCAGGTCACCCTTTTCTGTATCGTTCACGGCTATTGGCTTACGTCGTAAGTTCCGGAAAAGAATTTGAAACGACGTGATCTGATTGGTTCGTTACCTTCACAATGAGCACTTCCGTCAATCACCAAAATGGCTGACATTTGTTGATTTATTTCAACTCAGTTGCGAATAACGCATAGTTTGTTAAATATTGTCTGATTTCTGAGTGAAAAGAATAAATCTTGGTGTGAGAAACCTTCTCAGAAGTTGCAAAAGCGAAATGCGGCGACTACAGAGAGAAATAAAAAGCTCGTACCGAGATGACATCGCGATGATATGCAAGTAACGACCGTCCCTGACGATTTTAACAAAATTCCGATAATAAAATCTGTTATATGCTTGAAAATTCACGATTTTCAAAGGTTTTGATTATAATACTGAAACGCACCGATTTTATTTAGCGAGTCCATAAATGCTTTTATTTGTGGCCCCGACCCTTCCTCCTCACACAATGAGTAGACTTGTTTTACGATTTAATAAACATTTCTGGAGCTTTTTCTTAGTCACATGTCTTAGTGGCAAAACAAATTATACAAGTTTTTCAATGGATATTTTCTTCGCATAACCATTTGTTCTTGATTGCACAGAAATGGAAACTTAACAGCAGCGTCACTATCAGGTGGAAGTTTTAATAAAGTTGGCTATGTCGTAACGAAAAGTGTCAACTTCCCTCTAAGATTGTGACGATGAACGACAAACCAGTAAAATAAATAAGCAAATTTGCATGGACTCAAATAATAAAATAGTGCTTAATCTAACACAGGCAACTAGATCATAAGGCGATATCTGAAACCCAGACACTGAGAAAACAATAAAAAGAACACAAAAAGCTAATGGTTTCCGAGCAAGAAAGTAGAGTGAAATTTATAATCCTGGCATACTAGGATTACATAGTAGGATACCAGGTGTAGCATATAAATACTGAATATATTTTTCGAAAATGATCTGACACAAGATATATTCATTTTAAATCTTTAAACTTAAATTTCTCTGATTTCCGTTTTCGACGCAAGGTCTTAAATACAAAACACCTTTTCTCAAGATAGGTTTGTGCTACAACATCAGAACGTTGCATTTTTATTTAAACTAATGGATGACATATGGATATCCTGATAGGAACATTAATCTGGCTGAAATTGAAACTTGAAGAGAAAAAATTCTATTTGCCGAGTTTACGGGTCGGATGGGTACCATGTTTGACTAGTTATATTTCCTAGACCTTTTGAGATAACAAAAAGTTCTTATGAAACCTTTTAGATCATTGTCTCTAATTTACAACACCAAAAGATTTAGTATATGACATACGGTATTGTGTATATGCATTTTCATTAATTTTGATGCATTTTTAATGAAAAACTTTGATTAAAGACGAAATCTTTATTGTAGGTACGCAAAAACATTTATGTGCTACAAATGTGGTATTTCAACGCTCTATAGTAAAAAAAGCTTTTAAATATATTCAAAACAAAGATTTTATTTTTTGGAGAAGACGTCTTTTGCCTTAAACCATCGAACCATCTTCACACCCATCACCAATACGTGCATGCTGTTCAAAACAGCCACCATCCCCCATCCCCCATCCAAAGCAACAAGAACAGCAATTTCCCTTCTCACTTACCCGCAACGCTTGTTACGTCCCCATTCTTACAGTCTGGCCCCAACGGCTACTGGCAAGTCTTCCCAGCCTTTAGTACAGACAAACAACACTGCAGTCAGGGTAACCCATTCCTTTCACCCTCAGTACGATGGATGAGTGCTGCCAGTAGCTCTCGAGGCATGAGACTGTCCGGCAAATACTCCCCTACGGTCCGCCGTGGATCTCTCCAGCAGCGCAAAATCTCCTGTTGGCTCCCGTTGTTCAAACTCGTCTCACAGACAACTCTCGGTTAGCTGACTGCATTAAGTGAGACATTCTTCTCTTCCAGACAATGACACCACAGAACTTAGTATCTTTATTCGCAGAACAAAGCTTTTGCAAAACTAACCTCACGAAGGTTGTGCATCGCGATTTACCCCTGTTTTCAACAAAACAACCTCAGCTCCCCAAGAGGAGGCAACCCCAGCGCGTCATTTAGGCTCCACGACCTACATACATACCTCCATCACACAAACGTAGGCGAACTTGTAGAAACTACATGAACTTAATCACACAAACTTAGGTGAACTTGTACGAACTACGTGGATAACAGTCACACACACTTAGGTGAACTTGTACGAACTACGTGGATAACAATCACACAAACTTAGGTGAACTTGTACGAACTACGTGGATAACAGTCACACACACTTAGGTGAACTTGTACAAACTACGTGGATAACAATCACACACACTTAGGTGAACTTGTACAAACTACGTGGATAACAGTCACACACACTTAGGTGAACTTGTACAAACTACGTGGATAACAATCACACACACTTAGGTGAACTTGTACAAACTACGTGGATAACAGTCACACACACTTAGGTGAACTTGTACAAACTACGTGGATAACAATCACACACACTTAGGTGAACTTGTACAAACTACGTGGATAACAGTCACACACACTTAGGTGAACTTGTACGAACTACGTGGATAACAGTCACACACACTTAGGTGAACTTGTACAAACTACGTGGATAACAATCACTTCTGCCAACTACGTGGACAACATCAGTGTCGCGTGGCATACCTCCATCAAGTTACTCAGTTACTCTCTCTCTCCTTCGCCTAATTGTTTCTAGTTAATTAATTCAGCACGGAAATCATTATTTTACACTCTAGCAGTCTAGCTAGTCCAGGTGGGGTAATATACGGAACCCCACCCAACCATTTTAAGTCATGGATCGAAACCTAGCAGGTTGTGCCTAACGACCCTCATCTTTTCTTGTGTCTCCTGTCCCCACTCTAAGAATTTCTCGTTTATTTTTTATGTATTAATTCTCTACTTTCTTCTTTACTTTCTTAAACTTTGAGAGTCTTCATTCATTCTCTTCTCGTCTCCCAAGAGCTTTCTTTTTCGCGCTACGCTTTATGACTCTCACAGATACACAGGCACACACACAGACACACACACACACACACACACACACACACACACACACACAAATTACACTCACACATACAAAAACACACAGTCACACAAGCAGACGTACAAATATAACCACGTTCACACGCATATCGACACACAGATACACACACTCACGCACGCACAGTCCCACAAATAGACACGTTCTCTTATTCTTATATCGCTTATCGTCATTCATTATTAATTTTATCTCTCACACTCTTGCCTATTCATCTTCTTCTCCCTGTGGCAGTGTTATAGACTTCTTTGCAACCCCCCCCCCCCCCGTGACCCGCGACCCCGATAATCTCGACAAAAGCATTCATTAGTTTTCTTCTCTCTCTCTCTCTTCTATCTACTGTCCGCTCCCCGAATCTTCAGTTCTATTTATAACTTTGTCGGAATGAAAAAGTTTTTTCGCTGACATGTAATTTACCCCCAGAGAACGAGGAGACAAATAAATATCAGTTTTTGTTGTGTCTCGGTAGATTCGCCGCAGGGGGTCTGCTTCGTGGGGGAAACATCTGGGGAAGAACTGTTCTATTTTTGTAACACTTTGTGAGATCATAGACTAGTGAGAATTCATTGTAGACACGCTGCCCCTGGTCTGTCTGCTGTCTTCACAGGGTGTGTGGGGAGGGGGGCTACTTCGGGGTGGGGAGGAGAACTAGCAAACAGCCGGAACTGCGTGACACTGTGTGACAAGCGACTGTGGGACTGTGATAAAGGACTGTGTGACACGGGACTGTGGGACTGTGTGATAAGGGACTGTGGGACAGTGTGTGACAATTAAGGGACTGTGTAATAAGAGACTGCGACACTGTGTGATAAGGGACTGTGACAAGGACTGTGGGACTGCGTGATAAGACTTAGGGACAAGGGATTGTGGGACTGTGATAAGTGACTGTATGACACTGTAACAGGGGACTGTGTGACAAGGGACTGTGTGACACTGTGACTAGTGTCCGTGTGACTGTGTGACACTGTGACCAGGGACCGTGGGACTTCTGACACTGTGACCAGGGACTGTGGGACTATGTGATAAGGGACTTGTGTCAAGGGACTGCGATACTGTCTGACACTGACAAGCGACTGTGGGACTGTGGGATAAAGGACTTGTGACTGTGTCACTGTGTGATAAGGGATTTGTGATATTGTGACATGGGACTGTGGCAGTGTGTGATAAGAGACTGTGACCAGGGACTATGATAAGAGACTGTGATACTGTGTGACAAGGGGCTGTGGGACTGTGTGGTACTGTGTGGCAAGTGACTGTGTGACACTGTGACAAAGGACTGTGTGATACTGTGTGACAAGGGACTGTGTGACACTGTGACAAGGGACTGTGGGACTGTATGGTACTGTGTGGCAAATGACTGTGTGACACTGTGACAAAGGACTGTGTGATACTGTGTGACAAGGGACTGTGTGACACTGTGACAAGGGACTGTGTGATACTGTGTGACACTGTGACAAGGGACGGTGGGACAAGGTGTGATGAGGCAGTGTGTGAGGCGAGACAGCTCGAGTGTTCAGTGTAATGAATGGCAGCCATGTTCATTTGGCGAGGTGTCAGCTGTCAGCGATACACATTGATTCAGCGTCGACTGAACTTCTTTTCAGAAGACTGCACGATGTAATCAGACTAATGTCGGCAAAATTTGTCATCTGCAGTCACGTAAGACAAAGGTATTGTCAGTCATCCAGCCAGGAGCTAGCGTCAGTTTTTCTCTCTCCTGTCTCTCCCTCCCTCCACACTGTCTCTTCTCTCTCTTTCGTCTCTCTCGCTGTTTCTTTCGCGCTGTCCAATTACCCAGTGCATTGGCTTATCTTTGATGTCAGGAGAGTTCGTTCTTTACTGCGGTGGGTAGTCAGGTTCACAAAAAGAAACAAGACAGCGACAAGCCCGGCTTTCCAAAGCTAGAGACAAATTCGAAGAGTGAGCTACACTGGCGGTACAGGGGACCTTCCTGCACACGACACAAACCTGATTACAGAGCCAGTTTTAGCTCCTGCTTTCTCCTCATGAAATTTCCTTCACGAACTTTCAGGATTTTTCCAGATGTTCTGGGATCAAAGGATTCGTCTTCGTTCGCAAGCAGGAAGCCAGTTGTCGAAGAAGAGACTCACGCCAAAGGCCGGGAGCTAAGGGGCTTCTTAGCCCGACTCCTCGTTCACTAATGTATGCCTTTGCCGTGTCTGGAAAATCTTTTTATAACCATCATGCAAAATGCTGACAAAATAGCCGCATCTTTGGCAATACTTGTCACTTAGGAAGCCGTGCTCTAGAAGAAAACTGAATCCTTCTTCCGCCATCGCCTCATGCCGGCGGAGTCAGTTCATTTGAAAGCCTACCTGTGGATCGAATTGGAAAGATACCTGAGCGACGCCAAAATGAAGAAGAAGAATTCATTTGCAAACTGACATTCCACGAGAAACATGTCATAGTGATGATCGTCACTTAATCGACAAATTCCAGTAACACAACCACACACGCAGGCGCCACTTCTCTCACTATTATGTTACACCCAAAACATGACTCCTATATACATACACAAATACATGCACACACACACACACACACAACCCCTCCTCTCTCTCTCTCTCACACACACTCACGCATACACTGTACACTACCCATACACGGCAGACTCTCCATTGAGTGTGTCTACACACCAAAATGCAGTTATTTTTGTCAACATTTTGCATCATGGTTTTAACAATATTATGTCGTGACATTTTCAAATTTAAATTATTTACTCACGGTTACAGCAAGGGAATATTTGTAGCCTGTACAGCAGTTACGGTGAGAGAAAATAAGTTTGGTGTTATTACATAATAAAAATACGTAAACATATATTATAAACATTTATTGCAAATATACATATGTATCCTAACCTATCTTTGTACAATTACGTGGATAAACATTCAGGAAGAGATACTCCCAACCACTTCGTAACTTGAGAGGAATGGCGTGGATGTGTTATTCGACATCCCCTTCAAAGAACTTTATCTAGTTATGACAGGTCTTGAACTGATTCACGAACAAGAGTAAAAAGTCGTGGATAAATCTACAGTTATAACGGAAAATTGCCTTCAGATAAATGAAAAGTCAGTCAGGAGGAATCAAGTGAAGGGTCACTCATAGAGGAACAAAACGAAAGGTCGGTCATAGAGGAACAACAAAAAGTCGGTCACAGAAACAACAAACTCGTCGGCGTGTCTGTTATTGAAAGAGACATAATTATTTAGCTGCTCGTTGGTGCCTCTACAGAAGCAAATGATTAAACAAAACCATTGGACTGACTGACTGACTGACTGACTGGCTGGCTGGCTGGCTGACTGACTGGTTAACTGGCGGACTGACTCGTTGACAAGTTGACTCACTGGCTGATTAGCTGACTGGATGACTAACTGCCTATTTGACTGACTGACTGATTAGTCCGTCACACGCGCGCCCCTCGACCCCAATCGGCGTGAGCAAAGCAGGTGTAAGCTTTAACCGTTCAACTTTAATCACGCTGGAGGCGGGTCGATAGCATTCCCAAGCATGGCAGATGGATCAAGCACGACCACCCTGCGCCCCCCACCCCCCTCCCTCCCTAACTCGCCAGACGGTGCTGGTGCGGCATGTCGGAATCAATTTGCAAGCCAAATGACATGGAAAGCAAGGGGTGAATGCAGCGATTTGTACGCATCCCGGAGCCTGTAGCGGGTTCCAGTTCTGCCGAGGGCTGCCTCGCCATGGCCTGAAGGTCCAGGGGGCGATCGCTGGCTGCCACCAAGGTGGCGGTCGTGAATTCCGTTGCCCTGGAAACCGAAAACAGGATGTGTGAAGGCTCTTGTCAAAGCGGTCACAGAGGCTACAACTGTCAACAGATTTCGGTTAAGAAATACGAAGATGCTCTCTCACAATGCCATCTGCCTTTCTTAGGACTGACCCCTGTTACCCTTTTTTCACGCTCTTCCTCGCTCTTCCCCTGAGTGCAGTAAGGTTTTAGCCCAGGGACTGACAATATTGTTTGTTTAGAGGTACACTTGTCTGTGGTTTTCCATGTATGCAGGTGTGTGTGTGTGTGTGTGTGTGTCCGTGCGTATATGTGTATGAAAGGGTGTGGGTGTGAGATGTGTGTGCGTGTATGTGTGTGCGTGTTTGTGTCCGTGCGCAAATTTGTGTGAAAGGGTGTGTGTGTGTGTTGGGGAAGATGCGAGAATGTATATGTAGGGATGCATGTACGTGTGTGGACGTGCGTTTGAGTGTGTATGTGAGTGCGTATGTTGAGGCTTGTGTAAGGGGAGCGTGCGCGCGAGATTGTGTGTGTGTGTGTGTGTGTGTGTGTGTGTGTGTGTGTGTGTGAAGGTGTGTGCGGGCGTCTGTATATTCTGTTACGTGCGCGCGTGTCTGTGCATGTGTTGTGAGTGTGAAGCGTTTGTCTTAATCCAAGGGGAGGTAACAAGTGCGATTTGCTATCTTCCGACAGTTTTCTCCCTTTTAAGAGCCCTGGCAAGAAATATGCGTCTTTCCTCGACATTTTGCTGTCTGATTGCTGCCTGCTTGTAGTCATCTTCTCTCAGTGGCTGAAGCCAAGTGATAACTGACAATATAGCACAATACATTCAAATTATTTAATACTGTGGATGACGAAGCTAAATTAGAACAACTGACAGCAATTACCGGTAACAGGCTACATTGCGCCCTCGGCGAAAGACCCCACCCCTTCAAATTGTCAAGCAATCATAACACATTCAACAATTAATTGAGATTTTTCGGTTGTCAAACTGAGGCTAAAAATCTCCCCGTTTTTGTTTCTTGCTGTGTTTTTGGGTCAATTGTTTCCGATCTAGTGATTGAGGCTACTAAGTCAAGACCAATGAATTCGGTGTCCACTTTAAGAAACTTTGTTCTGCATTGGCTACAGAAAATGACAGTAAAAGGGTCAATAAAAGGCTGAGTAACACTTCAGACACTGTGTTTCAGTATCTACTATTTTAAACTGACCAATAAGATTAGATGTTTTACAGTATCTAATATTTTAAACTGGACAAGATCAACAATTAAGATTGGATGTGCTACAGTATCTAATATTTTATTTCGGACAATTTAGATTAGACGTGTTACAGTTTCTGATATTTTATACTGGACAATCAATATTAGATATGTTACAGTATCTAAAAATTTATACTGGACAATAAGATTACATGAGTTACAGCATCTAATAATTTATACTTTAAACAATGACGATTAGAACTTCTTTGGGTTTCATTTTAGGCTCGACAAACATACCTGCTTGGGTTCTCCCAAATCAAACCGCGACAATCCTCACTAGTAGTATGTCAGCCCTGACAATCCTCACTAGTAGTATGTCAGCCCTGACAATCCTCACTAGTAGTATGTCAGCCCTGACAATCCTCACTAGTATTGTGTAGGCCGCAACATTCCTCACTGGTATTATTTAAGCCTAGACGCATTATTCTTTTTTGAGGAACTATACCTAAGTGTAAACGTTTTATTATTTTGAGATTTGTAGATAAATAAATAGCAGATAGATGTAGATTCGCTTAATCAGAATGGTGTGTTTCACTTTCGTTCGTCGCTTAAAAAATACAAAAGAACGCAGACACCATCTGCGCCAGCTTTCAATCTCTAATTTGTCTGAAACCGCAGTAATATTTCATCTCCAGTGGCTATCAGACTTTCCATTGTTTTATGTAGGCTACTCATATAAAGTGATGGCTGTCTATCTATATACGCAGGAAGATAATGAAGAAAATGTCGATGAAAAATTCCTGTACATTGGAGGAAAAAATTCGGGTCTTTCTTTTTGGTTTGAAGTTTCACTAGCTCTCTTCGTTAGACCTGCGGACTTAGAATACGTTCATCTTTATATTTAAATAGACATCTATTTTATCGTTTATCGACAGACGAGTAGACGACGTGGCGTGAACTGTCAGAGAAGGAAAACAGTGTCGCATTCATAGCAGCAGCCACCTTTCAAGATATCAGCTGATTTTCCGTGGCAGAATCCCCCGATTCTTGAGAACCAGGCTCCACTTTAAGCCCTCGGCGACATTCATCCGATGAGAGGCGAGAGCTTCTCGCGTGACGTCATCGCCAGGCTTCGGAGAGATCTGATTCTTATCTGCTGTTATGACTGGTCTTTGCTTCTCGCAAGTTAAGTGTACAGTTCGACACGGAATAATGCTAGAATGCTCCTGGACTTCAAAATGCCAAACTATGAGCAGATAATCTGTTGGAGGTTTAGTTTAGCAACAGGAATAACTGCATTTCCAGGACATCACACTCTGGAATGCGATTCTGCATCACAGACACGTTTTATAACCGTCGATACAAATCTGATTTCGCAGACAGATCCGTCCGGTTTAACAATCTTCTCTGAAGCCTGTTTCCTGCCAGGCTTATCGTGTATTCACTATTGCTCATGCAAAAATTGCTTCATGCTTTTCGGATTTTCAAAGACGAAATTATTAAAACAAAATAGAAAGAAAGAAATAATAAAGTTATGTCACACAAGATAAAAAGTTCAAAGAAATAGAAGAGAAAAAAAAACCCTTGCCTTCAGACACAGAAAGACGACATGAGAGTGAATGGAGGACAAAATGTCTCAAGGGTGGAGAGGTGGGGGGGGGGGCAATTTTACCGTGCAGTAAGGCAAGGGGGGTTTGTGAGATTATGCAGTGAGCAGTAAGAACAGTTGAGCTAGAGAAAGGAAGTCAAGATGCTCTGCCCCTGATCCTAACCTGTTGCAAAATGTATTCTGTGTTGATGGCTCACTGCTATAGAAATGCACTTAAAGCTTCAACTATTAATTAGTGAACAATAACAGAAAGCACTTTTTTTAGAATATCTCATTTTGTTAGTCTTATTCGTACATAAATTGTACATGTATTTGTGATGTATTTGTGTAAAATGTACTAATTTTCAAGTCGGATAATCAGTGCCCTTCACACTATTATATTTTAAGTTATATGTAATAAAGAAAATCCCGAGACCTACGGAAATAATTATTTTGCCCTTTTCAGTGAATTTCAAATAAAATTGTGCTTTTATAATTTTGTTTTACTTAATTTTTTTTCAAACCATTGTTACTTAAGCTGCCTCCTCATTGTTATGTGTGGTCATTCGTAATCTTTACCTTTAACTTCATCCTTTTATCACCATAACATCATTCTTTGAATTTATATTATGTAACACAACATGCCATAAACAGATTGTAACTTCATTCTTTATTCACATCAAGCAGGCGATTCTGTGAAAACCAGATATATTATATAACCACAAAACTAAGGTCGTTCCAATAGCCTCTGATAATAAGCTGAAACTACTGTCATTATCTACTTCTTTATAAACATTATATACTTCTTTATCTAGATTTTCTACTTCTTTATCTGCTTCCTTTTACTTATCTGGGGTAAATGCACTTTCCCACACCGTTAAAAATTTCGATTTTATCATCGGCGAATCATTGTTTCATGAATCTCACATCAACGCTGTCTGCAAGTCAATCTTCTTTCATCTTCACAGGATCGTGACATCCAGCCCCTTATACTTGCTTTTACACCAAAGATCCCATGTCTGCATTTTTACTGCAACTGTCTGGTCGTTGATCTCCCCAACCCGTCTGCTAAATAAGCTTCAGAGGGTTGAGAATAATGTCGCTACTAATCTTTGCAGACCATGTTAATACCCTCCTCCGTGAGCTTCTCTGGCGGCCAGTCCGAGCTCGCATTGATTACAAGATGGCCACACTGTGCTACGGTTGTCTCCCAGGCTTTGTACCAGCATTGCTGTCGGACTAACTGAGGCTTCACCACCGGGGTTGACTTTGTATCGTTTGTTTGCGTTGCCCGCCACTCTGTGCCACACATCAGTCGGCACACGGTCCTTCTCCTTCTCAGCCCCCACTGTTTGGAATTCTTTGCCCCTTTCTCTTCGATCTGTGTCTACGTTCGAAACCAGATTTCAAAAACCTATCATATCTTTCCTAATCCAGCATATTCTTCCGCTCGCTCCTCAGTTTCTCACCTTCGTCCGTGCGCTTGTTTGTCCCGCTGTCATTCGTCTATTGCTGTATGATTGTCTTCATTGTGTGCGTACCTGTTGGTTGGTTTGTAATCTTTCATGCACAGCGCGGAGAACACTATAAATTCGAATCTTATTTTTTATTATTATTTCTGCGTATTCTCTCTCCCTCTTTCAGTATTTTATACCTAAAATTATTCTTATTTCTGATTTAGCATCCTCTTTTTAACCTTTTTTTTCTTATCTCTTTTGTTCTCTATTTCGGTCTAGCTTAATAGAAAGGATAAAGAAAGGAGAGCTGTGCTCAAAGGGAACTAACTAGTTTGTAAGCTATTAGATTTTGCTGTCCTTAGTTATTTCCCTTGAATTAACTTACGCGATAACTGCAGTCCTTTCGCAGTTTTGCTTACTCGAGGATTGTCAGCAATAATTGAACGGAAATATTTTGAAGTTTGTTGCCTACACGCTTTCACTGGAAAATGCAAAGAAAACTAAGAGAAAATTTACTAAGTTTAATCGGTCATTATTGATATGTATTAATAATCTTTTATTATTTACTACCATAAATATCAGCACTAATTTATGATTTAAAAAAATTAATTTTGAATACAAAAAAGTTTCATTTCGCTCAAGAACTTTGGATTACCAACTTTGTCTCGTTCTTTCGGGGTACTTGCCAACCTCCTTGTCATGTTTCATTACATTTCATTTTATTGGCTATAAGACCGTGGGGTACTTTTACCCATAACATCAGAGAGGCATACTTCACACAATGCTGAACTGTGATTGATGTAAACTTTGCATCTCAAATTGAGTCATTTTAAATTTAAGAAACATGTTGTCTCAGCATACTATGCAGAGTGTATTGTCTCAGCATACTATGCAGAGTGTATTGCATTACTTTTCTGAGTGCCCACTATGGTCAGTAGTATAAGTAGTTTGTATTTAAGCTTGGTGGTAGGTGAGGAAAGCCTTCGTGGATTTTCCGCTTTCGAGAGGGTCCCTTAACCCCTACGAATACCGAGGGTCGATTGTAGTTTGAAACTAGTCGTATCCTGTAATACTTGTAGTTCTCTTTATCTCTCTATCACGAGGATTGGCTGTACTGGGTTCAGATCTCGTCTCGGGCACCGTATTCGTTTTCTTCATCTGACACCTGTTTACAGGGCTTTGCCTTAGCTGCTGGCTCGGCGTAAAACATCGATTCTTGCTCCCCCACTTTCTCTTTCACATCCCGTCACATACCAGTACTTTTTTCTCAAAATAGATGGCCTTATACCTTAGTTTCTTTGTACGAAATAACAAATGCTAAGCATTCCACACAGGTGTGCCCACAACAAGAACAAAAGTGACAGATGAGTTATAAGGCAAGAGGAAGAGATTAACACAGTACACATTTACATAAACACAAAGACAGACACAATACACATGTACACAAACACAGAGATAGACACAGTACACGTGTACACAAACACAAACACAGAGATAGACACATCACACTTATACAGTGTCAGTGATACTAGGTACACACACACGTGCGTGCGGGCGTGCTTGGACAGGAAACTAATAGGTAATCACATTTTGTTTGACAGACATAGTAACACTTCAAAAACACGAGTACAAAGATTCAGTAATGAATAGATCAACAAGACACAGAAACGCAGATTCGCACTCTTAGGAGAAGAGACACGTAGACACACAGACATGCAGACACACAGGATCGCGGACACATAGATACATACAGCAGTTCACGCGGGGCTTTAATGCCAAACAATGAACTACTTCGTGTCGAGCTGTAGGACCCGTCAGGTACAAAACAGCAGCAAAAAGGCTATTTTTCGTAGACAAGTAGTTTGAAAACCTTGATTTAGGGTCAGTCGAGGAGTGTATGACTTTTCTGAGGCACTGCGAGCTCGGGTTTAGGACAGCTCTATAAATAGGGTGACACTATGTACACAAATAAAATAGATATATACTGACACATACACACAGACAGCAACACAAGAGTAGGTACACAGACAATAGATATGTACAGGCGCATACACAGAGATTAATAATACAGATAAAATAGATATATCTATATATATATATATACTGACGCATGCACACAAATATGGACACAAGAGATTAAGCTACTAGGTACACAGGTAATAGATATGTCCTGACACATACACAGAGACAGAGACACAAGAGAATAATATAGTCGGTACACAGATAAAATAGATATATACTGACACACACACACACACACACACACACACACACACACACACACACACACACACACACACACACAGGTCATGTTCAGAGACTTGAGATTTGGTCAGATTCACGATGCACGGAGTCTGTTTTCCAGAAGAGGCTTTAATTTTATGACAACAGGTGAACAGTCTTCAAAAATAGGTCAATAGGTGCTAATATCTTTGAACCATTTATTATATGAACACATGTATCGATAGTAATTTTAATGGGTACGCACTACAGCGTACGTATTCCATGCTGTAAATGTAACTTACTGTAAGTCAGAATCTATATTTAGGTCTGTGTTGAGTGCTAGGTCTGAGGGCAGTCGAGACCGACAGAGAACTCTATTCTGTTTTGTTATTGTACCAACGCAAATATTGTTCAAGGTTGTGGCTGCGCGGTCACAATTTTACCTGTTCCTTTCACCTTTCTCGCCAATGTCGCTTCTGTCGAGAGAAAGCGTCGCGTACTTTAAAACTTGCCTCCGCTGGCCCATTAAGGCGCGGCGGTTGCCAGGCGCGCGGTGCCACGACGTTGACAACGCTACTGCGGCTGCGCACACGGTGACTTCCGTCGAACCAAAGCCATGCGAAAGGCTGTCGTGAACTAATCAGCCGAGGCAAACTGTTAACCCTCGCGATGCAGGTGAGCGGCTCACACCTGTCTGGTACATCAATAACCAGCGCTTGCCCTCCTGGGCGGCGCGACTAACAGATGGCGGCGGCGGCGGCGGCGGCGACAAAGCAGGGAAAGGACTGACAACAACATAGATGATCCACCTCGCCGGCAAGTTAACGAGCAGCCGGCCATCGCCAGTTGATTATCTTCCTGCGACCTCCGTCCAGCCAAAGAGACCGACAGGTGGTCGTGTACTCGGGGTGCATTCTGCTGTGCGACGCTGATAAAGTGAGCAGGTGGGGTGGGGGCTGAAGACGTCGGACAGTGTGGCTCACAGGTAAGGATTGTGACTCCCTTGTCCCCCCACGTAGTGTAGGTGACACTTGCGAGTGACACGACCGACTGCCGTCAAGACTCGACTGTTATGTCGTGTATCGTGTGTCGTGTTTGGGCACAACCGTAGTCACGCACCGTTCACACCAGGGTGTAGCGTGTTGCGGCTATAGGTTTTTTTATAGCAAACAATAACACAAACAAGAATAACCATTTTTAAACCATTGTGAGCCATAAGACGTTTAGATATAATCTTCTATGGAAGAGGGGAGGGGCTTCATTAGGGTCGGAGCTTGCCTCCCGTGCTGATAGTTCTCTTCATGCATGTAGGAGTTCGGGTACATAAACACCTGTTTACAGGGCTAGCCAAGCTGCTAACTCGGAGTAAAGCAAAAGCCAGTCGGCCACCT
The DNA here is from genome assembly GCA_004794655.1 of Marisa cornuarietis. NCBI lineage: Eukaryota > Metazoa > Mollusca > Gastropoda > Architaenioglossa > Ampullariidae > Marisa > Marisa cornuarietis. The sequence continues at coordinate 9,337,251 of SMMW01000046.1, read as the reverse complement.
GGTTGCAAGCCAGTAAAGTTAGTAAACCAGCCGAGGACAAGTAAGGTAGCGTGGTCTAGTTGAGACCAACATCCCTTGAGGCTGACAATCATGTTTAAAGGGTTCACAAACCATTACGGGTGCATGCAGTGTTAGGTAAAATCCCACTACTACCACCACCCACCGTCGTGTAGTGAGTGACAGCGAAGAGCCGTCCCCCAGCTCTCCTCCCTGGTGCTGTGTGATTTCATTTCTGACAGGTGATTGACAGCCCAGTGCTGTCAAAACTCGGCTCCGCCCACTGAGGCTCGCAGGCGAGAGTTCGCTCACGCCCACTGTCAACAAGAGTATTCACTCACACCGAGAAAATACGTCCACACGTGCACACTTGCTGGTTTATCTGCGATGATATTCTCTACATGCTGGGAAATAGATGTGACCATATAATAGGCTAGAAGTGTGAGAACAGTATTGCTGAAGTGTTCTAGTATCAACACTACTTTTCTGACTCAAACGACATTGACAATATTGGAGGTGATACCCACAAGAATATTTAACTTTGCCTTTGAATTTACGATTAAAACAAAAGATTCTATTCTTGTATCTTAAAACTAGTTTGAATATTAGAAAAAAAATCAAATTGCTCGTCTTTATAACTCTAAACACTGCTCCCAGCCATAAAAAGTGGGGGGGGGAAGATAACAAACAATATTATTGTCAAAGTGCCTCATTGATGTAAACCAACAGACAGTCAAAGTGTTTTGTCGGTCTAAGGCAACAAACACAGCTGTGAACTCTTTCTGACCTCGGTATCGATCGTCTCCCCTCCTTTCATCCCTGGGTGAGACGGTCATCTGTGGTCAGTCGGCCTGAGCCTGTCAGTCATGTCCAGTTCAAACGAATGCTCTTTGACCTTTAGGCTCAATTAGTCAGATTAGTTTGCATTTCAAGGGGTCGTCACTCTCGTTTCTAAGCTTGTGGGGTCTTAAACCGAGGTGATATTATTAGAAGCAGCTGGTTCTGGCAATTGTAATTTATTGATAAAACTGCAATTAGCAGCTGTTGTTAGCTGATGTATTCGCAGTTAACGAGTCACAATTGTAGTTTTATTTTAATTTTTTAAACCATCGTCTACCAACCTGTGCATCTTCACCCCGTCAAAAATGCAAGCAACTTTATCTCGGAATAATTCGATGATGTAGATTTCTCCAGTTTCTATACCTAACAGAACTTGCATCACCTGACTGAACCTTTAGCCATATGGGGATCAAGATGTAATAATATCTATATTCCTATATTGTTCAGCTGAAATATCTATTAAACAAGTCGCATTACAAATAAATTGCATAGTGCAAATACGAGTTTACTGTTGACTGTGCACATTGCTACAAACTTCTTCGATTATTTCTCAGAGTATTTGTGGTTTATTTTACGAAAGTAGTAACATAGTTTCATAATACATGTCTTCCAACATGTTTCAGATTCAAATTGAAATTCCGATATCCCGATATAATCACTATCACTAAGCAGCCGTTGTTATGGTGATCATGAAGATGTAATATGAACGACAAAGGAAGTGTATCTTACTATGTTTTGCTGTGGTAAATAACCCCTGAGGTCTGTAGAGAGAGGCAAACACCAACCGAGTTGCCAGACAACTTCAGACAATCGTGTCTTAATAACAACTACCACACTTGGTGCCAGCGTTAGTCGTGTAACAGTTAGGTACTAGACATGGCGCCAACGTTACTTGTGTTAATCGGGTGTGTGCTGCATTTTGGTACCCTGGAATAACACCAGTAAGTTCAAGATAGATAAAGTACCATGTAGTACCATCCTCGTATTATTTGGCGCTGTGCAGTTGCTGGTACTCCAGGTTGATGTCGGTGAGTTCTAGCTAGAGAAACCTCCCATGTCCTGTGAATCCGGCTCTGTGCAGTAACTGTTAAACAAACTTAATGGGTGCGAGTTCAAAACTGAATTACCCCCACAGTAATCGGCTTTGTGGAGTATCTGGTAATCAAGGTTAATTGTGGCGAGCTCAAGACTGAAGCACTTTGTAAACTGGTAATCAAGGTTAATGGCGGCGAGTTCAGGATGGAGACAGCGTCAGGGTCGTGCAGGACGAAGTGTCGCCAGGGCCGGATCGTCTGCAAAGTTTGCATGACTGATTGCAATGACGTCTTGCTGCCAGGCACATAGTGGCGATAATAACCTCGTCCAACCGCCTCGTTACGGACTGCAGTCACACGAGTTATTAAACAACCCTCACTGGTAATCGCCGTCGCCCCAGGATCGTGCGCTGAAACATGGTCTGCTTCCTGCGCTCAGCCACCATATTCATAACCACACATCCTTCCTCGTGTTTAAGAAAACAGTGGCATGTTCTTTCTGCCCCTAATTTGTTGGAAAGCCTTGCCAAGGAGGGTTAGGGGGAGGAATGGTAATTAGCGGGAGTCGATTAACGATCTTGTCTTCATTGTGCATGTTTAATTGATCCCTTCGATGTAAATTGACGCGTTGGCCTGTCAGCAGGTACACTCTTTAATGTGCGCGCTGGCTAGTTCTAATTAACGCGTCGTCTGCATGCTCATCAACAGAGATACCTTGGAGTAATGGCGGGCCACGACAGCCACCAATATCCTTGATCACACCGTCTTCCTCGGCCAAACCGCAATTACCCCCAAGAAAACCTCTTCAGCGCTCGGCTCACAGATCAAAAACCTTTGGAAGGGGCCTGGTAACCCTCCAACCCTTTGTTCGACAGAAGGTGCTGGACTAGACCTCCAACATGGCGGCCGCTCGCGAGCTAGCAGGGGATGACCCTCAGAGACCCTACACCATGGGTACCTTCGAGTCCAAACTGAACCGCTTTCAGGACTTGATTCGTGACCTGACCTACCAGGACGTGGAGGCATCGCCTGAAGAACGACGACAGTGGATAACAGGTGAAATTTCTTTAAATCATCATCATCATCATCATCATCATCATCATCATCTCTTAAAAGTTAATGTCTTACGCACGTACATAAGTTGCTGCTAAAAAGGAAGATTTCAGAAGAGGAGTCGGAATGTAGTGGTCCGCGTACAAGTGTCTGTTTTATAGAGCGCACTGTAAAATTTTATTCTTTTTCACAAGAGTGTAATGTTTGACTTCTTTTCATAAGAGTGATGACGCACGTGAAATATGGCATAAGCTAAGAGCGGTCCGGCCGCGCAGCGATAAAGCACTTGTTATCAATATCAGCGACAGCCATATGTCACTGGTTCGCATCTCATCTCGGCCTGCTATTGTTTTTTTTTTCTTTGCTTGCGTCGCCTGTTTACAAACCTGGCTGCTGGTGCCGTCAGCTGTGAGAGTCCTCAGTGTCGTTTATCAACAGACTTTCCGAGATATGGCGTGGAAGGACTCTCGGAGACCGTGCAGCCTGAGTACTTTCGATTAAGCCCTTCTTGCTGGATTAATATTAGGAATGAGCGCTAATCATTCACATAACACCACAAGAACACGCTATCGAAAATCATCAGACGCGTATGCGTGTGAGCGTAAAAGAAAGAAACCAACAAAGAAAGTGATTCAAAAGGCAAGGGACTAATAGAGTCCCCTTTATTTTTTTTTTTTTTTTTTTTGATGTGTTTATTTTCTTCCTGCGGACTCCTGGTTCAGCTCAGCGTCTCGAACCCCTCTCAGAGTCTGCCCACGGAGCGTCCTCTGCTCCGGGGTGCTTCCCCTTGTCTCGCTTCATTACCCGTACAACGGCACAATTATGAAACTTTTTCCACTCCACCGAACACGGGCGCCAGCAGACAAAGCCAATTTCAGCCCCGCACTTAAGAGAAATTGCGAATTTTAAATTCGTCTTCGTGCAGGAAAAGCAAAACACAGGCGCAGTTTCAAAAACCCCCTCTTCGAAAAATGGGAGGTAATTTTCGAATCACATTCTCCGAGACAGCAGGGGGTTGGAGGGGGGGGAGAAGAGAAAAAAAATGGAAAATGCACCAGCAGACAAGAACGGTAATCCATAATTAGCAGTGTCGTTGACATGGGTTCAGCCTCCGGGGGAGTTTTCAGGGGTGTGGTGGAGTGGAGAAGAGAGAGAAACGGGAGGCTGTGAGAAGACTTGGGAGGGTGAATGGGGGGGGGAGGGAGAGACGGGGAGATGGACGAAGGTCCCAGAAGAGCGCAAGTGCTAAAGGGTAATCAGCCGCTGGACGCAGTGCCGGGCGCGCGGCCTATTGTTCTGATTGCTACCTTGTCAACTCGCATGTCTGTTAATCTTCAACAGCTCGCGACACAAAGCTGAAAGTCCTCCGCCGTTATCTGGTCCCCGCAGCTTCTGCAAACGGCCGCACCACTCGCGACTCCTGCGTTCAGATGAAATCAATTACCACCGGAAACTAGAGGCTCTTTGGGGGCCTCTGATTCATTCTTCCATTTCATTAAATATTAATCCGGACGCCATTTCGGTCCGCAGCTGAGACAGTTTTGACTGCTGACTGTGTGTGTGTGTGTGCGCGCGCGCGCGAGCGTGTGTGTGTGGATGTAAGTGGGGGCGTGTGTGTAGAGGGAAAGTGTGTGTGTGTGTGTGTGTGAGGGGGGAAGGGTGCGCGCGGACGCATGCATCTGATGGTGGAAAGACATCAAATCCGAGATTGCTGCTGGAACAAATTGGGTGAAGGGGAGCGAAGTGGTCAAGATGATAGAGCGAAGCGGTGGCTGGTGGTGGTGGTGCCGTGGTGGTGGTGGTGGTGGTGCCGTGGTGTCCTCATTAAATGTGGGCGGAGGACGCGATAAAGACTACCATCACCGTGTTCGGAAAGTTTCTAAACGAATTTCCGGAATTAAGTTTTGCTGTTGGGCACGACGTCGGATATAACAAATCATGGAGGGATTCCCTGGTGGCTGGTCACTGCCCGCGGACCACTCAGCTTCTCTCTACAGGCCGGGACTGAAGCACTACTCAGTGACTGCCCACTACGAGGTGCCTCCGCGTGTCCTTGGGCTACGACTGTGCTCTACATGCCTTAGTGCTAGGAGATACCTCCGCGTACCATATTACTACGAGCTACCACCACCCTCCATATCAGCACGAGGTACCCCCACTTGCCATATTCGCACGACATACCTCCACTTGTCACATTAGGATGAGGTACCTCCACTTGTCACATTAGGATGAGGTACCTCCACTTGTCACTTTATGACGAGATACCTCCACTTGTCACAGTAGGATGAGGTACCACCACTTGTCACTTTATGACGAGATACCTCCACTTGTCACATTAGGATGAGGAAGCCCCACCTCCCATAAGCTATCGAACATTTCCTTATGCTGAAGAGTTACCTGCCACATGCTGTATTACTGCAGGATGTCTTCACGTGCCTTACTTAATTTGTGTTCCTCCAATTACCAGAATGGGATCGTTGGTGTAATTTATCATTTTCTCAGCCACTTTAAGCAAAAAAGGGAAAACAAATAAAGAAAAATCGAAAACTAGCGTCCAGCGGAGCCGTTTCTAATGGACAGTCTTGGTGTGAGGTATCTTGTCTGGTGGTTAATCGTGGTCGGAGGTATCGAGTCTGATGGTTTATTGTAATGGACAGGATCTTGGTCAAAGATGTGACACGAGCTGAAATGGAAAATGTGGTGTTGAAGATCTTAATGGACAGTGTCTTGGTCAGAATTGCTGGGCTCTGTAATGGACAGTGTCTTGATCCGACGAACTAAGACCTGTAATGGATGGTGTCTTGGTCAGATAAGACCTGCGTCCCTAGTCAGATGTTCATCAGCCAGAGCTGACGTCAACGAGGAATCAAATGGATAATATCTGGAGGACCGAACCTGTCAGCTATTAAAATTCTTGGAAATTACCAAATATTTGCAGCTTACTAGCTGATATTTTCTCACCTAATTAACACGTTATTGCAAATACTAATGAGCCGAGCAATTTCCCTTTACCGCGCACGTGAAGTTAACGCGATTTGTTAGCCGCTCAATTTTATCATGTTCCCTTCTCCCGCAGACCCTCTCCTCCTCTCTCCCTCCCAACCCTCCATGACAGTGCGACAGGGGGGGGGGACAGGGCTGACCTCACTGAACGAAACCCGAAACCCCATACTTAGGCAATCTCAGAGGGCCGGGAACCCACGTGCGCTGTCTGAGTCGCGCCCGCCGTCCACGAGATTAATTAGCGCTAATCCCGCTCCGCCCCGCCGCCTGTCACCGCAAGGTGTAGGGTTTCAGGCACGTGCTCGCCTACCTGTCAAGATGTCTGTACCCGGGCCGGGGCTGACATTTCCAGTGAGGGACGAGGGGTGGGGGTGACACCGAGGTGGCATCAGCTGGGATGCTGGGGGCTGGGATGGGGAAGAGGTGCGAACATTATGCTAGAATTACAAGATGTGTGTGTGAGAGAGAGAGAGAGGGGACGAGTTGGAAGGGGAAGACAACTCACAAACGCAGTGTTACACGTGCATGCACGCATGCAACCGCACGGGCAGGAGATCACTCACTTTTTCTCCCCCGTGTGCCAAACTATGTTGGAAGAAACTAAAAAAGCAAAGAGAACTCCGCGAAGCTTTGTCCAGCAGCGCGAGCGCGAGATGTGGCACGCACGTGTCCTGATTACATTAGTTATTATTGATGAGACCTCTGAGTAATCATTTTTCATGCCTTTCTCCTCGACTTGACCAATCTGGTCTAATTTGTCATTTAAACAGCGGTGAGACCTCCAACTTTTCTCCTGGCTGCCCAGACTTGGCGGCGGCTAGTGGGCCTCCAGGGTATAGTTCACTGTTCCCCCTGGTCCCGGCGCCCGACAGTTCAAAGACGATTACAAGAATCGAAGACGCGATACCGTTTCCTTCGGAATTAAGGAGTAATAGCTTGTAATTACCTCACATGCCTTGTACTTGTGTCTGTTTTTACAGCTTTTCTTCGCCTTGAATGTTGTCTCTCCGCTCCTATTAGTCTTCGTTACTCTCCCGAGTGACTGACTACTCACTCACCTTCTTGTACACTTCCTCAGTCACACGTAGATGTTGCTACCTCCATTTTGCGACTGATTTTATTTTATTTATTTATTTATTTTATTTTATTTTTTATTTTTTTTTTAGTATTTGTCATTATCTCGCCACGCCAGCTTCCCAGAGTTTTGAAAATCACTGTTAAACTCTCCACACGACCTAAATAAACTTCTCACACAAATTAGTTCATGTAAAAAATTGCAGCAACAAGATTTGTTTTGATTAAAAATGCTTACTCTAACCAGAGTGTTATTACTAATATCATATAATGTCATATAATTACTAAAATTATTATACAGGGATTAATCGTATTATGATCAATCTTCAAATCACGAAACTGTCAGGTTATACTCAGTGTTACAAGTCTGCACAAAACTCAATCTCACTCAGGGGAAAGGGGTCACTCTTTCGCAAAAGTATTATTGATGAGTGAATAATTCACATTTTGTTTTGGTGAGCATTGATGTCCTTTCTCACACTGTTCCATTCTTCAAAGAAAGTGTTTTGTTTTCTTTGAACAGAAAACCTCCGCTACGAACAATTTTGTGAGAAAATTCGTGAGCTGTTTGGATCAGACATAAAAAATCAGGACCTCAAGTCCGTTTACAGGAAAATCTCCACAAACCCTGATGCCAAGGTGGACTGGAGTGAAGTTCGTATCATTTCCCTTCCTTATTGTCTCCCTTACTTAATTAACAAGGGTCAGTTGCACAACATGTTTCTAAACCTTAGAACTGTTCTAAAGAAGCAAAATCTCTTCTTAGCCATTTTGATGCATTGCAGAAAAACACGAAAAAAATTGTACTGACAGGATGGAAAGTCAGACTTAAACAACTTTATCTTACTTAAAGCAGTTTTAGTTTTAAAATTTCTTAAATTGTGGTGTGCACTTTAAACTAATTATCTAAATAGAGTTAAGCCCTAAAAGTATTTAAAATTAGAAATGTGTTGTGCAACTGTCCCCAGGTCGTCAACTCGCAACTTCCTTATTGTCTCCCTTACTTAATTAACGGTTTGTCAGCTCTTACCTCCATCATTTTCGGAATGTGTTGTGGAGACAGATATCTACAGCTCGCCACAGCAGGAAAAACTGTTGAAAAAGTGTTAACACATGTTACATTCAACAAGTTTTAATACGTTTAATTCCAACAAGTTTTAAATTCTGTCCTCGGTGTGAGCAGATTGCTATCTACGCTGCACGGAACAGTTACATACGCTGACTGTTAGACTAATGCAAAATACAGTCGAGTGGGGGCGGGATTTATTTTGCAGCTGTTCGGCTACTTCCAGTCCGGAGCAGAGGAGGAAGAAATGACTGTTGGGGAGGAGGTGTCTGTGTTCATGGTGTCCAAACGTCGCAGAGTTGGCGAAGCAGCAGGTAAGACACGAGTCTATTACTTTCCTACCTACAGGTCCAGACACACACAGTTAAAATCTTGACCATGGAGTAGACAAGCAATAGAGTGGTGGTCCAGTTCACAGAAAGCCCTCTGAACGCTGGACGAAACTGTGAAAGTTGTGCTGCACGTGGTGGCGAACCCCAGTAAGTGAACGACGTTAACACGTGGGGTCAATGGGCTAAAACTCTACTAAAACACGGCATGGATGCTCATTATAGTGTTTAAACCCCAGGTTGCAATACAAAGGGAGGGCGGATTCCCTTCACCTAACGGACTTGAGGAGACCAGCTCTCCGCATTTTCGTTTTCTTCTTGTTTGTTGTGCGAATAGTGCCTATTGTACTGAGCTGCACTTTTATCTGATGATGATGATGATGATGATGATGATGATGATGATGATGATGATGATGATGATGATGATGATGATGATGATGTCGTTTTATAATGCACTAGTTTCCGCATCGCACAGATACGCTCAATGCGCAGTGATCCCAATAGTGTTTGACTGTGTACTTGCCTGTGGCTTTTTATTTATTCCTCTGCTAATATCAACTTTCTCATCGTCGTTAATCCTCTTTGGCTAACACCATCGCAGTTTTACAAGTCTTCTCTGGGACAGACTTTACATCAGTGCCAAACAGTCATGTGTTTCAACATAGTACTGCAATTTCTTTGTGACCATCTGAATATTCTCCTGAAGATTTGATCTACGTGTTTTATTGTTGATGTGTTCTGATCCACTTCAGGGACTGTAAATCTGTCTCACTGACATCTTCGTCTATGAATGTCTTTCGGCGAAAGAATGACCTGGCATTCCCATTAACTTTACACATGAATTTTGTCTGCCTTGTGTTTTTGTCTTTGTAATGGGCGGAAAGCCTGGCTTTGGCTAGGATACGGGCACTATAAAAGCTGGCACCATATTATTATTATTATTATTATTATTATTATTATTATTATTATTATTATTACAGACAAGAAACGATAGGTCTTTAGATACGAATGACATGTCCAGAGAACGTAACAAAAATAGAGATATAACAATAAATAAAACGTAGACAAAACAAGTGACTGACAAAAATAGTAATAGGCAAATAATAGACACAGCACATTTTTGAAAATAAACACGAAGAGATAGCAGATAACAAGAAATATGCACAAAGACAAAATAGGTAACAGGAGATCGGCGCAAAGAGATAGCAGATAACAAAAACAGACACATAATCGACGAAGCATAGACATAGCAATGACAGACAAAACGGACACAATAGAAAATAACTACAAATGTGAAATCTTGTGAATTCCCATCTCACCTGACAAGTGACAATTTAATTGTGTGAAGAAAGGAAGTTAGCAATTCAGTTACTTACTATAATTGAACTAATTAGTGCGGCCGCTAGTCTTAGCATTGATTGTTTCAGCTGCTGAGTACTGAATCAAAACATTAGTTTTCTATAAGCTATTTCGGCTTACATTAATTCTCAGTGTCAAGAACGCACGGAAAGTGTGGACAGGTCACACACAACACACACTGACCTCACAGCGTTCTTCACGTGTCCTTTCACACAACAAAATACAAAGACCTGCACATGGGCTCGAACGTTTCTATTAATCGGGTGAACGTAAATATATACTTTACTAAATAACAACAGAAAACTTCAGCACAAATATTCTACACTGAGTTTGCACCGAAACAAATATATCTAAGCAGTTTATATTAAAGTCCTTCAAGTTCTCTCTTCTTCTGTTGTTGGGGGGGGGAAAGGGTCGACACGGCAAACAGTTCCCCTCTTTCAGTCTTGCTCTCTGGCGTTGATCATACGGACAGCCTACATTCACCAAATAACTCCGACAGTCTAACGGCAGACAAATGATCAAGTCAATAAAAATTCCACAGTAGGTAAATCCACACAGTTCTACGATCTTCTCAAGAGATCACACAGCAGTTGAGAAAATTAGTAAATCGAGGAACCACACAGATAATATTTCTCCACACAGTTCTACGATCTTCTCAAGAGATCACACAGCAGTTGAGAAAATTAATAAATCGAGGAACCACACAGTTACTCTTTCTCCATACAGTTAATATTTCTTTACACCGTTAATATGTATCCACACAGTTACTATTTATCCACACAGTTGCTATTTCTTCACACAGTTAATATTAATCCACACAGTACTATTAATTCCAACCTCCGTACCAAATTCCTCTTTTTCCTAGACGCTCACGTCTGCTTCTTCTTCCAATTTCTAAACAACGCCCCCTATCAACATTCAAACCAGGGGTGATAATCGCTACTCGTACAAGGGCGACAACCTCGTTACTTCGACGTTCAGGGGTGGTAACACATGTTCATAACACTCAGTCATGTCTACGCATGTCTAGCGTCGAAGGATGTACCGAGATAATTCTAATGTCCGAAAAAATCCTCCAGGTGCAAATCCAGCGGAAGAATACTTCCATACTGCTAGTTATTGAGGCGTAAACAAGGAGAAGTCTCATCACCACCTATAAACTTCTACTCCTTTCACGCCAAATATCGCTCAATCGTTTGGCCCTCGTTTTAGAATAAATTGTACAGACTTTAGTGACATAAAGGTGTGTACAAATAGGCAGACAAACGGTGTATAACGGAGATGTAAATGATGACAATTTGATGACACTATTGTTTATGGGAATGTTTTTTTCCCCGTGTCACAGGTGACCGGAAGCGGCGTGACTCGGTGCAGACTCTGAAGTTCGTCCCTTTATTGGATTCCTACCTGGCCGCATCACAAAAAGGCGCCATATCGGTGTGGTCCAGTAAGGTCAGTCGTTCCTACCTTCTCTTATTGTATTCTCACTATTGCCGTAGTAATTAATTTTGTTTACCTTTGGTGATCGTACGTAATCGACATTTTCTATACATCGCTCTACTTCTTTCTTTATCCAATTTGCTGAAGTTCCTTGAAGATGGCATGTATCTGGAGATGATCGAAGACGATGGGAATCGATGTTTCTTTCGCGCTGGTCGGTCTGTCTCTCGTGCTGTGTCTAATCTTGTCTACCATATCTTTTCCTGTCTCGTATGTCTATTCGTCTGCCTGTTTCTGTGCGTTTGTTCTTTTCTTTTTGTCTTCTTACTCTGTCTCTTTTTTGTAGTACCTATTAGTGTATCCCTAAAAAAACGGACCTTTCGCGGAGTATTTTTTTTCTATCACATTTTTCTCTTTGTTGCGATTGTTTTTTTCTGTCTTTCCATCTGTCGCTTCTCGTCTCTCTTTTTCTCTCGTTCTCCCTTGTCTCTCTCACTCCCCTCCAACGTACATTCAAATTAATTCGCTCCTTTCAAAGACGTGGTCTTCACCCGGCTCAAGGCTGTTCTTCAGCAACAGCGCACAGACACTTGGACGGGTTCTTGACCTTTCTACAACCGGCTTTCAGTCACCCGTGCAATATTGTGATGAAGCACTCTCAAGACACAAGACACAGTCTTACTCCTAGAGAGATGCACAGCTTGTCACTCTTGTCTCTATGTTTCTTCTCTCTATGTCTTTGTCCCCGGCTCTTCTTCCGTTCTTCTCGCACTGTGTGCGTATTTCTCGAAAGTTCGGCCTTTGTCGTCATAATTACAGCCATTCGCTGGGCCAATTTGAAAAAGAACCCTTGTCACCTGAAGAGAATTCTTGGGGTGGAAGAAATATGTCCCCTTTAGAAATGCTGACAACGGCTACGTAAGATCGATTACTTTCTCGGGTCCGAGCAATAATCAATAATTGAATTGCAGCCTTCATCGGCACCCGAGGTACTTCGTAAACAAAGCCGTTTTTCAGGATTTACTAGCAAAGGTGTCGAAAGGTAAACAGTTCCTCTCACGAAGACATGGCTTATACAGCATAGTCTGTTGTAGACATACACTGTAATGAGAAAAGTATTTTAAAATAGTAGACTTGTAGACGGGTTTTTTGCCAGCTAACATAGTCATTTTAAGTAAGTAAATAGTTCAAATTTATAGGTTTAACGTAATAATTATGCTACCTACAGCGTAATTAATGGAATTTCAGACAGTTGAAATCCAGTGCGTCCTAGTCAAGAAATTGTTTTCTTTTAAACTCCTTCGCTCTTTCTCTCGTCTCGTGTCAAAGTTCGATGACCTCATCATAATATGTGAGGTGAACAGTATTGTCTTTCTTGCCGACAGAGGCCTATCTGCGGTACACATCATTGTTTAGCACCTTGGTGCACCCTGGTGCACTCACCCAGTGGCTTCGTGACAGCGGCTGCCAGGTGACAGGTTGGCGCGATAGGTTGATCGTGAAGTGAGTTTAACACCGGGGTTTGCCGCCTCACTTCTGTGCAGACTTCCTGTCGCCTTCAAGCTATTAAAGCACGCACCTTCATTACTGGATAACCGACTCAGGTTCATGTCCGGTGTAAGTCTCGGCTTTCCTTTAGACAGGCCTCGTTTTTCCGGTTCTTTGTTTGCTACCTTAAATAAACTCTTAAAGTAGATGTTTTGTTTTTGTTACCGAACAATCTATGCAATTGTTTCCAAAAATATCAAAAATAATGTTTTTTTAATTGTTATAGTGGTAAAACAAGTCAATAGCATCTGTTGTGACGATGTTTTTATTTTTTAAAATTGTCGAAAAATCTAAATGTGTTTTTTATAAACAAACAGAATACATTTTACAGAAAATACTGTTTATTTTGCAATCAATCTTCTTTAACAAGGTTCTGATGACAGAAAAGCTTAATTACTCACTTCTAAAATTTCTTTTACGGTAGGAATATCCGCCATTTTGACAGAAAACGGAAGCGAAAAACCCCTCGTTTTTAGGGGGTTTTTTTACGATTGGTCACTCCTATGATAGAGCAAAGAGGCAACGAATGAAAGACACTTATCCAGTGAATGTTATGAAGGTCCGTAAGTAAAGCCTAGTAGGTCCCGTGACACGTGTCGTGGTGTCACCAGAATCAATGACCTCATCCCCTGCAGTGTTGCGATGACCGTTACACTCTACATGTGAGAAAGATTACCGAATCTCGTCATTTCTGTTAAAGGCACTGCGCATGACATTTTGTGGTTACAAATATGCTGCACATAATGAAAACATTCCTCGGGTGGCCTTCCTCTGTGTCATCGGTAGCTGCTTGTTGGGGCTTCTGCCAATAAACAGATTTTACCTGGCGCCAAATAGGCCATGTTCAATCAACCTCGACAAAGTTTAATTCTTTACTGGTTCGGTTTTATTTTTGTGTTATATTTTGCCCTCTTTCACATAATCTGTTATTTTTAAATAAAATGGAAAATGTGGCTGTTCCTAGATCATTTTAGAAAGAACAATCTAGAAAAAACTTCGTAATAATGCTGTAACGCAGGATGTCGCTATTTTCCTCACTCTTTGTGTCTCACCATTTTATTGTTTTCGTAAAGCGCTGGTTTCAATGGTTTTTCTTTATGCTTCACGTGTTGTTTGTTTCCAGCTGCGGCTACAAGCATGCGTGGATCTGAATGTGAGTTCAGTTTGTTACTACTGTCATCAGTTTTTTTTTTATCTGCTGCATGTTACTAATGTCAACAGTCTTTACAACTGCTGTTTGTTACTAACGTCAACCGATGTAATCTGTTTGTTACTATTGGCAACCGCCTCTACTCTTCTGTTTATTACTAATGTCAACAATTTCTAATCTTCTGTTTGTTACTAATGTCAGTAGTCTCTAACCTGCTGTTTGTTAGTAAGGTCAACAGTTTCTAATCTCTTGTTTCTTGCTGCTGTCTACGGTTTCTGATCTACTGTTTGTTACTAATATCAACACTGTTTAATCTGTTGTTTGTTGCTACTATCAACAATATCTAATCTTCTGTTTGTTACTAATTTCAGCAGCCTGTAATCTGTTCACAGTTTCTGATCTTGTGTTTGTTACTAAAATCGCGTGATGTCTATGTTTGCTACTACTACAAACAGTCTCTAATATTCTGCTTGCTACTTATGTCATCAGTGTCACTACTGTCAATAGTCTCTAATCTTCTGTTTGTCACTAACGTCAACAACGTTTGTAATGTTAACGGTCTCTAAGCAGTTGTTTGTCATTAATGCCAACAGTTTCTAATCTGCTGTTTGATACTACAGTTAACAGTGTTAGTATTGCCAACAGTCTATAATGTGCTGTTTGTTACAACTGTCAACAGTCTCTGTTATTACTGTCAACTTATTCCTTTGCATTGCTTCTTATTTTTCTTTTTTTCACGAGTGAGACCGTGTACTGTATGACCCTCATCTTTATCTTCATCACAGGGACCTTTGTCCCACTCTTATTTTCGCCTGTATTCTTGATTCATCACTGCATCGTCAGTTATTTCCATCTGTTGGTAGGTGAGTTTGTTGTTATTTTTCAACGTTATTGTTATTCAATGTACAGGAGCCGGCCTGGGTGACAGGCTGTGATTTCTTGCCAAACTTGCGCCGAGTTGCCTGCTGCACAGAGCGCAGTCTAGCTGTGTGGGACAACAGGGCCAAGGGAAACTCACAGGTAACACTCCAACACATTACATAGTGCGCTGAACATGATCTACATATTTCGCTGAGCCAGGTCTACATACTTCGCTGAGCCAGATCTGCATATTTCGCTGAAATATTTTACATATTTTTGCTGAACCTTGTCTACATAGTTCGCTGATACTGGTCTACACAGTTTGCTGATAAGTTTGCTGATACTGGTCTACACAGTTTGCTGATAATGGTGTACATAGCTATGACAAAAATCTGTGAGGTAGCTGTCAGGTGACGCTCTGACCTAGTCCAAGCAACACAAAACATGGAAATTTGTGTCTCGGATCACGCAGAGCCTAAATCATGTCTGGAATATTTATCTATTTTAGAACATAAACGTCTGGCATGAATGGCGGGGAGTTCACGGAGCGTAGGTTTTCGGGTTACAGGAATTTGGTGGACCTTACAGAATGTCAAAGGTGTTTGTCAGACCATTTGTTTCCGTGTTATGGAAAGTTCCTAGGACAGGATTTGGTGTTACAAAGATCTCCCAGAACACAAGTTTTTGAATACAAGAATCTTACAAATGTATTCAGAATAAACTTCTTAAGCACCGTCCTGACCAGGTAAATTGGCCGTTTTCAGCAGATGTAGAGTAGACTGGGCGATACCCACTCA
Source organism: Marisa cornuarietis (assembly GCA_004794655.1). Classification (NCBI taxonomy): domain Eukaryota; kingdom Metazoa; phylum Mollusca; class Gastropoda; order Architaenioglossa; family Ampullariidae; genus Marisa; species Marisa cornuarietis. The sequence continues at coordinate 9,321,697 of SMMW01000046.1, read as the reverse complement.
CGAACCTCAGTCATTTCTCCGTGCCTTCTCGAGATCAACAAAACATCGATTGAGGACTTACCATGCGAGGCAACGATTTTTTAAATAAAAATGTTTCTGGACCTTTGAGTGGGTATCACACGGCATGTTACAATAGGTAAAGAATTGTTTGTCCTTGGAATAACTGTAGGGTTTAGGCGTCATCGTGAGCCGTGAGGACCATGAACAAGTTTGTTTTATTTTGTGCAGAGTGTCTTTATCCTCAAGCCGATCGAGCACTCACCCCAGTGCATGACCTACGTGCCAGGTCCTCAGTTTTCCGATGACCATGAGGACACCATCCTGTTTGGCGATGACCAGGGCTACATCAACGTCCTGAACCTTGTCGCCAAGGACCTCACGATGAAGAACTCTAAAGGAGAGGGACGCAACTCTCACAACATGACAATAGAACCGTCCAAGCTGACGCAGTGAGTGATTGGGCAATTCTTGATTTCTTATATGTCACGTTCTTCGCAAAAAGAAGCTCTTGAACATTTTTTAGGAGGGGGGATGGTACAGGGCAGGAAGAAATATCATTTGCCTCACAGAAGTATCTGACTTTAAACAAGCATTTCTTAATTATAAAATATTTTTTATAAAATCTTTCTGCCCTTTCAGAAAGCATCATGATTTTGATTTTACTTATATCTGTTTTGTGGCAGCCCGATTGTGAGGCGAAAGATTCACGGAGATTGGGTCTTGAAGGTAACTTGTAGGCTGACTTGTGAGTGAATGGGTGGGTGGGTGAGTGGATGGGTAGGTGGGTAGGTGGGCGAGGGAATGTGCGTGTGTGGGTGGAGGTAGGGGTAGAGGTGGTAGCTTGTAGCGGAATGAGGTAAGATGGGTGGAGTAAGCAGGTGAGAAAGTAAAAGTCCTCCAGGCCAGTGATCACCATCCTACATATAGGTAACAGATAAGAAGCCATTCCACTAAACGCACCCAAAGGGTAGCGAACAATGACAGGAGGGTAAAAAGCATAAACAAGTGCAAAAAGGTCAAAAACAAACTTTTTTTAAACTTCATTGTGCGCTTAGGACGAGTTTCTACCATTTACAAATCTTTCTAATCAATGAGCACAGTTTCCTTCACAAATAGTAGTATTGACAAATCTCTTCCGAAGTTTCTTTTTTTTAAACTACTAATTTTTCTCGGTTAGTTAACGGGAATGGCGGGTAAGATCAAAGAGCGTCTCAGTAAGATCTGTGTAGTAGACATTAGAAGGCAGAACTGTAAATGGAGCTACTTGGTGACAGGTATTTTGTCTGCGCAGGTAAAATATTTCCCAGATCTTCGCTGCTTCGCATCTTGCTCTCCTAGCAGTCATGTGTCTTTCGTCTTGGAGGAGCCGGAAAGACTTTACGACAATGGGTACGTAACTCTTGTCAATAACGCACACAAAATATATAACAGCCAGCCATACAGGCAATGGAGTGAGACCAGACAATGATGGGCCCAAGTAATTCACTCATACAATAAGTACACCTGCATGACCGCAGGTGCACAACCTACACTCAGACGCCTTTCTTTACCGAAAAAGACAGGGACGGGGTGTTAAGCAAGGGAGCTAACTGCAACATGTCTAGCGAAACAGCTAAATGAATTGAGAGGAGTTCGAGTAATGGTGCTTAACACTGGTTTCTTCAAACATTCTGCTCCTTCAACCTGAGAGACAAACTCCATTTTGTTATCTCGTCACCCGATTCGTCGCCAACCGGGCCTCTCGCCCTACTTCGTGGCAGAACGTATTTCCCCCGGTGTTAGTCGTAGCCATGGGACATTTACCCCTTTATGCCCCCACCCTCGCCTCTCTCCTAGCATTTGTGTTGGATGGTGACCCGATACCGACAAGGTACTGTATGGTGATAAGTTCTTGATCTTTATATTACGTGTGCCTACCATCCAATAGGTCCATTTCTTTAGTCTTTCCTTTCTTTTTCCTTCACACACACAAAGAGAGAAGCATGAAATAGAAGTCCGACTTGAACGAGAGGTATGATAGGTTTATTGTTATCAGGACCCTAATATTTTTTTATTTTGTGTTTGAGCAGGGAAGTGAGGGGTGTGTCTGTACCCAAAGGCGTCAACTGTTTCGACTACTGTGTACGCGCAAACATCATTGCGACGGGTGGAGTCGACAAAATAATCAGAGTGTGGCACCCGCATATCTTCTCCAGACCTACAGGCAAGTTCTACTAGCATGCCTTCCTGTTCTCTCTCTCTCTCTCTTTCTCTCTCTCTCTCTCTCGAGTGAACCGGCTCAGCACTTGTCACTAAGTCTGTGAGAACCGTAGGTAATGGGGTGCGGCATGAAGTTTCTTTCTAGATGCAACATCTGTTTACAGAGCTGACCTTTGCTCAAGTAACTCGCCGTTAAACCTCATTAACCAACCTCTATACTTTCTCTATGTTTTCTCTCTTTGTTGTTCATGTGTATCTGTATGCATGTGTATGTGCAAATGTCTCTGCATGTTTATATGTGTATGTATAAGTGTGCATGCGTGCTGTCCATGCTATTGTGCTTAAGAAGACACACATGTCTATATGCGCACCTAACTGTTCAACGATAATCATGCAAACCCATCCCCCTAAAAAAAGAACCTTCTACTTAACACTATTTAAGCCCTGGCTTTGCACAAGGCTGGGCGGACTTTGCCACAGAGTTTTCTAGAAGTTAACCTGTCACTCGACCAAATAATGCAGGTAGCTCCCTGTTTCTGCTACACTACTTGTTCTGTGTGTAATGTCAGGAAAGCTTATGGGTCACCTGTTCACGGTGATCGACATCGTCTGCAACGAGCGAGACCAGCACATCATCAGCCTGTCCACTGCCAGGGTCTTCAGGGTCTGGGACATCCACACACTCACTTGTCTACAGGTGTGCATACTCCGTGTCCATAGCAACAGCTCCTCCTACCGCTGTGTTACGTATATTCGCACTGGCACTTCTCTCGCCAGATGTGAAAAAACAGAAACCACTCAAAGAATAAGAGAATGTAACAAACACTTGAGTAAAGATATGTTGACTCTGTTCACTCAAGAGTAAAATGCCAAGGTCATTTTCTATATCTGTTGTGGAATGTTACAGTAAAAGTAAATAACTTCAAGTACAATAAGTAAAGCACTAAAATGAGATTTTACAAAGATTTCTGGGGCCAGTTGCACAACACATTTCTAATTTTAAATACTTTTAGGCCTTAAATCTATTTAGATAATCATTTTAAAATACACACCACAATTTTAGAATTTTTAAAACTAAAACTGCTTTAAGTAAGATAAAGTTGTTTAAGTCTGACTTTCCGTCCTGTCAGCACAATTTTTTGTATGTTCTTGTGCAATGCATCTAAATGGCAGAGAAGAGATTTTGCTTCTTTAGAACAGTTTTAAGGTTTAGAAACGTGTTGTGCAACCAGCGCCTGAGCTTTGATTCTAGAAATTGGAGATTTGACACGAGTTAACACTTTAATCTTCTTGACCACTTTTATATAAACTTTTTGGTGTAGCAATCATCTCTTTGTTTGGGGTATGGTCTGATAAATTAGTTGTTGAGTAATTCAGTCATAGTGTCCTTCTGGTGCTGCTGTAATATTGTGAAGAAAGTGGCTACTGATCAATAACCTTTGCTCGCACCCACAAGGATTAGGGTGTTCTGACTTTTACTGGTTTGTGTTTCTGGTGTTTCTTAGGTTTTCACGGATAACGAGGAAAGGCCAGGAGAGAAGAGAATCTACTCCATGTTGTTCGACAACAAAAATGAGCGACTGTTGACAGGTAAAGAATCCTCATACGGTTTAATTTGGAAATTCTTTCTTTCTTTCTGATATCTTTCTTTCTCTCATTCTCTCTCATTCTCAGTTTCGTTTGTTCGGCTTAAAATTTTTATATTTAAGAATTCGTCGAGCGTAGATCGGTTTGAGTGCATTAATTACTATGTGAAATACTCAACTTGAGTTCATAAATCACTCTGTAAAATACTCAACGCAGAAAATATGTTTGCTTCTTCCTCCTCGGTGTGTCTTGTGATCCGTGTGTTTTGTGAACAGTGTGTCCTTCGCTCATTATAGCTCATTAATTAAGACACATCGCGTTCTACAAAGAGTGAGTGAGCGTTCTTCATACAGGTTCCAGTGTTATTGATGCGTGGCCTCTTACAAGGGCCGTGCAGGATACGATGCAGGTGCCGCACACACACGATCGCCCACTCGTGCAGGTGAGTCGAGGATGAAAGTGAAAAAGTGAAAATAGGTGTGAGAGGTAAGGTGGACATTGGGTGGCTCAAGAAGAAAGACACACACACACAGAGAGAGAACGGGACTAAGCAGAATGGTTGAAGTCTGACCTAGAAACAGGAAGAAGGTCTGAGGCAGGTCTAGTACACTGGTCAGGGTAGACATTGATACTCATTGGTTTAAAGACCAGCCGTCCCACGAGTACGTGGGGGAATTCAGTAGTGTATTTTAAATTTGAATTACACTACCGGTACATGTCTTTTACGAAACATGTAAAATCGTCTAATAACCGTAGAATATTATCATCTCTATGCCTATGAATGTGCTTTTGTTGATGCAGATTCTGACCAACAAAGACCTGAACCAAATCGTGTCGGTTTGCACCGAGTCTGTCATCAAGGTAGGAATGGTGTGCCTCGCGGTGTAACCATGACAACATGTACACGCATGACAACATTCAATTAGGTTTTAAATTCCATTTCATAGCTGCTTCGACAAATTAGCGACGAAATAAGGTCATACGCCATTCGCCTTCCCTTCGCCCTACCCCACAGGAAAGAGAGAAAATGAAGAAAAAATGGATCGCCATCAAAAGATAGATCACGTGTCAGCGGCAGCTAGACGAACAGTTATTATCCGAGTGAATTGGCCTCACCTGTCACTCCGCGTTTATATGTGATTATGCTTGATTGAAAAAAAGGAAAATCTAAGCGTGACAGGCTATAATTAGCACTGGTCACATGACTTGCTAGTCCCGCGCTGCAGTGATTTCCCATCACAGTTTTCAGAATCATCATCGAAGATCCATGCACTGGTCTTGTAGCGATGTGATGAAAATGACCTGTTTCAATAGGTGTTTTATTTCATGTCCACGGGCATCGTTATTTTGTTTTATTTATTTTGCGCTTAATTGTAGATAATGCGCACTTGGTAATAACTGTATTTTCAGGTGTGGGAGATGGACACAGGTAAGCTGGTCTACTCCATCAGCGAGGCCCACGGTCCCAACGTGGAAGTGACCGCTCTGGCACTGGACAATTCAGGGTACAGGCTGGCCAGCGGTGCCTTTGATGGTGCGTTAGTCCCGGGTCGTTTGGCAAGAATAAGTTTTGTCAACCATTGAAATGATGCCTCCTTTAATTTCCTCAGTAGTCTCTGGCTTGTCGACGTGCTGAAAATTCCAGACTAGATCTTCATTGTGGGTGATATTATGTCCTTATTAAAGTTACCACATATGACTGACAATAGAAGATAGAGATTTTTTTAAGACCTGCACACTGTCCTTTTACCTGTATGGTGAAATTGTAAATAACGAGAGACCATGTTGGAACTGTAAATGAGTATGAACAATGCTTATAATGCGTCCTCCTACTGTCCTGTGGACTCATGTTTTATTAACACATGCTTATCATTCAAATAACTCTTTCTCGTCAATTATTAACGTATAAATGACAAAATAATAATGTTATAGTGGGGATGGTAGAATAATATAGAAGTTCAGAAAAGCATTGCAAGAAGGAAACAAGTGATGCTTCCTTTCTCTCAGACTTGTCGACAACTTGTCTTATCATTGGGAAGTTTTAACTAAAATAACCTTACATGGTGGACAAGTCATTAGTAGCTTCAAATAGTCTGAAAACATTTTAGTTTATTTTCTGCCCATCTGGCAGGCTCTCTGAAAGTCTGGGACTTTGGGGCCGGACAGTGCATCAAATGCAAAGCTGGACGTAGCACTGACGAGGATCTGAGCATCACTGGTCTCGTCTACCAACGCTTCTATGATGATTACGTCATCGTCGCTTCCGGTTGGACCAACAAAATCAGACTGGTGTTGGTAAGTCGAGTGCGATCTCCACGGTTCCAACAAACCTGGTGTCAGCTCTCTCTCTCTCTCTCTCATTGAGTACGGCTTAATAGCTGTCTCATTTGTTGACTCTCTATATTTGTTTTCTAAAGTCTACGAGGAGGAGGAGGACGACTACGACATAGCAGGAATGCGTGCGGGTGGACATGTGTGTGAATGTGTGTATGTTGGTGTATGAGTGTGTATGTGTGTGCACGTATGAATGTGTTTATATGTGTGTACATGTGTGTATGCGTGTGTTCATGTTCATGTGTGTGTATATATTATACGTACATTGTGGAGCAACTACTACCACTTGCCGCATACATGCGTCGCAGGACTCCAAAGATAATATCGACTTGACGATTTTGAGAGAATTCAGTGACGTGTACTTCTGGACGAGAGAGGTCAGCATGACTTCCACAAGCTCCTCGTCCTCTTCGATGGCCTCAAGGATACTGCCGGACATCGGCCAATCCAACAGTCCAGTGACAAGCGTCTTTAGAAAGGTGCGTCAATGGGCGGTGCCGGCACATGATCACGTGATCTTAGTCTTTGACTATAACATTTTTCACTATTTTCACTGCTAGCCAGAACTATTTTCTGTTACCGTTTACCACGTCACCAATTTACTTTTAAAAAAAGTAAAAGAACAGCATTCATTAGTTTTCTTACAAATTGGAGATAGCGTCAAAACATTCTTCCAGTGAAGTTCAACAGCTATTTTTGGACCATGGATTATTCAGGACTTCCTTCTCACAAGTCATGAGGTGACGTGTATGACGGCCATCACCTCTGACGTCATGGCCACAGGATGCAGCAACGGCAACATCATCTTCTGGAACGTTGAGCGGTCGGTGGTGGAGAAGATGTAAGAGACTGCAAACAAGTCGGCGGGTTTTCTTTCTTTCTTTCTTTCTTAGTTTAGTTATTTTTCTTTGTAGTTTCTTGACAGATGCTGAGATCTCGTGGTAATGTGAAAAAAATGAAGATGCATGGCAAACCTATGAAGTAACAGTCGCTGTTGTTCTAAATAAAGCTTGTCATCAATACTTGTCTATTTGCATATTTGTATACATTTTTTAACTATTTCCGTGAGTTTTTCAAGAGACATCATTTTGGTAAAGAATTCTAAAATCTAATATTTTGGTCTTTCGTTATCTTTAATGACGACACATTCAGTGACAGAGTGTGTGAGAAAGAGAGAAAAGTAAGTCTTCTGTTTGTGTCCAAAGCTTTCTCCTGCCACCCCCTCAAAGCTCGAGCGCCAGAAGTCGACATCGAATGCGACAAGTTGGGGAGAGGAGGGTTAACTGCATGAGGGTACTGGTTCACAGAGTGCGACGCCTGGACCCCGCCTACATCAAGTGAGTGCTGCTACACCAACACTGAACAGTCTGCCTGTCCTGCCTGCTCACGTACAAGCCCATCCTTGTGCTGTGTATATGTCATGTAGACAGGTTGTGTTATATTTGTCAAGTGTGAACATTTACTCGCAGAGTATGTCTTTCTATTTTTATTTGTCGAGCCACCTTTCTTGTCTTGATTTTATTACTTAATGAAACTTTATAATTATTCTCTATATTGAAACAGCTTTCTTTTTCGCGTGATGATGATGGTGATGATGATCGCGCACTCTCGCTGTCTCTCATCCTGTCTCGTTCGTGCAGTTTCTCTCGAGAACTTTCTTAACCATGAGAAAAATAGGTTCAGTACAGCACTTTGGTGACCTAAGTAAATCTTGCTCACAGAAAACTGACGGGAAACTATCGTTCCGGAACTGAGGAAGTGAAAGAGGATGACAACAAATCGCAGGAAACCGGGCGTCGATCTAAAAGATCGATTGTGTCGATAGGTCACGGTCCAGACGGTCAGGTCAGTGCCACCGATTTTGGAGTAGGGATGGGTGGTGTAGTGGGATGGGCGTAACTGGTTCGTTAGCTGCTTGCTGTGAAATTCAGAGAAGTTTCGCAGCATAACAAAGTGTAAATTCTTTTCATACTTAGAACAAATAGCTGTCTTAATATCCCTAATCCCCATAACTGCAAAAAAACGGACGTGTGCATGTAACCCTTTATTTGTTTAAGGAAGACAGTAGCTAATTTGCAGCGCTCCCACTTCTATAAGGCAAGAGACTGAAACAAAATGGCGTCTGTGGTCTTACAAATGTATTGCCCATCATTTAAATAAAAACTCTTTCTCACAAATTCCGTCTCTCTCTCTCACACACACACACACACACACACGCACACACAGAGGTTTATTAAGCTCATAAACAACGTGACTATATTTGTCTTGCTTCTTAGGAATGGGACGCCTTCCATGGTGTCTAGTAGCAACGCGGCGAAGTTTAACCCTCTTGGTTCAAGATAAAAATGAACATTACAATGACTGGCTTATAACTGAAGACTGCGAAGACGACAGTGGTGAAGTTTTGGAAAAGAGAAAAGTTGAACTTTGCAATAAAAAGTAATGAAAATCGCCTTGCCCGTGCTACCCGGCAAAGCCACGATCGTGGCCTTTCAAACCAAGAGAGTTAACCTTGTCGATCAGTATCCCTTGACCACAGGGTGACCTGATTTACAAACAACGAGACCATGTTTATCATTCTTACAGCTGGACGAGGCCAGCAAGCTGCTGTTACGAGAGCTTTCTGCAGGGCTTGGCGGCAAAGAACAGCAAGCGCAGGACAACGTCCAGGACGGCGCAAGCCAGACGAGGGCGTCTGAAGGTGTGGGCGAGGACAAGACACAACAAGAGGCTTCTAACACAAACAGTATGTGTTGTTACACAGTTGCTATATTGTGGCTTTACCTATCGATTTCGCCTCTATCGTTCAGATAGGTGTTATTTCCATACCTCAGTGTGGTAAGTGAGGAGGCTGTCAGACTGAGAAATGAACTGACCACGTGTTATGTTCGAAGCTGAAGAGAAACCCGGAACTAAAGACAGCGAGAAGACAGATGAGAAGATAGACGTGAAGACAGACGTGAAGACAGAGGCGAATGATGATGGAGCGGGAGACTGGGGTGTAGACACCGGTGACCCCGACGCCAAGATGATTGTGGACATATTTGACCCCATCCTGGTCACCGTGCATCACGATGCTTTTGTCCGCTTCTGGGACCTAGAGGTAAGTAGAAAGGAATTTTCGCAACACGAACTATGCGTTTGATAATCTCTGGGAACATTGTTTTCTATTCTAGACTAAACTTTAGTTTAAAAGATGAAAATTAGTCTTTTTTATTACTACTTTACCTACAGTTTCTATACAGCACCAGTGGGACGTAGGTTCGATTCGGGGATAAATAATACATTCTGTAGGATGTAGTAAATTTTGAGTCAGCTGTATGTTAGCTGCTGATCTGCGTCTTCACCCGAAGGAGAGGGAGCATCGCTCTGAACATCTGATGGCTTTATTTATCCTTCTTGCTACTGCTTACACTTAATCGTCTTGTTGCTGTTGTTGGGAGTGGCGGCGGTGGTGGTTTTGCCGCCGCTGCTGCTGCTGTGTCTACTGTTGCTGCTGATGCTGCTGCTCTTCTTCCTTTAGTGAAATCATGTACAGATTATTTCCTCTGTTCCAGACAGGTAAGCCTTTACGAGAAATCTCTCCTATGACGAGAAGGCAGGGAGTTCCGGTTACCGCCATTTGCCATGATGCCGACGTGAACTTCCTCGTCACTGGAGACAACAGTGAGTAGTCTTACAAGACTGTGAAGAAGAGCTTTCAGCTGTTTCGATAAGACTCATGATGCGTGTGGGTGAGAAATGCATCATCATCCATCCATCCATCCATCCATCCATCATCCACATCGTCATCATCATCTGTTAAAAGGTAACATCAAACGTTTGGAGAGGAGCGTAACCATTGACTTGATGATGATGTTTCTCATTTGTGTTTAGAACGTTTTGTTTTGTTTTTCAGAGGGTTACCTCACACTATGGGATGTAAAAGCATTCATGGAAAACCCTACTTCAAAAGAAAAGGTAACAGAAGAATTTACAGTTTTTTTTAAGGAAAACGTATGATGATTAATATTATTATTAAATAGCATGAGAAAACGTAGGATACTTATAAATTCACTTCTTTTTCTGTTCTTCCCTAATCTACTATATTCTACCACTAAATCAAATTCATCTTCAGTGTTCTGTATTGTGGGTACGGCATTGATCACTAATGGATTACTAACTAGCACTTGATGAGTAATCAGTAAATACTTTTCAGTAGATTTGCATTCAGTGCACAGAAGTTGTTGACCAGAATATATTGGTATTACACTTATTTTCTGGATCGGCTCACATTTATTGTTGATCAGTACAATTATCTTTCATAAGTCATCGAGCTCCTCCGCTCACTGTACATCTTGAACACACACTTCGGTCAAATTTGCCAAAACTATAGACTTTTCCAAAGTCACTTTTGCTACTTTTTTTTTCGTTGTGTGGTTAACTATCAGTTTATTTGTATTCTTTCGTGTACAGCGCATTAAGCTCTTCCTCGACAGCCGAGAAGTGCAATTATTATTATTATTATTATTATTATTATTGATCGGTTCACGTGCATTGTTGGTCAGGAAACTCTCAGACAAGTCGTTTCTTGGCGAGCGCATCTAACAAGAGTTGTGTCCCTTGAATACGTTGACTCTATGAAAGCCATTTTTTCAGCTTCGACAGACGGTTCAGTCCGGTAAGTTTAGTTGTTTGGTGTTATTTTTATCCATTCCTTTTTCAGCATAACTGTTTCTGGAAATATTTTTCACTTAACTGTCTTTCTTTGCTATTTCTTTATGTCCGTGTCTGTCTTTTTTCTGTAAAGCGCCATGAGCCTGCACCTTGGATCATCATTATTAGCTGTGATATATGTATTTATTTAAGTTTTGAATATCGATGACCTTTTAGGTTAACATCTATCCTACCATATATTTTGGTTCTGCTGTAGAAACCATCACTGGCTTAACAATATTAATCATAGGTGAACAGTGTTTTTATATATCAGTATTACGCTGCTAGAATTTACCTATTTATTTATTAATTAATTCCACCTAGCTGCAGATACCTGTTTTCGGTGAGTGGTATGAGAGAGAACTGGGAATAATATTATCAATCAATCAATCGTGCTAGTTGCACATAAGGCCTCAACCAGAGCCCGCCATTGATGTCGATCGGCTGAAACTCACTCCAGGCGACCCCATGTCCAGCCCTTTCCTTTCATCTCCCTTTCCACTGTTATTCTCCATGTTTCCTTTGGGAGGCCTCGTTTTGAATAATATTTTACTTTTATTATATTATTGTTTTGTGATGATTCTCCGACGTTGTGCTAGAGTGTGGTGGGGAACAAAGGGAAGATTCGTTGGATTCTTCGGCCAGCACCGCAGCTTTCATTTTCCAGCCACCGATGAGACAGCGGGAACCCCCTCCCTCCCTTATGACATCACTGAGGTACGCAACGATTACCTTCAGCGTCATTTTGTGACGTCATTTTATTTGTCACGTTTATCTGAAAGTTTTATGACATAAAATAGTTCTCTTTATGACATCACTGACATAGTATGTCAGTCTTCGTGGGAGGAGAAGGGAGATAGATGGTAGGGGCACAAAACACAGAGAGTGAGATGTTTAGACTCAATTTGGAAAACGAGGTTGTTTCCTAATTCACAAATGGATAAGGTATCAGCAACTGCCCAGTGTCATTTTAATATCTTTTATCGGTGAGTTGTTTGATTGCTACAAATCCCTAATCTGTTAGATGGGCTGTCGATTATCAATTACCAATGTGCAAATTTGATTTTGTTTATTGTTTTGTGGAGGGAAGAACCTTTACATGCCTGTTTAGGTAATAGCATTACGTTTCTTTTTTTCCTGGGGCTTAGTTATGACTCGAGGTTAAATCGTTGCTCTGGGGCATCATGGGACACTCAAGAACAAGCGTATTGTTTCCGAAGTTATAAAGTGATTTCCAGACCTCGCAGATGCTGCTTTACCTATAAAGCCGTAGTTACAAGTTGGTAGCAAAGATGCCCTGGGGTAAAGAAACACGAAATAGTGTCTTCGGAGGTCTGGGCATCGCTTTGTTAGGACGAAAACAAAGACGTTTTTCCTTAAGTTCCCCATTTTGCCCCAGTGAAACGACTTACTTTCGCTTCATAACTACGGCATCCGGCGGCTAAAAGTCCTCGAAACTAAACAATCAATCAATAATCAATCACCCTCGAGAGCACACGGTGGGCTTCATATGTTCTGCATATCAATAATCTCGTCACGGATCGAAGCTATTGACACGGATCGAAGCCATCAACGCGAATCGAAGACACACCACAATCCAAACGCATGACGGCAGGCTCGTCATAAACACACCAACAACAAGTAAAGCACAAAGAAGACATCACATAAGATTAAACTACGACAGACCTCGTCCCCCCTCCAGCCAGTCAGGCGAAGGGACATCACACTCAAAAACCATAAGATATTCGCTGCGAGATCGAGAAGGGGTTATAATAATAATAATAGTGAAGATTTTTATAGCGCATATTCACACTCATAGAGAGCATGTTCTTAGCGCTTAAAACGAGGAAGAGACGTGGACTAAGTAGATACAGAACAAAGGGGGCGAAAGAAAACGACAGTACTGACGACGAAACAGAAAACAAAAGGCATCAAGTTTTTAACAGAGAAATATAGTGATTCTGCGAGAAAGATGGGTAAAGTAGCAAGAGGGAAGGGGGGGGTTAAGAAGGACGAGCATTGTGTGGACTGTGTTAGGAGAAATGCTCAAGGAAGAGGTGCGTTTTCAGTGCAGATTTGAAAGATTCAGTTGTAGGAAGGTGGCGGATATGGAAAGGAAGAGAGTTCCATTGTTTTGCAGCACAGTAGCCAAAAGTCCTGTGACTTTTTTGTGAGGGTTAGAGGAATGTTATCTGGTATATCGCAGTCGTTTTCCTTGCATGATGATAACAAGTGTCTGAAAACAGGAAACGAATCCAGAAGTTGTTGTAGAAAAGAAAAATCACTGGCCTATGAATAATCCGATTATACTTTTAATTTCGTATTTATGCTCAAATCTTTTGCCGACTCTAAGAAACATATTGTGTTTCACAATTACATGACTTCATTAAGAATTGTGGGTGCACCTTGATTAGATTTCAAGATTGTTATGTGTGTATTTGACATTGCTGTTAGATCGCTTGATCACTGATCAGTTCATTATCTTGATAAAACTTTAGCCATCTTCGATTCCTTACATTCTTACAATAGATATTTACTGTGTGAGGGTTTACTATCGTACGGAATTTTGCGTATCGGTAATTAATTGATCATAATGTACAAAATATTTCTCAATAAAATAAGTAACAGCGAAAATTGTGTACAGGTTTATTATTTCGAGCCCTAGCCGTGCAATATAGTGTGCAATACTGTGTTTACAAAAGAGTGTGTTGGGGTTTTCTTTTATTAATTATTGATTAATCAGATTTCCTGTGATGCCATTGACTTTTCTGTGGATCGACTAGTCAGATTTTTCCGATCCAGGGTGATTGATGTCGGGTGGGAAAAAGTCTGGCAGATTATTTAGATTATGAAGTTTTGCAGAACTGGACCATCTCAGTTGCAACAACTTACTTATATGACATATTAAAGTGTGTGGATTACCTGAACTAATCATCTTTTTGATATCAGGGCCCACTTGCTCCAATCAAACGCAAAGGAACCACCCAGAAGATCACAGCATCGCAGAATTTTGAATATCCTCTTATCTTCGATCAGCAAAGGTAGGGATGCTAACATCTAAGCATTTCCTAATAGTGAAGTAGACTATTACATTTATTACTTTTTTTCAGAAAGGTTTCTTGCTCGTGTTGCTCAGTTTTTTTGTGTACCGCTATGTATGTCTCTATGTCTGCCGTTTTAAGCAATTCTTATGATATCCCTGCCGTTTACGGGTATTGAGTTAAGGAAGTTTTTATCTAGTGTGTGTCTTTCACTGCGGTTGTATGTGTGTCGCCTTAGGTGTCTCTGTGCGTATGTTTGTATGTGAATCGCATGAAGGAAATCTCGTTTTTAATTATGTCCAGTCTTTATGCGTTAAAATATTTCTTGTTGTTTTGGTGTCCAGGTGGCAACCTTTTCGACGTTCGGCGTACATGGCTAAGAAGCACGAGGTTCTTAGGCCAGAAGACAAGAAGTTTTTCGGGGCACTGATCAAGCCCAGGGTATGCGTCTGAAGTTAAATTCTTTTTAGGGCCTTATTAAGCCAACAGTAAATGCAAGAAATTTTTATGGCCTTTACTAATCTCAAAGAAAGCACCTAAAGATTTTCAGATAAAGTCCAGGGTAAGTACCTGAAGGTACACCTCTGTGTGTGTGTGTGTGTAACGGTTGCATGGTCAACTTCACAAGAGACTTTTCTTCTTACAGGAATTTTGCTATAAACACTCCATTAGATGAGAATTATTGTCGTTAGAGACGTAATAACGAAACTTCCTGTGTGAAGAAAAAGTTTTAATGGTTTTTCCGCAGAGCGCTTGATTCACATCGGTCCATTTGCCACACTAACATTTGATTCTGAAGGAAATCTTCCGTTTCTTTGAAGACATTCTAACTACTCAGCTATTTAAAGTCTTCGTCTAGCTTCTAACTCAGCCAGCGGGCTCTCATCACAAAGATTGAAACACTACAAAAAACCTCGTATTCAGTTTCAAAGTTTCAAAAATAGGAAGTGACCTGATAATGCGAAAGGCCAGTATATGTTGTCTTAGGCATCTTAAACTTTAAAGAAGGAGGCTGAATAATGACGTATAATAAATAACATTTCATTTCTGCAGGCTTACAATGACCATCTTGAAAGCTTTACAACGGGAGAAAAGACTTCTGGTGCTGTTTTCAGGGCTTTGCCAGTTTACAGGGTATGTTGTTATTGTTCTTCTTATTGATAAGAGTAAAGAGTCCTTGCTTTGAGAATTTAACCCATAAAGGACTGCGTGTGTGTCATTACAGGTTCGAACCCCTAAGAAGCCCAAAACGCCTGATGTGAGCTTAAAGCCAAACAACGAAGAAGAGAAAAATATGTTTGGTCCGTCCTCTATCTTTGGTATCACTCAGGCTATCAAGGTAATATTTGTTCACGTCTGTTGCAAGCACCGATAGGCTGGTTCTGTGCTGCCTACATTTTCCTTCTCTCTGATGCAAGTGTGGCTGGCAAGCAGACCCCATTTTGCGACTATATCACAGGTCCGCTGTCTGAAAGCCTTCTCTGTGATTTCTTTGCCCTTTTCTTTCAGAAGTGGAATAACATAAGTTTTTCGAATAATGACTTGCTGAATCTTGGCTCTGCTGCTTATAACCTATATTTTTAAAATAAAAGTATGTGAAGATCAGCGGTGACACTACCTGTTGTCTGGGGGTATGTCAAAAATATCCTGAATAAATGAAACATTGTATACTTGTTTCCAAGTCTGTTGTTAAGACCAACGAGTTTCCACAATAAAGGATGAAAGATTCCTGTGTATAACACCTGAGATTGTCATTATGTCAGTTTTTACCGCAAGGAATCTGGTTGCTGTTCCCCTACTGTAAAACATCATTAGATCTGATCTGATACAGGTCAGTCAGAAAGAAGGGAATGGAAGGGGGGCTTAAAGGGACCTTATAGGGGCTTAACCTCGCTTTCACTCCCTGCGTCTTGTTTTCCTGCTCTGCTTGCACCAACTGTATTTGCTGTGATAATTCTTTTTATCGTGGAGTATGCAAACATTTGATTTATTGTAGAGCATGTCAACGTTTTATTTATAGACTATGCCAATATTTGATTTAAAGTAGACTATGCCAATATTTGATTTAAAGTATACTATGCCAATATTTGATTTAAAGTAGACTATGCCAATATTTGATTTAAAGTATGCCAACTACAAAACTCTCTCAACTGATGATAATGAAAATTTTGTTTCTCCTCGAATTCGACACTTAAATTATATAAATTATACCATAACCCATATACCATAGACCATAAATTATAAATCATCATCATCATCATCATCATCAATGATAATTCCGGAATCATAAGATCCTTGAATAGGACACCAATTTTTGCTCGATCCTGAATAAAATAAACCAGGCAATAGTTTCCTTGGTAATGTTAATGACTTAAAACAATAAAGAAGCCAGTAGTTTTGAGTTCCAGCTCTAAGGGTGGCTTCCTGCAATTAGCAACTAATATTCTGTTTATTTATACCATTACAACAGTTTCTACTTATCTCTGGTCTGTTTTCCTGTCTGACCATACGTCCTCTGTATTTACCTGCGCCGTATTCATGAAGCGAGGATGTGGTCGTTGTCGCGGGTAAATGTTGTTTGTAAGTCTTGTGCCCATAACTATAACCTGGCATCTAGACTCCACGGATGCCGTGGGTTAAAGTAGAATAAATCAACATCCGCTGGTTCTGAGTCGTAACAACGGAAATAAGACTTTTTTTGTTTTGTTTTCCTTCAAATTTCTCCATTTCGTTCACGGGTAATGACTTACCCTTGCTTCATGAATACGACCTATGACTTGCCCTTCCTGCACTCCTGCTAACACGTCATTGAAGACCATATGCTGGTCGCACGTGCTTGCAACCAGTGCGGTTGTACTTGCCTCGTGCTTCTTGCTGTACAGCTATTTGTATCGCTACACAGGGACTCAGGGCCTTTCGTCGCAACCTGGAGAACTCCCGTGCAGTAAGTTGAGAGCAGTACAGTAAGGTCACCGTGTGGTTGTAGTGTACAGGCGATGTACTTTTCCGTTTTTCCATCTTCTGCACGATGAAATTTCTTCTTTTTATTACTGTTACTTGTAGAAGTGCAGCACTGCAACACTACCAGTTTATCTGTAGATTTTTCAGTTTGTTTTGGGGTTTTTTTTACATTTTTTACGTTTGACAATTATGAAAGGCAAAACAGGTTTGTATTGTAATTTTTAACAGAAGACACTGATGCAAGAGCTACTTCCCTTTCAAAGGCAATCCGCATGCTTAATTGAACATTTGTGAGCACACTTCATTGCCCGAGAAGGAAGGACATAATCATTTCGGACAAAGCTGGTCCGTAAACTATGTCATAAAATCATAAAATGTGCCATAAAAGAGAGCCTAAAATATTACAGGAAAAGAGAACACGACGCGCCGCCTTGGAAATGATGCCGTGTTCTTTAGAAGCTTCTACTGAATAGCAGTTGCTTTGAACTGTCGCCTTTCTTTGGAGGCTAGAGAGCATCTAGTGCACTGCTAGCCGCGAGCCGTGACCGGGGTGGGGGGGAGGGGATTGATTGGAGAGGGGGAGGGACATTTTTCTGCTTGTTTTTTTAGTTTAGTGGCGTTCACAGATAGCTGGTGCTAGTTCACACGCACAGTAGACAGTACACTTACGTGGCTGGTCGCACGCAGCGTGCAGTAGTTCCTAGGCCGTAGAATGAGACGAGTTTTGCCTTGAGTCTGCACGTGCCTCTCCTGGATGTAGGTGGTTTGTGCACACCGATCAGCCTCTTTGTCCATCTGTTTATGAATGTGTAATGTGTGTATAGTGGGACTCAGAAATGTTCGTGTGCGTGCATGTGTGTGTGTGTGTGCGTGCGTGCGTGCGTGCGTCCATACGTGAGCGCGCGTTTGTGCGTATGCGTTTTTCTGTGGTTCTTCTGTGGTTTTTAGAGTTAATCTGCTGAATACCATTTCTCGATGTACTAAATAAGGTGATCTTAAGCGGTGTCTTAGCCAGAGATCCTTCCCGATTTCGACCAAGTTTAGGCAATTATATGTTCTTAAATAATGAGAAGACAGCCAAGACTTGGTTTCCTATTCATCGGTGATCTAGTAATCGTGTCTTAGTTTTTCCAAAGCTGTAGTTGATGCTCGAAGATGGCTGCTTCCACATGTGTGAATGTTTTTCCCAAAATATTTTTGATAGTCTTTCTTTTTATTTTGGTGACAAAGAAGAAAATAGCTGTCACTGGGGTAGATCCTCCACAGGCGCAATCATGGGATCTTGTAATATCGGTATTTTTTCATCTCTGCTTCATTCATTTCATATTTTTGGTCGATCAGTCGACCTGTGTGTAACATAACGTTACTTGAAACTGAAAATACAGGATTATTGTTTTAAACTTCGTTTTTGTTATCACCACTTGACACACTTTCTCGATCTCTTTCACACACCAACTCCAATGTTACTCCGATGGACTAGCAGACAAAGGGTTCCCAGAGCACGTTAAAACCTTTTTTCCATACGGGGCCTAGTGTGCGACCTTTGTTCGAACCTGTGTTCAAAGCGGGGTTTCTGTTAGTTAAGAACGAAACTTTGATCGACGACAATCACTGATCCTTCGGAATAAGGTTCAGACCGGGAAGGATCGCTCAGTTTTGACACAGCTAAAAGTTGCATGCTTCATTTACATGTACGTGGGAGTGTGTAATGATGGATGTGTGTGTGGTACGTGTGAGTCCGCGTGCTTCAGAGTGTGGGAGAGAGAGAGAGAGAAGGTGTTGATTCCTTACTGATCGCTGAAGTATACATGTTTATGTTCACTTATGTTAAATAATCTTTCCTCACCAGTCCAGCTGACGTAAGTTGAAGCCGAAAAGTGTTGAGTAGTGACGGTGAAGTTTTCTGTCTCTTCCATTAAGAATCTGGTTATTTTCTACATTCTACATTAACTTCTGTGTCTTGTACATAATTCTTGAACGCAACTGCATTTAAAAAAAACAGTATATATTTTATTGTTTGCAGAGGTGTGTGTGTGTGTGCGCGCGTGCGTGCTTGTGTGTGTGCGCGCGCGCCCTGTCTGAATACTCTTCCCCACTTGGTTCTCTTGCAAATTTGTCCAGCCTTTCCCTGGGATGCTGTCTAAAGCTGCTGTCACCAGTTAATGTCGTATTTGGCGTCTTTGTCTTCTGCAGGCCCCAGCCACAAAGATCACCGGAAGGAGAAGCCAGCATACTAGGCTTCCGATTCTGGCCGCCAGTAGCTCGGCCCTCAACGGGACTGGGCTGACCCTGTCCCCAGTGTCCAGACCCCGATGATGGAGCCTTCTTGTGTCCAGCAGCCTCTTGACAGCGTGTCCGTGAATGACCCTATTACAAGCGTGCGTTGTGAAGAGTGATGGTTGACGATTCATTAACTCGAGGGTGAAATGATAGGACATCAGAGTAACTGAGGTGTCTGTCCCTACAGCTGTCCGAGGGGATGGTGGAAAAGCACGAAGGAAGGGAAATTATGTGTGTGATGATTGATTTATTATTAACAATTATTCCCATGACAGCTACCATCGTACGTTTTATAATGTCAATTATTTGGAAAAGCCCCATAAACTGACACATCCATAAAGAAATGAACACAAAAAAGCCGTGCATGTATCTTGACCAAATATTGTTCTTTCTTTATATTTCTTTGTCTTTGGTATCTGATTTTTTTTGTCTTGATGCCGAGTGGCCCTCACATTCTTCTTTCTTTTCTTCCTTCTTCCTTTTTTCTTGTCCGATATCTTCCTACCTTCTTTGCCTTTCTCGCGCTCTTTGTTCATCTTGCAAACCTGCCCCATCGCAATGAACAGCCTTCTTCCATGTTGCCTTGCAGGGCAAAGTATGGGGCGCCAAGAAAAAAAATTAGCCCTGTGCAGAGCCTTAGCGCAAAGAAGAAAAAAAAACTAATGATCAAAATTGTAAATGACAGCTAAAAGACAACAGAAAAGCTACATATTAAATAGAGATAGAATAGAGACTACAGTTTTGTTTGTAAAGAAAGAATTTCTTTCATGAGTTCTAAGTCGATACGTAGTTTCTACTGTGTTTATTTGTATACAGCCAATGCTGTAGTGGTGTCTTGGTGATGTAAAGGGTCTAAATTAGTGATTATTAACTCGCACTGATCAAAAGTTGTTGAGGCCTGTATGAGATAAACTCCCTTCTTGACGCCTCATAGCGAGGCTTTCGTGGCATTATTTTTTTTTTAACTCGGGTGTTTGCAGGCACACATACAGACATAAACACACACAGAGAAAGAGAAAGACAGACAGATGGAGAAAAGGAAGAAGAAGCTTTTACTGTTGGTCTTTATCTTGTACATAATCTTGCCATATTAGCTTGCCTTTTATTTTGTCTAAATTTCCTTCGACTTCCCATGTCAAATTTTTGGTGTGGTTAAAAGATGAACAAAGCAAATATCAGCCTCAGTAATAGCACAACCTCTGTTTCAGCAATAACTTTAATTGAACAAACTCTTCTTTCAAACCATATTTCCTTCAGGCAGACCTTATTTTGATTTTAACATTTCGGACTGTATGAGAGTCAAAAACTGTCCTTACGTCCATTCTTGTACTCGCATTACAAACACGGATATCTGTCTAATTTGTTAGATTCACTTTTATATGCGTGTTGTTTGTGATATTTGGAGAGTTGCAGTGAATTTGTAATTGAGGTTTGTGGACTATCATGACATTTCTCGTGAAAGAATTATGGGCGAGGGAACAACACACCGCAGTTTCTGCAATTAATGGTATAAAAATAGCCATCGATGAACGGGGTAATAGTATAATTCAACAAACAAACTCTGTAACAAAAAAAGACTTTCATGAAATGTTCATATCGCATATGTACAGCCCGGGGCTTCGAATTTCTGTAAATATTTTCCCACGCGGCTACACACTTACACGAAAGCACAAATTAATAGTTCATATACCAGACGATCAGACCGTTTATAGTATACACTGTTTGTGTCGTCTGTCTGTCTGTCTGTCCTGTAATCACGCATTGTTGATTGTTGTTAAATGTCAGTTTCATAATAGCAGGATAATGGTCTTCTTGTATTATTTATACGAAATATGTATTATAATATGTACATAAAATTGCAGATCGTAAGCGAAGGGTGATGCGTGGTGAACTGTGATATTTCGTTCTTCGATATTTGAAATGCACGATAGACATAAGCGAGAAGAAAACCCAATAAAAACCAAGGTTATTGACAGTGTCTTTGAAAATGCGGGTGTGTGTACAGCGAGCCACAAATTTGTAAACAGGTGGATAACGCAACAGGGAGACAATTCAAAAGCAAAAGTAGCCTAACACGTCACAATTTAAAGCACACACCAAATGTTTTCATTTAAAGAAAATTCCTTCGCTAAATACAGAAATGAACAAATTCCGAACATCAAAAATTCAGCTTACACACATGGATTTTTTTTTCTCTGAGTCTATCCCCGAGGTCGAATGGATCGCGTTGACCCTCAGGCTAATATTGTACGTAACCAGCCGAATTATCACAAACGTGCTTTTCATGCAAATCTTTATTTCACTGGAGATGATCAAAGTCGAAACTGGAAGTTTTCTAGCGAGAGAAAACAACACAAGGCACATCCATGCTGTATCAAAGACTGGACGGAAATATTAGTTCCAATGTCTCTTCTAAACTCCCGAATATATACAGGGACAATAAGAAACATCATGTAGCTAAAAAAATTTCGCGACGTCTCTAAAGCATACCATTGAAAGACATGGGTTAGCGTTAAGCTCTCCGGAAATATTATTGCACGTTGTCTGTGTTTGTATGTGTGTGCGTGTATAATTTGGTGGGATATCTTCTTAATAAAAGAAATACACACACACATACAAACACACTAATACAAGCCCTAGTAAACCCAGCTTGGCAAAGTTTTAAAAAAAAGATACTACACTGTCCTGTCAAAATCAATAACATGGATTTGTGCCTTCAAAAAATTTTAAATAGTAAGCATTCATTGAAATTGCTTTTTGAACCATCACACCCCACTCCAAAAAAAAAGAAGCAAATTCAGAATCAAGTGGAAGAAGTTCATGAGTGGCACACGAAAAATAATCCGTTTAAAACGGGTGGAACAGCACTGGCTTTCAGAATTTATCTCCTACTTTCCCTTCTTCTGGTTCAGTCTTGTTTTTTTTTTATCTCAGAGGAGCAGGAGAAGAGGAAGGACAAACTTTGCAGGAATCAGAAGCCACTTTTTGTTCAGTTTTGAAACACAGGCCCTTGAAACAGGCCCACTTATTCCTCTGTGTTTGAAAGAGTTATGTAACAATACTCCCCCTTACCTTCCACGTTCCGCGCCCCCGCTTGGCCACCATCACCACCACCACCCGACTTACCACCTCCTACCCATTTTGAATTGTTTCCAACAAAGAAGATGCTTACCCTGGATATAACCGCAGCAAATATTCCTGCCCTTGTAGGATACTTATAAGAGACTATGCGAAAGAGGTCAGGAACAGACTTTGCTAGGAAATAGTTACCAAGGCTGCTTCTTTGTGTTAAAGATGGCATCGTACGGCTACACATCATTAACAGCTGCTGCTGTGGTTCTTAGTCGTGCATATGGCAGTGCTGCCGCTGTTGCAGTAATCTCCATTTGTTGCTCACGCACGTGGTAGTGGCGGCACTAAGGTTTATCTCTCTTCTGCACCTACCATCTTATAAAACAAGTGGTAATTCAGATCATATTCGCTTTTCTTTACCTCCAGTAGCGATGGGGGTCTTTCTTCCCTTGTTAAATGCACACAAGAGACTATTATCTCAAGCCGAGCCTCTCATTTGCAGGTAAGTCTGACCTTTGACTCCAAACGTACAAAGGGGCATAAAGCACCACGAAAAGCAAATACTAAAATAAAAATATACATATTTACCCCCTCCCTCTCCCCCTCTTTGGGTCCTCCCTGTTTTCCAGACCTCTCATGTGACTTCTCCCTCAAGTCCCGAACTGTCATTTTGTGTTCTTTACTTCTGTGCTTGTTTCCATTTGGGGCGACGCTGACTAGTTCTATCGCCGCGCCGATGTTTACCTGAAAATGCAACTGCTCTGTGGGGGGAGGAACGTGCTTTCCTGTATAGACATGGCCAGTCTGACCTGTCTGCGTTCCTGTTTCTTGGTTGTCCTTGCTAACACTTCCAACCAATCACCCACCATACTAGTTTTCTCCGATATTACTTGCTTTGTTCCCGGATCTTCTCTTTTCTGGTGTTTCTTCTTTCTTCCTATCCAGTGGTCACTTTCTCACATTTTTTCTTTATACTGACCGTTCTTATTCATTTTTTATTCTTTCTTTTCTTCCTCCACCGTGTGTGTTCCGGCCGGCATACTCTTCATGCATATATTTCGGACTGAGCCGATTCCCCTAGAGTTTCTGAGGCACGAGATAAGTCTCCCATTCCCACCCTTTTCGCTTGCCACCCTCCCTCTTCCCTTGTGTCCTACATGGAGTGTTGTCGGGCCCCTCCACCACCTCCTCCTCCTCCGCTGTAGATTGTTCTCTCTTTCTCCCTTTCGCTCTCTCTTTCCCGTTCGCGTTCTCTCTCTCGCTCTTTCTCTTTCTCCTTCTCTCGCTCCTTTCGGTAGCGGTAGCCGTCCAGGGCGAGTTCGCGAAGGTTACTCAGGTCGTTGCGAGCGGCTTGCTTCATCCAAGGTGTGGAAAGCACTGCGTAGATGTCTGGCCTCAAGCGGAAGTCGAAGGTGAACAGTCGCATGACCAGATCTAAGCAAGACACAGAGAGATGGGGAGCCAGTGACAGAGTAATCCCTTTTTTCACTCACTGCCTTCCTCACTCACTCACTCATTCACTGGTCTTTGAAATAACTTGCCTTTGAAGATGTCTTAAGCAGAAAGGATGGAGGTTTAACTATTCTCGTGTTTTTCAGCACCACCACCACCACCACTAGCATCAGCATCATAACAAACGTGTGATTATCTAGCGCATCATCACGCTCACGAAGGAGCATGCTCTCAACGCTTAAGATAAGTAGAAGACATGGACAGAATATGAAGAACGGAAGGCGAAACAACTATTTAGACAATTAATAAACGACAAACACAGAAGACACAAAGAGGAATCAGATAACACTTAATAGGAATGGAGTAGTTATCAGTCCCTGAGTCACACTGACCGTTAATGTCTGTTGTGGAAACGTACTGCCTCTGTGGAAGTCACTTTTAATTATTTCTTCAACCTTGTGACAACGTATTGTAAAGCTGTAAGCAGACCTATCTCCAGTATCTTCCATTACTCCATACCCTGATTACACATGCGGCTGAATATACACCTGTAAACGCTGACTGTTGTCAACGGTGATGGCGTGGACGAGTATCGATGTTCGTGATGTCATTGCGTAAATGTCGTTCTCCATTATTCATCAACACTGTACGTGTTGTGAGGACTAATTCTGAACGACTGTGAAAAGTCGAAAGTGGACAGAAAGAGAGAGAGAGAGAGAAAAAAAAGAAATAAAAAGCGAACTCTTTAAGAGATGGACGAGAAGAATGAAATGGAAGCTCAGTACCTCGCTCGTCGGGGGTGACCTTTCTGTACTTTCTCCACGGAAACTCCAGGCGTCTCTGTTCCTCCAGGACTCCAGCATTGCCGCGGCCTTCGTCAAAGGGCATCTTGCCGGTGATAAATATGTACAGCACCACACCAATGGCCCATGTGTCTGCCTTTTTGGGGTCGTACGGCTCGCCCAGCAGGATCTCGGGCGCCGCGTACGACTTGGAGCCGCAGTACGTTCTGCCGCACAAAGATACACAGCTCTCCATGACTGTCGCAGTCGACTCGAGGGGAGGGGGAGTTTGGTGAAGGGAGCGAAAGGAAAGACGGTGGCAATTTTATTATAACTTATTTTGCGAACACATCAGCTCATGCAGGATCAGTATGCGATGTCTATGCTCAACTATTCCTTGCTATATCGCATCCAAGCAAGAATGGCACACATCTCTGAAGCAGGTTTGTGCTCGAGGACTCACCTGCTCAAGTCAAGAGTACAGTCACCCTTGACGAAGCCGAAGTCGCATATTTTGATGTGGAAGTTGCGGTCCAGGAGGAGGTTCTCCAGCTTGAGGTCACGATGCGTGATGTTCTGATCGTGCAGGTATCTGGCCGCGTCACATACCTGCACATTTTCCATCTTTCTTGACCAACATACAGGTCTTCATGTATTTATGTGTAACTCTGTTTTTTTAAGAAAAACAGCTATTTTACTGTGTGAATGAGCGCATTCTTTCTTAATGATGCAGTGCGCGGACATGACGGATAGAAACACTAGCAAGAGTACTTTAGAAGAGGGAGAAGAGCACATAGCTGTTAAGGCATCGGCCTTAGCCGTCTGTTAGCTGGGCTGATTTCTCAGAAGACCATGAAATTATACACTCTTTTAAAAAACTTTTTTTAGTTTCTTACGAACATTTTTATTTAGCCGCAGTTGATGTTTGCTTCTCGGATAAGCAAGTCTCTATGCCCTTGACAAAAAACTTCTCTGTCTTTCTTTCTTTTCTTTCTTGCATGCACACACACACACACACACACACACACACACACACACACACACACACACACACACACACACACACACACATAAACCTACAGAACAGTAAACACAACATATCAGAACACAACACATTAAAACAAAACAAGACAAATCCTGTGGAAAGGTTTGTAGAGAACTAGAGTTGTTGTTCAGCTAGATGTCACATTTTAAACATTCTTTACGAGCTCCAGTTCAGATATACAGCTCGTTAAGTCAACATTTCATCTTGGAAACAATCATTATAGATTAATCAATATTAATAGTCATGTTAATCTTGTCCCAAGCTCCAATCCTCAGAATATTTCTTTCGTTCCATAGACATAAAGCAGAGAGAATGGGCCATATTACATTAAAAAATGTAAAAGAACAAAATGATCCTATTTCGGATCTCTGACGACTTGTATAAAAGAAGAAACGTGTGTGTGTGTGTGTGTGTGTGTGTGTGTGTGCGTGCGTGCGTGCGTGCGTGCGTGCGTGCGTGAGAGAGAGAGAGATGGGAGAGGCTATAGAGGCTAAAAAACTTTTGAAATCGACCTAAAAAGCAGCATACTACAACTGGTCTACCCCTAACGAAGAATAATTAAATCAAGCCAGTAAAGAAAAAACGTGCATCAAAGCGTCTCTGCGCTAAAAACAGTGAAGCACCTGCCAGGTCCATCCCTGCGCCAGCGGTTCGTTGAGTGCCCCGACCTTCTGGATGTAACGGAGGGCGTCACCGTTCTCCTGGTACTCGAGGATCATGTACACTCGCCTGCCATCATCAAACGTCTCTAGCACGCGCACGATGTTCGGGTGCCTCAGGTGCGGCCACAGCTCCAGTTCCCGCGGCAGGAATTTCGTCTGAAAGTCAGAGGGAGCGCGATTCCTGCAAGAGAAGACAGAAGGCTGAATACTGTATGGTAATACATTGTGTGTGCGTGCGGGTGTGTGTGTGTGTGTGTGTGAGAGAGAGAGAGAGAGAGATAGATGCAAAAGGATGTAAAGACGTTTGATCTATATCTTGATCTTGTCTCACCTACCTAGTATACTAGACCCCTCTGTCTAAAGTCTTGATATCGACTCTCTTATCTACAATTTTGATTTATATTCTACCTTATCTGCGATCTTGTGAAACTATAAATCTGGACTCACCTGTCTGTGGTTTTGATCTACATTCACCTGTCTATAGTCTACATTTACCTATCTACGGGTTTAATCGAGACTCACCAGTCAAAGATCCTGCGAGGGATGTTCGTGATCTGAACTCACCTCTCCACACTTTTAAAGAAGATTCCCCACTCTTCTTGTCTAGGCAGGCTCTTGAGCTGGACACCTGTGACGTGAACTCACCTGTCTACGATCTTGATGGCGACCGGCTCCTTGTTGCGTGCCAGGGAGATTGCCAGCTTAACCTTGGAATAGCTGCCGTTTCCAAGGGTCTTGCGCACCAGGTAGTTGTGCTTGGCAAGCACTGCGCGGTACGTTGGGCGGTACGCCATAGTCCCGTTCTCACCACGTGACATCGACGTGCGGCGAGAACCCACTGGTTCTACCTCACCGCGCATGGCCTGTAACTCCTCCTGTTGAGACAACCCCCCCCCCCAATCGTTCATCACCATCGGCTTACTCCACTCTACGAGTTTGGTTTATTTGTTTGCTGTTGTGGATTTTCCTGTTGTCGGGTTGGGGTTTTTCCTTTGAGGTTTGGGGTTTGGAAAAAGAGGGTTACGTATTTGAGTGAAAATGTTTCCTCCACTTGCTTACAGTCTCTGTCAAAATAGTCGTACTGACTTGCACGGTAGACTCTCTATTAATCCGCTCACCGACTGCTAGTAATACTCTATATATAGCTATTACTAGTATATAAAATCATATATCCCTCAGTACAGACGATAAATTATCATGTAATGGCCATGCAGTAGAAGTTAGCAATGGCTGAGTTTAATTAAAGCATGCTGTTTCAACGAGCAATTTATCTGATCATTTTCTAATGGTGACTAAAATGACAGCCTCGAACACCAAAGAAGTAGAAGGATGGTCAGCAATCAATGTTGGAAATGTTATACAAAACATTTTCAATGACTTAGCAGAGACGAAATCGAAAAATATATTCCCCCCCCCACACACACACACACATATATTGATATTAATACAATATTAATACATTGAGTCGACTCTGGGGTTGAAAATTGCGCTATATAAATCTACTTTAATAATAATAATAATAATAATAATATATATAGAGAGAGAGTGAGAGAGAGAGAGAGGATTTGCCATGAATATGATCGTTGTTTCAATATTAAAACAATGATCTGAACCTACAAACTGGCAAGTATTATTTTGAGGGGAGTTGTCTTGGAGGCACATACTGTCATGCATTTTGTTGGGGTTTTTTTTTTTTGCACGCGTTTTAATCTCATATATATCTTCCAACACTGACTGAAGGTAATTGGAGATAAATACGAATAAAAGTTCCCGTTCCGCAGACTTTGGATAGGATTAAATCAAATTAAATTCAAACTATTCACAAGTAAATTCAAAACAATGTACTTTTCTATGCACTTCAAAAAAAATTAACTCTTTTTATAATCTTATGAAACATTAGACTGAATGTGAAATGCATCTACTTTCTGCCCTCAATGCCAAAAGTTTGAAACATTTGAGCATCGCGCGATCTGAGTTTGTGGGTATCTCGATTAGAACTTCCCTGCTACTCTCCTTTCGAGCTGCTCGTATGATACCAACATTCAGTTCAATTTTCAGATACGTTTTTTTTCGCCATAACACAGGGACAGCGTTGAAAGCTATTCAACTTCAACACAAGCTAAGTATTCCAACACTAGGCGTTGTCCGGGAAATATTTAAAGGCTGTATCAGCTCGTGTGGAGCTGACTAAAAGAAACTGGAACCCAATGGTGCATTTTTTGTAGATGTGATAGCATACATACTTTGTTGGCGTGCAGGAACTATTCGAGATTGAGATGATTCACCTGCAATGTCGGGCGGCCATCTTCAGCCATACCAAGACGCGGCCTCTTTGCGGGAAACATAAATCTGGAGAACCAAACACTCCAGCCTCCGATCCTGCTTATGGTTGTTATAAGTTTCAGCCTGCACCAGATCCCCTTTGATTTTCGATCTCTACTCTTCTGCCACCGCACACGGCAGATTAGGAACCACCTTCTATTGCTTACTCCACTGTTTTCCTCAGTCGCTTGCGGTGACGTCACAGGCGGTTTGTCGTCACATGGCTGTTCATCTTTGACGTCATTAAAAGATGGAGAAAAATAAGGATGGAGAGGTTTCCTTCGAAGAATCGCTGACGATGATTGGAAAATATTTCTAAAAGCGCAAAAGTGTAAAGTGAGCTCTGAGTTGCCGAGGTTATTTTCTCGCTGTTCAAGGTTTGAACTTTGCTTTTTCTGTTAGAAACTGTCTTCGTATAATGTTATTAGACATGAGCACTACTGTAAAAGAGTTTACCTGCACTGACGATGAAGTCTACCTGAAAAAGCTTGGCTACAGTTTAGGCACCACGATCGGCGAAGGGTCGTATGCCAAGGTCAAAAGTGCCTACAGCGAAAAACTGCAGAAGAGAGTGGCGATGAAGATCATCAACCGGAAGAAGGCCCCAAAAGATTTCCGCGAAAAATTCCTGCCAAGAGAGCTGAAAGTTCTGAAGGTCGTCAATCACCCTAACATTGTCAAGCTGTACGAAATTATAGAGTTCGAAAACAAGGTAGGTCGTCATTCCATCTGAAACAGAACGTCAAATCTTAAGATCAAAAACCTACCTCTGTCCTGAGGGGCGGTCGGTTGGCGCAACGGCTAACGTCTGTCACCAATACAGTTAATGTTGGCTGTTCAGTTCTCGTCTCGGACACGCTTTTCTTTCTCTGCATGTGGCATGTGTTCACAGGGCTAGCTGCCTTATCGTGGTATAACCTTAATCGCTGGCTCGGCGTAAAACACCAGTATCTACCCCCAATTTCCACTTCTGTCGTGTTTTTATACCAGGTTTCGCCCCGATTATACTTTCATTAATATATATCTCCAACATATATTCAATGCATCTTACCTACATTTTTTCATTAATCTCTTTTTCTCTCTCTCTCTCTCTCCTGTCTTATTCCTCTCTATCATGGTGTGTATGTGGAGAAGGCGGTGTGATATTTTACATAGACTGGAGCAAGGTGCCGGAGGGAAATGCTCCTGGAGATGTGTGTTTGTTAGGGCTACTGTATATTGCTAAAGTAATAAAATGTTGTTCCCCTGGCAAGCCGATACGTTTTGTTTCGAGGCACAACAGCAAGTTAACATTATTGTTGATCCATTTTCCAAACTTCGTTTGTAAAGTTTTCCCCTTTCCTCTCCAACACCTTGGCTGGTGCAGATCTACATCGTGATGGAGCATGCGGGACATGGCGACCTCCTGGAGTACATCAAGCTGCGGGGTCCTATACCCGAGGACAAAGCCCGCTTCATGTTCAAGCAGATCTGTAGCGCCGTCACTTACCTGCACAGCAACAACATCGCCCACAGGTGTGTGTGCTTACAGTCTC
Organism: Marisa cornuarietis; assembly: GCA_004794655.1. NCBI lineage: Eukaryota > Metazoa > Mollusca > Gastropoda > Architaenioglossa > Ampullariidae > Marisa > Marisa cornuarietis. The sequence goes on along the minus strand of SMMW01000046.1, from coordinate 9,291,730 downwards.
CCACAGACACGCAACCCCTTCTAAGAACTCAATGCATTTTTTTCATTTTCAGCAAACCTGAAGCGTCAGTCTGATTAGGCACCTCATAGACGTTTTTCATCTCAAAGATGTTGGTGGTGCTGTTCTAACGTAGACTTTAATTCACTATAAACTTGACGCTGAAGATGGCTCAAAAAAGTTTTTATTTAAGCACTTCTTCAAATGATTATAATAACTCAACCTTCAGAAACTCTGCTAACATACCCTTCGGCCTCCAGATCCTTGCAGCTGAACTGCTAAAGAAAAATAGTACCTGTGTTTTGCGTGAATGGGCTTGTAGGTAGGTGGGCATCATTTATTGTAAATATTGCCATTAGATCTTTCGTAAGTGACTTTTTTAAGAGAGCTCGAAAGATTATTTATTTATTTTTCGTGAATTGTTTGAACGACGTGCTCTGAAGTGAAGTGGATCAGTGATTGTTGAAGGTTACTCTCATGTTGTCCCCCTTGTTGAGCGAAAGTATGTCCACACACAGCCACCACCATCCCTCTCTCTATTTCTGAATGTGTATGATAATAATAATAATAATAATAATAATAATAATAATAATAATAATAATAATAATAATAATAATTTTTATGTAGTTTTAGAAGGCCATCTGGCCCATATCAACATCAAATACTACTATTTGCATGCATATAAACAATCCCTTTTCTATTAAGAGTTTACAGCATAATGAAACAATATATATATATATATGGCAACTTTACTGGCTACACAGGTTCTTACACAGTAGGTGAACCTTAAAAGGGTAGGGGAATCTATTGTTAAAAAAGTGTAATATATCTGTTACTTTGAAATGAATACTTAAGTATTCAGTATTCTTTCTTATTCCTTCATCCTCCAATGGGTACTAAGACACATTTTGCATGATTGCATGAAGGCCTCTTCAATAAATAAATTCAATTGTCATTCTTCCCGCGCTCTATTTCCTCCACCATCTTGTGTGTGTGGACAGAGATCTCAAATGTGAGAATCTGCTGCTAGACTACCAGAACAACATAAAGATGTCAGACTTCGGCTTCGCCCGCTTCTTTGAGGACTCGAGCATGAGCAAGACGTTCTGTGGCAGCGCCGCCTACGCTGCCCCCGAGATCCTGCAGGGCGTCAGTTACTTTGTGCCGCTCCACGACATCTGGGCCATCGGCGTCATTCTCTACATTATGGTCAGTTTTTGGCATGTCTATCCTGATTTGGATGAATGGTATTTTGATTCATTCATTCATTCCAGGACCATTGTCCTGCAAGGGGAGATAACAAAGCAATGATTACCCAATCCATCGATCATCTTGCACCATCGCTCCAAAATGCCTATGAAAGGATTAAACCTTTTTTTACAAGATGACCTCCCTTCGCTAAAGACAACACATTGCTAGCCCTGTGACAATAATTATTCTTCCATAAAAGTAATATTCTGCTATTATTCTATAAGAAATGACCTGCGGCGATTATGTTCTACTTTCCAGGTGTGCGCTTCCATGCCCTACGACGACTCCAACATCAAGAAAATGATCCGCGATCAGCTGGAACGAAAGGTCGGCTTCTCGAAGTCAAAGGTCGTCTCAAACGAGGCCAAGGATCTGATCCGCAAGATCCTGGAGGTGAACGTAAAGAAGCGGTACACGCTGCTGCAGATAATGGCCCACCCGTGGATGAATTCCGCCCACCAGGAAGAGAACGTGTCCACTCAGGGCAATTCTTCCACCCAAGGCGAGAACGATTTGGCCCAGGCTCCATCTGTGATGCAGTCGCCATCACACCCACCCCAGACTCCCACTGGATCGCTCGTGTCGCAGGGCCAGCGGCAGACGTCGCCATCCTCCCACCATCCCAGCATCGCCAAAGAGGAGGTGGCGGTAGCGATGGTCTAGAAGACGGTCGACCTGACATGACCCTTGGACGCATCCGACGATAGACTTTATGCTCGATGCCCGCCAACCCTGATGCGGACTATTAAGTCTCGGGGCTGCTGGGAAAGATCCTTCACACGGTCAGTTCATGAACTCTTGCGACTAACCTGCGGTTAGACGCTTCAATAAAGTGTAGAGCAAAGAAAGAAAGAACAGGGTTGACAGTCTGTGCACATCGAGAATCAAGATGCTTCAGTGGAACTGATGCAAGGAGTTATGCTTCTATGTTCTGAGATTTTGGAGAACGACATACCATGGAGAGGAAATCTGTTCTTGAGCTGTTCATCCCAGGTGCTCCTTGGGTTCTTGCGACGTTCATCTGAAGTGCCTCTACGTTGATTTAAAGTAGAATATTTCGTGCCTTTCTCACGTGTTACAGAGGTTAGCTACGGAGACCGGGTATTTTAATACATTGTGACATAAACCTTTTATTTTTTTGTGACGCACTAAACGTTCAGGCTGCTTCGGCATATTCAGCTATGGAAATAACTGACAATAGCTAATAAGAGAGAGTGTGTTGCGATTCCATTCATGCTACATAAATATAACATTTTATGGGGATAAAAAAGTGGTTGCTTAAGTCGCCTTTATTATTGTAATCAACCTTCCAGTTTATGCTACAGGAGGAGATGATGTCACTCCCACTTTTTGAGATTGGTAGAGGCCCTACACTCAAGCCTGTCAAAGTGTCAGTATTGTTGCTTTGTTTCGATTAAAGTTTTTTTTCAAGATCTAGTCACTGAATTCTCAAAAGTCTGAAAACCACAATAACGAGTTTACAGAACGAGTGACGCCTTAAGCTGCTGCCCCATTCTCTGTTTGTTAGTGTCCTACATGGGTAAGTGGACTGGCGATCGCCATTCATATTAGCCTCTTCATCACTGGGGACGTGCCTGCTTGCCTCAGCAGGCCGGGCCACATTGCGCTTGCAGCCATGCCTGCGGACCCTAGCTGGCACGAATTTGTTAAATTTTTACACGCATAAAATGCGTTGTTTCGGAAAAAAAAATTGACGCAGACGACAGTTCATTCATTTTTCTATCGAGTGATCTCCCTTTCATGACGTAGTTGGCACGTTCGAGGGGAAGTAACTGCATTTTCCCATCGTATCTGTCTTTCCTCTTGAAAAATGGCTAGGTGATACACTCCCGCGAAGTGTGTGAGCTTATTATCGGAGATTCCGAAGAAGAATTTGATACGGAGGTTGGAGAAGAGGAAGAAGAAGAAGAAATTACAAGTATCAAAATTGTATTCCTGGAAACCTGACTTGTTCCTGTGTGAGGAATTCTGTGTAAACAAGTGCAAAAAAATTTTTTTCAAAAGTCCACATCACATGGCCTTTTCTATTGGGAATACCATGAAAGTGTGTTTTCGAGCAAGCGTAAGGTAGGCTGTTCCTTTTTTTACATTTTGATCTTTCAGAATCTATTTGAATTGTTCTTCTACCTCTGTTAGTTAATTTGTCATGATTTTTTGAAAAGTGGAGAAAATCATGCGGCCCAGCATGTCTACAGGCTTCTAGCTGCTGTGTCCCCAACGAGTTCAACCGACACTGGCGCTTTTTGTTTACATGACCACCAACCATGTTTCCGATTATGAAGGCCCTTTAGTTGACGATAAACAAATCTGTCGAACCAGCGGCCTCTGGAGTAGAGGCCCACGATCCATATGTCAGTTTGATCCTAGATGTGGTCATGAGCCCATCATGGCAACCCTACACTTGTTTTGTCATGGTCTTCATTTCCGGCTCAGATTTATTTTTCTTTTGCGATCACGCATAGTGGAAGAAGACGGAGTGCGTGCGCTTGTGTGTATGTGTGTGCGTGCGTGCATGCGCTTGTGTGTGTGTTTGTGTGAGAGGGGTGGGGGAGAGAAAGAACGAACGAACTTTATTGATATAGGTTGTCGGCCCATTTCAAAGGGTGAGGGGTTTTTCAAGTCTATAAGTAAAAAGATAAGCTCTTACATAATAGATAGCCAAGTATCATAAGTAAATACAAAGTGCTAATTACATTTACAAATCTATATTACAATCCAGTAACCAATATTCCCAAACAAAAAACATTCATACAAATATGGAATGCCTTAAAAACGTAGCGATAGACTGGAGAGGAGTTTAGCGTTTTTAGTGTTAAATAACATAGCTAACTTTCACTAGATGGAAACTTAATGAGTGTGCATTTCTCCCGAGTATTAGCTTATGCCGGGCAAATAAAAGGCAGTTCCGACTCTACAATGCCATGACAGAATAGGCAGTTACGATCCATAGCAACAGGGTTGACTACATGTTGTGGGAATGCGGGGCATGGGATTTTATGGGTGGGGTGCTAAATCTCAATCTAATCAGTGCCCTTATTTGTTTGGTAAGCTATATAAATGAACGATTATTGAAAAAGATGATTTAAAAGATCGACAGAGCTCAAAGAAATCTTTGGACATAATTTGTGATCGCCAATATTGTTGATAACAACTCAGAAGCCTCTTTTTAAAGCAGAAACAAAAAGGGCATGGTCCTTTGTCTTCTCATCTATTTATTTATTTAGTCTAAAGTTTAGTACGTGACTGTAAACTTTATTGCAGATATTTAACGAGATTGTAGCTGTCAGGAATATCAGGCTTTTTGTAGATATCATGAATTAAACCTTTCGCCCATGAACTTGGGTAACTACATGTTAAGAGTAATTTATTAAGTGTTTTGTGAGAAATTGAAGGTAAACAATTTTTTAAGAAATCCCAAAAAGTCCTGTCAGTCCCTGCTGCCTTACAGGTACTTGAAGCACTAATAGCTTCAATAGGTAGTCCAATCTTATGTATTAATAGTTAACAAAAAGAAAGTAAACATAAAAATAGTTTTTTCATCTTGATTTTAATGAGACCAAGCTTTTTCGGTAGCCCAAACATTTTACAAGTTGTGAACTTTTAATATTTTAATTTTGGGGAAGTTTATGCTAAAAAAATAAAGAATGAAACCCGGATTTCAAAAGGTAGGTACACCAACAATAAAGTACTAAACTAAAATACTAAAGAGTAGCAATAAGCATAAAGTATTAAATAAACTACTAAACTAAAGTATCAAACAAAGTACTAATGTACCCAATAAAGTACTTAATAAAGCACTCAAGTATTAAATAAAGTACTGAAGAACTAAAGTACAAGAATAAAGTACAAGAATAAAGTACTCCAATGAAGTACTAAAATAAAATACTAAAAATGTGCTATACAAAAGTACTGAAGTCCAACAATAAAGTACTAAATAAAGTGCTAAAGAACAACAATAAAGTACTAGACTAAAGTACTAAATAAAGTACCAACATGCAAGATTAACGAGTTAAAGTACAATGTAAAAGTACTGCAATCAAATATTACAATAAAGTACTAAACTGAAATACAAAGCAAAATACTAAAGTACTTAATAAAGTAGTGAAGTACAATACAATACTAAACAAATCATCACCTGGGAGCACTACTAACACGATGAACTGCTTAAATTTTTTCAAGACATCCAGGCACTGAACAAAATGAGAAACTAATATCACTTTAAGTTTGAAATCTCGCTGCTCTGAAGCCTTACACTACCTGCGCCTGCATTCAAAAATGAAAGGGCGTTATAGAAAAGATGTTATTCTGGTTCTAATTAAGCTACAGAAGTGGTCTTGATATCAATGACTTCAGCTCGTTGAGATCATTTCAGCAAATCTATTCTTTTTGCTCCACACTAATTGCTGCTCGGATTGGTTTTCGTCAGGTTCTCTCGCAACTTCATCTGCCCAAGTTTCTCCTGTGGTCTTGACTGGTGTGACTGTTTCTTAACTTTTTCGTCGTGATATGGCCTTTGCTGCTGACACGGCATTAAGCAACAGCATAATGCTGCATACTACATTATATTAATACATCCTACTTCATACTAACTGTCCTGTTGCCTGTGGAAAAAATGCAGTATCTGGCTCTTCTTGCCTGCTGTGTTCATGAGCTCTATCTGTTCACAGCCTTTTGCAGTACGCCACTCGATCACTCCGCCGTTATGTTGTGTAGCAGCACAAGCAGGTAAGATTAATGATGCTGAGGAACATGCCTTGACTTGCTAATATTGAGGTACATCTGCCCAAATTTTAGAACAAAAGCATCTTCAGCCATCTTAAACGGTCTGCGCACTCATGACGTCATTGGCACTTGACAGTCCTGACAGACTCTTCTACTTTATTAAATTCTATCCGGTGATGATGTTCCGAGCCAGGAATTATATCACAGCAATCCAGCCGACTTAAATTTCATCCCCCACCCGCATTATCCACACCCCTCTTCCTTGCCCAAGGCCCCTCGGGCATGAAATCAAGGTCGCGCTTGGCGTCGCTCGCTTCCGCGAGAGTCGGCGAGAGCCCTTCGCTGTCACTTGAGGCGCAACGACCTTCTAACCCCGTAAGCGGGCATTGAATTAAGAAACCGGCGGCTGGGGAGCCTACGGGGGCCGATTGTTCCTGGTGTTGCCTCATTTGCCTGCCTGCTGGAACTAAGCAGCCAGTTGTCCTGGCACCGGGTGCAACGGCTTTTCGCACACCCTTACCCGCTCCCACCCGTCTTTCAGTCTGACGCCGGCGAAATGTCCCTCTGTGGCTGCTGCGGTCTGGTCAAACGTGACGAGCGCGTGCGATAGACTTTACAGTCTATTGCGTTGTTTGATTTGCCGGCTATGTGAATAATCTGAACATTTGTCAACACAGCTGATGACGATCTTACATGCAATTTAGCCGTTTATTACGGCCTGCACGTTTGTGAAGACATCCAGACCAGCCCAAACCCGAAACCGTGTCTCTACAGTTGGATACCCGGCGCACTATAATCACTTTACGCAACAGGGGTACGAGTTACATTTATTCTGTAGAACAATCACTTTTCAGTGAACTTAGAACGATAACCTATCTATCTAGAAATAAATAATAATAACAAACGCGTGATTCATATAGCGCGTACTCATGCTCGTAAGGAGCGTGCTCTTAGCACTTGAGACAAGAACGAGACATGCACAAAATACAAAGAACGGAAAGTACTGATGATTAATAAAAGTCAAATATAGAAAACGCAAAGAGGAATCGGGTAACAAGAACTGAGGACATCGTGATTCTGCAGAGGAAGACGAGTAGGGAAGTAGCCAATATACGAAAAAAAAGGGGAGGAAGAAAGAAAGGAAGAAAAAAAGAAACAAATTTTGACGTTGTCGCACGTACTCAGACACACCACGCACGCACGCACACTCGCGCACACTCACGCACGCACGCTTGTAAACCGTAGAAGACATAAAAATTACAAATATCTGATATTCTCGGGGATAAATTGCTTATGATGCTACAACCCATCAGAACGCTCAGAGCTCCCCAAAAAGTCTGACAATTGTGTTGGTTTCTTTTTATTTTATAATATTCTTTAATATTGTTTTAATTAATGTGTGCTTTCACGCACGCACGCACGCATGTGTATGCATGTGTATGTGTCTTTTATATCTAGATCTTACTTCTTCGTTTTTGCAATACACACGTCCACCATATTTTCTTCTGGGAATGGTTAAACCAAACTAACCGTGCTGGTAGGGGGAGAGTCCATGCAGCAGGGGAGCCAAAACTGGAGAGGACCGGAAACATCACACAGCAGGGGAGGCAAAGCCAGTCGCCACTACGCGGCAGCCCCAGCTGAAAGAGGACCGCTAAGGGCGAGAAGTCACACAAGGGAAGACGATGGGAGGCTGGTGGCCATGGCAGCCCGTCTCCCGGGACGCGGGTCCGCGGGGCTTGATTAATGGTTACGTGCGCCGAGTGCATTATTGTGCATTATCAAAATTAGACGCTGGCTCGCGCGTTTTACGGGCAGCCCGGCGTAAAAAGCGCCTGTAAAGTTATTAGAAGCGCGGGCTCAAACAAACAGTTAATTTTGGCGGCCAGGGGCCCGGGGAGGAAGCGAAGAGCGGCAGCGCCTCGGCCGCTGCAGGGGGTCCCTGGAGACGTGCGACACGGCTGGCCGTGGAAGCTCTAGAAGGAGAAAGGGAAGCAGGGAATTCAAGTGTCCGTTTCCTGCGCTGGGAGGGAAGACCGTTGGTGCGTGACGTGGCTGAGGGCAGTTTTCGGAAATGACGTCGTCTATTTTTTTTTTCATCCTTTATCTCTCATTTCAAACAGGTTTTGTTGAGCCAGGGTGTGGTTAACAAGATATCTGAGGGTTGCTCTGTGTGTGAGTGTGTGTGTGCGTGCGTGCGTGCGTGCGCGCGCAATATTCATTCTGCAATTGTTCTTCGTAGTTCCTAAGCACAACTTAAAATTAATTTTATGACTATTTCGGGTACTTCTTCTGGCATTTCATTACCAGGATAAGACAGAACTAGGATAGGTAGGAATATGAGACATAACTGATGAAGAAAACTCCGTGAATCTCCACGACTTACTCGTATTTTCTGCTAGATCTCATCCAGGGAATTAGGGGGAGTAATCGGCGTCTGAGACTAGAGGCGCCACACTAGCCGGTTCGACACCCGTGTGGTGTCAACTACTTCCTCCTGTTGACCCCGCTGCTGAATGTGGTACATGACTCTTAAAACGTCTGGGAAACGAAACGCAGCGAGGGAGATGGTACCTACGTTCGTGGGGTCTATAGGACCACACTTCTAACTATTGAAAGGTCACGGGGCTACCTTTTTTTTTGCGTCTTACTGGACATACAGTAGTGAAAATAGACACTTGCTTGCTTAGAAATTCTTTCTTTTTTTGCCAACAGACCCTCTTTAACCAGAAACAGTGTCGCAATCGGTTGTTTTTCAGTTTTCCAGTTCAAATACAAGCCACATAAGGTCAGCAGAAGCTTCACTTGGCATTGGATCAAAAGCAGTATTTATTTATTTATTTATTCCACCGCTTGCGACAACCTGTTTATGTGAGTGCTTGCAGAAAAACGTTAATGGTAATTCCTTAATGATCGATTGGGCCATTGCTCCGCGAAGTATGTCCTCGAGTGTTGGGGTCTCTATAAAAGGCTACGTCATAGACATGTCTACATCATTCTCTCTTCCTGCCTTCCTTCCTTTCTTTCCTTGTCTTTCCTATTTTCACACAGTTTGATGCCCTGTTTAAGAGCTTGCTACGCAATCCTGCAACACCTTCGTTTCTCGCAACGTCTCTATAACCCCCCCCCCCCCGTTGATGCTACCTAACCTTGCAGCGGTAGTTAAATAGATATTGTTACTTTATCATACACTTCTTTTTCGCGTTTAATATTTTACATTTTCGAGAAATTTGTATACTCAAACTATTTTATTTTATAATAAATAGATACTATGTCTGCAATTTTTGAAGAAGGTATTATTAAGCATTTGGTCATATATCTGTGTGTGTGTGTGTGTGTGTGTGTGAGAGAGAGAGAGAGAGAGAGAGTTTCAGAACAAACTAAAACATGCAGCTGATCAAAAATGGGTCGAGAACAATTAGTTACACTGATAAGGTAGTTGCACTTCGCATTACACATCCTCGTGTAGTGGTTCCCGGTGTTGCAAATGTCATGTCCCTTGCTCAAACCTTGAAGCTGTCAACTGTACCTTCACTGGGACGCCGCCCTGACTTTGGCGACAACGGGTCGAAATGACGGCTGTATTTATTAATATGTCCGCGCTGTTGGCAATTATCATCACTGTCAAGCAAGACGCCCTTTTGAATTCCAGCGATGATGAAGCGTAAGACCCCAGGCCGCCGCTGGCAGCAAAAACTGTTTCCGTGGAACCGCTTGAAGGAAAGGGAGGGATGCGGTGCAGGGGGGAAAGAGGTCGGGCCAAAATTGACAGCCCATTGATGAAGGGATATTGGCCCGGTTAAGGAAATTAAAGCGCCTCAGTGTTTAGCCACGTCCCTGGAGACGGCTTGGTCGCTAATCTTCTTCGGTAATGTTTCATTTTCGCCGAGAGTTTTCTACGAGGGTTGTAAAGAGCAAGGACAGAGATGGAGGAAAAGGGAAGCCTTTGGGAAGAAAGATGGAAGAGGGTTGTCGTGGGGGGGTAGGGGGGGTCTTTTCTGCGGTGATTGGTTATGAGCTGCTCGCAAAGGTTTGCTTCTCAGTGTCAGGACCTGTCTTTGATCTAATTTTTGTCTCATTGTGTGCAAAGGAGGAGGGAGCAGGCATCAGGGACTCGGGAGGGGGGGGAGAAGGAGACGGGAAGGGGAGGTAGTAATGGTCGCCGCTTTGTCTCCCGGCTCTCCGCCAAACCCCCTGCTGCTCGTTCTGCCAGCGCAAAACATCTGCAGGCATTTCCCTTCCCTCGAAGCCAGCCACCATTTTCCGGTTCTTGTGAGTTGACGCCGTGCGCTGCTTCCGGACAGACGGTTCGCTGCATTGTCGCCAGAGGGCGGGCTTGTCGTTCACTTTTGTCGTCTGCTGGCATGCTGCGGGATATGGAGAGGGGAAAAAAATTGAGGATAATAACCCGCATTGTGGAATCCGCAACAAAGAGATTTTTCATCGAGATCTGGCTGACAGGATCAAATTCTGAGTACTCAGAGTATTAATGGAGGTCAGAAAAGAAAGCAGCTAGGATACATTGCTCAAAAATGGCAGGAGAAAGCGGGAAAGGACAACTGAAGCAGATGAATTTCAAACAAAAAGGCCTGAGGGATTGGGAAAAAAAACTTAAAATAACATTAAGTGATCCACCCATGATTTGCTTCTCCTCCTTCTTCTAATATTACTTAACAATGGGAAAGAGGAAATAATCTCTGAGAAACCAAGAGAGAGGAAGAGCGAAAAGACAGAATGAAGAATTAAAAAAGAAGGAAAGGAAAGGACAGACGGAAAAGAAGAAAAACTGGACGAAAGAAACTAAAAAAGAATGAAGGAAGGAAATGAAATGAAATGGCCTGAAATAACACATTTTCACTACTTAAATTAACACAGTTAGGTATTATTTAGTGGCTTTCGCCCTAACTCCATTTCGTTTTTAACGATAAAGAAATATTAAACAAAATACTCATTTTTATTTATTTTAGAAATACACAAAATTATCTATTATCATATTTATCAAAAGTGACATATCTAAGGTAAGATTCTCGGCTGCAGGGAGAGAGAGACTCGATAAACGGTCGTCGTCACACACACACACACACTCAAAAAATGTTGTGGTTAGTAACTGACAAACTTGCTTTACCTCTTCTCCGCCGAATCCTCTTGTAAAGGAACATCAAAAAAATACTGCAACATTATTATTATTATTATTATTATTAGTCTATTGCTTCATTTTTGTTCTTTATTTCAATCGGTTAGTCTATCTCTCTTTTCTTTCAGTAGAGGGTATTTGGAGTACATCGTGTGTGTGTGTGTGTGTGTGTGTGTGTGTGTGTGTGTGTGTGTGTGTGTGTGTGTGTGTGTGTGAGAGAGAGAGAGAGAGAGCAGGGACAACGAGTTTCTTCCTTTTAACTGAACTCATGACTACCCGCGAACGTAACGAAGAGCGGTTCTGAAGAAGAAGTTACTTCCCTTGGACTGTAGCACGGAGCCCAGTTAAAAGCGGGTGTTGCAATGCAGGAGTTCTGAACACTGTTCTCATCTCTAACTTGAAACTACTACCCGCTTGAGAGTGAGCTAGGTGTATGTGTGAGCATTGACATTCAAGTGATTCTCACACTCATACCATTCATACACTCGTTAAATCGTGCTCATTCAAATAAAATCATCCTAAATTAGCTGCAAACCCTCCACTGCTCTTACATCTTGCAAAAACGCTTTATTTCATTTATTTTTCCTAAAATGAATTACTGATCAGAAGCATGTCTGAATGTCATACGAGGTCATCAACTTTCAAAAGAAAGAAAAGAATGAATGAATGAATGAACGAAAGCAATATTTTTGAGCTACAGATGAGGCGGTGAGTGCGGACGTCAGATCGCGAGGATAATCGACGAACCTCTGGTAGCTAGGAGACGACAGTGAGGTGCGTCAGCTTGGCCCTCCCACTGCTCCCGTGACATCATTCGATGAGAGATGACACGGAAGCTGGGGTAAGAGAGAGGGGTGTGCACATCCGTAGCGAAGATCCTCCGATGTCTCATCAGCTCCCGCTGCGACTCCGGCGCGGGAACCAGGTGCATGGTGGGACCCCTCACCGGGAAACTCACTGAAAGGATGGAGTCCGCGATCCGCGATCCGCGAAGCCACTTAGTCTAAGGAAGACTCTTTATCGAGTTTACGATCTGTTTCTTTCCACAGAATGACTGGCTCCGGACATGGCTGGTTCTTATGGGGCTATCTCGCAGCGAGAGGCATCGACTTTGCAAGCGTAGCACTGTGGCCAGCTGCACGACATCGGTTTGGTAAAGCTAGGTAAGACTGAGACCAGCTGCACGACAGTCTTGTGAAGATTGCTTTCAGTTGCACGGCGTCATTCTTGGTCAGAAGTGCACAGATGTGTGTCAGCAGTCTTGTAAGACTGTGACCATGTGAACGACATAAAGTTAGGAAAGATTGTTGCCAAAATATTTTGGTAAAGTCAGGCTCTTTCTCGAGGTGGGGGATAGTCCTTATGATGTTTAAAAAAAAAGTGAAGGCAAGAAAGAAAACCCCATCCCCCCCAAAAAATAGATGCTTCGGTTCTCGTGGTCTGTACCTTCAGGAGTCGAAATAAACATCAATATTACGGTGCTTGGGATTATAATGAATGGGTAGGTGGTGCTGATGCATGCACCGAAGGCGAGAGGAGAAAAAGTATGTACTCTTTCCTTTTCTCTCTCACACTCACTTTCTCTCTCACTCACTTACACATTCTCTCTCTCTCTCTCTCTCTCACACACACACACACATCCTCACAAACACAGAATAAGCGCCTAAATAAACTTATTTATTGCATACCCCTCCGTATAGGCTACCTTGCACACTAGGAAATAATATTTTGGTGTCGCTTAATAGAGCAGTTAACCAGTATGATTCCGTAAAGCTTCCTGTGTGTTTAGAAAACTCTGCTGTCACACAAAGAACCGACTGGGTAGGAGGCTTTAGACAAGGGAATATTGTTTCCTGTCGTGGTTTTCTGTTTCTTACTTTCAGAGTGATCTCTCGGTCACAGTCATTTTCATTTTAGTTGCATCCGGTAAATTTTCTCTCCTCTCTCTCTTTCAGCCGATAGTGTCCTTTACGAAAAGAGATCATAGCTGTTTGTGCTGGTAAGAAACATACTCTACTCTCACCCCCTACCCTACATCACAAACGATCTCTGGCATTTTATGGACAGACCTGTCAAAGTCCCCACAATCCCGCATCTTAACGGGCGAAAAACCGCCGAGCCACCTTCAGTCAACAATTACATCAAAGAACGGGTGGCGCCCTCTGTAAGGTTTCTTGCTATGACTTGCACTCTTAACGCTGTTCGAGTTTATGTTCCCCCCCCCCCATCCGACAACGGGTATGGATCCGATCAACAACTAGTCTTGTTGAGCTGTTTAGTCCCTTTTTCAAATCTTATTTATTACCCTGACGTCTATTCATCTGCGAAAGACGCTTTTTTTTTCTTTGTCTATGTAATTGCCTGGCTGGTTTTATGGTTTCCTTCTCGCCATCTCAGTGCCCGTACATAATATGTTGTTACACCGCCACATTAACCCTTTTTCTTAAATCAACGTAATTTTTTTTAAATCTTTTTCGTGATTTTCATGTTTATGTACTTTGCGTGTGTACAAACGTTTTTGCACACCTATATTATGCTCTCTTTGCTGCACACTTTTATTTCATCCTCATTAAGCGATGGGGGGTGGGATGTAAACATTTTAACCCTCCTGTTTTGTACAGATTTCTGCCTTTCTTAAAACCCGGGTTCGCCACGGTTGAATGCGTACTAAAGCAAAATCAAACCAAAAGAAAGAGAAAGACAGCGAGAAATAATAAAAATAATAATAAGCATTTCTATAGCGCATTTCGCTGCCGGCAGCAAGATCAATGCGCTTTGACATAAACAACTGGCTAACAATGTCTCTATTACACACACACACACACAAGAAGTGGAAAGCCATCAGTTACTTAAAGTATACCTGTAAAAAGCGGGGCCTAGGGCCGGACTATAAAGTATCGAAGGTGGTGCTTGTGCGAAAGAAAGAAATCTTTCCTGCCGCTGTCAGGTAAAGAAGTGTTTATATCAAATCTCTGTACACTGATGGCTTTAGTGTTCTAACAGATGGTGTCACTGCTGAAAAGGCTACAGCAGATTTTCAACGGACGCCTCAGCTGTGATACACTCAGCTTTGTGGGGCTGATTGTTCAAGCGTTTGAAAACAGCATTGTGCAGTGATCATAGCCGGGTATATACCAGTCTCACATATTCTCACAATCTGTGCGTTTTACAGCAAAGATATTTTCGACAAGCATCTTTTAAACAGACATATGTAGGAGAACAGTTTCACGTATGTATGGGGACATATTTTCATAAATCTCTTTGCGCCTTTCTTTCTGTATCAGTTCAGCGGCAAGCATAGAACGTACGCCTTTAAAACCATTCTTTTTTTTAAATGAAAGTTAAATTATTGGTATGATCATAAGAAGTTCTTGGCAGTTGGCTCTGGTGTTGCTTGCAAATGTAGCATCTATCATTGTTATGCTTACCACAAACATAGTCTCCCACCTCCCTCCCTCCCTCCACTTCAAAAGTCATTTTACACAAAGTCTGTTCTTCACTACTAAAGCACCACGAACTGTGGACGGGTTGTTGAGACTTGTAGTAGACGCTGTCGCTCCATGGCAACCTCCGGCATCACTTTTGCCTGCAACAACGGTTTGTCATGAATGCTGCTTCGTTAACTGACATTTCCCTTGCACCCATCTCAAACTGTGCCCTCACCTACACGTGGAGATCTCACCAAACCTTTGTTCCAGAGGCATGTCTGATCCCATACTTTTGCTCTACATGCTTCGCTCACCCACCCAACCTTTGTAACTCTGAAAAGGGCAAGTCTAGGAGAGATTTAAAGAGCACGTCGAACAGTTCAAAGGGAACATTACTCCAAATTTTGATCATGGCTGCTCTTCCTCTTTGTTAACTGTCCCCTTTAGTGATGTCAGCAATTTATTGTTGCGCTTGCACATAAAATTCCTAGCACCGTCTATCTCATTTTCGTTTGTAGTTTCAGGCGGCGTTCGCAACCTTTCGTTGCGCATGTGCGAGAAATTACTGTCACCGAGAGTCGAGATTTTCTCCCCTCTTGTGTGAGGGAATGGCCGCCGCTCAACACTTCAGCGTCAAGTGTTATCAAGTGCGCCATTGCGACAACCCCACGCATTCGTAATCAGAACTTTCATCAGTGTTCTCGAATCATCGCATTGATCACATGGAGACATGAGGCTGCGACTAATGCGATTTCTTTAACAGCTGTCGCTTCTCAGATTAGAGAGCGTATAGGTCACGGCAGCCATCTTCTTTTGTTGAGTTGGCTCCCTTGATAACGGCATGGAAGCCGCCAAGGTTCAGATTTACATTTGTTTTGTGACTGCTCGTTCCGTTCCGAGCCTAGTAGCTAACTGAAAAAAAGTACCTAAACACAGTTATGTCACTCTGTTCAAAAATATGTTTTCTGCTAAAAAGGAAATTGATTGGAAGGAGGTAGTCGTTCTGATCATTGTTAAATACAACCAAGATGTTTGTGCAAGCAACTTGTTTCTATTTATTTTAAATTAGCAATTACTTGAATTACAGTGAATACGGTAAGATACAAATACTGCAGATGGAAAATGCGTTTCGACTTGACTCGACCGCTTGTAGGAGACTACTCGACCACTCTCTTAAGCAGTAGAAAGGGTTTT
Source organism: Marisa cornuarietis (assembly GCA_004794655.1). Taxonomy (NCBI): domain Eukaryota; kingdom Metazoa; phylum Mollusca; class Gastropoda; order Architaenioglossa; family Ampullariidae; genus Marisa; species Marisa cornuarietis. The sequence goes on along the minus strand of SMMW01000046.1, from coordinate 9,275,983 downwards.
ATAACGGTGGTAACTTACATTACACATATACATAAAAATTAAAATAGGTTATAATTTGAAGAATTTAATACGAAACAGTTTATCAGTGAGCATTCACAACGCCTCCATCTAATATCTTGTTTTAATCTCAGGCTGTGCGTTTGTAAGTGCTCAATATAATGTATTTAATACGATGCTGTAACACACATCTTTAACGGTATTTTTCTCCAATCCTGGCAAAGATATTCGAGCTTATACTGTGAGATGTTGTATTTACTCGTCGCGACGGCACTTGCATGTCTTCACTGACTTTCATAACCACGACATAATATTGGAATCTGACTGAACACTGGTCATTTCTCTGAAATCCTCATACGAAATATCAACCACACTGTCGAGTTTGCTGTCTGCATGAAGTTCTCTCTTCGTATCGCTTGCACCCACAATTTTCGTCTTCCGAGTTTTTAACCATTTACCATAAAGAAAAGCAGATAATACTAACTTTTCTCTTGTCATTTGTTTTTCTAATTTACCATTAGCGACAGTAATAACACAACAGTGATCTTTTCCACCAATCTCTTTACGTTCGTATGTCTCATTAAAGGCAACTGAGTGACTAAAAGATTAAATCCCCGCTTCCGCTTTAACCACAGACGAGTGTGTACTGCGCATGCGCTGAATAATTAATCAGATACTCTCATTCTGACGATATCAGCTCGTTAAAATCTAAGCCGCTGACACAATTTGTCTTCATGGGTTTTCTTGTTTGCCCTCTCGTTAAACACCTCGATTTCTTCTCTGAAGTTGGTTCTGATAACGGCGGCCATCGCTGTTTTAAAGCTTTTAACAAATTTAGACGAGATCGGAACTGTTTAAAATTTAGATACGAAAACTACACTGAAAATGTTGCTCAAACGCCCGTATACCGTATCTAGATGACAAAGGAGGGTTTTTTAAATTCTAAATTTGCTATTTTAGAACAGTTTCAATGTTTCGAAACCTGTTGTGATACCTGCCTTATACATCATTTGTATTGTAGTTAAAATACTTGTCTTATTCCCAGGTAAATTAACTCAGGCAGACTGTCTTAACTTAACGAACTATTAGAGTTCCCTTTAGGTTAAGACATTGTTCATGTGTTCTTGACTGTGGCGGTGCTCTGTATGGTCTGTGAGAGGATCATGTTATTCACTGGGTTAATAATAATAATAATAATAATAATAATAATAATAATAATAATAATAATAATAATAATAATAATAATAATAATGAAGCTTATTATAGCGCATATTCACACTCATAGAGAGCATGCTTGTAGCGCTTAAAACGAGGAAGAGACATGGACTAAATGGATAGAACACGAGGGGCGGAAGAATAAATGACAGTACTGACGACAAACAGAAAACAAAGATAGAAAACACAAAAAGGCACCAAGTAACAGGAACAGAGAATATAGTGATTCTGCAGAGAAAGATGGGTAGAAAAGTAGCAAGAGCGGAAGGGGGGAGGGTAAGAAGGACGAGCATTGTGTGGACTGTGTTAGGAGTAATGCTCAAGGAAGAGGTGCATTTTCAGTGCAGATTTGAAGGATTCAGTTGTAGGAAGGTGACGGATATGGAAAGGAAGAGAGTTTCATTGTTTTGCTGCACAGTAGCCAAAAATCCTTGTACGGGATCATACAATGAATTAGTCCAGATTTCTGTTGCGTTGTTCGCGCTAACACATATTTTGTTATTATCGGTCTGTTGTTGTAAATGGCGCCAGGAACGTTTGGTTTAAGAAAATTACAAACATGTTATATACGCTTTTTTTGACAGTTCTGCATCCTTATGAAAATGTTTGTTATAGTAATTTAAGTGTTTACTGTAATAATTAAAAAGCGTGTTTGGTATTGATTGCAAGCGCACAGAACATGACATGGGATATGTAAATTGTGGTTTTATTTGAAAGGAGATCTGAAGTATCGTTCACATGGAAGGAGGTCATGTCTTGTGTCTCTGACTCATATGCCTCCTTACAAACATCAGTGTTAATTTATTACTACTGTTTTCGATTATTGTCATATGTATGTTGGATTAAAGTACACTTTACCCACCACATTAACATAATCTAATTTTCATACCTTATGCGAAGCTGTGCCTTGATGAAAATATTTTTTATTTTGCACTGCGCTCGGCCATGAACACTTTTTCTGATAGTTCCTTCATCATCGTCATTATATTCTTCTTAGAATGTTTCTTTTCTTCGTCATCTTCTGATTTGGTCAGGATTGCAATTTTTTACAACCGGAGATCACAAAGTTCATATGTCTTCTTTCTCGAAAAGGTTGCATTGAGTTAGCAGATTTCGCGATGCAGCCCACGTGGGTCTTACAAATGCACCATCTGACCGGCTTCTGTTCAAGCTGACTACAAGGGCGACAAGGTGAGGCCAGGTAACAGCGCCAGTGTCTGCTTTCCAGTCACAGCCCAGTGTACAAAGTCTGCCTTTGTGTATCTGAGCCCAAGACGACAAAGCTGACGAAATGAATGGAACAGTAGCGACCCAATGAGGACACCTGTGTGGCTTGCACAGACTTCGTCAAGCAATGTCGGGACAAATGTGACTTTCTTATTATAAAGTCGCTTACACATCTTTTGTGTGTGTGATAACGTAGTGCCTGCTGATCGAATTGCAACGTTGGTAACTGGAGGATTACAGACATAAGCTGCTGGCGGGAAGATAATCTCCACTTCTTTTTTTTTTTTGCAGGGGGTTGGGAGTGGGTAGGATGGGAAGAGGAACTTTGTGTGTGTGTGTGTGTGTGTGTGTGTGTGTGTGTGTGTGTGTGTGTGTGTGTGTGTGTGTGTGAGTGAGAGAGAGAGAGAGCGCGAGAGAATAACAAGGCATATCTAGTGGGGAAAAAAACACCAATGTACCTACACATAGGCATCACAACAGAAAATTCCATAAGAATAGGTAAAAGAAATAATTTGTTATTCTGTTAGCCGTGTTCTTAATTTGGAGAGAGGATATAGGAATTGTATGAGACTGTTATTCCTATTAGCCGAGTTTTTAATTTGGAGAGAGGATATAAAAGGTACAGAAGAATGAAGCTCCTACTTACCTCGGGACCAGCTTTTTGTGAAGGCAGTCCCTTTCTTCCTCACTTCATTTTCTTCCCAAGACCTCTACGGGGTTAAGTACCCATTGGAAACTGTGGCAGGGGGAAGGGAGAGAAGCATAGATGCAGCAGCTGACAAGGCCCGCAACTCACGCCTGTCTTGGGCGATAGTGAGCAGGTCCTGCACAGGACGACCAGTCCAGTCTTTGACTTTCGTAAGCCATTTCTTCCTCGGGGTTCCTTGTGTCCTACAAGTGTAATAGTTGTGTGTATTTTTCTATCCTTTGTATTAGTTGTGGGTTTTTTTCAGTACTGAAATGCACAACTAGTATTTCAGCTTTTTATTTATTATTATTATACTGGTGGTAAGAGGTGGTGGTGTAGTGATCCTGCATGATTATGAGAGTGATGATATTCATTGATTTCACTTTATTTTTGAAATGGCTTGAAAGGCATTCTCACTAAAGGAGATAAACTTCATATTTCTCTCTTTTCTTTCCCTCTCTCTCTCTGTGCTTGTGTACGTTTGTGTGTGGGGGGAGGGCGTGCGTGCATGCATACGTGTGTGTGCTTGCGTGCGAGAGAGGGAGAAGACCCGTGGCCCTCCCCCCTAGCTCCGTCCGTCCTCGCCCCAGCCTTAGTTTTGTCACCCCTAACCCACCCAATCTTTCACCTATACTCCGCACCCTTGCCCCCTGACCTCTCCTCCACCGCCCCGCTTCCCCCTAAAAAGAATTTCGAGCACTGCTATCGACCGCCATATTGCGCACATTTCGCTAGCGCGCTTGCGTACACACCACTTCATCCACCAGCCTACCCCACCCCATCCTCCCCCGCACTCCACTCACGCGTAAAGCACGCGTTTTGAAACTGAATTCCAAATTCCGCCTGATGGAGGCGCAGATGTGGTGGCCCGGCCCCCTGGGATCAGAACAAAAGGCGCGAAAACAAAGTAGCTGACGGGATTATTATCCAGAGTTCCATCGCCACCACAAAAAGTGGCGAGGGCAGAGCAGTTTGTCAGGCGGGGACTTCTCTACTCCGCCAACTTCCCCCTTCTCCTCGATAAAGTTCATTTCTCGGCGTGGTAGCTGGCTCGTCCCCCTGAGACCGCCAGGGAATGAGTGTCGCTGGCGATTAAGGCAGATAACGAGTCTTAGTTTGGCCGCTCGGCTGTAGGTGGGCCCACGGCTCCGGCAGTCTTTTCATGCTCAGAAGCGGCTGTTTGATGGCTTCAGTAGATGAGCACGAAGCAGTGAAAGGCCTGTCACCGGACGTAGGTCACATAGTAAGCGTACTAGTCAATCACAGGAGTTCGTGCACATGGTAAAAGTACTAGTCAATTACAGGAGTAATGCTATCATTGGTATACAATTGTGGGTATAATGCGGTACGATGTTTAATTCTTACTGACTCGTTCGAGAAGGAAAACATGAAGAATAGTTGGAGGTGGTGATGGTGACGGGACCTGGGAAGGGGCTGTTCTACGTTTGGGAGACTGTGTACAGAAGAAAGGCTGAGAATGAAAAGTAAAAAATAAAAAATAAAAAACGAACATGGTAATTCAAGAAAATGAATGGATTATGTAACTTCAAAGTAATAAGTCAACTGCTGGTTAATCATTAGGGGTTATCTTACACCGTATTCTCCATTCTGTCGACATTGCATAGTCAGCTGGACGTCCCAGGATACTACCAACCTACAACCCTGAAACACGCCACCATCCCTAAAATCCCGACAGAACGCTCCCATCCTAAAATCCTGACAAGATTCCAATGTCCCCAAATCTTGACATGAGGCCACGTCCTAAAATCCTGACATGACTCCAACAATCATTTCCTACAATCCTGACAGGACATTATCATCGTAGCATTCTGACAAAACACCGACATCCTACAACCCCGTATCGCACCGGTTCCTGACATACTGCTAGTAGAACAGCCCCTCAAACTCCTAACAGAACACGACTCCCTACAATCTCTCCAGGCTAGTGGGACAAGCAGCGCAAAGCCCACAGCCCTCACACTATCTTCTACTCCCAGGGCAAGAGAGTGGCGGGCCTTGATTTAACCCACTCGCCACAGTTCACAGGAAAATTAACTTCGCTGCGCGAAAGCAGCCTTTAATGCAGTTAGCTGTTCAGACAGGCTCATCTGTTTGGTTGTTCAGACAAACTCTTCTGCTTAGCCTTTCAGATTAGCCAAACGTCCTCAGTCACACTCCTTAAACATGCGAGGAGAAGGGGAGGGGAGTTTGAGGGCTGCTTCTTTAGAGGAGGGGTACGAGACCTTTTCTCCTTCAAGGACCACTTTGATATTTGTGACATCCTTCACAGGCCATACAAAATTATCTACTTAAAAATTAGATTGCTTTATTTGGTCCAGCTGTAGTGTCTCCACAGTGTTTACATTTGTGCAAAGTGTACAATTCTAGTGAGTCACCACAATCCACCTTTTCGTAATTAGTAACAAACCTTTTTTTCTTAATGGACAATTTTCTGTTTGTGGTTGTGCAGTGAAAGTACATTAACAACAATAATAAAAATCATGACTATTTAGTGCACACATACTTCCTCTTGATGGAGGAGTTCGTGGCATTTACAAAGCGTCAACGCACATGCCACACACACAGACATGTTTGCACAATACACATGCACAAATATACTTATAAGCCAATACGAATTTTTGCCAGCCAAAGCTTTTTCATTTGCTTTTTCTTTGGAAATCTATGAAAGGGTTATGTTGGACACTAGTAGGCGAACTGTTCTCTAAAGTACACAGCAATGTCGACGATCATTAAATGGTCATATTGTATGAGCTCACATAATCGAAGAATGCTACGCGTGTCAAGGGCGGACAACAAACCGAAAGTGGTCTACCCTTTCTAGGAGTGAAGGTTACATGCATGCATCATTCTCCAAAATCGTCGACATAGGCCGCGGGCAGCCGACGAGAAGCAGACGTGTCTGCCCCATCATGTACTCGTATGTGTCCTTTCTATCCCGTAATGGACGGTCCTTGTGACCACAAAATTTATGTTGTTGTTATTATTTTATTATTATTATTATTATTATTCACTTGATATCATTTATATTACTGTGATAAAAGTGGATGAAATGAGCTCCACTTTCCACACCCCTGCTTTAGAGGGAAAATAAAACTAAAACTGTTGCAGCTGTTCCAAAATTCTCTCCCCTGAGCTGAGATCTCACCGCCAGTCAAAATGTCAGGAGCGCGTGCATCAAACCCAGCAGTATGCCTAGAATAAGATGTTGGGTGGTGAGTCTAGTGGTTAGAACACCCGTCATCGGAACAGATGACGATGTATGATGACGAGATGAAACTTAGGATGATACTGATGATGGCATATCTGGTGCTGTACAAATATTCCGTGGTGTATTCTTTGTGCTTTAATCTCACGAAACTGATAAATACGTTGACTTAATTCGAAGAGCAGATGTGAGCAAGCTGAAGAGAGTAGGAGACATTTCAGGCTGATTTGAAAAGAAGATGCAGACGAAGATATGCAGATATGAAATGCGCAAGCCGTGAAGTCACTCTCGGAATGGAGACGAGAAACGTGGAAGAAGTAGACCAGAGCGGAAGTCTGCGATCTCAACCCAAGGTTCGCCAAGGAAAGATCATCCACACTACTATTGTGAAATAATAATAATAATAATAAAAAGAAAAATCACCGTGCATCGCTCGCAAGAGTAACAAAACCTCGTCGCTCGATGAAGAACTTGCCCGATGACGATCCTAATAACCGGCGCGCTCGGGCTGAAAAGTGCGAGCGGCTGGTCAAGCTAACGGTTACATGAGCGACGTGATGATCGGGTGGAATGGGGGTGGCAGGTGTTGAAGGCACAGCATCACGGGATACTCTGTTCTGTGGCTGCATTGTCCTAGGGGGCACGTTTGTCACAAACAGCTGTTGCCACACAAGCCGCTTTGCTCGGAGGGATTGGGAAGGGGGGTTCTTTCTCTCATGCGCGCTCGCTTTATTTTATTGTGGTTGCAGAGATTCATCGCCAGGACTTTGCAGTGCAGGCTGCACGTGTCGTATCATGTTGCGTCCATGAGAGGCAACTCAAGCTGTTGATCCACTACCGGTCCCATTAGTACTGCTGAGAGAGCCTCTTTGTTCGCGGAGGTTTTTTAATGTCACTTCAAAGTGTTAGGTCATGCAAAAAAAAAATTAACCATTGTATCCGCTTGATTCAGATGAAGTTTCACAGTTTATAGACTCGATGCTCCAGGATTGAAGTAGAAAATTAATTTACTACTTTCATACTTCCATTTCTAGTTTATCCTTCTTTCTTTCTTTCATAAATGACCTGCTCGTTATATTGGCAACTAGTGGGACATTGTGCGGTAACTAGTCAAGCTCTGTCACAGACGAAATATCCAGCGACAATTAAGTATACTTAATATGATGAATTATTATGAGTAATATGATTATTAATAACAACGATTAATATGATGATGAATTTTGAATCGCTGATTAACAAGCCTTACAGCGCTGGTGACACTGTTTACCGATGCGCTACCGCGCCACCCCTGGTCCCTGATGGACACAAGAGTAGCGTCGTATTCGCATTTAAATAATAATAATAATAATACCCAACAGCTTTAGTTTCTGCTGTGTGTGTGGTTTTTTTTATCCTTCCATAGGAATCATGCAGAGTAATTTCTTCAAGCATTAATTGGGCGTTGCCAGAGTCAGCCATTATTTTTCAACTTAAGCGTTCCGAATGTCAGGAAACTACATTGACCTCTCATTGGAGTCTACCATGGCAACAGTCAGTTATTTTTAACAAAACTGACCTTATTTACAAGATAATTATTCTGGTGAAACTTTTTTTAAATTTTGGTCTTCAACTCCATCGTTCTTGGCTTTGTTTAATCCACAACTGCGGACTTTAAATCTACTAGCACCAGAGGTACACAGTCAAGGGTGTCCTTTGTAGGGATTCAGCAGACACGCAGACATCCATAATCGCTGTTCATGCAATAGGTTAACTTTCCTGAAGAGGACCTGCCATCCTGTGGTCACGTGTCTGTGGCGTCTTCTGGTTTTCCTGATGTTCTGTACATTGTTGCTACGACTGTTTAGTTGATATAAACATTGTCATTAAATAAATGTGTGTGGGGAGGAAGGTAGTAAAGCTCCATCGGTTTGTCCATAGGGCTGGCGATTGTGCTATATATTAACTTTATGATGATTATTTTAATACTAATATTATAAATTAACATTATTATTATTTTTACAGCCAGTAGGAAACTGAAGTGTAAGACTAACACCTGAAGACCTGCCCCTTGTCCTCAGGTATTCCATCTCCACCCTTCTCCCCTATTTCCTGCCCCTTCACGGGGTTGGGACCGTCCACGTCCACAGCAAATGTCTCCGCCTGAAAATACAGAAGTTTCTAATAAAAAAAAAATCCACCCCGTGATCATCCTTGTATTCATCCGCCCAACGCATGCTCAAGCGCTCCGAAGACCTGCTGGTGGCGCTGTGCGGCGGAGCCGTCTGATCTCGCTGCGGACAACTTAATGCCACGCACGAGAATCCCCGTGACTGGTCCGGCTCGTCTGGCACACGGTACTCAAGTCCAGGAGAAGCGGCCTGGCGCACTCTCAGCAAACATGGCCACGACAACGACAAGCCCGCCTCGTGCCTTATCGCGCCGCAAGGACTGCTGGGATACCGCTGACCGCTCAACGCTATCGGCAACTCCGGACGGACAGTCAGCGCATCGTGATCCTGTGAAGACAATACCGGATGAAAGCTGTCTTCAGCTTGGATTTAAGCAACTCTCTTTAAGCGAGATGCTTAACGCATGATTGAGGAGTGGGCACAGGGGAATACCCTCTGTAATGCAGTTGTGCTTTATTATATTTTTTCCATTTAGAAGAATAGCAATTAAATATTTTGAGTTATAAATGTTTATGTAGATGTAAATGTATAGTGTATGTAATTATGTATTGCAATGAGAAGGAAGATAATTTTTAAATAACATAAAGGTACGCTCATTCTCTCTCTCTCTTTCTCTTTTAACATGCGTGGATATAAGAATTATGTAATTATATTATTTCATTCATTTCATCTGCTACAACTGGGTTTGTGTAGAGGCGTGCTCCCGTAACCTTTAGCCCTCCCGAGATTACCCACAAGGCAGCGGGAGAGGTCACGTGACAATGCTCTACCGAGGGTCGAGTCTTAGCCGTCGTGGAAAGTTTTCGCCCCTGATGTCGTGTCAAGCACTATACGGACAAATACACTGGCAAGTACAGTGTAAGTCCCACTACACAGACAAACGCACTGGCAAATAAATCCCATTATATAGACAAGTGTATGGGCAAATAAGTTTCTTTGGACTTAGCTTGTTGCTCCAATGTCCCGAGCGTTCAGCCCCAAAAGCGTTCGTTTGCTTTGACCTTCACTCATCACTTTGGAAGACTTTTGTCACACGTTTGGTGATATTTTTCTGGTTTAAAATGACTCCGCGAGAGGCACCTGGACTGTCGAGTGGATGGCGCGTGCCGAACAAGCAGCTGCCTCTCTGTGACAGTAGCCATGTTGTGACAGCAGCTTATCAGTGGCATCTGCCAGTAGTCCAGACACGTAGACTCGGGTAGAAACAGTGGCTTAGCTATTATCGCTACGACCAACTACTCCACACACACACACACACACACACACACACACACACACACACGAGCATGCATTGAAAGATACACATTGTCATACGCCAGAGAGATTAATGCAAAAAGACAATCTAATGAGCACGCCTGCTTTTATTTGGAGAATTTGTCCCCGTTTAGAAATTGTAGAGGTTGTTTAACACACGTTTCATTTGCAGTGTAAGTGGCAAGCACACCCTAATTATTTGGAACATGGGTGACATCAGGTTTAATTAGCAGTAAAAGTGACCACGTGTCATTGGCAACACGGACGGCAGTTGTGGAGCGAATCACACGCACGTGCCACCTGACACTGTGTCCAGTGTGCAGCCACATTTCTCTTACTTTGAGACTTTGAGACTCTCCGTTCTGACTCAATGGCTGCATTCTGAAAAAACATCTGTTCGCTAAGTACTCTCCCTGAATTACTATCCTGAACTCCTTTTGCAAGATTGTGTCTTAACGACTCCCTCTCTACGCTGTTTACAGTACCTACATCCCTTCATACCTTATTCATCGCATTACGTTCTACTCTTGTACTTCATGTTTGTGTTGTTGAGTGTATCCATACACCGTCCACTGTCTGTTATCTAATGTTCATTTATCATTACTGATCTGCGCAGATAAAAGTACATTATTATTATTATTATTATTATTATTATTATTATAGGTCATTGAACTAGTTATGCTGGTGGTGGGTTTTGTTGTTTTTGTTTTTTTTGACTTTGCAGAAAGGGAAGAGGGCGGGTGGGTTCCTACGACAGGGAAGGGGTTAAACGGTTGAGAAGGAAACAAGTGATGTCAAGGGGAGAGAAACCCTAGAGGTAACCCTACACCAAATGGGCGAGAAGGCACACGGTGATCTTGTCTAAATCGCCTCCTGCAAGGTGTTGCCGTCATGGCGCTGCTCTTAACGCCGGCTGCCACAGGACCGTCAGGCTTTCCTCCTACAGGACAGGTAAGCGTTCCGTTACCTGAGATCCCCTTGCCGGTCCTGCGGAAGGGGGAAGAGATTGGGGGATGGGGGAAGAAGTGATGAGGTGGTGGGGGACGGCGGCTGACTGAACCTGCTTGCCCTCGGTTGATAAGGAAGTTGTCGAGGGCCGGAGTTATCGAACAGGTTGTTTACATAGTTTGGTCTCACTAACACGATGTCCTTGTGTAATATGAGAGGGTTAGGACCTTGAAGTGTGAGTCTGGACTGTTAAAGGGGCTTGGTGTGTCGTGAAGTAAAGTGTGCTCGTGCAAGCTGAGTGGTGGGGGCGGGGGAATAAACTCAGGAACTGGTGTAGTATGAGAAAACCAACCTTAGCTGCAAGCTAAGGAGGTAACATCTGGGTTTGCTGGCGGAAGACTCGGTACCTCTTTGTAGCTGTCATTGATGTTACCTCTTTGTAGCTGTAAGTGGTGTTACCTTATTTGTAGCTGTCAGTGATGTTACGTGTCTGTAGCTGTCAGTGGTGTTACCTTATTTGTAGCTGTCAGTGATGTTACGTATCTGTAGCTGTCAGTGGTGTTACCTTATTTGTAGCTGTCAGTGATGTTACGTGTCTGTAGCTGTCAGTGGTGTTACCTTATTTGTAGCTGTCAGTGATGTTACGTATCTGTAGCTGTCAGTGGTGTTACCTTATTTGTAGCTGTCAGTGATGTTACGTGTCTGTAGCTGTCAGTGGTGTTACCTTATTTGTAGCTGTCAGTGATGTTACGTGTCTGTAGCTGTCAGCGGTGTTACCTATTTTTAAGCTGTCAGTGGTGTAAGTGTGTCAGTGGTATTTGCAGTGAATGAGCGTGTAAATCTCTTGATACCGTTTGTATTTATTTTCTTTTGTCAATTGATGTGCACGCTTGAATGCATGAGTGACTAATCGGCTGAACAAAGGTGTTCGGGTGTAATGAATTTAAAGACGTGTTGGTGTTGTTGTCGTCAATTGCTGTGCACGTTCGAATGCAACAGGTCCCAGAAATATTTATTAATTTACTGTAAACGCCATGGGTCCCTTCGTCAAGGGGGAGGTGTGTGCGTACAACTGTAATTGTTGTTATTGTTGGTGTTATTGTAAAGCACACATTTCTGACACCTGCGTCCCTGTGTGTTTGTTTGTGTCCATGTGTGTATTTGTATGTATATACATATATACCCGCACATGTAGGTCCACGTCAACACCTGTATGTCTGTATGTGTGTGTATGTATCAATGTATGTGTGGGTGCATTCGTGCGAATATGTTTTGTATACATCTGCATCTGTACCCCAGACTCGCCAGGCAGATGGTTTTGACGAGAAGAGCAGGGGGTGTGTGGGAGGGGGGGTGTGTGGGAGGGGGGGAGTTCTTCCTTACCCGTGAAATTCCCTTTATGGAAACTCATCAGTACTCGCTTATTTCCATTTGTGATTTACTATGAAGAGCATGAAGCAAGATTGTAGAGAACCTCTGTAGCTCTCAGCAAAAGAAGGGAACTGGGAGAGTCATGGTTAAACAGATTTTTAGTCCTTGAGTCAAAACCGTTTCATAACGTTACCTGCGTGAAGAAACAGACAGACAAACAGACAGACAGGCTTACATGTGCTTCAGCCTTTGTTGGGATTTGTGTTCTGTTAATGCTCTTTGATTAGGAAAGCGGCGCAGCTAAAGCCGGTGGACTTCAATCATCCAGTCAGCATACTCTCGCGCACACTATCTCACGCACTAACACACACACACACACACACTCACTCACACACACACACACACACACACACACACACACACACACACACACACACTAAAGGCCTAAACCATCTCCAGCACAGCACGCATTTGACGCCATCTGTCGCCACTCGTAGCCTAATATCGCTGTTATCTCGCGCACATCTCGACCAACGAAGCTGCCCTGCTAGGGTCCGAGCTAAAGAATGCTGCAGTCTGCAGCGCGTGCTACGTCACGCAGTCAAGCCATGTGACACCGAATGTTACTAATCGCGTCACCGTTAACTTTCACATGGTGCGAGAGTAGCGATAATTATTAATGCATTATTTGTTATCAATGACGATTCGTTTTAATGATTCCTGCTATTTTACTTTGATGTCAAAAAAGAAAAGTATCCTCGTTCTTAGTCTGACACCTTTTCCAGCTGTGGGCGTAGTTATTTATTCTTAGTCTTTTTGCTCATGTTTGTGTTTATGTATTGATGGTTTCTGCGTTTCATCATTTAAAATTCACCTTCTCTTCCGCTTTGAACATCCAGCTATAAGAAATTTCTCTCACGTTTCTGTGGCCGCAGATGTCTACCCCACCTCCCACCACCACCACTTTTCAGACACATCAGCACGTCCCTGCTGCAGCTGGACACTTGTCCAACATGGCACATCAAGCATTTCGATCCGTCTTTAATTTGTCACTTGCGCCACTGGCTTATTAAACACCAGTCTGTCCCTCTTTCTTAGACAGAAGCTTGTTAGAAAGCAGGTGATTAGATACCAGCCTCTTGCTGTTTGTTAGACATCGACCTCTCGCTGTTTGTTGGACAGCACGTTTGTTAGACAAGTTTTTTTTTCCTCCATTTGTTCGACAGCAGTCTGTTGCTGTGTGTGGGACAGAAGTCTGACTGCGGGCTTAATATCTGTCAGCTCAGACAGCAACACCGTCAACACGCGACATGTTGCTACAGCCACACGTTGTTCTAATCATTGCCGTCGTCATCATCATGCCTCTAGTCCGATAATCACCCTCTACCTGCTGCAAAACTTTGGTACATCACGTGGTCCCACGTCTGTAGCTGTGCCTGTGGAGCATGCCCGGCAAACAACAGTTGCTGAGACCTTCTCCTCTTAGGTTATCAGCTTCTCTGCCTTCACGGTCTCGCTTTGATTTTGTGAACCTATCGCCTCTTCGACCTCGAAGGTGATGGAGTGGAATCTGGGAGGGGGGAGTCATTCGCCACAGATGTGTAATAATTAATGTGTTATATATATCGGCATGTCCATCCTGCCATTGGGAATTTGTCAACATCCAGCCTCCTCCTGATGATGATGATTGACTTTCTCTTGCGAGCGTGGAGGCATGTCTCCTGCTGGAAGCATAGAGTGAGACGTGACAGCGTGTCGGTTCGTACCAACTTTCTCGCCCTCATGTCGTCAGCCAGTCTGTTCTTTGACATTTTAATGGCGGTGCGGGCCTCGGAAAGAGATGGGCAGTTTTCATGCCGCGGAAATCAACCTGCCCCTCCCACCCCAACTCACACGTAACCCTCCCCTTCCCTCTTCCCCCTCGTCTTTGCGCAGGCCGCGACTACTGTCCCCCAACCCCCCACAACCGACACTTCCGCTAGCCTCCTACCTCCTCCACAGTACCCGGGGGGGCAACAGCTTCCTGGGCGCGAGACGGCGCTGGCCGCGGAGGCTGCACTTCCGCCGAGGTCAATTAAGCAGCCATCAACCCCGTGCTGCTGGCAGTTGACGACGACAGCGACGCTCTCTCCCTCACTCTCTTTCAACTCTTGTCGCTGCCGAGAGTGATTGCAGTGTCAGGCAGCCATAACAAACTGATTCCGATACGACTCAGTGAGTTTTCTTAATGTCAGCAGCGTCTCTTCTTTACTGTCGTGCACAAACGCTTTTCCTTTCCCATCCCATCCCACCCCCTGAAGTTTTGCAGTGATGTAGCCTTAGTTACTGGAACGACATGAAACTCAACCAACCAACCAACCCACCCACCCAAAATCTGCTGCTGCTAGCGGAGGACTACTTTAGTTGTTACAGCGTTAAGATAAAGAACAGCTGCAACCTACTCTCACCAGACCACATGGCCCAACAGCTCATGTCTCCCCAGCTCTCCATTTTACAGCAGCAGCCGCGAACTTTGGTGACTACCTCTGCTTCTGATTGCGTCTGGCAGATGTTGCGAGGACCCTACTGGACGACTTGTAACTCTCGCCGCAGCACTGGCGACGACGTACTTGCTGCTTGTGTGGTGTCATGTCATCACTGGCGACGTACCTTCTGCTACCTTCTTGTCTTCCTTTTCTCACACTTCTATCACCACCACGGTGTCTATCTTGTCCTTACAAGTTAATTACTGAAATTTGTCCTACCCTCTGTTCCTTCGATGTATCTGTGTGTGTGTCTGCGGTAAGATGGCAAGAGTTGAAAGGTAATATTGCCATAGGAAAAGTCAACTGATGATGATGATGATAATGATGATTTGTTTCTGTCATTCCTACGCCTTTACGACAGACTGATTGTTGACTGTCTTCGCTGGCTGCTGTTGTCACGGGGAGCCGTTATATGAACCTATTAAACGGACGTAGCTGATTAAAGTTTATGGGGAGCTGTACTTCTGGGGATTACGTGGGTGTCTGTGCCAACCATGCTTTACGCAATTCATCCTTTGCTTGTTATTTTTTATGTATCCATACAATTACTTCTTGGTCTGATTATATTTCTCGCGCCTTTGTTATGTTCGAATGACAGCGAGAACAGCCAATCACAATGCTCAATCCATCTTTTTCATTGGCCTTCACTCCCCCCTCCCCCCCCCGCGGGACTTTTTTGGCGCTGCGGGGGAGGTAACTCCTTCAAAAGGCGTTGGCGACAGTTGGTGCGGTCTTTAAACGCTGTGTGACCAGGCTGGGTTACTGCGCATGGCCGGTCTCTGAGGACCCGCACTGGTCGACGGGCAATTATCGCCCCCCACCCCCTCTTCTCAACCCTTGGCTGCGTGCACTGCCTTATCCCTCCATCACCACCACCTCCGGCAGCAGCCGATGGAACGATGAGCGCTGAATATTAAATGAAAATAAGTCGGTGATGAATCCGGGCATAAACTCACTTAATGCACTTGAGCCTCTGTCTCGCTTACCTCCCTGTGCGTCTGTAATGGTCGCTCGCAGCTTCTTCCATCGCTCTAATGACATGTGCTTTCTCTCTCTCTCTCTCATGTCCATGTCTATGGGTCTGGGTTTGTTTTTTTGTGTGTGTTTTTTGTTCGCTTTCTTGTCTGCATTTGTTTGTTTGTTTTGAGGTTGGGGGAGGACAGGATTGTCTCTATTTCTCCCCCTTCCCCCTCTCATTCTCTTGTCTCTGTTTTGTTTTTCCTATTTTTTCATTTTTGTTTGTTTTGGGAAATGTGGGCCGGACAGGATTGTCTCTATTCCTGTTCCTGCTTTCTCTCTTTCTCTCTCTCTGTTCCCTACCTCCAGGTAAGGAAATAGCTGTCTATACTCCCACGCGCATGCAAGTGTGTTTATGCGTGTTCGTGTGTGATTGTCTTCTTACAATAATCATATTATTATAGTTTCGAGTTTACAAAAACAAATCAGGTATTTCATTTCTAGATTTTCGAAAGCTTTTTGCTTTTCTTTCTTTAATACACCAGTTTATTTATTTATTTGGTTTTGTTTGCTTGCTTAAACTAATATAAATCTTGTGTCATTACCTCATCCCCCAATCATACAAGGTCAAGATCAAAGCCTGGAACAAAGACCGAACTGTCGTTAGCATCCACTGTTTATTTTCATCTTGACAAGCATGTACAGGATACATCAAGAAGACACAATATTTCAACAAACATTTGGTACTTTGGCAATAGTGTCACACAGCATGCATCAGCATTCAATAAATGGTTAGAAAAGTCAGTGCCTGTATACTTTGGAACATTTTTTTTTTCAACACATAAAATGTCTGTTAAGCTCAGCACACCGATCACCGCAGCAAGTTATATCAGCTCTTTTATTTTTATTTATTTATAATTTTTTGCCGATATATACAAACTCTGAAAATTCAAAAGAATATGAGCAACTATTAAAGAAGAAGAGCAGCGCTGGCAAAATGTGTTGGATTCTTTCCAACAACATCCCTGTATTGGCACTTAGCGCTCCCTTCTGCAAAATAAGAGCTTTGGGAAGCAATGATGTCTGTAGACCGTGTGAACTCCGTCACAAAACGACCCAACAAACTAATCTCACTAGAGATAAGGATCAGGATAAGGTTATGCGTATGTTTGTTTAATAATGTTTCTGACTTTTAATAAAATCATAAATGTGTGTTGATGAAACAGGAAAAATCCGGGAAGATATTATTCATGGTATTTAAAAAAAAGATTATGATAGCCCATTGGGCAAGGCAGCTGGTCATGAAAGGGTATAAGGGTCTACTTAATTGGGCACAAATTGCTAGTGTCACAATTTCATATACCAGCCCATACTCTGTGGCAGTTATGTCTTGTCACATAAACAAATGTATGTCCCAATAATAAGTTCTTTATATCAGCAGGCACTAGAAGGGTTTCAAAGCTTTAGATAAAGGCCTTCAAGTTTGTATTTACACAAGTATTCTAGTCAGAACACAAGTCAGAACACACGCTGAACGGATCCATGTTATAAATTCCTTTCAGCTATTGAACGGCATTGTTACTGTCGAAATATTTCGTATTATAGAATTTGACACAGTTTAACGTCTCTTTTCAATGCTAACAAGAATACGTCTTTTTTTGGCAGAAATACGTGTTTGTATATAGCTTTTGGCAGTCAAAATGGCAGTGATATTGACATCAATAGGTTGGGTTTTTTTTTAGTGCAATACTGATATTTGCGAGTCAAAGGCAATCACCTGCACAGACTATTTAAGGGTTAGGAGACGGGGTAGGGGTAGTTCAAATGGCGCCCTTTACACGTTTGAATCAAAGAAAATATCAGACTTATGTTACAATTTATTGCACATACACGATTATTCCAGAAAACATGATATTTCTGTACAGAATTCTAACTCTTATGCGTGAATATATTTCGGTATATGATAAACCGTAGCAACTTACAATCGTATTTACATCAAAAAGAAGGTCTCTGGGCCACAAAGGGCAAAATACAAGGTCAGATATTATATTATTTATATGGAATTGTAGATTTATTTGGAAGAAAGTTGAATGAATGACTGGGCATTTGTGGAAAACTGGACTTTGTTCATTGGGTTTGTTGGCTTCACTGGAGGCTTATCGCTGTACGAAGGACAAGTACCTTGAGGCTCGAAGTCAGACAGTGTTGAGTCTCACTGTCGTCTCTGTGACAATCAGGCCGTCGCCATGACATCTATGTCGTGACAATACTGTTAGATTTAGCTGTTAACAATAGCTATAGCCAGAACTAAAGGCAAAACACAGAGCGCTGTATAGTAAGGATGATTGTGTGTTTTTTTCTATTTAAATTTGTTCCTCTTTTTTTCCTTTTTTCAGTCTTTTGATCTGTTCTTTTTTTCCCGTTAAGGGTAGAGGGGAAATTGGTTTGTGATTTCGACATTTGGAAACCCTTCACAAACTCTGAACTTCAAAGGCGAGTACATGATGTTATAATCAGCAGCACAACGGGCAATAAAATAAAAAATACATGCAGCTATTATAATAATAGAAGACACTTTCACTGAGGCAGGTATGCTATTTGCACATAAATAAATATTTCTAGAATGTTTAATGATTAAAGCTGTATGGAAACTTATGCACAGTTATAATTCTCTGTAGAGAAATCATATACGACTTACTATTATATTAGAATAAATAATACAAGGTTCATTGAAATAAAATAAAGACGATGTCAAAGATAACTTAAGTATGTATACATAACCAAATTAAAATAGCGCAAAGTGTAAATAAGGGTGCATTATGACCAGAAATATAAGTAGACATAATTTAAAATGTATATGTTTTCAAAACCACTACAACATGTAAAAGTGACTCAGGCTGTGATACAGCAGGAAAATAAAGTAAATAATTCTCGCGAAAAATAGTTAAAATAAATAATCGTGATGTACAGCTCAAGCGAAAAATGCCATTGCACGTGACTGAAAAAATAGACCCGTCAAAACGCAGGTCTAATCAGAGATCAAAATCAGGACATCTCCAGATAATAAGGAATGCTTCAAATATTTGGTGCCAAAAGGGGCATATAGATAACATCTGAGAAATAAGAAGCTTTCTGATACTTGTAAATAAGTCTCATACCCAGTCGGGGGGGGGGGGGTCAAATGTTACACAATATCCACAATGTTAACAGCTGTCTTTAAAAAAAATACTGGACTGTGACAGACTTTGAAGATGTAGTAAAGACAAAGACACATTTTATCTCCGATTTCAAAAGAATGTTATAAATGCACAATAAAGACACAGACCGCAGACTCAAGTCCTTTGCCAGGCTGTGATCTTGAAATGCAGTTTTTGCACAAGGCCTTCTCGACATCTTTAAAGACACAAACAAAAACAAAAAAAAGAGAAAAACCTCGAAGGCAGGTCAAAGGTCAAAATACAACCGTTTTCAAGAAACCGAAACATCTACTTTCTAACACGTTTGTGAAGGCACGGGAATGCAGGAAAAGTGCGCACGTGTGTGTCCGCCTTTCAAAAATGTAGGTAACTCACCAAAACTCCGGGGAACTCACCAAAAAGAAACGTGAAACTTTGCATGGACAAAAAAAAAAAAAGAACACGCCTGTAGACAGCAGCTCACAGCACAGCGCATTTCTCAATCACAGACTTCGTCTGATTTGTTCCTCAGTTGATCAGGTAACTCGCCCATAGCTAACTCATTAGCTCGCCCATAGGTAACTCATTAGCTCGCCCCTAGCTAACTCATTAGCTCGCCCCTAGCTAACTCATTAGCTCGCCCCTAGCTAACTCATTAGCTCGCCCAAAGCTAACTCATGAGCTCACCCTTAACTTATTAGTTATTAGCTCTTATTAGCTCGTCCTTAGGCTAAGTAGTTAGATCACTTTTACCTTGTTTTGTCAGCTTGCAATGAAACTATTAATTAGATTGCCCTCAACTTATCAGTTAGCTCATCTTATTAGTTAGCGCGCCCGCGGATGATTAGTCAGCTTGCGAAAGTTTAGTTAAGAGCGCACAGTAGCCCTAAATTCCCTTCTATGAAGGACACTCACATGCTGCAAGTATGACAAGTGGAAGGTCTTTGCGGTCCGCTGCATGAATGCAGCTCACATCCGCAGTCGCGACGGGGAGTGTGGTCATTTGTCACAGATATCACTTGTCATTTGTCAGGGATGTCAAAAAAAGCTGTGACGAGCAGGCCCTAGTCGCAAAGCGATTTCATGTGATCGAGGAACAGAACAATCATTCTAGCCCCTTAATCATCTCCACCCTTTCTTTATGAGACAGGAACTCCACGTGTTTCATTTTGGATGGAAAAAAAGACTACTGGTGCGGCACAAACCATCTTTAAAGAGCAGTCAAACGTTAAAAGTAACACAAGCTGCACTAGATTTACATAAATAGTAAGAATATGGTCTCATTTAACTCTTCCTAGGGCTAGAAAAGACAGGGACAGGGAGATATTGCTTTTACTGAATCTTGTACTTTAATGACTCGTTTTTCGTGAAAGACACTCAAAGTAGGTCTTTGAAGGAATTGAGTAGACATTCGACATGGAAAAATAAATCTGAATGCTGAATTCTCGAGACGAATTCACCAGGGACAGCTTTCCAAATGATCAGCTGATGATAGATCTGAGTAGCCAAATATATCTTTTTTAAATCCTTACATGAAAATTTTCTTACTTTGTAATCTTTTAAAATCGATTATAAAAGAAAGTTTTCTCACTTTTACTCACTTTCCAGGTTGAAAAATTAGCATCATAAGTTAGTATAATTTGTGCACAAGCACCTACTCAAAAATACGTTAACTGATTGTATCTTTTCCTGGATTGGTGTACGCCGATTGATATGTATGCTGGGAGAAAATGCAGCTGTGCTGTGAGGCTTATGTAATAACAATCGCATTGAGGCGCATGTATAACCGAAATTACAAGCGTCACGATGGGAGCCAGACTGACACGAGAACAAGCACCAGGCCATAAAAACTCGAGAACAGACGAGAATCGAACGCTGGCCTGTAACGAGGTGACGACACCACAAAGGAGCACTTACTCTGGCAACAGCGCCACCTGTGAAATCATCTCCCTTGTCCCTCGAAAATACCAGCACTCGCTTAGAACTTTGTGGCGTCCTCATTAACATAGCATTTCACTTACGTTTCAACACGAGGGTCGGCAAAACTCCACCACTTTCTCTGGTCCCTAACTGAGACCAGCCTCGTTGCCATATAAATAAATAAATAAGTTACAAGGCACAGTTACGTAACGAATAGGATTCCGCTGTCACCATGTTGAAGACAAAGACAACGTTATTTTAACGGATGACTCATTTGCCAACAGGATGGGTTTTTTTTAAAAAAAAAAAGGTCACTTTGAAACATATGGAGTGTGTTCTCACACACAAACAGTACAAAGGCACAAGTCATGGACAGAAATGGTAAGATGGAGGAGTCGCCAAAGTGATCAACTGCACCGAACTCAGATAAACTGAGGACTGAAAACACAGGGAGGGGAGCTATGGGCCACTTGGGTGGAGAAAGGACGGAGGGGGGTAAAGCCATGAAGGGTAAGGGTTTGGGGTGAATTAATACAGTTAATACGAATGTGCAAAGCTGAGACATGATGCCCTGTGTTAGAACTTGCACCAAGAATATGCACAGAAAATGTAAATTAGGTTTGTTTTTAACTGCTAGAGTTTTTGTTGCGGCGTCTGGCGGTCAGCCTCGCGTGCTTCTAGCTCTACATACCAAAGTCAGTTACCGATGATTACAATCCGGGCTATGGTCTATGTCTTTGTCAACTGTCGATGATTAAACTCCGGGTCATGATCTCCGTGCCTGTGTCTGATGCCTCCGAAACACGTGTGTAGAAATGCCAGCAAGTTAAAGTATGTGAATAGTAATGTCACTTGACTTGTAGTGACTTGTGATTCAATAAATCAGGTCTGTGCTGATCTTCCTTTAGGGTGAAATGAGATCTCTCGATAATTCGTCCACCTGTCTCTCCATGTGTACGTCCCTCCGTCTTCATTTTGAGCTATGTCTCTTCCCCTTCTCACATACTCGCCTCCCCCACCACATTGCTTTCTCTTCTTTTTTGTGAGACACCCGTTCATTACAAGTGACTTTGTGAATTACTGCCTTATCCTGCTTTGATGACAAGGAGCAAGCAAACATGTTTTAAAGTACTCGTATTAAAGTTCCGTTGACATCGGTCTATAAATACTAGAGCATAATTCATGAAAGCAGCAATTTTACCGGAGTGCCTGTTTGTTGCTAACGCTCTAGACGGGTAGACCGGATCAGCAAGATTTCGAAACTGAAAAGGTCACTCGTGATTTTAGTCGATATCCAGTCTCACGAAGCAAAAAATTTAGTTAATGGGGATGGAGCGTAGAATTTTGTTTCCTGTGTCAACAATTATCTCTCTTGCATTAGTGCATTAAAAAAAACTAAACAAGAGAAGTTTTAAAAAGTATTTTCAAAGGGTATGGACAAGCAGCACTCAAAGTGAGATACGGGGTCAATAAAAGTCCTTGAAATGTTCCGGCCTATGTCGCGAGAGAAAAAGAACAAAGGCATCAGCCAAAGAAGTGCCACCCGGGAAGTTCAGTTACTCCTTACTCCCGAGTCGAACGAGAGAGAGAAAAAAAAAGAGCAAGACAGATTGCAATGCAGCGCAGCACAGCGCTGTTCGTCTGACGCAGCTCGACGTTGGTCTGACGCACAGCCCGGACGCCAAACAGCTCGACTTGGATGCCCGTCACTGCGTACACTAAATACCCCGGTCCTTCAGCGCCACGGCCTGAGAAATTGCTCCGCAGGATACCCGCCGTGCAGGGAGGAAAAAACAGACGGGTGGGACTGTGCCGGAAGAGACGCGGGTGGATGGGTGGGTGAGAGAGTCGGGTGTCTGAAAGAGGTGAATGGGGGGAGAAAGGACGTGGAGGGGGGGAAATGGCTGGGTGGCGAAGAACGTTATGCGGAGGGAGGGGATGGAGGAAGAGCTGGGTAGCCAGGCGAAGCGGTGAACATGACTAATATTTTAATTAGTATGCAACGGAATGACTCACTTTCAAGATTCGAGTAATTCACACAGTGCCTCCCGCCCGTTTCGGGTTTTCTAAACAAGGCAAGCCCGGCGTTTGGCATTGTGTTTTGGACCAGTGACTCATGACGAACGAACAAGGATCGATCTATGCGTTATCGGAAGAGCCGCGGACGGGCACGGGTGAGCAATTAAGCCAGGCCCCGAAAATCCAGCCCGGAGTGTGAGTAAATGAAATGATTAGCTGGCACTGACCTCTGTCGGCCTCCACTGCCAGTGCAGCTACGCGGTGGAAGTAGAGTAATGTCGAGCATGATATAGCACATGGTACAAGCTGAAACATAAAGCTGCCATCTTCCTCTGCCTTTGTTTTCTAACTGAAGGAGGAGATAACCCTGGATTCTGACTGCTTTTAAAACTAAATAGAGGCACCCGCTTTCCCTTTCCTTTGTGTGTTTTTTTTTAATTTATTTGTATGTTTACTCATTTTGCTGAATTTTAAACTTTTACAAAGTTTGACAGTGACGAATAGTTTTTAAAAAGCCATCACAAATTTTTTGTTATCGTAAAAACAGGAGACAAATTTCCGCGGTCTTGGGGTAGCGCATTGTCTAGCATGTTACAGCGTCCTACGCCTCGAACATTCGGCAAACATATACCTACCTATCTTATTTAACTTCATGAGGGGTGGGTGGGGGGTCCTCTTTATTTATTCCAGGCGTTTATTTTGAACTCGATTGTTCTCGGTTGTTCGAGTTTGTTATTGAGTTCAATCCATCGGTTGTGAGTAACATCTACATTTACTTGTAAAATTCTTTCGCTTCCCACGAGTCAAAATATTTATTACCGATTCCCTGCCTTTCCCGGGCTGTCGTATGGTTGATCAGGTGTCTTATGTTTATGTAACAAGCGAGCCATTAAGCAGATTTATAAAAGAAGGAACGAGGTTTGGTTGCGCTTTGTGTTTCATTGCGATTCATTCCCGTATTAGTCAAACATCTGTACTGCGCAGTGTGCGAGATTTCTCACTCGACTGACATCAAAGTTTGGCTGGCGTATTGAGAGAGACAGAGAACCCCATTATCATCGAAAGAACACATCTGCCACTATCGTCGCAGTGCTTAGTCGGTCCCGGGATATGGGCAGCTGCCCCGAGGCCTATAGTCAATAAAACAACGAGAACATGAAGCCTCCCCCAAACCCCAAACCCCCAACCCCAAAACACACACACACACACAAAGCTATTTCGTGATCTTGAAACTGCTTTAGGCTGCAAAGGAATGTTATTATGTTGGGCATAACAGTTATTTGCGACGGTGTCTGAGCGTTGCCGAGAATTCAACGAGAATCTCGCAGTCGGTAACAGCGGCCGGTCTCGTCGTCGAATACAGCGATAACGTCATTCCAGAACGTTTTTGTCTCAGAACGCTGACCCGTCCACGTGTTCGTAGTGACGTCATAGTTCACGCCTCGTGCTGCCGGGCGATGCGCGCGTCGCCTGCTAATGTTTTTAGCGATGACTGTGGAAGCAGGTGACGAACGTACAGCTGATTTATGGCGTCAGTCATAACTCTTTGATCTCACAGAGCTGTAGTAGCAAACGACACCAGTAGTATCAAAACTGCAGAGACTGAACAAGTTTTTTGAACTGCCCTCGCGCATTTTTGTTTCTCTATTCTCTCTCTTTTTTTTTTTTTTTTTTTCTTTTCATTTCCAACTATCTTGCTTCATATCTTTTTTTTTTTTTTACTTGGTTCGGCTGCTGGCGGTCGTTAGGAACTCAATAAAAGCAGTTTAGATGGGAGGAGGTTAGATGCATATCAAACCTAGGGTGTCCGATATTTCAAAACAGTCAGTCATATTTCTCTGAAAATCCAGAATCAAAGAAAAAACTCAGAGCGTTCAAAGGAAAGCAAAGGAAATGTTGCGAAAAGCGGTGTTTCTTTCACTTCTTTCTTTCTTTCTACACAACAGGGGGAGGGGGGAATCTAAAGAAAAGTTACCAAATGCATTTTTAAAAGCCATATGTAATGTTTAAGGCACAATGGTGAAATGTGAACTGAAAGGACACACACACACACACACACACACTTTCATTCTTTAAGGCACATATGCACACACATAGTCTCTATCTCACACACTCGCCGTGATATAGCCTTAGTTGCTGGCACGGCGTTAAACACAAACTCTCTCTCTCTCACACACACACACACACAAGAGCATCAACAAACAGCCCGAGTGTTGTTTCTCCTCTAAGCGGCGCGTGTCGGTGTGACCGACACTCTGGTACTGTTTCGCCAAATCCAATTCCATATCCAAAAACTGGAAAACCTCTCAGACAGTGCCGAGATGGGACAGGGAGGCGACATGCACGCGCGCGGAGACAGCTTCAGTGAGCACGTGACATGCTGTTTCAGCTTTGCTTCCCCTCGGCACCGTGGCGGCCCTGGATTTCCACCGACCTGAACGTAGTCGTTTGGAACTGTCACAAGGCTTGGGATGGGAGGAGGTGGTCGGAGGAACTGACTTGGAGCACCGCGGCAGGACTGTCACAGAACCGTACATCGCGCCTTCTGGGCAATCGAGTCTCCAGGTCATGGTCATGTGACCGAAATAATTTTGGACGGAGTTATTTTTTTTTTATGTGAATGTCAACGGGGTTGTTGGCCGACAGGCAGGTGGTCTTCTGAGAACAGCGTGTGGGGAGGACTAACTCACGTTGCCGTGGTTTCGAATCCTACTGCAGACAAGACGGAACCGCTTCAGGCGAGACTGACTGACCGACTGACTGTAGTCTAACGTGGCCTGACCCTGACAAGATGGAGGGTGGGCGACTTATTTCCTTCTCTTCAAGTGACTTAGCGATATTATTACACACTACTTACATTTATAATGTGTTTTGACAGCTTAGAGTGCGGGATCTGCTATCTTTTCGTAGTTAAAAATAAGTGCGTGTGTGTGTGTGTGTGTGTGGTCGGACTGTACGGGCTGTATAATTTATGCACGCCCACTAGGAGGCTTGTGTTTTTCTGTCGGAATAGAAGAAAGTGTATGGTGGTCTGCGCATGCGTACCACAGGTCGATGGGAAAGGAAAAGCCAAGGACGGGAAAGTACTGACTGCCTTATGAACTCTCAGAGCGGAAACGGCTTTGCCACACGGCACAGCAATGTCCTTTCTTTAATGGTTCTCTCTCTCTCTCTCTTCATCCGTGTGTGGGCGTGCGTGCATGTACGCGTGCATGTTCGGATAAGCGTTAAAACCGACAAGCCACTTCTGTTTCGGGTTATAAATTAAAAACGTTTGAAGTGAACGGATGGACGGACAAACAAACTACTCTCACGTCCGCTCCTTTTCTTGCGCGGACTTCGAACATTTTGTCTGCCTTTGCACACCAGTCGGAAGCTGGTGATGTTTGCTTGCCTTGCTCTTTCTGTTATCTTTCGAGAGTGGACGACACTCACTGTTCATCACCGGCATGGAGAGAATTCAAGCATGTTCAGTAGCTTCTCCTTGCTATTATTAAGTAAACAATTTATTTATTTGTCAGTGGCGTAGGAACGTGTCCTGCTTTTTTTTTTAGCGGAGGGGGGGACCAACTTCATGCTGACAGTGAACGACTTTCACATTCTTGTCTCCTCATTATGTTTTATCATTATCATCATCATATTTCCCATGTCTGCACAACTGATATCCATTAAACTTTGTAGGATGAGGTACCATTCGTCATTATCTCACCACTGATGGAACAAAAATTCTAATCTGTGTTTTTGTGCTCTCGAAGAATTGACTATTATAATTGTCTGGCATTCCCAAGTATCTTTTTGACAGACTTCAAAGGATCCAGAATAATGCTGTTCGCCTCATCTCTAGACTATTAGTAAGTTTTGTGTCCGGACGTGGGCAGGAACAGTGAAATTTGCCCTCTGGATCATACATAATACGACCTGCTTATCGTCGACACATTGACTACATCATATTAAATTCAAACTCTTCCGGGACTCGTTGTATGATAATAATCTGTCCTGAACTTGTCGAGATCCTTACCAGCCCCTTGCACAACAATTTTCCCCACTAAGACTTCTCGAGATGGACCCGAGACTTGACCCCCAGCAGCTTATAGTCTCTATCGTCATGATGTCAAGATGGCCGAGTACCCGAATCGAGAGATTGAGGAGGCATGCGGAGCTTGACCCCGGAGGTCTACTAAGCTTTTCTGTCTTGTTTCACGCCACGTGTAACTGTCTTTGAAATGTAAGAAAAGCACGAGGCACTGACAGCTACAACGCATACAAAATATAATAAAAATGCGAAACTGTGCGCATTGTGAGTAAAGATCTTTTCCTTTTTTTAAATTCATTTTTCTGAAACGCTGTTCTTCGCTAGCAAGCATGAAGGAGCAGACTGCTCACACCTGTCGTTTTTTGATTGCTGACAGACCTGAAGAGGAACAATAATCGTGAGAGGAGAGGGTAGATGGGGTGGGATTAGGAAGGTGATAAAAACGAAAGAATAAATAAAGAATTGAGGAAATGGGAAACTAGACCTAAACTTCACAGACAAGCCTTCTAGCCTGTAGAGACAGAAAGACACGATTGGTGTAATGTAGAGTTTTGAAAGAGTAATGCACAAAACATACAGACTCCAAAAAGAATAAAATCCTAAATGTATATTGTACAATGAAGAAGTTTTTAAAAATTATATTCATGACGCTGAATTTTTAAAACAGTTTCAAATTAAATGTTCGTTTTTACTACCAGAACAGCTGTCAGAAAAACATGTGAACGGAAAGAGTTGGGGTAGAGAAAACAAGAAACATAGCATGACCAGGACGGTAGGAAAGAAATTAACCGAGTTTGGCCGGACAAGTGACACCCTGGCTGGAGAACTTACTTCACCCATCCGGGGTAGAGAACAATACCCAAGTACCTCTCTCCACGGCTGACACACACGTGTTTCACATTTAAAAAATATTTCTGTTTTTGGAATTTTTGCCTGGAATCAGGCAAGCGTGGAATTTAAAAATGTTGGCATCATAATTTTTGTGGCAATTTATGAAGACTAATTTCTGAACTGTTTAACATCAGGCACGTCTGAATGCGTTAGCAGCTGCACGAAAGTCGATACACAAAACAACAGAGCAGAACTGGTCGTCAGACTCACGACAAAAAGAGCGGCCTGAGTCCGGTCCATTGAACTCCAGCCGCCTGCTGCAGCCTGCTGCAGTGCAGCCAACAACTGAACGTCTTTTGTTCAACAAAACAAAGAGGGACCAGGCAAAACGACGAACCACTCTCATAAGAAAACATCCATGTACAAGGCCTGTTGCTATACTAACCCTTCTCAATGCAACATATGTTCTTAAGACCATGATTTATTACACATAACCCTGCAATTAAAAAAAAACGAAATATGGAACGTGGCATGCGGTGGGGGGGGGGGAATGTGTAATATATATATATATATATGACAAAGGGTTAACTCTTCCCCATATAACACACTATCCCCCAAGAAAAAAATGATAAAACAGATAAAGGGATACAGTAACCTGGAGTAGGGATATTTGTCGGCCATTTTAAAAAACAAAGACACAAAATATTTGTATCTTTCAGCAAGGGCGACTGACCGGAAGTTGCAGAAGGATGACTTGCCTGTTCTCTGTTGGATGGCACTTGTTGATGTGGCGCGTCAAACCGGGGGAACTGAAGAACGTGTTGTCACAGTATTTGCAAGGAAACGTCTCGCGTGCATGCGAGCGCACGTGTTTGTCCATGGCAACCTTGCCCGTGCAGGTCAGTCCGCAGATGGCGCAGCTCACCACTTTGGTGGCGGTCGCTGTTGTGCTGGTTGGGGTGATGGCTGGGGTAATGGTAGAGGCGGCAGGGATGTGGGTGGACATGATGCCGAGAGAACTAGTCTGAGCGACGTAGTTGACGTTCAGGTTGTTATTGTCCATGGGTACCGGCTTGTTATTGTTATTGTTGTTGTTATTGACGTTGGCAGCGGCGGTGGTAGTGGTGCTGCTGCTGTTGTTATTGTTGTTGATGACGTTATTGTTCTGTTGGTTCACGTGCTCCGCGTCGTGTTTGGCCCGTGCATTCTCGTTCAGCAAGATTTTGCCGCACACCTGGCATGGGTCCAGGTGGCAGGTGCTGGCATCTCCCTCACCTGCCCCTCCACTCAAGTGAATCAGCGCGTGCTTTCGCAAGTAGGCCTGGCGGCGGAATTTCTTACCGCACGTGTCGCAGCCGAAATACTGTTCAAGCTCGCCGTCGCCCCCCTTCGCCGCCGTCACCGCGCCATCCAACTTCCGCTCCGCTTCTGACGCCGCACCGCGCTTACCTTCCCCGAAACGCATAAGCAGCAGCTTCTCTGGGTCCGTGGTTGCCGTAGGAACCATTCCCGTGCTGAAGCTACCTGCATGAACCTTTTCTCCATGCGGAGGTGAGGCCGCGGAAGGAGTGTTCAGCACAGCTGAAGCCGGTACTAATGTCCTGCTCCCAATAGCTGGTGATCTTTCCTTGCCAGTTGACGACGACGATGAAGATGACGAAGCAGGACGAGGCTTGTGCCAGCGGCGATGGCTAGCAAGGTTGGCGGGGCAGTTGAAGACCTTATCGCACTCGGGGCAGCGGTATTCCACGTGGACAATGCGCGAGCAGCGGTGCTGGGCCAGCTGAAAGGCGTCCTCGTAGACCTCCTTACACAGCTGGCAGATGTAGTCGCCAAGCTTGTTCTCGATCTTCTCCAGCTCAGCGCGCGCTTCGGGCGTGATCTCTACCACGTTGAAGCTGGGCTCTATGTCACCGTACACCGTCACCTTACCCTCCTCGTCGCTGTCTGAGAGTTCTCGGATGATCGTACCCGACACGGGTGATGTCGTGTCTACGATGTCGAAGTTGATCTTTCGCGCTGCTTTTGGCTTCTTGGGCGTGCTTTGGGATTTTTTTGCGGTTCCAGGTGCTCCCTCCATGGTCTCTCCGCCGCCTCCGCTTCCGGTTCGCTTCCTGCTGGGGCTATTTGGGGCTGGGGACAAGGACGTGCTACGTTTTGACGGCGTGTACAGGTTCGCACCAAGGACCTTGTCCGCACAAAGGCTGAGCGTGTCAAAGGCCGTAAAGGCGAGAGGAGAAGGGTTGCCGCCTGGTGTCCGTCCGACTGTCAGCAGCGTGGTCGTCCTCTTTTCAGCAGGGGTACAGGGGGCTGAAAGGTTCATCGCCGGAGAAACGGGTGGCTGGGCCGCGGCTCCTTTTGCCACCATGGGGCTCCAGGCGTTGCTGAGGTTTTGCGAGTTCTCGCGATCCCAGGTGCTGGCCTTCTCCTTCGCCGTCAGCGCCACGGGGCTGGCCGAGTAGCCAGAGTCCGGTGACCCGAAGCAGGGGTAGGGACTGTCCAGCTCGGAGCCGCTGTCGCTGCATCGTTCATCGTCTGAGTGGCGGCGATCCCTGTAACTGAACACCGTCAGGTGCTTGGAGCGCTTAACGAGGAACCCCCGTGGCATCCTGCCAATGCCGAGCTTTGCACCCCGCGAGGTCCGTGGATCAATACCAGACGTCTGCGAGCCCCAGGCCTCTCGGGCGTGTGTTCGAGCGAGGAATGCGCGCTGTTGGAGATCCTCCGTCGGGCATGGACTTAACTCAGAAGTCAACGAGTTCCGGTAAACAGCGTCTGTAGACATTGAACACGCCCCCAGGTAAACACAGAGAAAGAGAAAGAAGTGGTGGGGGGGGGGCACGTCAGCGAACACACAAACATACACACATGCACACACGCACCCACGTACGTACGCATAAAAAAGATAAGTGTTTCTAGGTCCGCGTTAAAGAAAATCAATGCACAGCTTAAGCTAGTCGTGAAGCATGGATCAGACGAAGGTCAAGGAAAGGTATCAGCTGAAGAGCCAGTGTCAAGAAAAGTACACCAACTGCAGTGCAAGAGGCATGGCATGTGCATCAACTGCACTACGAGCAGTGTGTCACGTGGTCGCAGCACGCCTATCACCTATTTCTACGGAAGGAGGCTGACGTCAGCAGCTAGTGATCAGGTCAGCAGAAGTGATATCATCGCATGCTCAACGATGCATGCCTATCTGAATCGAAAGTTTTTCCCCCATAAGTGACAGGTGTAAAAATAAGATTTATGACATTCAGATCGTGACAGAATTGTAACATTCCACTGAGACTATGATCAAGGTGGTGCGAAATAACATATTTTAAACTAGTCAGGGTTGTTTGCCTTGATGTTTGATCTACGAAAACAGGGATCGTCAAGGTAATCAGGTTGTGATGTTGACATGGCCCTCATAATGGACATAACTACACGTTTTAACACAAAATATTTGTACATAGAGACAAAGACCACCCCTTCTCTCTCTCTCTCTCACACACACACAGAGTCGACATGCTGACAAAAATTATGCTTTGCGACTCACCTGTCCTCGTGTCCTAAGTTTGTCACTCGCTGATCTCAGGGGAGGAGTGGAGTGCGGAACGTCACTCTGAACACGTCACAATGGAGAAGGATTCCAGCAAACAAAGATGATACAGTCCACAACAATGTGCGAGCCCAGTGTCGGTGCTGACACCGGTGTCAAAGGCACTCTCGGTGGCTAAAGGCACTTGGGAACTGGATGGGGGGCGGAGGGTGACAACAAACTGCACAACGACCATATAACGTCTTTATAACGATACTCTGTACACAACAGCGGACGTCGGTGGAGACGATAAGGTCGAGGTGTAGAGGCTACCTCTCGACCAGACGTTCTCAACACCTGACGGCCAGGTCCGTGTACACGGGTACACTTGGCAGGCGTCGAAAAAATGTATTGATTCCGAAAGGGGGATCGCACCTGGGGGTGGGGTACAGTGAGACTAAGGGGGGGGGGATATTTCAACGTCGACCAAAACGCTTCGCTGGTACGTGAATACTGATGTGGAAAACGTCACAGAATTGTCCAAGTTTGCTGCCTCGGATGCTGGTACCGAAATGTTGGAAAACTCGATGGCAGTGTTGACAGTCAAGTCGCAGGTTATGTCAAGAGGCCAAGTTCCTCACACGGTGCACCGCGCGGTGCCAAAGGTCAGAAGAAAAGATTCTGTATGCGTGATTGGTCTGTCGCAACAGTAGCGCCTTAGTGACGTGGAGTTCGCTCCCATCTGACAAAAGTTTTGGTGGATCCGGAAGATGCTTGCAGATGCGGGTGGTTATATACCCGCGTCTTGCCTCGAATCTTGGCGAGTCTGCGAAAGCTCGCCCGTGCGGCGTTCCCTCATGCCAGCAGTCCCAGACGGGCCGCTCATTCATATGTATAACTGTCGCGTGCCCCGGCCACTCCTCTGTCACACGCCATGCTCACGCTCGCCAGGGGTGGAAGGAGGATTGGGGTTTGTCTTTGTCGTGCGCATTTTCTGTGCGCATCGTTTTGCTGTCGCCAGCGCCTCCGTTTCCTGGCTCGCACGGCGCCCGCATTGGTCACGACGTCTCTCGCACAGAACTCTTCCGCGGGCGGCAGCGATGAAGCAAGCTGCTTGAACGCAGCACCTGTCACCACGCGCGTGTCTGGCGGTATGAGCTGCGTTCAATCGCATGCTCCGCCCGTGGTAGGCCAGGCGACATCTTGTGCTGGCCGGGAGGAGTGGTAGGGGGGGGGGGGAGAGAAGCTTCCCTTTTGCTCAGACGGCGCGCCTGCACGCGGTAGCGTCGAGAAACGCACGTGCGTGCATGACGGAACGCAGGGGAGGTTCTACCACGTCGCTCCAACACATCCGCGGGAGCTGATTGGCTGCAACGTCGTGCCAGCGCGTGCCGCGTTCTTCAATCACAGCCGCGACTCGGGGTGGAGAAAAGGGGTGGCTGGGGGGATGGGGGGTGGAGGAGGTCGGGGTGATTGAAGGAATCATGCTGGAAATCAGCCACAAAGAGACAAAGCAAAGAAGTCGAAAGAGGGAGAGAGGAAGGGAGGTAGAGAGAAAGAGAGAGACGAGGGTGGGGGGGGGGACGGGAGGAAAAGCAGCGGCCACTGGCTCCAGCGTCGCGCTAGACCGCCTGGGAAGGAAAACCTGTCGCCAGTTTTTCGAGGTTCTCTTTAACAGCTCGCTCGCAATGGAGAGGCCATTATTGGCCGCCGCGCCGAGTCACTTGGCAAGAAAGCACTGATAAAAGATCACAAGCTCGGACAGAACAAACAGCAGCCTGTTCCCTCCCGTTTAGGACTTTTCATTGTGCATTACGGCCTGAATTCGACAGATTGATTGTGTTCTAAGCACGGCCTTCGATTTTTGTTTTCTTTTTACTATTGTGTTGAAGTAAGGTCCTTTCAGACAAAAATAGCCGAGAAGAGGTGCGTACAAGACGGTGAATGCCTACTAATAGCCTGGGCTACTTGCTGTTCTGTTAATCAAGTCAAGAGACACTAGCAGCGAGTGTAAATACTATTTTACGTGTATTTTTAGCTGCGAAAAATCGTCAATATGTTTACAGGTCGGAGAGTTTGGAAGCAGCCGCTCTAAAGTGTTCTAAAAAGCGGCAGAATAATTGCCCCTGATAAAGACGGTGGTGGTGGTGGTTTAGTAAAGACGATGACGGTGACAATGACTTTTCATTCCTGCTTTCGTTCTAATTATTGTAGTTCTTGTTTGTTGATTTTCGAAAGTCATTTCTTCGGTCTTGAGCCATTTGCCTCGTTAGCAAAGCGTCACGACTCAATGCTAGTAAATTACGAAGGATGAAAAAGCAACACCAATTGTTTTTAAATCACCATTTTTTTCATAGCTGTTTCATTCGTTCGATATTTATTTATTTTACAAACAGTTTCTTCCGGCTCCTTGATTGTAAACATCAAAGTGCACATTCCCGGTCTAATTTTCACGGTCTGTTAACATCAGAACCCGCACCTCCGTATTTCAGCGCCGTCTGGTCGTCAAGAGAACAGCCGCCAGACTTTGAAGGTCCACCGACAAGCTAACACTGTCACGATGTCGCGCGACCAGGACGTCTTCCGTGACCGCGCAGACGAGGGGTCAAGGGAAGGAAGAGTTTGGGGTGGGGGTGGGGAAGCACCGTTGCACAATCACTGCTTGGAAAAAGAGAAACACGGGAGCGGCAGGTCCCGTTATAATTGCCAGTGACACAATCTGCGCGGCCGGTCATCTCATTAAACACCGCTCCGGCCGCTAGAGAACGCCAGTTGCACGGTGGACATTCTCGCCCTGGCGGAGCCCATGAAAGCGACAATTGAAACTGGTGAAGCTCTCCCCTTCCTTGATTAATTAGCGTGAACACATTGCGGTGGCGGTGCCGTAACGGGAGCAGGCAGTCAGCGGTCGAAATATTCATTGATTCTTGCCTTTGAAGCCCCGGACTCTGCGAGGAAAAGCCGGAAAAGCTTTTGTTTACACTGACGGACAGGCCTGCCGTCTGGCTGGACACTGGCAGCGTGTCCAGGATGAGGTGAACTTGCCGAGAGGCGGCCAGCTCTGACCCCCGCGACCTTTCGAAGTCAGCCCTAAAGTGTTCCCAAGCCACAGTGCACTGTCTTAGTGACGGAAAGGAAAAAGATGGAGGAGAGTTCGTAGGTGTACATAAAACGCACCTGTAGGGACTCAGGTAGTGAAGGCGTTCGTATTAGCTTTTGTCTATTGCACTTCACCTTCTGTCCTTTGGTGCTAGATCAAAACAGAATGAAATGAGGTATGTGGCGAACAAGGAATGTGCGAGATTCGAACTCCACTCTTTAAAAAGGTGACTGTCGGGGATGGGTGAGAGAGTAAACGTCACTCTCACCGCGCGCTGCTTATCATTCACCATATTGACAGAACGAAATGCGTAGGGTAATCATCCAACGTAACTGTAACGTGTAATAAGACCGAGTTTTACGGGTAGCGTAGCTAGAAATGTGTCATGTTTAACATAAGAGTGTGTGTTGCTTAAGGTTTATCAGGCTTTTCACCTGTAGCTCAGCGCTATTATGTGTAAGGTTTATCCGTCTTTTACCTTTAACTCGACAATGTTTTTATTGCAAGGTTATACGGCTTTTACTTCTATCTCAGCAATGTTATATGTCAGAGTCATCAAACTTTTTCCTGAAACTCAACAGTCTTTGAAAATGATGAGGCACCCAATATGATTTGTTTGTTTTTGTTGCGGTTTCGTTTTTTTTCTGATGCGAAAAGAAATGGTTTCTTATATGGGAAAACACAACACGGAATATAAAGCAACCGCTCATTGGTTCAGGCGAGAAGGGTGACAAGTTTTCACAAGCGTGCCGCAAGAAAATCAACAAAAATAAACAAAGAAAATAAATAAAAAGTGGTCATTGAGTACTATAAAACGAGGCTGGAATCAGTAACAGTAAAATCAAAATCACTATTTCCTATCTTTATCCTTTTTATTTTTTTGCCTTTCTCTTCTTCCTCTTTTTTTTCTACATCGTGTTTCTTTCCCTTCTATGTAGAGTCAGACAGTTGGCAGAGTGCTGGGCTTGGATCCTTACTTTTGGCAGGGCCGAAGACCAGAGCTCAGCTCTGTCGCAAACTAAATGTTTAGGGAAGGTTCTTCAGCACCAAACTTCTCGCCCCCTGACGAGACATTAAAGGGCGCGCGGCGGCGGCTCTGCTCTGTGCTCGCTGCATTATCCCCGGCTCTAATTAGGCGTTATTTTAAGAACAATGACCATTTGAGTGGACTTGACAAGGAGGCCAGCCAGCAGCGGACATTTGCTTTCTTTACAGGAAGAAATTACAGGCAACGGGGTTCTCGCGGGACCAAATCGGGCCGGGCAAATCTTGAAATTTGAGTTTGTCTGATCGTGACAATGAAAACATTTACCGAGACCCCTAGTTTGTTTCTCGCGTTCTTCAGGCCCCTAAACGTGCATTAGGGCGGACAATGCTGGGTCCTAAAAGAGATCCGGTTGGGGAACTAACCTTGTTATTTTGTGGGGAAATCCTAACATACTGGATCCGGGCGTCTCAAAATGTGCATCTTTGTATGATAGTGAACTTACAAAAACAAAAACACAAAAAAACTCAAAACAAAACAAAACGATAGTTGTAAATAGCTGACTTAAGTTCCAATGGAATCGACGGCGTCGGACATCTTAAGACAAAGCTACAGACACTTTAAAAAAAAAACAGCTAACTACTTGTGCAACAGAAGAACAAAAAGAAAAAGAGGGGAAAAGTTAGAGGAAGAATGTGATCACTGTGCTAGTTGTGCTGTTGCTAACGTGGCAAAGAGAGGGCTGCACCTTTAGGGGTCTTCGACTTTGTTTCTGGAGTTGCTGTGGTGTTTGTAGTTTGTAATCATTTTCTGAAGATGGCTCTGTACTTTGAGAGAAGCTAGATAAAAACTTGAAAAAAATGTAGCATGTTGAGAGTCTTTATCTTTTTTTATTTTATTGGGGAAACTACTACTGCTTGCGCCAGCTACCAATTTAGCACTTTTTCACACCACACGTTTCTCCGTGGATTCCCGCGGCTAATAATTTTTTTTAAAGAGAAGAACAATAGGTCGATTAATACGGGTTAAGTGACTCCAGTATCATGTCGAATCTCCCATCACCTGCCATCTCAATAACAGTCTGGAGGAATCCGGTGTGACAGCGTCAGGGGCGGTTGGCAGGAAATAACGGCAGTTTATCTCGGGGTTAGCCATGATGATGGCCTCAAGGCATGTCTCCTTTCAACTATTGCGTGAGCTCAGTTCGTCATAACCTGTACACGCCAAGTGAGAGGCCGAAAGGCAAAGGATGCGGGAAGGAGGTCGGGGGTTGATGTGGGCTGATGTGGGCTGTAGGCACGGGGCATAGTGAGTGTAGAGAGCAGAAAATAGAACAAATATCTAGTTCAAGGCTTGTCTTTTCTTCTCTTCTATTTTCTTTGCTTCTATCATTCATTCCTCTTCTCCGCCTCTTCCATCCACTCCTCTTTTGTGCTGATCTACAACGTCCGCCTTACACTCAATGAATTGATTATAGCTTCCGGTCACGTGTTGCAATGAGTCTTTTCACTCGCTGCATGTGACCTGCAGTGCTCACAGCTCCCTGGGAAAAATATCTGCTCCAAAGATGTTCCCCGCAGCATTGCTCTCATTGGTAAAAGAAATAAACAACATTCATACCAACGTGTAAACAAATTCTAAGATAGAACGTTTCTTAAACATTTAGCCTCTCAAATTTCCTCAGGTGTCCCCCACACGTTTTTTTTTAAATTTCTAGAGAACATTAAACGTCCTAAGTTTCTCAGATGAATGATCATGTGACAGTTTACGCATGCCACTTCTGCGCGCGCGCGCACACACACACACACACAGACTGTGTTGTTACCAAGGTAATACTAAGAGGTATTGCAACTATCATCCATGTTTCTTTTCAACTCCTAATTTGACGTCGTTAATTGGATGCGTTGCAGTAGACTGTTGCAGTCAGATGCTGTTTTAGTATACAAGAATAATTATACTAGATAGTTAATAATTTTATCGTCGTTTTGGAGCCTGCGTCACAAACACTTGACGGATCTCAGTTTTCCTCACGGCAACAGTCACCGCTGATTCTTTCGGGACGGAATTAGTCTGTAAATTATACAGCTCTTGGTTATTGGAAGCCATGTCTGCAAAACTAATAATTCCACACTAGTAGTTAACAAGAAAGAAAGAAAGAAAGAAAGAAAGAGGTTTATCAAGGATCATAAAAATGCCATGAGAGAAATCAATGGAATATGTTATGAGTGCGACATTCGAAAACATTATTAATGCCACATACAAGAGTTTCCATACCTGTGCAATATATCTGCTGCATAAGATTTTTCAGTAGGAAATTCGCTTTGTGAGGCAGCAATAAGCGCACTACACCTCGGGTCCTTTCACAAAGGTGTGCGCGTGTACGTGTATCTGACTAGACCTCTGTATTGTGTGTTTGTCAACATGTGTGTGTGTGTGTGCGTGCGTGCGTGCGTGCCTGCATTCGTTCTATGACTGGCTGTTTTGGTTCTGTTTTTTTTTCCTCGTGTGCGTGCATACTGATTTATCTGAGCGTGTGAAATTATAGAGAAATAGATATTGTGCATATTAATTGTATTTCTTCTTGGTTTGTTTTCTTTTTTTCGTGTTCCCACCTATCACAATACCAACAATACCTTCAAGGACTGAAGGTAGACAGTGTGGCTGCAACGAACAGCAACGGCCCCTCAACCATGCATAAGAGGATCAAGCCTGTGGAAAGAAAGACCACGAAATGACTGAACAAAGATGATAATCGATAAGTTTCATACCTTTCTTCAGGTAGCGCACGTGTTTGGGAAGATAAAGGGTTCCCTTCCCTGTCACGCAGCCGACGGCTGTTACGTGTGTCGGGTAAAACATACCCCAGCGCTCGTTCTAACTTACCAGGGGTATTCATGTGTGAGCGCGCAGAATATCAGGGGGTGGAGGTGAGTATTATTTTATCTGTTTTGTTTATTATGTCAGAAGCCAGACAGACGGACAAATGAATCAGAATTTCGTTTTCTTGGAGAGAGTTGTGTTCAGCCATGCTGCACGTCTAAATCTTCCCTTCTGCTGCTGCGTTGCTTTATTGATGCTAAAGTGGACCTCACTAAACTGTTGAGATGACTGTTTTGGTTTGTTTTGTTTTTTTTACTTCTTCCTTCTTTTTTTTTCACGTCTCCCTCCTTTGATCCTTTCAATTTATGTTCGTGTCGCATCGAACAAAATTAAAAGTAAAATTTAAAAAGAACACTCAAATATTATCACACCAAGACTTCTTTAATTTACCGACATGTACATTTGAACCACTCACTGATTTGATAAAACAGTCCGATGCACTCAGTAGTGCCGCACAGCATTTTCTGTAATTAAGCCTTATCAGGCGAGGTATAGAAATGTTAACAAAGCGAAGGATTCTTGCGCTTTAGTCTCAGTATTGCACCCGTTCATCCACCCACCCACCCACCCACTCTCCCGGTTCGCCTATTTCCGATCGACAAACAGTTGATCACCATGGTCTGTTCCGTCTGCCGAGGTCAGAGGGCACCGCAGTGGAAGGACTCCCTCATCTCTCCCTTCGGATGCTCGTCTTTCACCCCTCCCGTAGAGTGGTACACCGGCGCGTGGTCCCGCCACGTGGCTCATTTGCATACAGCTGCAGGGACACCCCTTCCCCACCCCTTCGTTCCGTCCCACGCTGTACTCGTGATGCAAGCAGGTGGGAGTGAGTCGGAATCACGCGAGAAGCTGCAGGGTTACGCGGGACTCCGGCAAGTGCCCTGCCTGTTGTGCCCTATCGTATGATCCCCGGCAAGACACGGTTCGGATCCAGGCTCTTTAGTCAAGTTTCCTATCTCGGGGCATTGAGAAAATGTAAATGTAAGCAAGAGGAACTGTTTTTGTAGCTCGGT
Organism: Marisa cornuarietis; assembly: GCA_004794655.1. Taxonomy (NCBI): domain Eukaryota; kingdom Metazoa; phylum Mollusca; class Gastropoda; order Architaenioglossa; family Ampullariidae; genus Marisa; species Marisa cornuarietis. The sequence continues at coordinate 9,236,930 of SMMW01000046.1, read as the reverse complement.
TACAAAGCGCTGGAGAAAAATGGGGACCAAACTCCTAGACGAGACGGTCTGTCACTGCGGGTGAGTGATTGGAGTTGACGTGTGAAAACTCAACCACATCGTGTCTGACCAGGGAATGCAAGCTGGCATCACCTGACCTACCTACAACATTTGTCATCGACTTGACAGCTTCCACGTTCTGTGTGTGTGAGAGAGAGAGAAAGAGAGAACAATCAAAATGATATCTGAGAAAAACTTTAGGAGGGAGAGAGACTGAGATACGAATGAAAGAGAACAAGCAAAGCGCTGGTGTTCCTGCCCCTGGTAACACGAGCACGCGCGTAACGGCTTGTCACAAACCTCAAAACACGCGCTAGCCGCCCATCAGCAGCATTTTTGTAGCCGGCCAAACCTCGTGTCCTGGCGACGCCCTGGCAAGCCCTGGTAGACATGTTTCCACCAAACGTATTTCACTGGTCGCGACGTGTCGTGTGCAAAACTGTTGCGTGCTGCAGGCACCGAGTGCAGGGTGAGATCCATCTCCCCCCACCCACCACCCTCCACCCACTTAAGCTTTGGGTGACAAACGTCGGGTTTCTATATACAACCTTCTACCCGCCCATTGATCTCCTGTTGTCCCCTGTAAGGGGGTGGGGGGAAGCACTTCATCGCACATCCGGTCTGTTACAACAATATTTTGTTGTTTTGTTATATTTGTATTTAACGTTTTGTTTTGACAAGTGTTTGGTTTTGTTTGTTTTGTTTTGTTTTTAAATTTTTGTTGCTGTTTTGGTTTGTGGGCGTAATTGATGTGAGCGATTATTTGTAAACTGAAAATGAAATGACGTCAGAGTTGAAATGACGATACGGTCTTTATGACGACAGTATGACATCTCAATAAAATGACGAGACGGAGATATAAAAAAAAATTAATTGATTGACAGTTGCCCCTCCCCCTCACTGCTACATGCATGATGTTCCTGGACCATGATACCTCCAGTTCTTGGTCCACGTGGTTTTCAAGGGAAGACTGTACATTTACGCGTTCACATATATTGAAATATTATAACTTTTGATCTTTACACTGACGACACGTTAGGGCAGATGGGCAGAAGGATGTGTTCATATAAGTGTATTGTAAGTACTCAGAGCACTGCCTTTGATCTGTCTGGTGTTAAATTCCAGCAAGTGCCGTCTCGCCTTTCCTTGTCCACTCACAACACAGTGCCGCCATGCATGGTCCGCTGGCTACCTGAGTTCTGGCTCTTGCCGGCTTTGATAACGTGCTATTGACCGGGGATGGAAGGGCATCATAGTGCATGTCCCCGGCGATGGACACCAACTGATAAATCCCTCTGCGGCGGAAGATTGCCGAGATCGCTGGCACCCGAGTCTCGCGCACCCGCTTCTAGCGTGTTTCCGTCGTCAGAGGCGGGTAGCTGACCACCCGGCGTCAGGGCTTCGAGAGATGGCTGTTGATAATGATGCGACGCCACTGCCGATCAAAGAAACGGACGAGGGGAGGGAGTTTTTAAAAAAAAAAAAAGGCTAGCAACATTTGGCTTGGCCTGCACGCTCTCGCCGCGTCTCTTCTGATCTCGCAGCAAACCGGAAGTGTCGCGTCTCCATCGGCTGGAGAGTTACCTCGGGGCGCCAATCACTGCGCAAACCCAGGGATGATTATGTGAACAATGCGTTGTGTAGAAATCGCATAATAACTAAGGATGTGACTTGCAAAAGTGTGGTGGTCGTCGTGGTGGTGGTGGTGGTGGTGGTGGTATAATAATCACGATCATCAGCCTTGTCCTCTGGATCTTTCTGCTTTAAATTCTCTTTCGTCCCGGTGGCCCAGAGACTCAGTTTAGTCTTGGGCAGTTCACTTTGCTTGGGTACGCACTGCAGTTGATGAATTTGGGAAGAGGGGGGTTGGGTGGGTGGGTGGGAGTAGAGCTCTATTTCGCCTTCCGTGTCAGCCGTGTGTCATGTCATTACTGTGGATGTCAGGACCTGCGCCATGGCTGGCAATTAACAACTGATGTCGAACAGGGGACAGCGTTCATCGAGTCGTCAGCTCAACATTTCAACTTTGTACTCCTCATACCCGTCGTCGTTGTCGTTTCTTCTCATTCTCGTCATCTCCGTGGTGGTCGGAATCGTCGTGGTCGTTGTTGTTGATATTAGTCATTAGTCTTTGAGGGGCTCGAGGTGCCAGATTGAAACGAAACTATTTTTTCTTAGCATGCCCACGTACGTGTGTGTGCGTGTGCGTGCGTGCGTGCTTGTGTGTGTGTGAGAGAGAGAGAGAGAGATCGTGCATGTGCGCGCTCTTTCTCCATTACATGCATCTCCAGAGTATAAAGCTACCTCGAGCTTTGCAATGACAGCAACTGTGGCTTTGACAGTGGTAATGACTCCAATGGTGACAGCGACATTGATAGTGCCAATGCTCTTGATTGTGACAAAGATGCTCGAGGTCACCCCTGACTCGCAAGCCACTCGGCCAGTCCATGCCCTCACCCCCACCTCACCTCGCCCTTCACGTACCCAGTGAACCTAACGGCGTGCATTGTCACTTGTACATCCTCTTCACAACCCACGCACCCACCCCTATGTCGTCAACTCCCTCCCTCCCGACTTCCCATTCCCCTCCCCTCCCCCACCACCTTAACTTTCCCTCCGCACGTTGGGGTGTCTCGTTTCTCCTGTAACACAGTGCGTGCCGGCAGCCGGCGTAATAGTGAAAATCAGGAGGGAGGAGAGGGAAAACAATGAAGACTTTCTTTAGCCCAAGTTTTATTCCGCAATTTCTTCTAATTTCAGTGGTGCGATCTTGCTCAAAGCGCGGGGCAAGCCTCTCAGTCTTATATCATCTTTCAATCTCTTTGAGGAAAAATAGCTGGCAAAAGAGGTATCATTTTCTCATTGGCCATCCAACGCAGCCAAGTCCAGACTGTAATCGGGGACCGATTTGGAAGTCAGCTCGGAGACAGGAGAGGCTGTTAGCGACTGTGCCCGCTGGTTGACGGCTGCTGCTCCTAAATTTGACATGATGGCAAGCGAACCCAACAAGTCGAGCTATTGACAACTTTATCATTGGCTTGCTGCGCCACATTGATTTATTACAGGCAATTTCACTATGGCTTCCTTTCGTGCTTCATTGCGGCCGCCATTTTGTAACAGGGATCTTGGCTCGAATGACTATCATTACAGTGCGCATCCTCGGAAGACGTGAGGGTTTTTTACGCACTGCATTATGTTACTCCCGCGAAATTCATTTTTTAATGTCCTCTTCATCCATGGTCGCATCATTCAAAACTTTCTGTTAATTACATATCACGGTTGTGTCCCTTTTTCTCTAATCGACATTATTTATCTTTCGTTTTGATTTGTTTCCTTTGAAAAAAATCAGTTCTGAGGTAATTTTGTATCCAAAAAAATAAAATAGAGGAAAAATGATAAAATCACTGTCGCAGCTCCCTGATTCAGGGGCTGCCAGAAACAGACAACAAGCAGAAGCCATCATCTGTGTCGCTCTTACTGCACAGCATAACCGACTGAAGGACAGTCGTCATGTCGGAAAAGGGAATCGTGAAATATAATAAAGTGTGTCGCCATCTTCACGTATTTGTTGCTGAAAATTCCTTTCTTCAATTTCGGGGAAACTTTAGCGAGCAAAAACATACAAATGATATCACTGACTACAAATTTCATTCCAAGAAGAATGTTCTGGGAGGAAATTGCTTCCACCAGTAGGACATTTCCCATTGTGAGGGGGCCAAGGTAGAATATGGTCGAAGGGATTAAAGGGCTAAGCAGGGGTTAAGGGAGATTTGATGGTAGGGTTACTTGTTCGGTGAGGGTGCAGGTGTTGGTTGCTGGTGCTGCCTGCCTTCATTTCTTTTGTGTTCCCTGCTCTTGTGTCCTAAAGGCGTGTGGTCGGGTACATTACTGAATGTTGGGTCCCTTTGTAGATTTATTCCTAGAGTCGAGACTGATTTTTGTTGTTGGTTACATATTGTTTCTCTGCTCTTAAATATTCTTTTTTATGTTTTTTCTTTATTTCTTTATTTTCTTATATAGCAAGACATTAGTATGATTGCATTCGATGTTTTTCTGGGTATATATTTTGTTCCATTTTTTGGACAATATCCAGATCCAGAATTCGGGTGGCGTGCGTCAAGTGTACAGTTAGTGGTAGTACAATGAGCCATCGTTCTTTTTGAGAGTTTAGACAGACATGTATGTTTAACGTAGGCGTGTATTTGTTTATGACAATACTTCTATAATTTCACTTGTAACCAGTGTACGACTAGCTCCAGGCCCCCGACGAGCAAACAGGTCTAGCGCTGATTTCACACTGGGCTCAAAAATAAGGATATAAGTACCCTGAGGGTAAGCTCATAAATGTCCGTACACGTTATGGACTATATTGCGCCCTCTGTTCCGTGCGAAATAAGACATTTGATTCTAGAAGAAATGAGAGGAATTTGACTCACAGACTCATGAACGTGGCTTCTTTCTCTGGAATAAGGTAGCTGGGCTCGGGAAAAGACCTCTTCATGCATGATTCGCGATTCTGGAATCTTCCAGTGTCATGCTGTGACATCTTTGCGCTAAAGTAAGTGAATCGCCATTGTCTGGCAACCAATAATAATATCGACGTTGTGACGTCATTAGAGTTACAAGGCGTAGTGAGCAGTTACTCTGTTACAAGCTCATCACCATGGTGCCTATAGTCAACACTCGCGAGCCTGCGGTATGGCGATGGTATCAGACGCCAAGGAGGCTCACACTATTTATGTCCAGCCACACGTCCTACCACGTAAACAGTGTTAAGGACACAGATCTCCGTTGATGTCGACAGGCAAAACCAAGAAACGGTGCGTTGAAAGCGGACTAGAAGTTCTCGCTCTCTGCAAAGTAGAGCTTGTTCTTGGTGGGGTTACAGTTGGCTGCAATCGTTGCTGTCTTTACAGTAGACTCAAGCCCTTGTTGTCTTCGTTTGCGCGAAAAATGCGAATTTAGAGCAGAGCTGACTTAACTCTTCGCAGCTCACTCCAGCATATCTATATATGTATATATATATATATACGCGCGCGCGCGTGTGTGTGTGTGTGTGTGTTCCAAAACCTGCTGAGCAAGAAATCCTAAGAATAAAAAAGTTAAACTTTGAAGGTGAATAGAAATGGGAAAATGGAAAGGGATGAAAATCCATCAACTCGGTAGCAAGACTTACTCACTCACTCACTCGCTCGCTCACTCACTCACTCACTCACTCACTCACTCACTCACTCACATATTTTCATGTATTTCATATCCCAACCCCATCTGTAGGATCAATCTATAACAACTGCGTGAAACCTGTCAAGCGAAGAGAGAAGTCTGTTTTCCTTGGACTTACATTGTTATGCAATTTAGTCGGAAGCTTGTATTTCGACCGTGTCTTATTTCACCATGATGGCATTCAGCTGCTCCAGCGGTTATCGGGCCATCATCCACCGCGGGGTGTAGCAAATGTACTGCACTCATTGTTTGCTTTAGCTCTCTTGAATATTAACACATATTTATCACCCCCTGGCAGTTTCAAAACAAGGTGCGACTGGTAGCAGGAAGGAAAGAGATTAAAATGAAGGGGAAAAAAAACAGGCAAACTGACAAAATACACACAGTCAGTTTGGGGCTGCGGTTTGTGCTGGCGTACGACGCTTTAAACAGGAGGTGAGGCTCACATCCGGTCATGCGCAGCGCCATGCATGTGACGAACACGCCGAGTTCAAAACCTGCCTCGCGGAGGCGAGGGAAGGTGAGGTAAAAGCATGGTGTGATAGAAGCCATAGGTGATGTGGCGGCAAAGTGATGTGAAGCTAGGTGAGGTGACAGCTAGCTAATGTGAGGTGGGGGCTAGCTAATGTGGAGGGTAGGTAGCTGCTCCCCATCCCACTACTTATTTTTTTCCGTTTCTCCCTTTTAATTGTTCTTTTTTCTGCGATATTTATTTATTTTATTTCAGTTATTTATTTGGCCGCTTTTCTCATTATTCATATACCCAGCTGGCATTACAGACTGGATAAATGGCTTCAGAGAGGATTTTCGGTGACAGCTGCTGTTATCCAACACCACTCCTGTCCTTGTGGGTTCATCGCCTTTCAGCGTTGTTGCAAGTGGCCGTTGTCATGTCCCAATCGCTTACTCTGTCCTGACACCAAGTGTCGGCTGCATAACGTTTCTGGGCCTTTAACTTTTTCCAAAGATCCAAATTTAGAAACGTGCTTAAATAATCACTTCGATCTCGTTTAGTTGTAGTGTACGGGGATTGCAGTCAAGTTTTAAGAGTGATTTTCGCTTCTAAATTTGAAACAGTTCGAAGCTGTTTTGACTGCTAAAAACAGTTTCAACAGTGATAACCGTGATTTTCAGAATCAGCTTCAGAGAAGAACTGAAGATGTTTACAAGGAAACCAGAGACTTATGGTGAAATGAAAATGACGACAAATTGTTTCTGTGGTTTGGTTTCCAATGAACTTTAAGCTCGCAATAGTTTTTAATTGTAATCGGAGACGCTTTGAATGGTTATCGATCAACAATCATGCATTAAATCTGTCGATCGCAAAATATATTTTAACACATAATGTATACATGTAACAACCATTTCCTTCACAGTATTGGTAGTGGTCAAGATGGCTTGTCACATCAAGTGATAATGTGTTCACACTTTACGACGTTCTTGTCTTTGAGTAAACAAACCATACTGAGTAACAACAGCTTCTCTTTCACTGCTTTTTCATGGTAGCCGTCGTTTCGACGCTGGTGTGTGTTGGTGGTGTCAGTATATGTATTTGTGCTCGAGATGCCTTCGAGTACTCAGGCGCAAGGGTCAACGGGTCATATCATTTTGTTCAAATTAATTTATAATTAGTCTGTGCCTATTATATTAGCACGCTATAATAGTATATAACTCCACGAATGCAATCCTAGAAACAAAAATAGCACACGAACCCCACGAAGAAACCTACTAAGCAACGAGAAAACAATTAACATTCAACTTACTTTGCTATTTTTGTACAGCTGACATTTCACTGAGCTGCATCACAACATGTCCTCGATCCGCGACTCTCCCAGAATTGAGTATGTTGATAAATTAAAGACATATACTGTCCTAACATATGAACTCGATCCCCTCTCTTTTTCAGACTCCCCTCACTGTATATCCAGATATACATACCCCTGCGCCTGCGCACTCGAAGTCATGGCGAGCACAAGTACATATCGTGACAGCGGAAAGATATGTAGCAGAAGACCGGCCTAAAACAGTTTGATCTTATTTTCGAATCTTTTTTTTTAAGTTAAAATGTGTACCACGTTTAGAGGTTGTATAGAAGCTGTTACAGCTAAGACGACTTAAGGCGTAAAGCGGCTTAAATTTAGAAATATGTTGTGCAACTGGCCCCAGGACGCTGAGGGAATAAAACAGCCACTGGAGTGGCTGCTAGTGATATTCTCTTTACAATAGCGCACGAAAGTTTGTTTTTTCACGGACTATTAATTTTTCTAAGCCTAACCAAAGCAAAACAACTCATCTATTTTGACATTACCGTCATTTCTCTCTCTCTCTCTCTTGCGTGCGCTCTCTCTCTCTTCTCATCTTCTTCTTTTTAATGACAGAAGCAATGCATGCTTGTAATTTCAAGCATTTTCTTAGCCTTCTTTCAGTACCGAAAAAGCATCGTCTGCGTCCCTGGGGTGTGAACATTCGGATTTTTCTCAATCGTCGTTCTATGGGTGGCTGAGCTTGAGGCGGTGACTTCTGTCTGTGAAGTCCTGCATTGTCATCTCCCCTCCCTTCTCTGGCAGCTAGTAAACAAAGCCTGAAGCCTTTCAATTCTCACTCTATCTCTAAAACACACACACACACACACACACACACACACACACACACACATCTGTAAGACTGATGGGATGCCTGATGGGAAGCCGCAGTCAGGGTGCTGAAGTCTCCACTTAGTTTGTACTCGGGGTACTGTAGCGGGTGGGACTGGAAGAAGAAGACCCTCGCAGGAGAAAGGCATCGAAACGTGTAACAAACAAGCAACGATACTTGCAACAGACGAGCAACAGAGAGCAAAGAGACTTCGTCCGACAGGGACACCATGTCGTACGGCATTCTATGAGCAAAACTGGAATTGCCCCTTTGGGATAAATAAAGTTGTATTATATTGTATTGTAAAACTCGATGGAGTTTCCATCAGTCTCAAACGGAACTCCTCGTCAAATTTTTAACATTTATTTATTCATCTGATCATTCATTTCTATTGAATAACAGTCCTCCGCTGGTATTTTCACTCCACTAGTTACCCCCATCGGAAGTCGCTGCGACACATCCTACCCGTCCCCCCAAATGTGCAATATGCTTCTTTATCACATGCACAGTGTTCTTTTTTTTATCACGTGCGCAATATTCTTTATCATATGAATACGTTGGTGTTAAAGCAGAGGTTGTACATTTGCTTTCCTTCTTGTTGATGACAGTTGTAAGGTTATGGCACAGAAATTTATCTACATACTTATTATTCGCAATAATAGTAATAATTATTATTATACAACTAATGTAGCACTCCTTAGCCATGAGCAATGAGTTTTATTAACTTTCCGTTAATAATGCCTTTAAATTAGTAAACAACAGCAGGACTTGGACGGGACATGATGTCTACCTTGATGTTTCACCACCCACCTGTGCAGACAGGTACGCTTGCACGTGCGCGCACAGCTACTCATGCCTGCGCCCGCAGGCTCACTTACCCGCGTATGGACAGTCAAGCAAGGCGGGATTGGCAGATAATGCCACGTGTCATCGAAACCAACCCTCTAGTCCTGTGACCGTATTCATGGAGCGAGGGTAAGTCGTGGTCCCGGGTAAGCGTCTTGCCTCTATAATTATGAAGCAATGTCCAGACTTCGCGGATGTTAGTTTACCCCTGGGACTGTAGCTATAAAGCGCTGACAAAGAATGTCTACGGTAAGTCAAAATGTAGACAGTTACAACGTTTTTCTTGATTTCCACATTTTGCCCCTAAGACTTATCTGCGCTTCTAGAAGATAGCTATTGGAGTTTGCCGCAATGCAAGGGGCAGCGTTGAGTCATGTGGGTACTGTACACAAAAGGTTGGGTACATATGCTTAGTATCGGCTCACCCGTTTCTCATCGCGTACCCCTTTTCGCCTGATGCCTTGTCACGAGATCTCGCCTCCTCCCCGTCTAGCCACACCCCACTCCTCTCCTCCAAGATCCCAAGGCGCACGACACGTCCCTCCCTTCTCCCCCCACCCTCCAACCAGTCCTCGCCTTTTCTTTACTCCCCCCTCCGTCCCTACCCCCTCCCCGCTGCACCCTCGTCCCGCCTGCCTGTGTTCCCCACCCAGACGCTCACCCCATACTCGCACCCCATATCCCACCCCCCGACCATGCTTGTTCCCCCCCCCCCGATCGTCTCCCCCTCAATCATGCCCCCTGGTGTAGACATTGTTAGCCCGCCACGCGACCAGGCGCGTGCCTTGCCCCGCACTGCGCAGGCGCTGAAAACTTTTCAGTTGTTGTTTATTTAGTTGGAAAGTGCTTCCACCTTGCGGCGATTTCGCACTATGGGGGGAAAGGGAGGGGGGAGGAAACCGGAGTACCCGGAGAAAACCCCCGCCGCCCAGCCCTGCGAACAGGTGTCACATACAGAGAGTGTCCCGAGACGAGATCTGAACCCTGAACCGCTCACTGCAGTGGTGACAAGCGAGTGTTTTAACCACTACACTACCGGGGGCCCTGAAAACTTTTCAGCTGGGCCCTGACCCTTTTATCTGAAGCCTTCCTCCGGTTTGAATGCTCTGCCCCTGTCTACACCGCTGATCTCCTCACTTCTCCCTTCCCCTCCACAATCACACACCCCACCCCCACTTCAAATACCCTCCCTGTCATGGATTTCTTTGTACGGGTATTTATGCTCTCTTGAATCTGCAGTACTGGTATTTGTTCGAGCAACTCTGGTTGTTTCTGAAAACTTTGAACTCCTGGCTGTTGTTTGATTCACTTTGTACTGTTGGTATTTCTGTTCACGTATTGTTGGTACTTACGTTTACTTTGTACTGTTGGTATTTCTGTTCACTTTGTGAGGTTGGTACTTATGTTCGCGTTCTATTGCTGATTGTTTTCAAATTGTTTTACTATTCTATTTTCATGCGTTTTTTATGAGGTTGGTATCTATGTTGACTAAATGATGCTGCACTTCGTTGGTATCAATGGCTACTTTGTAATCTGGTTCATGTGTTCTCATGTGGCTACTTTTTCTACTTTGAATTGTTGACACTCCCGTTTCCTTTACACACCTGTTTGTTTGTCTTCAGCTGTTATTCGCACTTGTTATGTACTACTTGTATCTACCCTCACTTTGTACTTAAGGTTGTTTCTCACGTTGTGTTGCTAGTTGTTCATGTTGGTTGTCTTCAATTTGCTCTGCTGGCATTAAAGTGCTATTCATACTCCTGGTATTAATGTCCTTTGTGTAGTGCTGGCATTAATGTCCTTTGTGTAGTGCTGGTATTAATGTCCTTTGTGTAGTGCTGGTATTAATGTCCTTTGTGTAGTGCTGGCATTAGTGTCCTTTGTGTAGTGCTGGCATTAATGTCCTTTGTGTAGTGCTGGTATTAATGTCCTTTGTGTAGTGCGTGTATCAATCTCCCTTCTGTAGTGCTATTATTAAAGTTCCCTTCATAGTGCTGGCTTTCATGTTCTTTGTGTAGTGCTGGTATTAATGTAGTCTTGTTGTGTTGGTATTAATTAATGTACTCTTGTAGTGTTGGTAGTAATGTTCCTGGTGTAGTGCTGGTATTAATGTACTCTTGTAGTGTTGGTAGTAATTAATGTATTCTTCTAGTGTTGGTAGTAATGTTCCTGGTGTAGTGCTGGTATTAATATACTCTTGTAGTGTTGGTAGTAATGTTCCTGGTGTAGTGCTGGTATTAATATACTCTTGTAGTGTTGGTAGTAATGTTCCTGGTGTAGTGCTGGTATTAATGTACTCTTGTATTGTTGGTATTAATGTTTTTTTGTGCGGGCTGGTATTCAAAGTTAACTCTGTACTTACTGTTGTGTACATGTACATTTTGTGAAGATTTCTTGTTTACGTTGTACTGCTCGCTACTTGCTCTGATTTGCTTTTTTAAAGTGGGGTTAGAAATGTAATTAAAGATATTATATATATATATATAAAGGAAGAATGTATTCTGCTGAACTTTAACCTCTCTTTGTGCTGCCATGCCTATTTACCTTGTTTATTCCCTGTATTCTTTGTTATTTTTTCTCGCTTTGTACTGGTAGTTATTCGTATTTTCTTCATATTCTCTTTGTAGTGGTTGTTTTTCGTATTCTCTTTGTTTTCTTTTTGTACTGGTAGTTATTTGTATTCTCTTTGTGGTGGTGTAATGATAGTTCCCACATCACGGGTGTCCCTCTGTAAACGTACTGACAGTTATCGGGAGACACAAAAGAGAAAAAAGAATCACGAACGGGAGTGGGGAGGAGGAGGTGGGCCGGGACAGGGGTAAACTTGTCTGAGGCCGGGATATTTCCTGTCCGGCCATCCTTCGTTTTACGACTGTTTTAAATCCTGATCGCACTGTTGAAGCGTAAAGCAAGATTACGCCGTCGCCAGGGGCGAGCGGAAACCGCGAAACAATAGACGACGTGGTTGTCGACTCCAGTCTCCCGGCCTGTGGTGGCGGGAAAGTTTGTTCAGCGAGGCTTGCAAGTCGCCGTATCAATGGTTATTATTTTATTGAGGGATGCGGGAGGGAGGGGGATGCGGATCAACCTGCTCGATTACTGTGGCGGTCGTTACGGGGTATTGGGGGGTGGAGGGGGGGGAAGGAGAAGAAGGGGAGGGGGTGTATCGGCGTTTATTGACAAACAACAATGAAGCAAATTTCTGATTAACAGTAAGTAACAATTTTTTCTTTTTATTTTCGTCTTGTTTTTCTCTCACCGTCCGCTGTGTCTCCTATATCTCAGGACCTCAACTAATTGCCTAAATTCAACTAAGCTGATACCATATATTTGTAAAGAACATTATGGTTGTCAGCAGTCCAGAAGAACGAATTGAGCAGTATAATTATAGGTCTGAACAATACAATTCTACAGCAGTGTGCGGTAAAATTATAGTTTCCTCTACACCGTTCAGCATCGAATAACATATTTCCTTGGACCTTTTCACAAAGTGTACTTGGGGTGGGGAGGGTTCTTCTTTTACGCTTTTTTTTTTTTTTTTTTTTTTTTGCGGAGCACACGTTGTTTTCCAGTTTTGTTTCCTTTCTTTTCTCACAGGCGTAAAATCGTTTTGAGTCATCGCAATAGCCAGAAGTCTTTTGTGTTTTGTCATAACACATTTAAAAACTAATCTGATTTTTAGATACGAGAGGCGCGTTTGTTCGTTAAATGAGTGAGATGTGTCAACAAGTTGGGGGACCGGGCAGTTTCTGTGGACATAGATGTAGAGGGGTGGAAGTGTGTATGGAAGAAGAAATAAATAGGACAGGCAGGGGGAGGCATCTGAACCCTCCCTCTTCCTGAGTCGTGAAGAGAAATACAAAATAAGAAAGCGCAGAATATCTAGGAGTACTATCATAAGATACAAGAGTAAAACAATAAGATCTAGGAGTAAAATGCTAATACACAGTAGTGATGTAATAAACCCCCTATAACTAAAAGCAACATAATAACAAATTAAGAGAAATGTCAATCCGAAAGAACGTGAGCTTCTGGTAAAAGTTGTCTTACCTGGCGCTAGGGTCGCCAGTAGCTGGCGATCACTGGAAATACTGAATCGACTGAATTCTTTAAAATATTTTGCTTTCTTTTACAGGCCCTACAATAAAAAATAGTATTTTTCACATACCCAAATCAACTGTCTTCACATTTAAGGATTACTATCACCAGAATGTAAAATATTTTGCCATTAAGGTATTAAGCAATACAAAGAAATGCCGCCCCCCCCCCACACACACACATATCTGAAATTCTTCTATTGAACATATCGTGTGTTGTAAATATTAGCTGAAAAGTTCTTACAGTACTTCTGAGTTCTGATCAACAGTTACTTTTTAAGCTTATCTCAGCTGTTTTTATTTAGGTTACAATCAAGACATAAAGGTTCTGTAATACGTAACCAAAAGAAACACGAAAACAAGCTTTTTCCTTTTTTTTTTTTTTTTTTTTTGAGGGCGGGTAAATATTTTTCAAAAAGTATTCATAAGAAATAGTTTTACCCCTCAGTTGTCAAAGTATACTACAATCCGGATAATAGAAATAAAATTTAAAAATAACATGAAATAAATGAATAAAAAAAGAGAGAGTTCATTAGAACGTAGGACTCAAGCAAGCGTCGACCCGACAACATTCATGTTTTCATTTGCTCGGCCATGCGATTGCTTCCTCTAACGGAGAAGAAGCCATTTTATGCTCGATGCGTTGTCCCAACTCGTAGTCAGCCAGTGTCAACAGTGCTGTACACGTGCCATCGAGCTTCAACTGCAATAAAACAAAAGTCATAATACCGAGAAACAAATAAATAAACATAAACCAGTCCTTCAGATAAGTTAGACAAGAGAATCATCAAGCTGAATAGTTGCGAAGAAAAAGTAACTTGCTGAGTCAAGAAAAAAGAGAGATCGATTGAGTGGACAGTCAGACTGAAGAATCAAACACAGCGCAGTGTAAGTCAAAGTGAAAAAAGAATGGGTATGTAATTAGTTAAATTTATGAGCCATAAAAACCAAACCGATCCCATAAAAACATCTCAAGGCGATAAGGAGGAACTAAAAGTCAGTTTAAAGACATGAGTCTGGAAGCAGCTGCTTAAAACCGCGTACAGAGGCAAGTCTAGGTTGTAACATTAATAATAATAATAATAAATGAGGATGATGATGAGTCAGTAAGGATAGCGGAGGGGGAGGATGATGGTGAGTCAGTAAGGATAGCGGATGGTGAGGATGGTGATGAGTCAGTAAGGATAGCGGATGGTGAGTTTAATAGGGGTGGGGGGTTGATGAGTATTTCGACGACAAGTTTTTATTAAAATCTTCAACTAGCAATAACCACACAGAAAAAACCTTGTCGGCTATTGTACTGCCACTGCGCAAAGTTTTTTTTAAGTCTTAGAAGAGACTGTCTTCTTTAGTTTTTTGGGGATCATCGATATGGTGATGATGATCAGTATAAATTTGAAAGGAAATTACGGAACAGGACACAACACAAAGACCAGCCTCCGTGTCTGTCGCATTCTTATGTGGATCAAATTCTTATTTTTTATTATTTGAGGAGCCACGATGGCGCCAGTCAGCGTAGGTCTGAGAAGGACTTTACATTCTGAATGGACCCGCATCTTGACTCTGCAGGCGTGTCAGCAGAACTGACTGTGTGGCCGGCTAGTGATTCATTTTAAGTACGATCCCTAAAATATGTGTTAAGAATTCTCCTCAAACGTTTCTTTTTCCTGTTTCCTTTTCCTTTCTTTGTACCTCTTTCCTTTCTTCTCTCTCTCTCTTCTTTTCTGTATTTCCTCGGGTTTGGAATAACGAAAGTTTGATAAATTCTGATTAACGAATTTCTACCAATCATTCGTTACCAAGCGCCTAAGTTTGTCCACAGGTGCTGTGCTGCTGGCTTCGGGTTTCCTCTCTGCTCGCTGTGCAGCACCCGCAGTCATCAGTAAGGGTGGTCCCATCAAGATCATGTTTAATGCCCGAGTTTAGTATGGGCCTGCGAAGCGATCATGTTCTTAATCAGTTAACACCCTCCCTCCTCTACCCCCCTCTCTGCTCGTCCATCACCCCCTCCCTTCCACCATAAGCAGCAGTTTCACGAGTCTCATGTGGGCGGCATGAAAACAGATAAAACTGGTGGGGGGTGGAAGAGGGCGTAAGGTGGTGGTGGGGGGGAGAGAGAAACAAGAAGCCTCGACCAGGGAGCTGCCATGACTGGTCAGTATGACGTCCATCTGGCTTCCGGTAAGGTGATGAAGAGGATAATGGTGAGGAATTAAAGGTGATTGTGGCGAGTCAATAAGAATGATGAGGAAAACGAGTTTGGTGAGTAGGGTCAAGACGGCGAGGACTGTGAGGACATTTTAGATGATAAAGATGATGACAAAAACGAGAATCATGCCACGATTACCCTTTAGTTTAGAGTACTTACCTACATGCCTGCCTACCTGCTAAGTGCAAAACAGAAAACAAGAAAAAACAACACCCACACATACACAAATCTTGCAATGCAGCACTGTAGACATTCTTCCTTCCAAAGTGTCTTCAACTATGTATAAGAATGAAGAATGGTTAAGGCAGTGATGGTGGTGTGGTTGTGAGGACATTTAGGATGACAAGGATGGTGATGACAATAGAGATGATGAGGATGGTGTAGAAAAAGACGATGTTAGACAATTTCCTGTACTTTCTCAGCAACAGCAACAATCATAGGGACTTCTTCGGCCGGAAACAAGATGCTTTCCTACAGGCAGCCGACGTGAATACGACTTCAACAGCCTGATTTTCACTCAAAACAGCTAAGTCTCGCTCTTATTTTCTGTGTTGCTCGTGACGGACCAGAAGATGTTGACAGTTCGAAATAACAAAATGTACGCAGCAGGTCAAGTACGAAAAGACAACCGTGGGACACTAGCGCCCTTGCAAGACCCTGTAAAATGCAATGACCAGAATAGATATTGGTCAACAGTCATCGTTACCGTTAGGTCTGCAGGCTCCAGAGGTATTTACCAAAGTGGAAGCAAGTGGGCAACCAGTGGCGTAGTTCTGTATTAGTATTGCGGGATTCAACAGTAATTAAACAGTTTAAATAAATAAGTAAATAAATTAATTAATAAACTACTACGCATAAAGGCGCCATCGTATGATTACCTAATCTCCAATAATTTGAAAGGAAGCTCCTAGAAATTTTATCCACAAAAGTGTTCGCCGTGTGTGTCAATCAAAATTTTGCGTTCGCAAAGTTCTTAAACAATAAACTTTACGATGTTTGTTAATCCACTCATATCTACGTTTCTATATCTGTGTATCTATATTCATTACTTCACACCTCTCTGGTTTGTCTGTTAGCAGCTTAATAATAATAATTGAATATTGACGAGTACGGGTCTGACGTAAGTGGACGCACGCGCATCTCATGGGGAGGTGGAGGAACAGGGAGGGAGCTTAGAAGCTCCTCTTGCTCAGCGGGGTCCCGTCCAATGAGTCTAAAACAAGGGGACAAAATTCATTTCTCCAGGGAGATACCGGCTCCGCGGCCTCGGCTTCGCCAGTAATCCGCCCCTGGCAAATATGGCGACTGGGAGAGGGAGCCGAGCTGGCTGGGCCCCGCCTGCTGTGTCGTAGCCGTCCTCATTAAACGCCAAATTAATTATGGAAATCTTGTGAAGCGTGAAGAAACCTATAGCCCCGGGAGCTGGCGATGGGAGGGGGAAAAAAAAGCGATGTTCCGTAATGTTCCCTCCTCAAGGTGGACGGCGGGGGCCAGCTGACCCGCTCGTAGCCCGCAATGGCAAAGTGGCATGAAGGGCCGCCGAAGACTGCAGCCTTTGGCCTGAAGTGTAATATGGAAGAAGAACTCGGATGGAATGAAAAGAGCGCGAGAGACGCCAGGCTGAGGACGTGTCACGATTTCCGCCTCTCTGTTAGGCAATAGTTTGCTGGGACAGTTAATGACACGGTCCTCACCTTGCCGGGGTGGAGCGGAAGGGAGTGTTGTGTGATGGATGGTGTTGGTGGGTGGTGGGGAGCGAGGTTGTCATGGCGAATGCAGCAGACAAATGAGGAAAACCGAAATAAAAAGAGAAAAATGAAGGAATGAGAGAGAGAGACAGACAGAGAAAGAATAAAACGGTTAACGATGTTTATGATGTGAATCAAAGAATTCATGTCGATGATCAATGTCACGGTAGAGGTGACGAAAGACATCTAGAAGAATAGCCGGCCGAGAGAAATAAGAAAGAACGAATGAAGGAAAAAAATCTATACATTAATTTTAAGGTTTGTAAAATAAGTGCTGTAAATAAGTAGTGATAATTTAATGGCTTTAAAAATCGGCGGAATAATGTGCGGTTTATAAATAAGCACAGATGTGATAACGAAATATATCCACACAGTCAAATAAACGCATTCACATACCTATACCCATACAGACACACGGACAGACTAATCCTACACTCGTACGTAGATACACCACACTTACACATAAACATACAAATATGCAAACCAATCTAAAGATGCGGGAACTATTTGCACAAGTGCACAGACTGACTTTTACATGCACGGTAAATACAAAACAATGAACGCGCGTGCACACAGACAGACAGACCGAGGGGGACACACAGACTGAGAGAATGAAAAAAGGAAAGAAAGAGAAGAAGGGAGACGAGATGGAATGAAAGAGAGGGAGAAGAAGTAGAAAGAAAGAGAGAATGGTGAGCGGTTAGGACGCATGAAGACCAATGGCGCGGTGGTGTGCGACTGTGGAAAAGGCGGCCTTAAAAGGTCGGGACAGTACCGCAAACTACGGCTGAATCACTGGCAGGAGTCACGGGCCATGACAAAGACTGCCCAGGAATTGTGAATCATTGCAAATGCCACACGTTGGCCTCGCTACGTCATCGCCACTAGCTGCCACGCTAGCACGTGCATCCTGTCATGGTGACATCATCGGCTGGCACGCGTCTTATCTCATCACCTTCCCTTCGTCCTCATCGTCATAGAGGGCGTTGCCGCTGTCGTTGTCATCGTTGTCTCCCTTGTCGGTGTCGTTATTGTCGTCGCTGCTGTCGTTGTCGCCGATGTAGTTATCGTTATAGCTGTTGTTATCTGAGTCGTTGTTGGCGGCGTTGTCTTCGTCGTCGAGGATTGATATTGCGCGAGTACTTGCCCACGAACAAGCACACATTGTTGTTGTTAACACAGCAAGGGTTAACTGAGCATACAGCTCGATACAGCAAGGGGTTAACTGAGCATACAGCTAGATACAGCAAGGGTTAACTGAGCATACAGCTAGATACAGCAAGGGTTAACTGAGCATACAGCTAGATGCAGCAAGGGGTTAACTAAACATACAGCTAGATACAGCAAGGGGTTAACTGAGCATACAGCTAGATACAGCAAGGGGTTAACTGAGCATACAGCAAGGGTTAACTGAGCATACAGCTAGATACAGCAAGGGGTTAACTGAGCATACAGCTAGATACAGCAAGGAAACCGACGATCCGTGACAGCCTCAGCGATGATTTAAGTCGAAAAAAAAGCAGACGATGCAGCAAAATACACAGCCGTATGGCACCGCTACCGTTCAGTGCAGCACAGCTGGTAGATAAACATCACTCCTCCAAACGGACTTGAACGGAAAAACTGACAAATTTGTGAATCATTCATGTGTGGAAGTGCGCGTGTACGGGAGTGTGTCTGTGTGTGTGGGGTTGTTTTTTTGTTTTGTTTTTTTGTATTTTAGGTTTTGTTTTTGTTTCGTATTGGCTTGTTTGCTTGTTTGATTGTTTAGTAGGCGAAATCAAAATTTATTTCAGAAATAAATTGGATTGTCGTTATGACTACTTAACCATATACCTACCTAACTGCTGAGTGACTACACAAAAGAACAGACGATACACTTTAAAAAACAGAAAATAAGAGAAAGAACACACACACACACAACTTTCATACGGCATGCAGCAATGTAGACCATGTGCTTCCCAAGGCATACCATGCATAATTATTTGCAAGTTTATGCACCCATTCTTAACAATAAGTTATAGGTGGCAGCATGTCGAAAGATAGGGGCCTGTACTCAATGACCCAAAGACAACAAAAGTGACTGCATCGGGAAGGGGGGGGGGTCCTTCAAAATGTCGATTGGCTGACCTATAAGCACTGTTCTGAAGCAGCTAGTGTCGTCTGGTTGAAAGGACATCCAACATCCTGCCCTGCCAGTGTCACATGTCTACAAGTCAATACAGATTACTGACATTAAGTTCGACAAAACATCCCAAACCTCTGAAAAAAAACTGAAAACCACGCGCGTTGATTTATGCCGACTTCTGAGATATACTCTCAAATTTTTTTCGAGAAAAAAAAAAAAAAGAAAAGAGAAAAGGTGCGAAAATGAAAAGAAATGCAGACGAGAAATATCGACAAACCCATGCAAGCTGTTGTTGGCACCAAGACACGGGTCACAGGAGGGGGGAAAAAAGAAACACCAGCAGGTCACAACTACCATCCGTTGTCTGCTCCCCATCTTGATCCTGACCTAGAATGCGGCGGCAAGAACGCAATTTGGCGACGCCCCCTTCAAAATTAACGCGATTACCGAGCACTATCGATATTGGCTATGGCGGAGAAATCGCCGTCAATTTGATTTTCGGGATTGGAAGGCAGCGATGCGGAACATGCCTTGAGAGTGGAACAGCGCCATCTGCTGAGTCACGTGACCTGCCTGACGTAGCGCGTGCGTCAGTGGGCGCGCCGCACGTGCGCGGCGACATTCCGACACCTTTCTGCCGGCGGGTTTTTTTTTTTATTCCCCCCCCCCCTCTCCACAACCCCAACCCGAAAGTTTTTCCGCTAGTTCCCTGGACATCAATTTCGAGTTTTGCGACAGTCGCTTTTGTTTGTCTGCCGAGCGTGGCCACAGCTGGCGTCATGGCGGCTACTCGAGACCCCCAGACATACAAGACCCTCACAATGGAGTTTTGTCGCAAACTAAACTATTGAGACAGACTGCTATTACTTAACACGTGTAGCTAGAGGATTTTATAATACTGCAAGATTATTAATATAAGAAAAAGACAACGCGGTGGTGGTGGTGGTGGTGGTGGGGGTGCGATGCCGTGGTGGGGGGGGGTGCGATGCCGACGATGAAGATAGCTACTGATGATGACGAGATGGGATGAAGTGATAGAAGAAAACAACGAACGTTTTGATGAATAAACATACCTATCATATGAATTGACGATCAACCACTCGAATGTAGAAAGAACTAAAGAAACGAAAGAAGGGAGAAGCAGAAACAGGGGTGGGGGGAATAAAAAAGAGGAAGGGTAGACAAATTAAAAGGAGGCAAAGATCGATTTTTTTTAAAGGGAACTAAAGAGTTACACAACCTTTTGTTTTACGCTGATTAAAATACTCACTATTTTATTAACACACAGCCTGCGCTTCAGGACTGGCAACCGTGTTGTTTACACTCAGTTTTCTACTCGTGATTATGACAGTGGTGGTGGGGGAGGGGGCGACTGTAAAGAGGTGGCTATGAAGTTCTTTTCCAGTCCTTTTATTGTTGCTGCACCTTGATGTTATCACAGAATGAAGTTACAGTCGTCAATAAGACAAGAGAGAGATAGAGAAGGTAGGGAACAGACAACGAATGAAGCAGCCAGTGCAATCTACCCACCTTTACTGTCGAGGAACAAAAGAATGAGCAATTTGGCGTTCTGTGGAAATCCTAGAAGTTTTACTGGAAATAATCAGCCAGCAGCCTCGCAGATAGGGGAGACGACCCTGCTCACTCGCCAAACCCACTTGTCTCGCTTGGCGAACTGGAGACTTCATCGATAACGCTCGTAAAACGACAAAAGCGGATGGGGAAATATTTTAGCACCAGGCTAGATTGCAGAACCGGAGGCAGGGACCCAAGACTGAAACTAAATTGCGTCAGACAGAAGTTCGCATCGATATTCCTTTTTATGGCTTGCGATATTAACGCCCTCTATCTGATACCACGGTCCCCGGCGCGGACAGCGCTCGAAAGGCGATCAAACGATAACCATAATAACGACTGGGGACGATGACAACAGTTAGGTGGCCTCACGTGCCGAAAAGGTGTGCCGCGTGTCAGTTCGGCTGCCCGTCATCTTCATTAGCCGTGGCGGCTCATTAATGTCGAAATTAGGAGGGCTAGGTGACAGGAAGATTGTAGCGGCCGGATCCGGACAAGGGGGCTGCAGTGTGAGTGAGTGTGTGAGGGGGGTCAAGCGGGGATGGAGGTATGGGGTGGCAGGAGAGTAGCCAGTGTCAAGTGACAAGTGATGTGTATCTTGGCATTGTGGACAGTGTGTACGTGAAGTCTTTGCCCGTCTCGGTCCTGTCCTTGGACACTCTGGACGCGGCGCCTGTATGTGAAGAAGATGACAACCGAGTGGTTACAGCAACAGCAACACCACCCGAACCTAATGGCGGGCACACAAACCAGGTGGATGGATACCCGTGTCACGCACAGTATTTTTCCACCCACTCCCTCCCTGCTGTGGAATGGGTACCTGACGTCTTAGAAGGTTGGAGAAGGTGAAGCAGCGAGGGAGAGACAGATATGAAATGCCCTCACAAAATAGATACATTAGGGGCTTAAGGCCTATTCTCACGCTGCAATGTTTTCAGGGTTTGCACGTGCAAGATTTTGCCTGCTAGGTACCGTTCTACTCTCACGTAGCAAGGCCACTCGCTAGTGTCCTGCTTGGTGACGTCATCCGCGCAGCAAAATGGCAGACAATCAGATACTTTCGGAATCTACTGCTGCTACGTTAATAACATTGTCTGATGAAGTAGGGAGAGAGAAAAGAAGAAAAAGATGATGTGGGTGAGGGGTGGGTAGCACGAAGGAGTCGCTTAGATGCCTTATTTTCATGTCCTCGAAAAGAAATATCTTCGAAAGACTCGAGAAAATGCAGACGCTTTTTTGCGAATGTCGTCTGCAACGTTTGAAGAACTTTCATCCCTGATCGAGGCTGCCCAGAGCACGAGCAATTTCAATTCAGGCATTCTTGGCCTTATCTCGGTTGAGATACTCTGGACTGGCAGTGTCGAACAGTCACAGGTAGTTTTCCCCACATACAAATCATACTCGTACACCTTTCCTCTGACCACAACGCCATTTCTTAATTTGGAGGTAAAAGGGAGGCGACTGTGTTCCAGCATTCCGATTGGCTACAGCCATGTAATGTAGGTCAGGCTCTGCAAGAAAATAGAATCGCGTCCTATCCGTAAAACCCTCGATGTAAAGCCCCCACCCAGCCGTGTGCAAAACTCGGAAAGGTCCTACTAGGGCCTGCTAACCCTGCTAAGTGCGGTATATTGCAGCGTGAGAATAGGCCTTAACCCTGCTAAGTGCGGTATATTGCAGCGTGAGAATAGGCCTTTAGGGCTTTAACACTCGACTCCCCTTGACCTTTCTTGACCCCTTTGCCTGTCCGCATACGTTGTGTCTTGTTTGTAGGTCTGCCTCTCCGTCTTGCTGTGTTTGACAAAGCTGTACTGTCCTGTCGTCCTTATCTGGCTGGAGGCCACCTTTGATGATGACTGTCTTCACTCGTAACGCTGCAGTGTTGTTCTCCGGCAGGCGGCGCTTCAGTCGCTAAGTCTCTGGCGCACGTCACGGTTCACGTACAACCCGATGGTGTGTACCTGGCGTCCAGGGGCCAACTATCTATTCGTTATACGAACACCGCCTGACAAAGATCAGCATGCATAATCTTACCCCCCTCCTCTCTCTCTCTCTTTTGACGATCGGCGATGTTATGTCGCAAAATCAATGAGGTCTTGGAGCAGCCTGCGTACAGTCGGCAGCGGCATGACGGTTGTTTCTTTTTTTCATATCAGTGAACTTACCGTCAGGTTACCACCATTAATTTTTGTTGTTGTTGTTGTTTTCTTGTTTTTTTTTTTGCCACGGAAAAGTGCGTACTGTTTTAGAATATTTCACACGTTTTCCCGGGAGTGATCGTGTCGAGGAGACGACATACCTGATCTCTAACATTTGTATTTACAGTTTGTTTCGAGATTGCTGGTTCCATGACGTACAGCACAATGTCCTGTAACAAACTGTCAAGCAAAGAGTGCGCACAAAATTACTACGCAGCAGACGTGGTAGAGTGCAGCACGCTTGTCATTAGATTGTAACAAATTGTGGAGCCCGTGATTTAAAAAAAATGGACTAAGTAAATCTTAAAGACAACAAATGGGCAGGTTTTGTAACAACTGTATAAATATTTATTTTATTACTGCTGGCATGTTGGTAATAATCTGTAAGGACAGTCTCGAATGGATAATCGGATGATGCAGTCAAAAGTAAAGATGATTCTTATTTTATTTGTTGTTGTCGATATAATTAATGCTGCTATTATGAATAATAATAATAATAAAAGTGCAGAGTCAGACATATTATATCAAGCTGCTCATAACGCATACGATCTAATAATAAGGTTGATTTCACTACGGACCATCAAAGGCAATCTTAAAAAGATTTACAAAAAGAGAACACACAGCAGTCTCAAAAGCAAAGATTTCATTGTGAGGTCTTCTAGTGTAGCTACAAAAATAAAACACAACAAAATGAAATAAATTTGAGATAATGAACCCAAAATAACATCAGACAAAAATCAGGCAAACTAAAAAATATGCAAATTAGACAAAGCAATGTAGAGAAAACAGGCGCGCGCGTGTGTATGTGTGTGTGTGTGTGTGGGTGGGTGGTTTATATATTTGTATGTGATGATTTTCGTATGTAAAAAAGTCATGAGGTATATAAGAAATAACTGTGATATTGTTGGGTAGGCTTTCAGGCTTAGAAGGGTTAAGTGTGATTTCAGTTTAACATCCATCTTATTAAAAATTAAATTAAATAAAATTAAATTTAAATATTAAAAATTCTATACTCTATGAAAGGTAGTAACAGAAAGTAATAAAACGTCATCTAAAAACATTTTTTTGTCGCAGCTAAAGCACAATCCGATCTGGGAAATGTTTCACTATCAAATCTGGGAAATGTTTCTTTGGACATTGTTTCCTTGATTATATATATCGAAATAAAGCAAAAACTAGACATGATGATATAAATATATATATATAGTGTAACTTTCCATGGTAAAATAATATGTCTATGTGGCAACTTGCCAGAGTAAAATCAGTTTGTTTGTTTTGCTGTTTAGTTCAGCTTGTGCCACGGCCCACAGTATAGACACTGAGCTGCTGCATAATATCGTCCAGCATATATTGTACAATAATAACTCGCGAGTTCATATCTATGTTACATTTAAAGGCTTGAGGTGTGAGTATTCATACACTGTTATGTGTCTTACATACATATGGCGAGATAGAAGAAGATGTTTCTGATTTATGTCTTCAACACACCGATGCTCCCAGCACCAATCCTTTATTTTTAAAATCCTTGGGCTGTAAAAGTGACACCCCCCCCCTTCAAAATATGAAAATGCGTTTTCGTGACTTTCATGTGTCCGCGGGGCTTGCGGGAGACTCTTGGTGAAGAGTGTATCAGACATAATGAAAGTGTCGCCAGCTACAAGAACATTCACTTCTGCCGTCCATGTTGTACCCGAGAGAAACAGAAAAGAGAGTCGTGGTAAACGACACAAAGGGTGGAGGAGGGGAAATAAAAGGCGGTCGGGTGTAGTAACTGAGGGTGAAAGGAAGACAGACGGTACCCGGGTGGATAGGGGAGATGTCAGAATGGTAGGACGGGTGGGGGTAGAAAGGAGGGACGGGAGAGAAAGGTGGGGGTGGCTGAGCTGACACCAGAGCCGAGGCACGCGACCGTCGCACGCCTTCAGACCCACTCCTCCCCTCCTCCTCCTCCTTCCAGCCACTCCAGCCAAGCCGCTACCCCACCCTCCACCCCAATGCGGACTAATAACTCACCGCATGGCAGGACCGTCTAGGCGCCAGAGGTCAAAGGTTGTCCGTACCTTGCCCCTCACCCACCCACCACCCCTTAGGAACACTCACTACCCCGAACAGCTCCCCTTCCCCATGCCTCACCAGTGCCAATGGCTTCTTCCTGATAATACGAAGCAGATGATAATCTCTCAAGAGTCAGATTTAAACAATGCGTCAGACCGCTATGAAATTTAAACAACTGATGAATACTTTATCGAGAAGTAAACAAAGAAACTGGAGTTGGATTGTGATGCCATTATATGGCTGCTCCAGCAAATTTCGCTGTATGTTAATCATGTAAATCTATAGTTCAAAGGCTGAATATGGTATATATGGGTTTACTGTTTGTATATCTCTTTAGTTTCCCACTTTTACATTGAACTGCTTGTGTGTGTGTGTGTGTGTGTGTGTGCGTGTGTGTGTGTGTGCGTGTGTGTGTGTGTGCGTGTGTGTGTGTGTGTGTGTGTGTGTGTGTGTGTGTGTGTGTGTGCTGATTTTATTCTTTTTCATTTAAATTTTGTTCGCTGTCTGTGCCAATCGAATAATAGTAGAACTACAACTTCATACTCCAGTTGTCCGGCTGTGGATACATGTTCTTCATTACTATGCCACAGTGAAAGCTGGACATTGAGCTTTAAACGTTTGTTTACCATGCCCCCTGAAAAAAACATAATGAGTATTTCAATTCATTGAACGTGCAAATGATTGATTAATTTTCATTCTTTCCTAGTTTAACAAATATCACTCCCCTTTCCCCAAGCTAAATGGCAAAATCTGAAATTAAGGCTTCATAGTAACATGCCTGTGTGCGAAAGAGATAAAGTGTGTGTAGGCGTGCACATGGAACCAGCCGCTTTCTCAACAATTGTTTGTGATCATTTTATCTTTTCCCCCCCCTCCCCTTTAGGTTGCTTTCATCAATACATTCAGATATACACGTAGCGTAGGTCAAGCAAAAGAAATGTACACCTCCATGCGTATTCACGTGCAAAATATACACATGCCTATTGATGTATTATAAATTAAAAATCCCGTTTATTTGTAGTAATGAGGCAACTAAGAAGTTCAGCTAACCTAGAGCATATCTTGTTCAGAAGAAAACCCCAACTTCTCGATGGGAACATTTCCAGACCCAACGAAACAAAAACACCTCCGACGGGACTCGAACCAGCAATCCCCGGCTAGCACGCATGCGAGTAGGAGGCCGATGCCTTATCCATTAGGCCACGGAGGCTTACAATGCACCTCGCTACTGTTATAGCTGAAATATTTCCTAATCAAGTCTGTACAATTTGTTCTGCTTTACCTCAAACTTACAAATTGCTTTGTACTGTCTTCGTATAACATGACTGAGAACCCAAAATCCGGGTTTCCCGGGCATCGTTCGCACAGAGGATCGAAGACGTTAGCATGCATGCACAGTCACGTGGGCCTGTTGCACACGGCTCACCTCATCATCTTCTCCTCTCTCCCTCTCCTCTGTTGCCTCGTTCCCCCCACCCCCGGACACCTTCTTCTGTTTGCGCTGGTCACTGGTGCGAGCCTCTGGTCCGTCCCCCCACCTGCGCTCGCACCTTTACATCTCCGCGGCGGCCGTCAGGTGTGCTTTCCCCGACAGCTTGTCCGCGGCTCCCCCTGCTGAGGATTGCAGCACAAACGCGGCACAGTTACAGCATCGCAGCAGGTGGGGCCATGCGCTGGAACTTTCGTGCTCCTGCTTTCAGAAAGGTCGCGAGCTAACGTAGGGGAAGGGGGGGGGGCGAGATTACCTGACCGCTGTTTTCAAACTTGCCAGAGCGAGAGTAAGTAAAACAGAGTGATTTACAAACAAATTTTGTGGACGGAGGGATTAACAAACAATAATATGGAGATAACTATACATATCGCGATACTAACAATACTGGGAAGACTAATACACGTACTAGCTGATTAACAAACTTGTATTTTTGCAGATGGAAAAAAATGATACTAAAAGCCTTTCCTCTCCTCTTTGTATCCTCTTCATTATCTTACACTTGTCTTCAGTCCACTGTAACACGTGGTCACTACTGTATGGTTCTGGTATGATAATACATGATAATACATTTCCAATTTTAAATATTTTTAGGCCTTGACCCTATTAAAAGAGAAACCCGCTTTTAAAAGTGTGCGACGCATTTAAATGGTTTAGAAGTGATTTTTGAAAAGTTTCTAAATTCTTTAGAACAGTTTTGAGTTTCAGGAAAATGTTGTGCGTCTGGTCCCCGACCAGGACCGGAATTCATGTCGAGTCTTAGCTTCCACCTACAGGGTGATAAATCTTACGAACTCCTACGAACAGAAAATCGTGCACCCATTAAGTCTATCATGTTTTATGACGAGCGCACGATTTGCTGTGTGCAGGAGTTCGTAAGATTTATCCCCCAGTAGGTGGAAGACTCGCCATTTGTCAGGCGCTTAATGTATAAGTCGGTTTGTAATGTCACCAGCTGATATCCCTGATTTTATGGTGGGCATATCTGGGCCCCATCGGGTCTATCATGGCTAGGCTCGACATGAATTCCCACCCAGATTATAATACCCGCTGAGCTGTGTACACTGGTGACTCCCAGTGTGGTTTTGGAATCCGCTCATTCATTCCAGAAAGTTCCTTGCTAAGCTGTGCGCTGTGGTGAGACCTGAAGAGCTTGTGTCAACAGTCGTTTCCATGGACATTTGCGCACAGTGCTACGAGCGAGGTCTTATTAACTGCGCACAGCTTGCTCCAAGCTTTACTATGCAAAGACTTTGCGCGAAGTGGACCTGGCGATGTCCCTGTGGGACTGCGATGCAAAGTATCTTGGAAGCAAAGTTTGAGCCACGACTAGACAGCAAACATGAGCCAGGTGAGCAAGCCTCAGGTGTGCAGGTGAGCGAGTGTCACGGCAGGCGTGTACTCATAGCTGCAGCTGCAAGAATTTGTCTCGACAAAACCAAGGAGAAAAAAAATTCCAAGAATCAAGGAAATGAAAAGATCATCAGTCAAAATAAACAGGAAATCGAGGTGCTTAGCTGAGGGCTTTTGAACGAAATCAATCACCTGCAATAATCATAACTGCATGGAGAAACCTGTAATCTCGTGTTTTATTTCACTAGCACGCTTCCACCGTCCCTCGTGGCACGACACAATTCATTGAAGGCTTTGAGTGTAAACTGACGAAGTTAAAATATATTCTGACTTCCTATACCTCTTTTTTCTTTCTTTATTTCCTCCTCTCCAGTCTCTCATGCTTTTTCTCTCTTTATCGTTTTCTCTCACATTCCCTTCTCTGTGTGTGTGTGTGTCCTTTCTTGTCTTCTGTCTCTAATTATTTCCCTTATTCTTTCTCCGCCACTCCCTCTATCCATCCTTTTATCTCCCCCATCTCACCCATCATCCAACTCTGATGTCGCCGACTGTGCGCGTGCAAGTGTCTGCTGGATTAAAGCTTCCGAACCAAAAGGGAGAGAATCACGCTTGCCCTGGGCCCGTGCAAACACGGAAGTTGTCACACATGCGCGGCACTGATTGAAAAACAGCAACGCCGCCTGGTGAGTATTTTCTAATTAATTTTCTCTTTTTCTTCGGTATCGTTATCACGATCTTCACGAACTGGCTCGCTATCTCTAATTCTTCTTCTCCTCCTTTTATCTTTCCTTCTTTCTGTTGGTTTGTACCTATTTATATAGTTCTCTGTGTGTCTGGGTTTGCGCTTGTTTGTGTACGTAAGAGTGTGTGTGTGTGTGTGTGTGTGTGTGTGTGTGTGTGTGTGTGTGTGTGTGCACGCGTGCGTATTTAAAAAGCAATTTTTTCGTTTATCTTCCGACTCTTCAATAATGTATCTTCTTCTCGTCTCATAAAATCTCTACAGAGTATGACCGTACTTCTCAAAAACACGCACGCATGCACGCATGCATGAAACGTTAAGACTTCGATGGGTGTCGTGCAGTAGAAAATTCTCGACTCTCTGGTCACTTCCTCTTACAAGCGGGTATTTGCATACCCGGCGCAGTTTATCACCGCACGGTATCTGCAGTCGACCCTCCTTCTGATTGATTTTCTTTCTGCCCTGACAGCTGTGCCCCACCCCCTCTCTCCTCGTCGTCTGACGGCCTTCGTAGGCGTCTCTCCTCCCATCGCTGTTTGCCTCGCTATGACATCTCCTTTCCTCTCCGTCACCTCACCCTTCCTTCACGGGGTGCCTGTCCTCCTCTATCGGGTACGTGTCATGTATACAGGGCATCGGAAGCTTGTCTGTCGTGAGCAACCCGTCACAGAGACGTCACCCGGACTGCACAGCACTCACCCGACGTCGCCCACCGAGAGCGCGAGTTACCGCTAAGAAACCGTGTCTCACTAACATGTAAACACACGTTTATCAGGCACACAACGCTCGTTTCGTTTATCAGGGACACAACGCACGTTTATCAGGGACACAACGGACGTTTATCAGGGACACAACACGTTTATCAGGGACACAACGCACGTTTATCAGGGACACAACGCACGTTTATCAAGCTCACAACACTCGTTTATCACCACAAAACACACGTTGGCACACAACACGTGCGTAGCATGCGCAAAACGTGTGTTCATCAATTATCATGCGTAAAACATTCGTATACGCGTATAACACAATTTACTACGCTCGCAATATGCGTTTATCGCGCGTAAAGCATGCGATTAAAATGCGTTTATCATGCCTACAACACATATTTATTATGTGTGCTTATAAGATTCGGTGTCCTCTTTGATTTTAGTGTGCTTTTGTTCTTAAGCACACGCTCAAAGGCAAGATTATCACTGAACACTCCCACTGTCTGGACCCTGTAAAGAGAGAAGTGAACATTAGTATTTAGTTCGCCGAGGCTACAGCGGTTATTTTGTGGAAAGTGGCGACCTTCCCGGGGAAATCAGATACATGTACCAGTTTTTGTGGATGGAGCAAGGATTGATAAGGCAAATACAATTTCCAGTTACAGCCCCCGAACGGGCCTCGAACCAGCACCATGTAGTGCTTAGCTGTGCGCGCAGACTCCGAAAACGCACGTTTATCTCGTGTAACCACGCGCTCTATGGCGTTCGAATACGAGTTTGTCCCGCGCGTAGACGCACGCGGTATCGGCGACTGAGGGGAGAGAAACATGAGGTTCAAGGGGAGGTAACATCAAATTAATTTTTTTGGGCTCAGTGCTGCTGACACGGGAAGCCTCTTTCACCACCCCGGTCGCTTGAATTTCCAGGCTCAGGTACGAGAGGTCAGGGGTTAAATATTCGTGTAGGTCCCTCGTATTCAGATGAATGTGTTAACTACCATTAAAATGCATAGACGTACTTGTAGACAGTGACGAGGCTGGTTCCCGACTTAAAGATTATGCTTACAAAATCAAGCTGTTATGTAACTGGAATTCTTAGTCTCATTGTCTGCTGATACTATGAAGTTCGAACTTTCGACTTCGTTCAGGTAAATGGGACGGGTGTCTGAGTATACACACCCGTGTGCGCTTGTGTGCGTGCGCGTGTTTGTGTATGTGTGTGTGTGTGGGGGGGGGGTGTTGGTGCGCGCGCGTGCTTGCCATACGGAAACAGATCTGGTAACGAGACGATGGCGGATCCGCAGGTCAAAACGACTGACCGACGACGCCGGCGATAAACAACATCGCGAATCAGCGTTTCTCATCGCCGGAAGGGGGAAAAGGAGGAAGGACGGTCAGTCCTTCTGCTTCCCTCCCTTTTCCCCCGCGATATCCCCCTCCCCACCCCCACCCCCTTACAGGCCCCGCCTTTTCTTCTCGACACCCGCTTCTGCACCCGGCGATCAGCCTCCACCCTCTTCACGTTGGGAGGATGACTCACGGGGGAGGAAAGCGGACGAGAGGTTTGCCTTTATCGCCAGCCACCCTGATGGCAGCCGAGAGCAAGGTGGCACCATAAAAACTAACACGTCCCGAGAGAGAGAGAGAGAAAGAGAGCGGGAGGGCAGATCTCTGAGACGAGGCTCTGTCACCGAGTTTGGAGCACGTTATGTGAAGGCCTAACTCTCGGTGTCTGAGTTGCCGGCCTCTAGTCCCCCTGCCCCCACCCCACCCGCTGTGACCCGAAAGCAGGACCCAAGTCAGCGCAGTTAGTAATGTTTCTGCTGCTGGACGAGGTGTGTGTGTGTGTCTTAGAGGGAGGACGGAACAAAATTGAATGAGCACAGATCACTGTCTTTGCTTTCGGGTAGCGGAGAAAGATCGGGTGCACTTGTAAATTGTAGAAGTAAGCGCCAGAGTGTATGCACGTCTGATTAGATTCTGTTTGCTGAGGTTAACTATTTTTATTTCTGATATAAAATGTTCCGTTTTGTACAAACTTTCATCACTAGTCACTCCAGACTCCAGATTGGCCGCGTGGATGTGTGTGTGTGTGTGTGTGTGTGTGTGTGTGTGTGTGTGTGTGTGTGTGTGTGTGTGTGTGTGTGTGTGTGTGAGAGAGATTTACTTTTGTCTGAGTCTGTCATTCAGTTTAATTTTATCCAATTAAAGATGAGTGTGTGTAAGCATGTGCATGATGGTGTGCCTTCACAGGTGTTTATGCGGTTATGTAAGTGTGCAAGCGTGCTCACGCTCTCATCCGCGCATATCTATCTACACGAGAGAAAGAGAGACAAATAGTAGACATAGACAAAAATATAGATAAAATATCAATGCAAAAGGTAAATAGCATGTTGTGTGTATCGTCGCTCACCACCATCACCTCACCAACCACGTTTCGAAAAAGACTGAAGACCCATCTGTTTATTTAAGACGGATTATTTAAACAACCGAGAAACGCTTTTGTTTTTATTAATTTTTTTTTACTTTTCTGGTGTTTTATCTATTTATTTACTTTATTTTTTTCTTATTTTTTATTTATTTTGTTTTTGCTGCGCAATGAGCATTCTTCTAAATGGATACCTGCGCATTACAAATGGACATTATCATCATCATCATCATCATCATCATCATCATCATCATCATCATCATCATATTGTGTACGGTTTAAAATGTACGTCTATATGTTAATAACGACGGAAGCGTGTGTTTTCTGTAACGATGAAACAAACTTTTAACAAAATGTTTCCCTACAAAAGTGCATGAGTCCTCTTTTGGGGCTGTCGACGTCGTGCATTGTGCACGTGCCAGGCTGAGCTTGACAATTATCTCCCCTTGTTCTGGCTGGCGCTGGCACCCAGTGTGAGGCGTAGAACGCAGCGGACAAAGACTTTCTATTAATGGCTGAAGTCAACCGGGGTGGTGGCTGAGCTCATCTCTTGTAGATGGAGACGGGGGACACACTGATCCACCCGAACCCCGGAGAAAAAAATAAAAACTGAGACAGTACCGATGCCAGGTCCACAATAATGCTCATCATTATTATTATTATTAAGGCAGCAACCACGATGATGATGATGAAGGAAATGAGAAAAAATTAACCCAATCCTACACAGTCATTCTTTTTAAGGAAATAGCTCTGTACTTCTGAAATTATTCC
The DNA here is from genome assembly GCA_004794655.1 of Marisa cornuarietis. Lineage (NCBI taxonomy): Eukaryota > Metazoa > Mollusca > Gastropoda > Architaenioglossa > Ampullariidae > Marisa > Marisa cornuarietis. The sequence continues at coordinate 9,204,689 of SMMW01000046.1, read as the reverse complement.
GTCCACAATTATGGTGAAGACAACTTTAAAAGAAAAAAAAAGTGGTTTTGATGAACCTCCGCAAAAAGCGGTCATCGCTTTCTCGTAAGCCTTGCGCTGGACGTTATCTCAGAAAAGTTTGTGTTGTCCTACTCAGACCTGATTAATAGATCGAATCGAGCGGGTGTCCGCTAATTAAATCTTTATTACACATTGCACCGCTTTAAACTAGTCCCGCGGGCTCCAACAGTCACAAGAATTAACATCGCCTTTCGCCGCGCCACTGGTCTCAGTCCTCCGCCCAGCTCTAGACGAGTAGCACCGCAGCCTCGTCGGTCCTCGCCCTGAACACCCAACCACCCCGCCCATCCCTCCACCCCTTACAGCACCCCTATCTGCCTGTCGTACTCTCCCAACACCCCAACCACTTCCCCACCCACCCACCCCAGTACCAGCCCAGCCAGGTCCGGGCAGGAGCGCTTTGTTTGTTGCGTGTCTTATCGACCTTGAAACACCCAGAATACCCGACTGGAAAATGTCGTTTACTGGTTTTGAGAGGAAAATGCAATTTCCTCCTTCGATCCCTGCCATTGGCCAGATTATCAGGAGAATTAGGGCCAATTTCTGAGCCCAAGGAAATGTGTGTTTGTTCACGCTAGCCAGCGGCCGCGGTGTAGTACTCTCCAGGCGCCGTGCAATAAGAATACTGACAGTTGCCGGCACAGACACAAGCCCCCCCGTTATCTCGCCGCGCTTCAATCTGCTAACGATAGCGCTGGAATCTGGCATGCAGGTCCCAAAACTTGTGGGACAAACCAGATGGTCAAACCATTTTAAAACTGTTCTTTCCTCTCTCTCTCTCTCTCCTATCTACCCCGACCAAACCTCACCCCCATCTTGTTTTGCTTTTTTTTTTTTTTTTTTTTACTTGTTCCGGTCAAACGCCTAGAACTTTTTGTTGATATTTCAGCTGAGTCAACAGACAGCCGCGGAAATTATGGGGTTGGCGACGAAATCGATCCTTCTGCCTGGTAAAATTAAAACAGCTTTTTTGTTGCCTGGGTAACTTTTTTTTTTTTAGACAGGTGGGTACTTTGAGAGATAGGTGAGTGCGAGGTGACAGGTGCACAAGCTGACAGTCAAGTGGGAAAGTGCAGGCTGTTGTTTCCAGTTGGTACGTTGGTTTCCAAACCAGTTGACTATCAGAATAAAACATTATTTTCTCGGAGTGGAACACTTGACTTAGTGTCTGATAAATATTACGACATCCAGAATCACGGAGTAAAAATTACCTATTAATGAGTAATATTTTGTTTCCAATGCTCAGTTTTTTGTAATCAGTTTGTAATTTGTTGTGTCATCTGTATAGAAATCCATGTATATGCACACTACATAATCGGAGATCTATATCTTTATAAAATATATCAGTATTATCAGCTAGAATATAATTTGCATAATTTAACAGACTATTCTGATATATTTATATTCCAGCTTGCACTGACATCATATGGTTATTTCAAGCTGGAATAAAAATGTATTAAATGTCCACACACAAATATATATAGACACACACGCACGGCAAACCAGCATTTCGTTTTTGGTTTCTTTCAGTTTCGGTGTAGATTGCTTGCTTGTTGTTCCTCCTGTTGTCAAATTATCAGACGCAGTATTGTCATACCACGCACACTAGGGTCCTGTGAAAGTGCTTACCCATAGGAGCGGCAAACAGCACAACCAAGGAATAAACCAAAACAAACAAACAAACAAACAAACAAACAAACCCTCACCATCTTATAACCGAACGTGCACAACGGACATCAGACTCGCGGACACACAAGCGGTCACACGAGCAGACGACACACGAAGACGTAAGCAAAATGAACGGAAGACCGTACAACCGACAGCTTTTATTTTATTTATATTTTGAAGGCGGGAGGGTAGCGAATGGATTTTGCTAGTCCCGACACACACAAACAAAGAAATCAACAAAACAAACAAACAAAAAACTCGAAGTTACCATCGTCGTCTTCATGGCTGTGTATGTCTCCTCCGAGGCAGTGTACGCGTGGGCGAGTTTGCCGACAGTTACCTGTTAGGAACGGAGTCGCGACAAGCCGACAGAAGCTGGGGTGTGGGGCGTGTGGGGTGGAGAGAAAGAGAGAGAGAAAAAAAAAGCTGCAGTGTGACGAGCCTAATCAAAGATCATGGAACCGGCGCCGAGCTTATTACGCTGCTCGTTACGGCTGACCCCCGGCCCCTGCTTGCTACCCCGACCTCCTGGTGAGCCGCCAATGGACGGTACTAACCACTCAGTCCTCTCCTTCCTTCCTGTCTTCGCTACCAGCTCGCTCTTGGCACGTGAGCAGATGCACTCAACATGCATGCGGGTATTGGCGTCTATGTACATGCGAGGGTATTTCATCAATTATTCAGCGCATGCGCATTACGCGCTCGTCGGGGGTGGGGGGGTGGGGGGTAGGTTAAAGCGGAAGTTGGGGTTCAGTCTGTTAGCCGCTCAGTTGTCTTTACCGAGTTAAAGACATAAGTGGAGATAAATGTTGTGTCCTAAACTGTCACAACGGTGAATAAAAACAGTTTATGATCTGATTTCCCGATGGTAAATGCCTAAAAATTTGAAAGACGAAAATTGTGGTTGCAAGCGATACGAAATTTCGTGTTGACAGCAAACGCAACAATGTGCGGTCGACATTTCGTATCACGATTTTCATATAAATGAGCCGTGTTTGATCAGCTGTCTTGCAATTCCACTGTCATCCAGTAGCTTCTGATGTTATTAAGCCGCATTTTTCCAGCTCTCACATTTTTGCATCTCATTAATTATAATTAGTGTTATACCTCATTGACCAGTCAGATCGTAATGAATAGGGACAGTGTTGACCCTACTGACCAGTCAGATCTCTGTAGTTATGGGTAGTGCAATGTCCTACTAACCAGTTGACTGTGCCTGAAATAATTATAGAGAGATCGAACCCGACACTCGATATCAATTTGTACGTAATAAGTGGACCCAGAGGAGAAATAAGAATTCACATTACTAAGGTACTTAGCGCGCGCGCCTGTTGCTTGGCAGCTGTTTCTCGCCTCGAAACCTATTTTTCCTTTCACTAGTCCAAAGGTCAAATCCTCAGAATGAGGTATCAGACACGTCCGCTTGGGATGTATTTTTAATAGAAAATAAATTACGAAAGTTCTTTGGAAAGAAAATGTGTCTGTTTTCAGCTGAAAGTAAGTCTTGGCGCTTTATGGGTCTCGTGGCCTGTCGGCGGTCCAGGTAAAAACAAATTATTGCGATGTGTGTGCGTGTGTGTGTGTGGTGGGGGGGGGGGTTGCAGCTTACAAGACGTATCTGTACTTTGTAAGCCTCGAATGCTTACAATTATATGAGAATAAAAATAATCGATTGAGATGTATTCAGCTGTTATTTCTGTCGCACCCAATCGTAACCAGGCTGTGTAATCCGTGGATTTCACTGTTACCCAAATAACCAGACCAGGTGAGCTGCTGAAGGAGGTGAGGGAGTGGATGAGGGGGGAAGCAGAGGTAACCTCACGGCGAGGGAAGTGTTCATGCAAAATGCTGTATCTTCTTTCTTCATACTGCTGTCATATGAACTCTGGGCTGGTGCAAACTTTCTCTCTCTCTCTCGTTTTGTCTGTCTCTCCCAAAACACACACACACACACACACACACACACACACACACACACACACACACACACACACACACACACACATGCAGAGTTCATAATCGCAGGAAAGGACTCGGAGACCTGCGAAAAAGTCTTTCGTTTGTTTCGCTGGACAGCTGCCGTGAAGACCCGGATGTCAGAAGGAAGCCATGTGGCGAACGCAGCGACCATCGATAAAAGAGAGACGAAAGAATGCGAGATGGCAACTCTTAACGCGGCAGGCGCTCTGGACACTCGTTCGGAAGCCTCGTGTGTTGTCTTGACGACGAGGGCTGCAACACCCTGCCTCCCAGCTCCCTACTTTATGAGCCGCTCCTCTCAATAAACAACACCGCCATCGACAAAATCTGTCTCCGGGTGTTGTGATTGGGTTGCGCGGTGCCCCAGCTGCGTAAACGGTTGCTGCTACGTCATCTGCGCACCGGCTGTCGGCTAACAGTCAGCGCTTTGTGGCGTTTCACCTGAGGAATGTGCCAACCTTTGTTTCACCTTTTGTTGCGTCCGTTTTGCTACCAGAACTTGTACATCGATCCCACAGGGCATGACATCACCCTGTTGTGTACACATTTGAATATGGCGCCATCCCAGTCTAACGGTGACCACTGTGGCCATGCTCGCTGAGCTCACTTGGACTGTGACGGCGTCATATTCAACGGAAGAAAGGAAAAATAACCGTATATCAGCGATGGTACCCGGTTTCGCTCTGGCGGCTTTCCGTCGTTAACTCTTCCAGCTGTGCTTTTATTATCAACTTTAAATTGTTTCAGTTGAGGTAAACGCATTCATGCGTGGCGTCAGTGTAATCAAACAGTGAAAGACATCAGGTCCCCTGACGTGACGGGCTGACAGCTGACGCCACGGACCTAAAGGTAGGTCCATGGCTCGCCTTGGACATTTTTGAGTGAAATGGAGATGAAAACTGTGGTGTTGGTACTATAGTAACTCTCCCACTCCCCCTCCACCCTATACCCCGCTTATCTCCCCATCTTTCTACCTCTCTCTCTCCTTCTTACAACCAAAATTGATGTGTAGAAGACGCAGGTCGTAATTTCTTCTGCATAGTATGGTTTTATCCGGGGTCATTGGAAACATTACAGTACGCGGAAAATAAACAACAGAACAAACATTTTCCGGAGCAATGTACACATATAAACACAGTCCATTACCTTCGCGTAATCAAAAAGCTAAAGGCGTTGAGCTAGTCCAAGTCAGGAGGTTCTCTCCACGGGGTGCACCAATTACAGAGCCGATGTCGAAGCCCTGATCTGCGCAGTGAACAGTGAACAGTTCAGACTTGCAGATCGTGGTTTCAACAGATGCTCTTCACTGCTGCAGGCTGCCTACATTAACCGACTCTTTAAGCTGTCTAACACTAGCACTGTCTTTAATCTTTATGATCGAACTGGTCAGTGAGGTATAACACTACCGATAAATAATGAAATATTTAAAAAGTGAGAGCTGGAAAAATACGGTTTAATAACAACTGAAGCTGCTAGATGACGGTTATATGGTGTACGCAAGGAGTGAGCGGAACTTTCGCCACACTGGTCGTGCACTCGTCGCTGACCTGTCTCCTGTCTTCAGATCATCGCTTTGGTGTCAGATAAGATGATGATTGTTAAATCATCACCAAGGTGCTAGTGACCAAAGCGCCAAAATGTTCAGGGCTGCACAAGTTCGTTTTTTCTTCTAACAGGAGTCTCCTTTCTTGGTTATTTTGTTGTTTTGCTGTTTATTTTTCTTTGTTTTGTTCTTTGGTTTGCTTTGTTGTTTTATTGTTTGTTTGTTTTTGGTTTTGGTTTTTTTTGTTTCGTTGTTTTGTTTTGTTGTCAATTTCGTTTATTTTAAATTGTTTTCAGTGCTGTTCTTTAACCACAATCTTTCTTTATGGCCTTAGGTAAATTCTGTTATACAGCTGATGTCCGAGGTGTCAAATGCACGTGCAGAGATTAAAGGGAGAGCAGTCGCTGTGGCGGCGTCCACGCAACAAAAGCCAGGCGCGCGCATGTCTACGAGGCATTTTTCACGTCTGGCACAAAGCCATCAAGGCCACGAGGGATCCTAATTGGGGAGGGAACAGGGCTAGCACTACTTTATCAACCTCGCGAGGGGTGGTGACCGGGAGCAGGAAGATTAAAGCTCTGGTACCCAAGAAGTGAACCTTCTTTCCGCGGCTACTTCCCCAAGCATGCGAGGGAGCAGGAAAAACAATACCGCTTGTAACGCAGGCACTCGACACACCACACCGAGCTAGCTGTGCCTGCAGGCACTCGACCCACCACATTGCACTAGTTGTGTCCGCAGGGCTGTCTTTGACCTTGATGGCGTGATGATTGACGGAGGAGCGGGGGGAGCATCCCCTTCCCTTTTCTGAGCCTTTCTAAAGCAAAAGCTTATATTTGTTGAATACGCCCTCCTCATTTTTCTCTTCTTGAAGACGACTTATCTTCATCTCCTATTTGAATTTCGGAGTACAAAGTCACACAGATATTTTCATTGTTGTATTATTTCGTCCTCGATAACGGAGCCCTGATCAACAACACCCTAGTCTGGCTGGAGCATTGGGGAGGAGGTGCGTGGAGGATAAGGTGACGGGGAGGGGGTATGACAGAAGGTGGGTTGAAGCTGAACGAAGTTAGACTATTCCGTCGTCTGACAGTAGACTCCTCTGCCTCCCCACGCCGACACTTTGATACAGGGGACAAGAGCAAAAACTACACCAGACTATCATCCAACACTGAGACATAACAATCAAAGTCCAATAGCTCTTAAGTCCCGCTAAGCCGCCTGCTTCTTCCTCACTTCTTCCCCACTCAAGATAAAACTCGAGTTGTTGTGTCCAAAGAGAAAAGAAAATGAACTGTCTGGAAAAGACAGGCGAGATTCTGCTGATATTATTTCTCTTCCTGTTGATGATGATGCAGACAGTCCGCGGCTAATGAACGTTCGAGTTACGGACATCCGTACTTACGAGCTGCCATGAGGTCTGTTAGCTGTCTGGGTTGTGGACAAGTGGTACATAGTAAAGAATAAAGAACGCTGGAGCTAGTTTGTTACTGTATTATTATTATTATTGCGTTTACGTACTTCTGAAATGTTTCAGAAATGTAAAATATTTCACTAAATATATGACTAAATGATACTAAAGATGACATACACGTATTTCTTCTGACTTACAAACAAAATTGACTTAAAGACGGTCTCAGGAATGTAACTCATTCTCAACCTGGAGACTGTCTTTACCCTAGAAAAAAAAGCAGAATGCAACAGTATATACATAGTCACTTATGCTGCCTGCCAATTATTATTATTATCATCATCGTCGTCGTCGTCGTCGTCGTCGTCGCCGCCACCACAGCCGTCATACGGGTACAGTACCAAAAAGGTTTCCTTGTAAGGCTTCAAATCGGAAGGCGCCGTTGAGAGACATCACTTAATCTAAGCCATATGTCCTGATTGCAATGGTCGTCGTCGGCGTCTTTGAAGGCTGTCTTCAGTATTGTCTTAGACGTAAAGCTGGGGAAAATCGCGGCACTAAAGAAGCATTGGAACTGACAAATTAATTTCCAGCTTCCTTGGGAGTGAGCGAAGGAGCTGGAGGTTAGGATGGAAAGGGGGTGGGATAGAAGAAAGTTTGGAAGGGTAGGGTGGGTGGAGGGTGGCAAGATCGTATACATGAGAGGCGCGCGACGAAACCGTGCAATGACAGCAAATCTTCAACAAAGGCACGACACAAACCGAAAATCCACAGACAAATGGACAGCTCCTGACAATAAAAATCCATTAATCCAAATTGTTTGATTATTTCTTGCCCGCGTCGGCGGCAACTTCAAAGGATCTTCCGCGACAGTGACAGACGACACGGCTCCGGCCAGACCTTCTCCATCCGATGACGTCACACTTTTTTTTAACTCCCCGCAACCCCCCAACCTCCCCAAAACAACCCCCAACCCTCTGCTACTGCAGTTTCCTTTTCCCTCGAAAATCCTTTGTTTTAGCTGCCTAACGGCTCCTTCCTCTTACCCCTACCCTGCCTCCCACATGCCCCTGTCCGTGCCGGTTATCTAATCCTGGCACCAAATGCGCTAATTATGATCCTCGGGCCGGGTAAATTGCTTGTTTTGGAGATCAAAGGAAACGCGGCGATATGGGCCGACGAATCTGTCTTGGACAGCGGAAGCCAGAAGACAAGACTTTGGCATTCGAGGAGGCCCCGTCCTGGCCCCTGGTGACCTCAGGTCGCACCCCGGGAGTAACACGCCGGCACCGGGTTGCGAGCCATGTTCCAGATAAGCTGTTTTTGCGGGAAGTCCTCCGGCCGGCTGGGGGGAAAGAGCTTTTAGCAGCACCCTGCTCCGTGCGATAAGCCCCTTGCCTTTGATTTTAACCTAACTCCTGCTAGACGAGGGGGCGTCAACACGTCATCAGTGATTGACAGGCAGGGAGTCTGAGCCAGTTGTAACTGAGTGGCAGTTATTAAACCGATAACAGAACTCGTTTACTAAAAATTTTAAAAAATCAAAGCTCTAAAGCTGGGTTAGAAAATTATTGTTTTTTTTTTATTTTTGTAAAATCTTTCACCCTCCCCCTTCCTTTTTGTGATCGTTCATTTTAATATCGCTCTGTCCGGTTATCTATTTATCAGAGTGTGTGTGTGTGTGCGCGCGCTTGTATTTCTGTATGTAGGTGTGCTTATTCAATATTGTTTTTCCTTCTGTACACAGAGGATTTTTAAAAATTAGTTCCTTTATTTTCTTGTCCTGTTGGTTTTTTTTTATTAATATCTCCATCTTTCTGCGCGATTTACCACCAGCTCTTAGATCAAACTTAATAAAATTTAGGTTAAGCTGTCACAAATTCCCTATCCAGCAATTAAGATATAGTGATATACCTAGATATTTAAGGACATGTCCACTGTGTAATCTAGATGAGGTAGGCGATGAATTTCATTATATGTTTGTGTGTACTCACCCTTTCTTAATTGCTTCACGGAAAGCGCTGCTACCGGTAGATTTTGTACATTATCCAAATGAATTTAAATTTCACCAGCTAATGAATGTTAAATCCAAATGTATACTTACTAACCTAAGCAAATTTATTCAAACGGCATTATTATATATATATATACAGTGCCTTGTATCTATTTACATATATTTGCCATATTGTCACCACCTGTTGGGAGCTTGTTACTGAGAAAAAAAATTGATACTGTGATTATAATAACTGTGATGTTATGACTAAAAATGACCCCGGGGCTTATAGCCAAAGTAAAATACTCGAAAATACTTACTTCATAGCCTAGAGACCTCATATAACTTACTATTAGAAATAGCAAAAACAAAAAAACAACAACAACAAAACCCAGACATTTATTGTAGAACAGGCTGGGTCGAATTCAAATAGATACAAGAACTAATTCAGATTTCTGTATACAGGCATTAGGGAGTAGAGTCTTCCTATATCATTTCCATATTCAGCTCATTGGTTACTATTCTCGATTATTGTTTGCTTTCTTCCTTACCTGCTTGGTCTTTCCTGCGTCAGTCAGTCAGCGAGGAGTTTTGTTGACGGAGGAGGAGTTTAGCCAAGGAAAGAACTAAACTAACAGAAACCTAGCTACTGAAAATGCTCCAAAAAATCTCTTGCCTCTTGCCAGATAATAAACAAGCTTTTAACAAGCCATAGATCGTGTAAAAGGGTTTAAGATGACAACAAAGACAGAGGGAACACTCCTCGAACCTTCTTTACAACACTTTCACAAGATTTAAATAATTTTTACGGTAATTTGCAGCACGGAGGCCGACTGAAACTCAAGTGCTCGACGGCTTTCTTCTCTCTAGGAGAAAGACTAGTAGGAATATAACTATTTAATACACAAACTGCCAGGAGATCGGTGTTGCCCAGTAACCCTTCAGATTAGACCTTGGCATGGGGGGAAACGGTGATCACAGGCCTCCCTCAGTGAGTTAAACTTTAACTCTGTCGAGCTGCTTAAGGGGGTGACGATCAGGGACGACAGGCTAATGTGCGGTCAGCGGGAGGTAATCGCTGGTGATTAGAGTGGTTACCTCTCGGGGGGTGGGGTGGGGAGAAAGAGATGACTGCAGCTGTTAGCAGTTGGTGCGAGTGGATTGGCTTGTCTCTCAGCATGACTGGGCTGGCTGGACTAACTGGACCATGTGTGGCAAGACTGGCTGGCTGCGAACTGCCAACAGTCTTGTTGAGGACAAATCTGGAACAGGTGCACACAGTGGGTCGCAAGAGTTATCCCCTTGACCTCGTGAGGAGGGATTGTTCTGGAGGAAAAATCAGAGACTTGGCATTCACCCATATTTATTTTATGAGGGCTTCTGTGCATAAAGGTGTTTCATCCTGTTTGTGTATTTTTCGTTCATTTGTCTGCTTGTCTATCTGCTTGTTTAATTGTGCGTTTTCCATAAAGTAGTAACTTTGAATTCCGTTAGTCTTAGTTTAATGGAAACCACAAAGTCGACAGTAGTGTGGAAACTGACTTTCTTGTCTGGGCCAATATAAACGGCCAGCAGAAGACAGCGAAGGACAGGTGATGACTGAGCCTTGAAAGTTGGTGAACTCGATCTGGAACGTTCATTACATTGATTCATATCGAGGCTGATTGTCTTGAACACCCTTGAACATTTGTCCATAGAGTCCATTGAGTCACATGAGATAATAATTATAGAGAGACTGGAGCTCCCACGTTCTCATTGCAGAAAACAAAAACAGTTTGCAAGAAACTGGATTTTCTCACTCTATATGTTACCATCACTACATGATGAAGAATAACAATAATACAATTTTGAAACTGATTTCCATAAGTTTCTGATTTATTTCCACGACTAAACAAAAGCATTGAATAAGCTATGTTGAAATACTTTTTTCCCTGCTTTGCTTCTAAAATGTTGAAAAAAACAGCAGCAAAAGTCCAGTCTGTGGATTAAAAACATTGTTGCTAACTTTTAAACCTTACATCAGACTCAGTCCTCAATTTAAAAAAAAATCGACGAACGTTTTGTCACAAACAGTGTGGCGCCCGGCAGCTGCATGCACCAGGGAGGGGGAGAGGATCGCGCTGCCCCAGAGGGTGAACTCGTCACGATCGCCTGGCGTCCGTCTGCCCTGGCCATCATAATCAGAGCCCCTCTTGCCGCAGATTGTCCAGTGATAAATCACCCCAAATTGCAAATTCGGCCCCTTCTTTTTCAACCCCAACTGCTTTTTATGGAGAGGCGCGCAATTAGGGCGGCGTTTTTTGTGAATTTCGTTAAACTCGGTCTCTCGCCTTATGAACCGAGTCGCAGTGGTTTGAAGAACAATAAAAAGCCAGAGCGAGGCCAGGCCAGCGGGCGTGAGAAGGGATGGGGGGGGGGAAGGAATGAGTGGAGGGAGGCAAAGAACGGGACGCGAAGGAAGATAAAAAGATTGAGGAGTTTGGGTTCGCAAACTGTCGCTGATCCCTTTTATTCAGACCGAGGCGAGGGCGAGGCCCGGAAATGGAAGAAAAAGGTTTACCCGGATGGCGAGGTAACGGCCATCCGCAGTAATTACGGGGCTGGAATTCGTGTAACCTGCCCGGCCGTTTTGTTTGGGGCGCTCGGTGCCAAGCGAGGCGACTGTGGGGGCCAGGACAGCCCTGTATCATAAAATACGGCGCAGGGCAGCGGTGGAAGATGTCCGACTAAATGTGAAATAAGAACCGTTGGAAGGGCTGCTGGGTGCTGGAAACGTACAGTAAAAGACGGATGCTGTGGGAGCGGGGGGGTGGGTGTGGGAGAGAGGAGTAAAGTGGGCGCAGGAAGCGAGTGGCAATAGTGCTTTCTTTCTTTCTCTCTCTCTCTCGTCCAGCGCCTCGACACAGTAGTCTGCATCCTGGTGAAGACAGAGCGGGCGCACTTTATGCCGTGATTATGATGCAGATAATGGGGAGTAGGGAGGGAGATGCGAGGAGCTCCGGCAGGAATATTGCCTTTGCCTTCAGGCTTACTGCCTGTTTGAATAGCTGCCGGTCCTCCTCCAATTCCCCTCCCCTCCTTTCACACACACACACACACATCAATCTCCATCACAACACTCATCCTCGCACTTTCCATTCACTGTGTGCGCCTATTCATCTATAAAAGTTAAATGTTCCGAGGAAGACTGCGTTCGTCACAGAGGAAAATCTATCGCTCTACCACTCTATAAAAAAAAAAACCATGAAATTTTTTTTAGCGGTTTTAATGGGGGTTCGTCGCAAAGAAAATTTATCTTTCCCCTCTCTCCCCTTTTTTAAACAGAGGTTTGTTGTTGTTTTTTGTTTTTTGTTTTTTTCAGCGGTATAGATCTGGGTTGCCGTGGTTTGGTGTGTCTAGTACTTACAGTAAATTTCGGTCTCTTGAGCGCACCTCTATTTAAGCCGCACCCATTAAATTTTTTTTTAATCTCAACTTCTTTAACAAATAAGCTGCACTGGTTTATATGCCACAAATATATACAACATGAAAGCTGCATCGGAGGCATTTCGTTTCGTTTACGGCATGACGAGGGTGTGTGCTTCAGCAACTGTTCTGAATGCTTCAACTGTATGTGAACAGTTAACATTGTAACAACCGTAACAGTCAACACTTTAACATGGAAGTCATCGAAAAATTAAATAGAATCTGAAAAATCCTGAAAAATTCGCAAACAAGCTTCATTGGTGTTTAAGCCGCAGAGTTCAAAGCTGGAGAAAAAGTCGCGGCTTATAGTCCGAAATTTACGGTAGTAGCTTCTTATTTGCAAGTAGGTATGATTTTGTTTCTTTCCCCAAACCATCCAAATCCCAATTTATTTACGCCATATACGGTCAGAAACGGAGAGTACACAACTCAAGATATATATATATATATATGTATCAAAATTGATTGTCGAGTAACCAACACAGAAACGCCGCTCTTGATAACAAAAGAGTAAGAAAATTAAATAACATCGCTAGTTTTGCAGTCACGGGTATTAATTTCAGATGCAATTCGCCGTTGCTTCACATCAGTTACACGGTCCAGATGTTCACCCGAATCTGACCTCACACAGATCAAGCAGAACTACCAGTTTTAGGATATAGCATATCAGCTGATAGCTGGCATTAACTCGAATGTTGACAGTGTTAACTGGTGTATTTCGGATACAAAAATATTATTCTGCAAAAATCTGTTTGAGATCACACCAAACGTGTCAATCATCTATACTTCAGATACATTTGTGGCAGAGTATCAGATAAAATGTCCTTAAAAATACAGTTTTGTTATCCAACTTGTTACCAGATGACATAATTATGGTTGAAGAAGGTATTGAAGGTAAAGTTCTGTTTTATCAAGCAAAATTAACACTTCCAGAACTTAGAAGAAATGCAGCTGCCTCCAGTGCAAGTTGAAAACACAAGAAAAAAGCAACTCTACAAATTTATGTTGAGTTATAGGCATTGTTCAAAGGAAGTTTAGCATTTTACACTTTTAAGTCCCCATTGACATTATATCAAAGCCAGGTGATAACCAAACAGATTGAAAATATGTCAGCTTTCCTTAGCAGCATTGTCCATGTCAACAAATCCAGTGCCTTTTTGATTGAGAATACTGAGTATGATATAAAATGCTCTGAACAGAATAAAATTTGTTTATTGTGTAATTTGTATACCTTTCATCAAAATGTCTGCTGTTGAAAGAAGTATTACGAATATGTTGTATACTGGAATGGAAAAAAAAAATATATATATATATGTAAGTTTTTTTTAAATAAAATGTTTGGTCATTTAAATATATCTTTTAGAGTGTAGACAGTTCAAAATAAAATAAATAATAGCATTCAAACATGTAACTACCATTAAATCGAGAAAAAGTGCATATTATGTGCATCAATCGATTTGCAAATCAATAAAAACTTAACTATAAACACACATTATTTATCTTCGACATGAAGATGTGGCTAAAAATAAAGAACGTGAATGAGGAAGGAAAAGTGAAAACTGTGAACAGTCAATAAATAAAGGCATGAGTACAAGAAAAGCGTGTGAGGATCCAAGTCGCCGATCTATTTTGTCAAATGTCAAGGCGCAGTGTGGTACCTTAGTGACTTAGACACGTTAAACAAAATCCTAAACAAAACAGATGACAGTCGCGGAAGAAATACCTCTGAGGCAGCAAGAAGGTGAACGGTGTGTCTTACATGTTTGCAAACGACCCGTTACAGCCATCCATTCTTAAAAAGTCCGACTTCTCTTGTCATGTGAGGTTTTGTGGTAGTCACCTGCCCATCCTCCATGCCATACTCACGAGAATAGGTCCAGGAAGGTTTATTCCTCCAGCATCTAAGGACAAAGGTAATGCTAGAGTTCAGCTGAAGTACCAGATGAATATACATAATATTGTATAAACATAGACACACACACACACACACACACACACACACACACACGCGCGCACACAATCTTCGCTCTCCAATGTCACACCCGTAAGATTCTTGACATTAATGATTTTTTTAAAGCAAAACTAAACCAGTTTTTTTTTCGCGTGCTTCCGATTTTCTGAACATTCGACAAACACAAATAGAATGTTTTTCAAGCGCTTGAATTGTTGTTCTTAAAACTACGACAGTGTCATGTTTGTGTATGCGTACGTGCGCACGCTCACGCTTGCGGTGTTGATACAGGTGAGCATGTGTATGATTCTCCATTCCCCCACTCCTGTCCCCGCCCCCTCTGAAGGCCGTCTCCCTCCTACACACCCAGGAAGTGTCCACATCTCCCCCATTCCCCATCTCGCAAGAAATCTCTCCTGCTTGTCCTGATCTCCATTCATCTGTCACTCCTATGTCTCAACGCCAGCATGCCGGGAGAGGGCTTCTTTTTACTGATATCGCCTTCTTCCTGCCCACCTAACCAGCTATTCAGACACTAAAAATATCTTCATTCAGTTAGAGACTTAAAAAGTGCGTATAAAATATCACACTTGTATTTTGTCATTAGTCGAGGACCCCAGGCCCGTTTCTCTAAGAGACCCGACGACAGGAAAGGGGGATCGGCGCCGACATGGCAACGTATGTCGGAAACTTTAAGTCCGGGTGGTCAATAACAACGACCCTTACACCCCCAAACAACGTGTTCCTTACCCCACGCAGCGCACACTACAAAAAGCATCAATATTTTAACCCTCCCAAAGAGGCTGGCCTTGCCGTTCATGCATATTATCCTAGCTGCGTGCCTACGGTCCCGGGCTGAAAAAGAGTTAATCAGAGAACTGGCGTAGGGCGCGGGGTGGGTGACAGCTAAGAGTTAGGGGTGGGGCCCGGTCTGACTGACTAAGAATCTCAAGTGAGGACGATGGTGCCGGCCTATGATGGTCCTCGTGGCTCTGGCAATGTCTACCCACCCGAGCATAGCTGCGGTACGGGGAATTAGTGAGCAAACAACAGCGTCTGTCGCCGTATTCCGACACTTGCTGAGCTCGCCTGCCCAGCTGCTCGAAGTGAATGTACTGACTGAGGGAGGCATATAGTGAGGCAAAGACAGATCCGCGAAAGAGGGGTTCACTCAGTCCTCCGTAACAACAGTCAAAAACATCTTTCCACGGAAATGTCGAGATTATGTGTGGGAATGGAAGGTCGGAGGGCAGAGGTTACAAATCTGTGCTTGACCCCTGTTCTCTCGTGTGCACAGTTAAATTCACTGTTGTGATCTTTTTTTCTTTATTTTACATCATTCTTGATTTATATGTTTTTCACGCAGATTTAAAGAATAATAATTTAATAAAAATTACAATCAGTTTAATATCAACGTGGCAAATTAATACCGATAAAGTAATTTAAGAATGAATAATAATAGAAGATTATCACTGACGAGTGGTTTACTGTCGCTCAGAGTTTTTGAGAGGATCGCGTTACTTGCGCAAGAGTAAACATGTAAACCTCGCTCTTGCCCCTACCACTACGACTACGATATCCACTGTGTAATGTATTTAACTGGACAATGGGAAAGCGTGGGAGAGGGAGCGTAAAGTCATGCGAAGAATGAATGTGTTGATGCAAGAGTAAGTGAATAAATATCGTTTTCGGCTACAACTGGATTACTGCCGTATCATTTTCTGTCTTATTTAAGACATTATTTTCTGAAATGTGGGACAATAGCACTACGCAGGTCTGTACCCCCCTCTTCTGTATATTTTCCCCCGAACATAACTACTGAACAATATTTCCTAAACTGACTGATTACAAATTATCTTTTGTGTGACATTTTGTAAAATATGCTGGAGGGGCTGAACCTGTGTAAGGTGGGTTGGTAGCTCATGTTCTGCGTCACTTCCTGCTGGTCGTTGGACAATCAACACTCTTCATTCAAGAGAGACCACGATAAACAATAGTATAATGGGATAACATGACACGACCTTCTGAGCCACCCACACACATATGCGCGCAAAAACACACACACACACACACACACACACACACACACACACACACACACGCACACACCGCGACTGTCGTGACGACTTTAAGGTCCCCCACCGTGGAAGCGGCTCCAGGACCACTGTCGCTCCCCCCACCTCTCCCCACTCACGCAAGCCTACCCCCACCCCACCCCACCCCACGCCAGCCTGCAAAGGTTCCAGCAGTGAGAAGCGACGCGGGACAAACAATATCCCAACAGATGCTGTCGCCCCGTGCCCCACGCCAGTTTCCGGGGGACGCCAGCGATAGAGCGTTGTTACACCGCCCCGACTCCAGGACCATACAGCCGCCCTCAGCACCGATCTCGCCCTCCAGCGGCATCGATTCTCCCCCCCCCCACCTTACCTCCACAACACAACCCCACACCACCACCCCATCCCCCAAATGCCATGGCGGACAAAATCAAGCGCTTTTTTTTCTCTCCAGCGCCGGTCGCCGCGTTGCACGTGCAGCCTCGTGCGCCTCCAAGTTACCCGGGCAACGAGAGCTGGAAAACTTGTTTGCCCCCTCTTTTGTCAAGTCTTATCATTTTTCATCCTTCGTTCTTCTCTCTCTCTCTCTCTCTTTCTCCCCTACCCTACCCCCCTCTCTCAGATATCGATTTTGTCGTCTCCTATTCCTGATACGAGAAACTGGAACCTGCTCTAACCAGAGAGCATCTAATATTTTGTTTAAGGAGATGATGGTTTAATTTTCTGGCAAGACGGCTTTGCTGAGGGACTTGAGACATATTTAGCCAGACATGACACACGGCCAGATAGGGTCTCAGGTTGAATCAATGTGCGACTGAGATGAAACATGGCTTGGCGAGGAAACCCGAAAGCGTCCCTGGCGCGTCTTCAATTCACACTAAGGGTTTCCTGTTTATCCTTTTAATAAAATAAATTTGTTTCGCTGTCTTTCATTCGCTCATGTCCAGGGACAGCGGACAATTATATCTGGCGGCTTTGTGCACCAGTGTAAGTTTCTCCGCCTGAGATTGTCGGACCCTGTAATGTTTCTTTAAGCTCCTCCGACGCTGTAATGTTATTTGTTAAGTCTCGGTTAAGTCTCGCGATAATGTAATGTTTCATGTTAGTTTTAAAGACAGAGTAACGTTGCGTTTCTTTCTAACATTGTGAGGTTTTTGTGTAAGCTTTTCCGACATTTCATCATTCACATTGTAATGTTTTGTGTGGGTTTCAACGACACTGTAATGCCTTGTGTAAGTTATTCCGACATTGTAACGTCTCACGTAAGTTTCTCTGACATTTTAATTATTAATGTTAATTCTTTCGTTGAAATTTGTGTCTCAAATAATGTAATTGTGACACTGAACACGGCTCTCTTCGTCACAAGCTGCAGACTTTCAAGCTACATGTTCAGTCGCGGTCCTTGCGACAATCATCCCGACAATGACAATTTCTTTATTTCGGTAGGCTCGTGCCCATAATTGATGTTGGGGGAGTGGGTGTAGGGGGGAATTAAAATGAAAGTACAAAATACATAAATACAGTGCCCTTACTTCATTAAAATCACAACATCCTTTAATGTGTTAACAATATTAGTAATTTGCAAATTATTTGTTCTCCCTAACCTGTAGTGATTTATAAAGACAGTACGCAACATATTTGAATAATTTTAGACATTTTCTTGCAAATAAATTAGGTAAAAGAAACTGAGAACGATACTTATAGAATTATTCAGAAAAGTACAGCTGTCGACAATCATCCCGAGATATCAAGTCGGAAACTGATCTGGGATTATATCTAGGATTTACTTCATGCGTAGTTTGTAACAGAGAGTCAAACAGTTCCTAAAAGGCTCATCTCATGTGAAAGTTGGAAACATGGAGGTCAATAGTTACCCCACAATAATCCGTCCCCTAGATTTAGTTCTGTCTATAATATAATTTCCTTGTCGCGCTGTGAGACATCCGACATCTAAAAACCTAAATTCTCAGCTGGTGGTCAGTTAAAGAATAGTCCCCCCCCCCTCCCATTAACGGTGAATCTGGTAATCTAACTGGAGTTTATTCTAAATCAAAAGAAGTATTTTTCTCCTTTATAGTTTTCTTTATTTTAATTTATAAATAAATTTGTTTGAGTAATGTCGATTCCCGACAGTCGTACGTGCATAATAAGTTCCAGCTCGCATTGATGACAAAATCACTACTGTGGTCTACCGATGTCTTCAAGGCATCGCACCCAGCACCCCCAGCACACCTGTCCAAACTGCTGACGCCTACCACTCTTTGATCAGCTGGTGCTGACGGCCTCTCTGTGTCACGCATCAAATGAGCCACGCTCTACAGCAGGCTTCTTCTCCTTCTTCGATCCCACCATTTGGAGTTCTTTGACCTTTTTGTTTCCTTCTCATCGTTCGACGCCATCAAGTGTGGCCTGAAAACTCGCCTCTTTCTGAAATCACTTTCATAGTCCTGGGAATTCGTCCGCCTGCACTTTTAATCCTGACCTTTGTCCTTACACTTCCTTCTGGTCTCCCAGGGTTACTGTTTCCTTACTGTTCTAACGTTTCTTCGTTGTAAGGTTAACTGTCGGTTCGTTTATAGTCTTCAGGACACGTCGCATTGACCTTGCCTCTTGAGGAAGAAAGAAGCGCTACAAATTGACGACGACGATGATGATGATGATGATGATGATGAAACGATTTTTGTGATATGTTCGGTATACTGCTAATGTGGCGGTTAATCTTGTTTCGTCACTTGCTACGTGCTGGTATAACATCCGAAGCTGAGTCGGCGACCAACAACTAAACATCGTGAAGGGAAAAACTCTAGTCTGCTACAAGTCTCTTGCTCTGGTGTGATTCGCTCAGCTGTCACTTCGTTGCGATTAATTTGAATCTGGAGATAATTTATGACTTTTGCTCTTGTGCAATGCGTAGTACCCCCCCCCCTCACACACACACACACACACACACACACACACACACTTTTTTCTTCTTCCTTCACTGCCTGGCAGGTGCGACAGGTAAATGTGCTACTCCCGCTACAGCCTGCGTTGTCTCAAACGTCCAGAAAACTTTATTCACGGCTTCCCAACAAATCACGCACCATTCCTTTGATTTCATTTTTACCTTTTTCTTTTCTTTTCTTCTTAAACAGAAACTGCACGTAAAACACAATGACCACAATGGTCGCAGGCAGAGCAGCCCGCGGATCGATTATGCCCGAGCGTGGAATCAGCTGAGAAGCGAACGTAAAGTTCCTCCCTCTCCCCTCCATCCCTCCACAACAACTACCACCCTACTCCCACCCCGAGCAGGAGGAGGTAATGAGGGGTGAGTGGGGGTGGGGGGGGAAGTGGAGAGGAAGACTAGACGAAACGTCTTTCTCTGATTCTAACGCCATCCGCTAATTTTATTGCTGAGCGCTACCCGAGTCCTGCTGTCAGCGGGGTGTACCGCGTGCAGGTGTCTCGTTCAGTATCGATCGTTCCTCCGCGAACAAAGAGCTCCCTTCAGCCCTCAGTCACGCTGGCGTTCTGTGGGCATCCCGGCGTCTGGCGCGCGGGGTCATTAGCACAGTCACTCCTGGCTCTCCAGCAAAGTAAGTTCGCTCAAAGCGAGTCTAGGTTGGGGACAGGAAAAAAAAAGAGAGAGAAAAAAGAGAAAAGGAAATCATAAACACCAGCATTCATTTTCAAACGCTGATTTTTTTTTCCCCCTATCAAGACATCAAAATGACTTAGTTTGAACCCATTTTTATGTGTAGGTGGCTTTGAGTTCACAGTAGGTGCATTCTCCTGGCTCTTATTGCAAATTGAAGTTGTTCTTTAAAAAAAAATGCTTTAGACCGGTAGGGATTTTGGAATGAAGTCAATAATTTGCTATGTAAACTAGCGTGAGCTGTTACAGCCCTGAAATATGGCGATTGTTCTTATAAACAGTGATTTTCCTGCGTTTTACGTCCAGCTTTCGCTGGAAATCATGTTGTCTTATTACAGGTCGATGTGTCTGGCGTGCACTCTGTCCGCATGCTGTGGCTCGTGGCTCCTAGGAGATGTGTGTCACTGTAAGCTGTACGTCACCTGGCTCGGTTCTTCCAGTTCCGAGGAGGCGTACGTCACTGTGGCGCCGTCGAGCGGAGTCAGAGAGCTGCACGTCACCGTGGCTCGTTCTTCAGGAGCTACAGCAGGTGAACGACCGACTGACAGAGTCGGAAACCTAAACGTCACGTGTGACATCAGTCTGTCTGTCTTGATCTGAAACTGACCATGGCAATAAAACAAACAAACAAGCGAATCAAAGAGCATGCACTCATGGGAACTCTTAATTTACTGGTCTCCCTTTGATCTTGCTCGCCAACGTGTCTCCTTGTTAATTGTTCACACACACACACACACACACACACACACACACACACACACACACACACAATACACACACACACACACACATTCACCAGGAACGCTTAGCCACAAGTTTTTTTTGAAATTTTGAACACAAATCTCTGTTGTGTCAAGGCTTGTCGAAGCTTATAATTATACTTGGCGATAAGAGGGTCAAAACAAGGCCTACAAGTAACCCCAGGTCCACAGCTGTCTACGAATATCAGTAGAATCACTTATCTAGGCATCAGTTGTATACTGACCCAAAGGAATTCCAAGCTACCCACAGACACAAGAAACTGCTCACATGTACCACAAACTGTTGACATGTATCACCAAGAACTGCCCACAGGAACCCCAGCTGCCCACACACAGCACCGTGGAGCCATCCGCAATGTTTGGTGGCTGCTCTCATTCCCACAGCAAGCAGACGACGACAAATGGAGAAACCTACCGCAAGATAATTTGTAAGTCGCATGTCTACAGTCGGACCCCCCCCCCTCCCACTCGGAACTTGGCGCCTGGCGCAGACGACCAAGATGCAGGCCGAATCATTTCTACTCTCACGTGACCAAAAAATTGTTGTCAGCAGGTGATGAGGGTATTTCGTCAAATATTCAGCGCATGCAAAGAACACATTCGCCGGTGATCAAAGCGGAATCTTGGGGCGCGGATGTCAGCCACTTAGCTTTCTTTTTCCTGAGACATACAGTCGTTAAAAGATGGGAGGGAATAATCAGTCGTTAAAAGATGGGAGGGAATAATCAGTCGTTAAAAGATGGGAGGGAATAATCCCTGTTGTGTCATCAACTGTTGAAACAATAATAATAAAAAAAAATACACAGGCAAGAGAAAAGTTAATTTTATCTGCTTTTCCGAAGAGGTCGAAAGGAGAATATTGTGGCTGGAAGCCATACCAGGAGAGAACAGATCCCCGACACCAAACTCACCAGTATGTGGTCGACATTTCGTGTCCAGATTTCAGATAAGTGACCCGGGGTCAAGCAGCTATAGATCTCAACATTACATCGTAATTATAAAGTGAGTCAAAACATGCGAGCTTCCCCGGCAAATGCTTACAGTGTCAACTCAAATATTATTGCTAGGCTTGAAGAAAAGTATCGGGCGAACTGTGTGTGTGTGTTGCAGCATCCGACTTTTGATTCTGAAACGATGTTTGGTGAAGACGGCCTTTCAAGTGCCAACCTTTGCTCGGTTGTATCCACAAAGCTGTCGCAGAATAAATACTTTTATCACGGGAACAAATCCTTGCAGAGACAACAGAAAGGAGCAGAGTAATATTTTCTTTGCTCTTTAAATTTCACGGTGGTGATTTTGCCATGTCGTGAACGTGTATATGTATACTCACAAACAGAATTTATTTTAATTATATATATATAAACAAAAAGGATTTGTTTGCCCTTAAATACAACAAAACACATATATGACCTTTCTATGTCATTTTTAGCCTTCTTACAGATAAGACATTGTCCAGACACAAAAATAAATCTGTACATTATTGCTCGAAACTAGTTATTTGATAAAAGCTTTTACAATTGTTAAATGGGGAATGAGCACGGTTGACAATGTACAATGACCAACTTTATTTGTCCCATTGGGCAATTTGAATATGGGAATGTGCTCGAGTTCAACACTTAATGAAAAAATTGAAAACATGAGAAGGAAAAGGAAGTGGGCAAGTAACATGTATCATAGAAATATATATAGAAAAAAACAACTTACAACAGGAAATCAGGTATGCATCTACAACATCACACATGCACACACACACACACAGTTGAGCTGATTAATAATAAGTTGTTCATGACCAACAGTCAGAGTACATCTATAATTCAAATCCCTACACCCCTCCCGTCCACCTCCCCACCCTCCTGAAGAAAGGTGTTAACAGCAGCAGCCGACAGGTGTTCTTTTTCCCCGGCGCACAAAGGTGGAACAGCCTGACGCAGGCAGATCGTGGCGGACTCTTTCAGAATATAATCTGGGTAGATCACGCTTTGCTTTCATCGTCTTGCTTTTGTTTCTGCTACCCAGGTCGTAAAAATTCTTATTTTCGCCAAAGAGCCGGCCGCCGTGAAAGCGACTTTGCAACCTCACACCTTCTCTTTGATCCATGGCAATAAAGCCAAAATCGTGTCGTTCGTCGAAGACGTTGGCGGTGAAAGAACGCTTTCATCTCAACCACGCACGTACGCACGCTCCGAGTGTCCGGTTAGCGCCCGGCACTACGGAAACTGCTCTATGCTGATGGGATGTTGCCATAGGACACCAGTCTCGGCGAAATACCCTCGTTACTGAACAGCTCAGAAACAACCTGATCGAGAGTTTTAATGCGCTCGGTTTCCTAAAGCTTTGGTTCAACTCTCGTATCGCACAAGATGATAATAAGTTTCGAACTGCGTGACAGTAAAGATTTGTGTTCAAAAATGAAGAAGTAAACCTTGCGGCGGTGTGTGTGTGTGTGTGTGCGTGTGCGTGCGTGCGTGCGTGAGGTGAGATTATAATGATTCGATCTGCATACGAGGCTGTGAGTTTAGAGCGTTGGGTCACCATGGTGCTGGCCACTGCAGAGGTCTCCTCCCTTTACCCACAGATTTATGTGCTTGTTTGTCCTGGTCGGATGAAAACTCCAACTCGAGTCGCACGCAGACCTGTTTGTTTAAAGGCTTCTCTGCTGAGTGGGGAAGCGGCAGCGAAATTATTGCTCACCTGTTATCCCCAAGAACACCTGAGTGGTCGCGAACACAGCGAAAATACTAATACAGGCCTTCAAACCTGATAACAATTTCTGTCTGAAGCAAGGTACCCGGGAAGCAAAGGGGGACAGCTCTTGGTAGCTCTAGACTACTTCTCTGCCTTTAGCCCAGACTGCCTGTTGCCTAAAGGGTGGTACCCGTCTTCTTGAAAATATTAAAAGGCCACTCAGAGGGTCCCGCTATGAAAGTGTAGGATTTTATCCCGTGAAATGTCTTGACAACATTCGCCATTGACGTGTCTACAACACAGGCAAGATGAGGTAGCGATGATGTTCTGATCACATTGACACCGGGAGGTCGCTAGGGATGTCGGGATGATTACCGTAAACTTCGGACTATAAGCCGCGACTTTGTTCCCAGCTTTAAACCCTGCGGCGTAAACAGCGATGCGGTTTGTTTGCGGATTTTTCAGATTCCGATTAATTTTTCGATCAGCTCCATGTTAAAGTTGTAACTGTTCACGTTGTTACAGTGTGAACTGTTCACATATTTAAATCAAAGCCGCTTACAAATGAAGCACTCAGATCAGTTGCTGAAGCACACAGCCTCATCATGCCGAAAACGAGGCGAAATGATTACGACGTAGCTTTCATATCGTAAATATTTGCGGCATTTAAACCAATGTGGTTTATTTGTGAAAAAAGTAAAGTTTTTTTTTTAATTAAGTGGGTGCGGCTTATATAGAGGTGCTCTCAATAGACCGAAATTTACGGTATAATGACCGGTAAAATAAAGACTACGTCTCATTCCACTCGTTATCAGACAGGAGCCGCATTCATGAAGCAAGGGTAAGTCGTTGCCAAGGGGAACACAAAGAAATATTATTGTCTCCGAGTCTTGCAGTCCAGACGGTATAGATATTGCCTTATGTCACTTTTCCCCCAGGTAATCTGTGCCACAGCTTTATAACAATGGTCCTAGGGATCAAAAAACATCCGCGGAGTCTGGACGCCACCTTATAACTATGGAGACAAAACGTGTGTCCCTGGTTTTGCCCCAAGACAGATGAAATCCTCGCTTCATTGATACACTCAGGTGCATGAGACTATAAGACTAATTGGTTACCTAACCAGACAGCTGTACAGCCCCGCGCGTGCAAAGTACACCTGTGCACATGCGCAAGCAGTTGCGCCACATCATACACGCACATTCCACACGCATTATTTCTGGTCTTTCTCTCTTACCTCCCCCCACTCCTCATTCTTTACCACCCACCCACGCACCCTTCCCCCAGTCTCTCTCCAAGCTTAAGCAAGTAAACGCACGAGAGAGATGCACTTTATAAAATTACTTTAGAGCCGCTGCAATCTGTATCCTACACTATGCGAGGCTGCCATCAAAGTGCGGTGCCTGAGAAAATGTTGGTGTGTAATCTGGGAATGATAAATGCCGGCCTTGCCGAAGATGAATCCCTGTTAGTGGCCTGCCGGCACGAGTGACGCCATCCTTTTCGGTCTTCCAGCCAATGAATACCTGTCGCCTCGTCATGTCCACGCGAGGGGCTTCCAAGAACGTGGAGACACCACTTCCGGTGTTTCTGCGACTGCGCGGGGATCCTGTATCGCGCGGCATCCGGTGCAGGGATCTACTGGCCGCGGTCTCGCGACAGACGAGACCAGACGAGACCGCGCTCTGTCAGGAAGCAAGGTTGGAAGAAGCACCTGCAGTTTATCACGCGGACAAAGATATATGACAATGTGTCTTGCAAAAAATAGTCGCCGGCATCCTCTCTCGGTGCTGAGGGCTGCAACAGTCGGCGTGGGATGCCTTTTGATTAGGATGTTAGTCTCGCTTCGAGATCATCTGTGTCTTTTTTTTCAATAATTTTTTTATTTCCCTGCAAAAATTGCTAAACGTTTTCCTCGCGCGCTCGCAGTGGATTATTCGTGTGTGAGTGTATGTGTGTGCGTCTGTGAGTATGAGTTTTATATGTTTATGTGTGCTTGTGTCGTCGCATAGGTAAACAAAACTAAATTTTAAAAAATTAAGTCACAGGTTTGTTGCTTGTTGTAGGAACCTTTTTTTTTTACACGTTGAACCTATTTCGACCCGGGGCTTGGAAAACGAATTTTGCTAATTAAGAATGAAAATGGAAGGCTCGCTGATCTTTGTCAATCAGGCTCAGATGCCGCTTTGCTGACTTTCTCGACTGTTTGATGGCAGGTCGAACAAAAAGATTGCAGAATGTCTGAACACCCGGTGGAAAGAATGCTGAACTGATAACTGATCAAAAGATAAACAATGCCGTCCCCAAGTTTTATTACTATACCCTACATTTTTACGGCCAACCAAACGTCTACACCCAATGAAGTAATCATTTCGTTTTCTCTTCCATATCACAAACCTTCGTTTCAGTGTTATCTCAGTGTTATCATATCATCTCCCTGATGTCAGTTCGTATATACTGTCATCTCATTCTTCCCTCAGTTTTACTACGGTTTCTTGCATATCATCTCAGTGTCAGCAATCATCCAGACGCGATCTGAATTCACTCGTTGACATCTCCTACCACCGGTCTCATTGCATCGTTACATTTATCGTATTTGCCGTTGTTACAATCCTTGCCGCTACCATTCTAACAATCCACGCCGCCTCTTTTTCTCTCAGCCAGTTTAAAAAAAAAATTGCCAACGCCACCTTTGGAAATCAGCGCTCTTTCGACGAATGGCCCCTTAATTCTGCTTAATGTACAAACACTCCGCCGTCAAAGCCAACTGATTGGCTTCCTAGCAGCGTTAAGGCCGCCACAATCGCACGTCACATGGGCATCATTTCCCAGGCTCTTACCTCCCCTTGCGCGACCTCCACTCCTTCCTGTTTTTCAGGTTGGCCGTCCTAGCATTGTCTCCCTTACTGTCTTCTCCTTCTCTCTCTCACCCTCCCTTCCTCTTCATCCCCAGCGCCACCCACCCAGCGACGTTATCTCCCCTTTTTTACGCCCGTCCCACCACATCATCGTCCAGAATCCTCGCTCCTAGCGCTCTGCTGGCTGCTCGACCATGCCCTCACTGCCATCGGCAGACGACACCATCATCGGTCTCCTGTCACGAGCGCAACTGTCGTGCCGCCCGCCTCTGCTGCGAGACCTGGAGCCGATCCTGAATGATGCTGAAAGGTGCCGGCGGCCATTACCCGCCGATTAATTGGCCTCGGACACGTCCTGATTAATAAGCTTCAATGGCCATTCTCTCCCTTGACTAGCTGCTGACAGCGGACTTCACCCTTCATCGGTCCTGTCTTTATGTCATATCTGGTTTTCGTCTGCTTTTCTTGAAGTGGAAGACTAAACTTCAAAAATGAAAGGTTTTTTATCTGCTCAGGAAACAGTGAACATGTAATATGAATTGTCGTCTGTTGCATTTTTTATCTAATTATTTCACGTTGCGGTTTTTTTTTATTATTTGATGTGTCTCTAATTATATGAGCTTTCGAGCTTTCTGAGGTGAAATGGGACTCCTTAAGAATGTCTTTCAGTAACATGGAAATTGTTTTAGGGCTGCCAAACTTTCTGCAACAAAAATGTCTCTCGTTAATTCAGATAATAATAATACATCACATTTACATTGCGCACTTTCGTTGAACATGCTAATTACGCTTTACAATGCTAAAAGGACAGTAAATCAACCATCAAACAGACAACACAAGCATAATACCAAATATATAACATGCTACATAAAACATCATACATGTCTTAAGAATGTAACAAAGCAACAGCCCACACAATCAAAAACATCTCGTGCATTACAACCATAGCATCATACCAGCCACACTCTCTCTCCTTCACTCACTCACTCACTCACTCACTCACTCACTCACTCACTCACTCACTCACTCACATTATCAACACAATAAGGCTTTAATAGACAATCCTGATCAAAGTTCTTCCGGAATAGATAACTTTTTAGCGCTGAAGGAAAAAATTAGCTAGTTTGAATATTCTGGAACTTTGATAAAGCGTTTCAAATAGTCGGTAGAGCAAAAGAGAGAGAGAGAGAGAGCTCCCCAGTGATTTAGCACTGATGCATAGAACAACAAGAGCTAAACTGTCTCAAGAAAATCGGAATGTGTTCCTGCCTAAATATAGTGAACCAAAATATGTACTACTAGTTGAGTAAACAGTACCATACACAGCCCTGCAGCATGTAATGTACTCCGGGTTCCATTGAGTCAGTTAGAGGGATGATGTCCTCAGGACCTACAAAAGATTAAGCGTGCAGCATATTACTGCACTATTTTGTAACCTCTACCATAAATGTCTGCTGCAAGGGAGATTTTTAAAATATTTCTGACCTTCTTCAGTACTAACTGTCAGTAAATTAATACATCTGTCATCGTGTGAGCTTTGAATTATGAATTTTTCGATGTTCAATGATCCAGGATATTGCCGTTCATTTGCCACACTTTCTGTCCCAGAATTTAACCCCTTTTAATTCTTCCTTGTTTTATCTTTTCTTTGCGTGGTAACAGTTTAGGGATACGACGTTTAAACGGAAGTGCCTCCAGTTTCTGCAGTTCTCTCTTACTTTTGTTTGACTTTTATTTATGCTTTTTCTTCCTTTGCAACGCCGGGGAAGGAATGTCAAAAACTTGGGATTATCATGCTTGGTTAGAAAATTGGAAAACAAAACAGATGAATCAGTGAGTGTAGTAACTATAGTAAAGCCAGTGAAGTCAAATTGCAGAATATTTTTGTGAGGAATTATTTCACAACTATACATGAAAAAATCTCTTTTTTTTTTAGTCGTAGTTGTAGGTTAGACAAGCATCATGCGTGGCGCTGAACACTTCCCACACGAAAGACTCTCCTGTATTGTGAATGAGATTGATCAAGGCTAACTCCAGTTATCTACGAAGGTTCTATTTTTTTAATTTATTCTTTCCTTTTCTTTCATTTTTAGTCTGTTAACTTATTTGTATAAGATTGAATACTCCGCTTTGACTGTGGTGCCTTTGGAAAGTAAAAAATGTTTAAACGAATATCTTGGTGACAGAGAGACCGAGACATTAAGTTTTTATGTCCGTTGTAACAATACTCTCGATCTCGCAAATAATAATAATTATTATTATTATTATTATTATTATTATTATTATTATTATTATTATTTAGCTTCTTTCCCAACCATTAAGGCGGGCTCAAGGCGCTTTACAAAAGCATGAAATAATAATAATAACGACAATAATAGCAACAATAACTACTACTATATCTGCAACGGTATATAACAGGGTCGTCTTTCTGGAACCGAGGAAGTGTGAGATAAAGCGAAGTCGTGTACAAAATTCATAGAGCAAGAAAGAATAAACACTCTTCTTGTCAAGAATGCAGTCCACGTGCAGGTCCACAATGTAAACATGCAGCAAAACACGAAGGGCAAGGCCTGTAGATGAGAAAATGTGAAGGGTGCACGATCTGTATATCAAAAACAAAACGTTACAAAAGCCAGAAATAAATGGGAACAAATGATCCATCGAAAAAAAAACTTTGGACAAGATGCCGCAGAGACCATTAGAGGAAGACGTAGTCTTCAGGTGCAAACGACTTGGCGCATCATAGAACAATCAACAACAGAGCTAAAGGGCACGACGAAAACCACAATCACAAGAGAAACCATAGTCCATGTAGATTCAGAAACGAGGCGAAAAAAAATCAAGAAAGCTCAATTATGGCAAATGGACATTACTCTCATCAAAGGCCATAAAGCTTGGCCACGCTCCGAGATTCCGCGCGTCCTCTTATTATTAAGTTATTATAATTTGTTATTTCATTATTTATTATTAAAATTGAAATACTTTTCTGAAATTAGTACTTTATTTGTTATCAGGTTTTAGAAAGCAGCCATTCACCTCAACATTACGAGTGGAATAAGATTTTTTTTCTCATTTTCGCATTTGTTTTTTTCTCGTTTGAAGTAACGTGGCACTTGACACTTGCAGAGGCTCAACGTTCGGCAGCTCAGCGGACGAAAGAGAAGCGATAAGGCAAGTGTGGGTCATTGTTTCTCTTTTTAGAAAACTGAGAGGAAAGAGCGAAGGGTGGGGTAGGTGGGGTAAAAAGCGGGAGGCAGACGGTTGGTGCGAAGCGGTGTTGACACAAGAAATTGACGCTGTTGCCCTTGGAAACGAGGCCTGCATCCCGCCACCTTGTCAAAGGCTATTAGTTAAGGCGATGTGGAGGTGCAGGCCATGGTAGCATGAAAACTGGGAAGATCATAATGGCAGCATGTTTTCTCCACCCCCTCCTATGCTTCAGCCAATTTTCTTTTTCAAAGTCTTGCGAATGGTCAATACTTCTCGTTCTCTTCACTCACTTTATTTATTTAATTTGTTTTGTTTTGGTTTTTTTTTTAAATTGCTTTTCTTCTCCACACTCTTCTTTACAGAGAAAACAAGAGGAAAAGATTAAAACAACTGTATTGTTAAAATAAAATTAATTAAATTTAGTAATTTAACAGCTTTTAATAGGTAAGAAAATATAAAAAATGCTGTTGTTTTGAAAATAAATGATGTTTAAAGTATTTTAAATAATATCTTTTGGATTGTATCTTTATATGGTAAAATGTTGGCTCATTTGTAGTTCGGAGTGCACATTGCATTTGCACGTGCCTTCACACGTTCTACAAATTCTATACTTCTTGATGATGATGATGATGATGATGATGATGATGATGATGATGATGATGATTGCGTCCATATGAGTCAGTATAAAAGGTAATGTTAACAAAATCGTCTTCTCAAAGTTAGCGGCAAAATAAATGTTTCCTAAATCAGCTCTTTTGATGTGAGCAGCTTTTACATTTGCACAAAGACTTACGGGCGACAAGTCTCTTTAGCTATGCGAGCCAATCTGTTAGGAGGTTCGAACTGCGGTGAGGAATAAAAAACGGATCAATCATCCACCTGGCCACACCACTATCACCATTGCACATGCGCTGTGTTTGTTCTTACGTCTAGTGAGTGCAGCTCCCATAATCACGTGGTCAGCGGGAACCACCAGCGGACTAGCCGATCCTCCGATCCCGGGTGTCCTTGAGCAAGAGGCCATGCTATGCACTACCAGGGGAGGGGGGTGGGCGTCCAGCTCCTGCTAGAGGGAGGTACGAGGTCGGAGGTGGCTGAGGATTGGGTGGGAAAGGTCGAGGTGCTTGTTTAATTGCCGCAGGGCGGGGGGAGGGTATAGGGCCAGGAGGGCATGGAAATCTGGCCGGAAGCTGGTTCTCGTGGGAAAGACAGAAGCAGCCGTTAATAATTGATCAGCCTCGTCTTCGATTAGGGTTCGACCTCGTGATTGCGTGCCATCACTCGCGGCCCGGCACGCGCCGGCGCGGCTCGCATGACATGGGAAACGGATGAGGAGGATCAGCTCCCGCCGAGAAGGTGGGCAAACTCGACCCCGCGCGCCGCCCGGAGTGTTGACTCGCGTGTCACGTTTCTTATGGAATCCTCCCAACCATGTCGCCCGCCTCCCTCATGGCCGGCCGCCCCTCTCAGTCTCTTTCTATCTCTCTTTCCTTCAATCTTTCTTTGTGTCAAACAACTTTTCTTTCTTTCTTTCTTTCTCTCATAGCTAGCTTTGTCAGGTGAATAAATGATAGAAAATGTATTTAAGTGGAGGTGCCTGAGTCTATGCAGAAATGAGAGGACATTATAAATATATGTAGAACTGTAGTGTTCATTCCTCCTTTTACACACACTCTCTCTCTCTCTCTCTCTCACACACACACCGTATTGTTTTGTACTTGGCTATACTACACTTCCCTACATCATATTCTATACGATACTGTACACTCTAATTCACGCGCTCGCACGCACGCACGCACACACTCATATACACAAAATTACAAAGTAAATAATAATAATAATAATTTTTAAAGTGCATTTCCCTGTGTGGAAGCAAACTCAATACGCAGCACGTGAAAGACCTAAAACGAGCCGACAGTCAACCCTACAAGAAACATAAGCGTCAACAAACAGACCATGGCAAAAAAAAAAAACAACAACAACATGCAAGTGTTAATTTGTCAAATATTCCCTTCGCTGATTTAGCAATATTTCACACCAAGCTTACTATTTTTATATTTGTCTTTTTTTTATTTATTTCTTCATTCATTTATCTTTGCTTCCATGCTACAGTCAGATAAAAGGGAAAAACAGGTGCGTGCGACAAAGTGAAAACAAGTTTTCCCTGCCCTTATCACCATTGTCATCGACGGGATGACACACCGTGTCCGCACAGCGGACTGCTGCTGACTTTCCCTGACGTTCCTGCTACCTGGGACAGCGTCAGTCTGACGTACGCCAAGTGTTGCTGCTCACGGCTCGCGTTGCTGCTGCGTGCGAGACCGCCATTGTTCAGCCATTCATTTTGATGTAGAGGCAACTGCGGGCCACTGCGCAATGCCCACCCTAGCTCTCCACAATGAGTGCACAGAAATCGGAGGATTTCTATGGCGTCTCAACACACAACGAACTAACCCCCCCCCCACCACCACCACCACCACCCTCCCACACACACCTTACGCAGCCTCCCACATGCTTGATGTGGCTGGGTTGTAGCAGCCCTGGAACAAAGGGTGTAGACAAAGACGATGTTTTAGGTCCATTTTGATTTGCATGACTAATGAAATAATTTAAATAAATGGTTGAATTATAGGACGCTGATACTATCTCTTGTTTACTGTGGCCTGAAAGATGAATTTAACAATGGAACATCAACGTTGAATTTGTTGTGACTTTGTAAAGTGATTTTTCAATGACTTGGAACGAATACAATGCAAGTAAAATAATTTGCACATGTATTTTCAAGAAACTTTTTGCCAACGGTATGGATGAAGTCCTGAGAAATGGCGAGTGTGGCTACAAATAGTCACAAGAAAAGTGTGAACTGAATACAGACGTTCGGTACATGGTTAATGAAAAGTAATTCGGGAGGAATCAGTCGCACTATTTTGTCGCATATCTACATCCCTGGAAATAATGAACATGATGCCGTTTATGTGGATTTTCTTCTTTCTTTCCTTCTTTTTGTTGGTTCGGTTGTGAGCTTGGCTCCCACATCTTTCTGAGGATCTTACTGCGCTTACTATATTTTAATGATACATTCTTGTTCATTATAACAATTATTTTATTATACTTGGTTCAAATTGTTCTTTCAATACACATGTTTTAGTGGCCCTTTAGTATCAAATCCGGAATTTTGTGGTGTTATCAGGTGATCGTGGTGGACTGCGGCGTTGGTGGTGGTACAGCCGCTGTTTCGCTTTTATTTTCCTTCTTTGCCTGAAAAATTATTGTTTATGTTGTGTTGTTACGCAAAGTACCAGCGCATATAGATAACGACCAATGTCGGAGGTCGGGGTCGGGGTGCAGCAGCAATGTGCGGCGGCGGTGGAGACGTGCTTGTCCACAGGCATCACAAAGAAAGGGGAGGCAAAAAACGCTGCCAGGCCAACTGAGGCCGCTAGGTGGCAGCAACAGCTGCATGTAGCAATGCTGTATGAATATGTGAGAGATACGAGAGGGTGTGTGTGTGTCAGATATGCGTGTGGGAGAGATATGAGAGGGTGTGTACGTGTGTGAGAGAGATGCGCGCGTGTGTGTATGTATGTTGTATATATATATATAGTGTGTATATTTATGTGTGAACCGCTGTGTGTGTGAGAGAGAGAAAGCGTGTTATAAGACACAAACAAATGAGAGTACAGTTTTTTAATTTGATATTTTTATTGAAAAGACCTTCGGCCAATTTCAAAGTAGATAAAAAAAACACAAAAGAGAAAAGTATGCATCACAACCTACAGACATACAGCATACCTCATTGAATAGTCAACTGTTAATTTTAAATTACTTTAAAAATTCAAATGCCCCATATATATATATATGTATATATATATAATTTCCTTCGTTGATACATGTAGAGTTGCAAACATAAGAAACAAGGACAAAAACTGACGGATACTGGATACCTTGTGTAGGAATATACCTCCTTCTCAAGTCGCTCTTCCTTGGACAGAAGAACGTAAAATGAATTTCGATTCCTTAATACCTGGACAAAAAGGGACATGAAATAGCATTAACATTTTCACTAGGTTAGTAACAAAACGCCGACGACGAGGCTTCAGACAAGAAAAACCGAGCCGAGAACGAACTTGACCGTTACGAACCACAATGTGTTCAACATCGTTATGTACATAAAGAGAAAGACGATTTAAATGTTCGATAAAATGAAAAACAGAAGCAAATGCAAGCATGCAACCAAACATGCAAACACACAGAGACAGAAAGAGAAATTATCACTAGATTTTAAGAATACTTGAAGGCAAGTTCTTGTTTTCAGTACCATGACCAAACATGACGAGAGCCGGGGTCTTAAAAATAAGTGCAGCAAGAACAAAAAAAACATTCTAACCAGAAAATGCTTAAGCCCCATGAAGGATTGCTGTAGGGTAACACAAAAGATGTGTTATGGAACCACACTGGGAACTGAAAGGGCAGTCAGCACGGAGGAGCCTTGTCACGAAGCTATGTAAAAGATCGCGCAGAAAGGGGCCGCTGCTAGGGGAACACGTGACTAGCTAGGAGTAGACTAAAAAATAGCGAATGGACTGTGCTACACGGAATTTCGATAACAGTATATTAAAATCCATTGTACTGTACCAGCTGTTGGGGATTTTGTCAGGTTTTGGTGAGAAAGGGCTATGAGGGAGACGCCAACAGACTGGATACCAATTTTTTTATGTATAATGTTGGGGGGGAGGCGGGGGGGGGGGGAAAGAGGAAAAGGTAGAAGGTTGAAACGAGTACATGTACTTTTTTTTTTTTGGGGGGGGGGTAGGGCGAAGCACCCGAACACCAAAAGCCCTAGCTGCAGATGTAACCCCTGGTGTAACCACAACAGCTGCAGGGAGTCTTCACGTCACTTGCTGCTACGTCACGAGGTCGACGCCACGCGGAGCATGTATAGTTAGTATAGCGTCACATCACCCTTCGCGATGGTGACGTAGCATATCGTGGACTTTAAAGCCTGCCAATGCTCGCAACTTGCAGTCCATATGTGTGCGTGTGGGAAGGGCCACGAGCGTGCGTGTATGCGTGTGCGTGCATAAATGAGTGTATGTAGAAGTGTTTGTGTGTGTAGGTGCGTGAACGCGTCTATGGCTGTCCTCCATGCTCCTCGTCACCGGAGCGCACGTGCCTCGAAAGAACAAAGGAAATTGGGACGAGGGTGGAGGACACCCTTTGATACAAGCAGCCAGGCGTGCGTTATGAGACCTTGTTCGTTTCGGAGGACAAAGGGTGTACGTTAAAGAGAGAGGAGGGTTAGTGAGAGGACAGGAAGACGCGACAACTGTTGGGAAGGGAGGGGAAAAGCGATTTATGAGCACGTTTGCGTCACGAAGACTGTTGAGGTGGGGCTCGAGCTCTGACGCCTAAGACGTAGTCTGACGTCGGCTGGAGACAGAGGATCAGTCCAGTCCCACACGCCGAGCTCATTTCAATTCGGGATATGCCGCTGTTAATTGTCCTTCGCCAAGCAAAAAAGGTCCGCCTCAGAGAGAGAGAGACCGGTGAGCACGCAGGTGCGCGCATGAAAAGAATCGGGCGCCGACACTTGCCCGATCAGGATACCTCCCACCTCCAAACCTTCCCACCCTCCATGTGTTTGCTCGTCCGCGCAGGGCCGATCAATCACGGGGCGCACGTGCGAAGCCGCCGCGAGCATCTGTGTTTACAGTCTCGGCCAATCAGCATCGAGCAGCTCGGAGCGCGCAGCCAATCAAAGAACTACTTGTCGCTTGGCCCTCCGACCAATCGCGTGCCACCGCGCTGGATATGAGCAGACGTCGGACACCGCGACTGGCGTCACCACGCTGTCGCTGCTATGGTTACGGTGCGTCAGGGATGGCGGTTGGCATGGATACGAGAGATGCTAGACTTAAGCGGGCAGGTGGTGGTGTCTATGGCAGCTGTTAAAATCGCATTTTCTAGGGGTTTTTTTTAAATTAAAAACGTCCAAACTGTCCTCATAATCTTTTCACATGCCTACCGTTCTCTTTACCACCCCAGCCTCTCATTCTTATGTTAAGGAGTTGTTCACTCTGGTTATTTCCATGGAAATAAACTACACACGGATTGAAAAATGAAAATGTTATTTAATTTTGGTTCACAGCACTCTGCTGTGGGTTGGTTAAGAAAAGAAATACTAATGAAGGAGATTATGTTGGAGGAAAAAAATTGAAATAGTGAAGATACGAACTGTTGACCACAATCCACTGATATGTTTGTCCTTCTGCTACCTTCCTCGAATTTGTTATAGCTTAGTTGAACAAAATACTTCTCGTTAAAGGTGTGGGTGCATTTAACTAAAACTAGTCTTGTGTGTAATTTTACATACCACCGTAGAAGCTAAGTACTTACGTTCGATAAACTTTGTTTTTCCCTCGAAAGAAGCAATTCTTCAACATGGCTTATGCGCTCAAAAATAGCATTTTTCTCTTTCATGACAATTATGGTGGATGTGCACATGCACAGGAAGGTGATAAAACACCTATGCGAGTATAAATTACGGGAAATTTGGGTGGAAGTTCTTTCTTTGGCACTGGTAATTTTTCTCTTGTGTTTGTCTGTATCGATTTATTTATTCGTGTATTTATTGTTGGATTTTATTTTAGCATTAGTACAAATACAGCACTTACCATGAATACTTTGTGGAGAGAACTGGTCTATTATCTACTTGTTTCCCTTCTTCACCTCGCCTGACATGTCTTTATCTCATCGGACCTTTTTCCCTCTCTTTTCCCGTTCTTGTAAAACAACGCCAGAAGGGAAGATGACTACTTCTGTTAGAGCAATTAATGATGCCACTTACATCGTGCTCACAAGAACAGAGCTTGGAGAGGAAGTCATTCTATTAATTTGATCGAATGCGTGATGGACGCGACTACGGTGTTATTCAAACAAGGAAAGTTGTTGCCACACTTCCGGATTTAATAACCCCGCGGGCCCGATCGAACTCACGGCCACTCAGAAACTAATGCTTTTTCACACTTCGGTGCGCTGCACGCACTGAAACACAACGAATCAGGTAAGTGTACACTTCAAGGACAGAGGGTGCGGAAAGGAGAGAGAGGGGGGGAGGGCATAATTTAAACTGCGGCAGTGGAATTCGCCGCGCGTAGAACAATGCACGCAGTCTGTCATTTCTCTTCAGGTCGCGCAGCCTGGGACACCGATCAGGCTGACAATGGCCGTGGGTTTGGAAGCTCGGTCCAGGTGCCAGACAAATGCGTGCCTTATCCCCCAGAACAACGCCGCCGCCTCCTTTCAGCCCCCATCAGCTTCGCCGCCACCCTCCCTCCTGCCACCCGGTTGTCGCATGCAGGTGCAGGAGCGTTCATCTGTCGTGTGTAACCAGGGCTGCGTGTGCCATGGCCGGCACCCCAAGTTTCTTTGTTTTCTGATGGCTGACGGTCTGCCTGTTAGCAGGACGGGATGTGGACTTGCGTTAGCACAGGGCAGGATAAGGTTGTGAGGAATTTGTTAATAAGGGCATATGTACAGTACAGACCTCTGGGGTGAGAGCCGTGGGTGGGTTGGGGGTAAAGTTGGTGGCTTGTTCGTTTGACACGGTGTCCATCAAGCGTCACCTCAGTGATGTACAGCATCAGTAATCCGTCCGCGCGCATGCATGCACACACACGCACGCACACATACGCACCCGCAACGTCGTCATCATCGTTAGTCCCTGAAACCTCTTGGTGAAGCATAGCGGGGGGTTGGGGGAAACCGCGACGATCACCCACTTTCGCCATCTCTTTAGACTCTTGGCCCCTCTCTGCTCGCAGGCCAGACAACTCCTGGAGGTTGTCTGCCCATTTCTTCTTCTGTCCGTATTTCTTCCCCCTCCCTTACCCACTACTCCCTACCCCAACCTCCTTGACTGGTCTCGCCAAAATGTCTCCTGATAATCTCGAGACAAGCATACAGTACTTTCGCTTGCATATTTTCTCTGTGACGAGTAAGTTATGCTTCCTGACATGTTTTGGTGTGTGTCCGTGTGTATTAAATGAATTTTGTGTCTTGTTTGGTATTTGCCTTGTTTGCAAATAGATTTGAGCCCTCGGTTAAGCACTATAATAATAATAATGATAAATGAAGATTTATATAGCGCATACTCACACTCCTAAGGAGCATCTTCTTAGCGCTTAAAACAGGAATGAGACATGGACACCATGGACAGCATACGATGGACGGAAGAATATAAACCACAGTGCTGACGACGAATAGAAGACAAATATAAAAAAGCGCTATGTAAATTCTCTTTATTATTATTTAGTTAGTTTCTTCAATGCACTTCGTAGTTCTAATTAGGGAAGGGGTTTGGAAAACACGAAAGACAAAGACAGGGCTGTCCATCGGGGTCTGTCCCTTGCTAAATGCTGCAGGGTTGGATCATCTTGCTCGCTCCCCTCTGATGTCTTCACACCAATGTTTATGTTACCCAACCTTTTCTTCTTTCAGCGTGCCTTGCAGGATTGTCTTGGCAAGACGGTTGTGGCATTCCACATGGCCAAACAACAACAGCTTACTCTTGATTACTCTTAGATTCTCTAGTCTTATATACTCTCCATGTAAGACCAAGGGATCCAGCAGTCTCCGAAAGCACTTTATCTCGAAAGCTTAAAATTTCTTCTCAAGGTTAGCTGTCAGGATCTCACTTTCACATCCGTACAGAAGGATAGCGATCATCAAAACCTCGTAGAGTCGTAGTTAGCTCAGCACGCAGGTGCTGCTTATCTATATATTGTTGACTTTTGTGATTAATGCAGTTAGTCCGCAATTCTGCTAATGGGCAGTAAGTCTGGTCGCGAACTCTATTATTGATCTGACATCCTTCTGATCCAACGTATTTGAAATCCATATTTGTTTCCAGTTTCCCTCCATTCTTATTAATCTGGACCTAAGTGTCAGCTGTGCTGAGACATGGCTCTCCTTTCCACGTTGGTTTGGGGTGGTGGCAAGTCTGTCAGGTTGTTCTTGAAGTTATTTGTTGCTACCATCATGTAGACGGATGTCATCAATGAAAGACTAAACAAGGCCCCGATTATTTGCGCAATTCCTTTTTATACTTCTTGATTGTGCATGGTCTTTGTTTTGAGATAGGACGGATTTTCCTGTAGCCTCTCATATCTATGGTCTGTAATTTTTTTTTTTTTTTGCAAGCCTGCTTTCAAACTGCAAGACTCACACCTGTGTTAGAAGAGGGATGGTATTAGCCTCAGTGTGATATTTCGTTCCAGACAGATTTTATTATAGTTTAGTTTATTGCACAGTGCTTTTGCTGTTATAATTCAGACAACATTTTCTCTTTCGTGTCTTAGACTTCAGATCACAGAAGCTGTGGCCTGTCTCTATCTTCTCGCCTTTGATCTAGATGCCTGTGCTGACGTCGCTAGTGTTATTGGCCATCTTTCTGCCGTTGGATGCTAATGTTTTTTCTAGGCAATTCATTATAATTACAAATATCAGCAAGCTCTTGATTCTTTTAACTTGCTACCTAATAAATGTCACTGGCAATCCTAGAGCTGGAGGTCGTCCTGGTGATGAGCTTTCCTGTCTTTAAATTAGCTGTGGAGGGGCAATCTTGGAAACTAATAATAATAACTTTAAAAACAGGCAGCTGATGCCAAATGATTTTGGTGGACTTATTAATGTAAAGATTTCTCTTAACATGTTTAGGGCTTAGAGGGACATGGTAAGGCAGAGGAGATCGTCGGCTAGCACAACGCATAATTGATTGAAGTTTTTAAAAAAATGGAAGAGTAGAAAGCATTTGATAATCTAGCATCATGGGACTGATCTTGACAATGAGGATCAAGAAGTCAAGCTTAAGGTACATTTTTGTGGCTGTCATTCAGGACCTTTTGAGACTGTGGCTGTGTGAACATTTTATCAGTATCTGAAAAATAAGTAAATTAACAAAGCGCTGTGGAATCCCTTCACTCTTCTGTCATACACACTGTATCCGAACTATTCCTGTCACCAGAACTGTTGTTCATCCTTCAATCTTTCGTATGTTTTCCATGTCTCATTCCTGTCTCAATTGCTAAGAACACGCTCCTTTATGAGCCCGAGTTTGCGCTATATAAATCACGCGTTTGTTATTATTATTTTTCATATGTTACTTTCGTTCAGTTACAACACATCTAACCCAGAACAAAAGCATCGGCTACGACCAGCGAGGATTATCCGATGCGAGTTATCACCACTTGAAAAGTCAGATGCCATCATGACGTGCTTATTGCTTGCTTCACTGGAAACTGAATCGTCGTCACAATGGGGCCTCTACGTTACAGCTGTCATGGGCATCGGCTACAATCAGTATGCACGGCAACGATTTGTGATATGGAGGTATGGATTTAATGCGTTTTATTTCTTGTTTCGTATAAAAGCAGATTTTGCTTCAACCACTGATCCATTATCAGTGGCGTAGGAAGATGGTCGGCTTTGGGATGGGGGGCAGCTCCATGCTGACAGTGAACGACGTTCACATTCTTGCCTCCTCAGTATCTTTTTTAGGGGGCGGCTGCCACCTGGTTCCTACGCCACTGCTTATTAGAACAAGATTACTGATGTAGCGTAGTGATTTTCAAACTTTTCCAGACGAGTACCACTTTCGAAAATTCTAAGTGACCGAGTACCACCTCCCAACCCTACATACAGTTCCCGTAAAATATATATACACATTCTTTTATTTTGGCGCATGGTGCTCGCGTACCACTCGTCATACCCTCGCGTACCACTACTGGTAAGCGTACCACAGTTTGAAAACGTCTGGTGTAGCGGGTGCAGTGAGCAACTGGAGATAACTCTATTATGCAAAAATAAGTACTTAATGTTACAGTTGTCTCCCGTGTTCTCCTAGCATATATTTTCTTAAAAAAATGTCCTTCTGTCACATTGCAGCACCTGCAGGACATCAGTGAAAATATAATAAGTGTAAATAAAATAAGGTTGTAAAGTAATAATGATAATAAAGAACTGAAATAATGTAGTTCCAAATTTAGCAGTAAACTAAATAAAAATAAAATAAGCACCAACTTAGATATCACCAATTTCTATTGGACGGCGTGACTGTAAGTGTACCTTGTCTTTCACGGTGCGTATTAGTTTGAAGTTAAACGAGTTAAATGTACTGGATATCAATTACAAGTGAATCACAAAAGAATCAGTGAATTGAGAAAAAAATGTGTTTCGCCCAATGTGGGGCTCGAACCCACGACCCTGGGATTAAGAGTCCCATGCTCTACCGACTGAGCTAACCGGGCAGATGTGGTACGTGTTTAATTCAGACAATATAAAACATACAAGCATTTGTACCGCAAGCCTTAAAAATTTTCTATTATTACATTTTATATTCATGTTTGTAAATAAAATTACTAGTAGCGCCAATGTTATTGTACTTTTCTACAAGCAGGAGGATGCACGGAAAACTGTTGATCGATTGGAATTCGAATCCGCTAATCCTGCAATGCTGCATGCCAGCAGAAACTTCGAAAATAAAGTACATGTAGTTCGATTGCTATGTACAGGTCAAGCAGTGAAATTGATGCGTTTCTTTTCGTTCGGATTAAAGATTCATTAACTAATCTTCATAGTTTCACTGACTGGGTATGTATTTTAATTCATCGCTTAGTAAAAATCTTGACAAATAATACTTTTTAAAAAAAACAGCCTTTACTTTCGTAGCATAGAAAAGGGGAGACGAACCATTTAAGGGAGAGTACACAAAAAGAAGTGCAGTTACGCTTCTTGTTATAAGAGTAGCTTCTCTTGTATTGCAACCTCGGGAAATGAACTCGACCTCCATGTGGTAACAGAAATATAATCCCCGATTAAAGAAAAATTGATCGCAAGTTCAAAACCTTAAAAGCGTTCTACAACCCATGAATGATAATACCACATCATATTTATTTATATATATATATATATCACAGGCTCCCCACTCAACTGGTTTCAGTCATATCTCTCAGATAGGACTGCAGTTACAGTGGATGGCTGCGCGTGCTTAAAAAATGTCTCTATTTGCTCAGGAGTCCCCCACGGTTCTGATCCTACCCTCTTTATCATCTTCACAAAGCCCCTTAAAACTAAATGACAAGAACACAGAAACTTTAACTTTTTCAAAGAGTAGAGCCAGAGTTTACCCTTCGCGTCTCTGTTCGGGTAGGCAATGCTGATAATTTTGTTACTTCAACACGTACGTAGCATAGGCTACATAATGTCTGCTGAACTTTCTCTTGATAAGCATGTTTGTTTGCTACATCTGTCATTCTGCATACTATGAACTCCGGAAGATCAGCTCGATTCGCCATACTCTGTCCATCTCAGCCACCAAAATTCTCATCTGCGCATTTGTTCTGTCTAAACTAGACTACTGCAACTCTCTTCTTGATAGCTGTCCACAGTACCTCATTGATAAGCTTCAGAAAGTCCCGAACTCAGCTGCTCGTCTCGTTTTCCAGACTCGCAAATCTGAACACTTCTTCACTCTCTTCATTGTCTACTAATTAAAACTAGCTCTCATCCCTATGCTATGAATTCTTTGAAGGCCCCTCCCCCCACTACTTTCCTGAAATCTTGTCTGTCCACGAAGTCCACCATCCCTGCCCGAAACCTTCGCTCCTCATCAGACTCGCGCATTCTATCCTCCCTCCCACAAAGACAGTCACATATGGACTTTCTCCTACTGTGCTGCTAAGCAGTGGAACTCTCTTCCACATCACATTCGCCACTCTGACTCGAAGGCTACATGCAAACGCTATCTGAAAACATATCTTTTCCAAAAGTGCTATCCCGAATGGCCGAATTGCTATTCTTAACTGCAATACTGTCATGCTAACCATCGTGGCCCCATCTCACACTGTTTACAGTACCTATATCCCTTCATACCCTCATCCTTTGCTTTACGTTCTACTCCTGTTCCTTATCTTTATGTTGTTCAGTGTGCCTATACGTTCCTCCGTCCACTGTCTGTTATCTTTCATGTATCATTGGTCTGCGCAGAGAGTGCGATCTATCTTGGTCGGGATGCTACGCGTTATAATCCTGTATTGGCTGTCCTGGGTTCAGATCTCGTTGTGGGTATGTTGTTCTTTATCTGCACGTGGCACCTGTTATACCGGGCCAACTGATTGCCTGTGATACAGCCTTAGTTGCTGGCTTGGTGTAAACACCA
Organism: Marisa cornuarietis; assembly: GCA_004794655.1. Taxonomy (NCBI): domain Eukaryota; kingdom Metazoa; phylum Mollusca; class Gastropoda; order Architaenioglossa; family Ampullariidae; genus Marisa; species Marisa cornuarietis. The sequence goes on along the minus strand of SMMW01000046.1, from coordinate 9,162,191 downwards.
ATTTTCCTTTGTTTTTGTCGGTTTTCTTTTTAATTGTGTGCAACCCTTAGCAGCCAATCCACGTGCGCTGTCCTAAACAGCTAATCCAAGCGTTATGAAGTTTCCGTAACAAAAAGCTCGTAATGTATTGGCGAAAATATAAGTAGCGCTGTTACTGTCACGCACTTTAAAGTCCAGATATTTCACTGAGACGGACATTATCACTCTTGACAAATGGATTGGTAACAGACGCGAAAATCTTAATCGGTTGATCTTTCAGATGTGTATATCACATCGATTGTCTTATCACCTTGTTGTCAATCCCTCTTGAAGACAATCCGCATGACAACCGCGTTGACCAGAGAGCCTAGTCTTCATTGATGATCATCAACATAAAGCGAGGTTACGTCGCCCCACGCACTGACCTGTTTCTTGATCGCGAGTGCAGGAGGCGCATGTGCTTATTAAATTGTAGCCGGCATATTTCATTTCCAATGTGAAGGGTCCGAGGAGGGACAAATAAGATGAGCTATTTTTCAACTCCGAAATCCAGTTTTGTTTGGGTTCTTCACTCTCCCCACACCCAACCACCCACCACAGATGCAAACACGTCACAGAAAACATGACCTTGTTTGTCCTCTTATTTGCACGAATGCGCACATTGAGTGAGAGAGAGAGCAAGTGGGGGGAACACATGCATATGAATCCAAATGTGCATAACACACACACACACCGTTTCGTAGCGAAAGAGTAATATCTCTGTACTTGACCTCTGAGTGTTGCTGACACTATGACCAGGGGTACTAGAGGATTATTGACAGGTGAATCTTTCATACCCATGACCGTGTACGTGATAATCGACTTGAGCAAGCAAAAACTTTGTTTTGTCCCCACTATCTACCATTCTGGATGTCCTCTACCTATGTAAGGATTTTGTTTTTCGATTATAAATTATGTTTTATTTTTTAGATCAGAGACTTCATTGCGACCACTTCCTGCTCTTGAGCGTGCCTGTATTTACTTTGTGTACGAGTATGTGTGTCTGTTGTAGACGTCAGTCTGTTACATGAGATTATGGGTGCATCCGTTTATGGGAAGGGGTCTGTCTATCGCTTCTGTAAAACGCTCTGTGCAAATCCTTGGAAAAACTCTATAAAATGTTCATTATTATGATTATTTTTAAAATACTTACATGCTTGTGGAAAGATAACTAAGTCTCTTGGTGTGAGCTGAACCAGACGTTACACATTTTGCCAAAAGAGTGTTCCCTCTCTCTAATGAAACCCTTTCAGTTACTGCTTTGCATTTCATCATGTTTAGAGGCTTGCCCCCTTTTTTTAATTATATTTTCTGTACCCTATACGTTGATGGATGGGAGACACAGCCTGCTGTCACCGCAACTCTACGTCATGTAGAGGCCGGGGCACACGTGGGGTTAACCGAAGCCTTATGCGTGACGTTAATGTCAGGACAAAGACAAGTCTGACCACGCTTGCTAATTAAACATTCGGAAACTGCAGGGAGTGGGAGGAGGGAAGAAAAACATTTACTACATTTCTGGTATTAGGCGTGTATTATTATTTCGGTAATGTTTGCAGTCAAGAAAAATGATAGAAGATCCGGTATTGTGACGACACGTACTGAACAACAGAGGCAAGCCCGTGTTGGTATTACAAAGAAGCTCACAAAGATTGCTGCAGAACTGTCGACATTACTTTCAAGCAGATGATCAGCCTGAGGGAAGAGATCTCTTGAGTATCGCTGGAAGAATAAAGGATAAATAGGTTCTCGTGGTGATGGCGCTGACAAACATCTGTAGGGCGAAAAGGAAGTTGTAAAAGTCAACGCATGCGCAGACCACTGGCACTCTTATCATCCCTCGCGTGGATTAGAAATGTGAGACAGAGAAACGACGTTTACATTTATCGAAACCCACTCAGGAGGTCACACTGGCAGCAGCATAAATTATAACCTACACTTGCCGCAGAAAAACAAATCCCGAAATCTGCCATCTTAATGCAGGTGCGTCGAGAACTCTTATATAAAGCTAATCTGGGGACCAGAGGAGAATCTTCTGCACAACAAGGTCAATATTTTCAACCCCGCCTCTTCAGATTGCATGTTTTTTCCCCCAGTCTTATATATAAATATATAGGCCCACACGCAAGTCCAGATTGGTCCGTTTTCTCTCATCTGTCTGGTCACAGCTGATTGTGCAAGAAGATGGCCACAAGGTTTGAGGCCTCGGTGGAACTGAAGACACAGCCAGAAGGCAAGTCTGTGTACTTCAAACATGACGGAGAGCGGTTTGAAAACAACGTGACTGTGAAAATGCGTGTCGGCCACACGTACAAAGTCAACGTATGCTTCCGGCCGGCCAGGAAACTGCTGTGAGTATAAGCCTTATGAGGTCCTTGTGTCGTGTGTGTCGTGTGTTGCCTTCGAACTCCCTGCAGACTTTTGGGCTAGACAAGAGAGACGAGTGGACGGACATAATAATAGTGAAGATAAATTAAGAATAAATTATTCAATAAATTAATAAATTAAATTAAGAATAAATAAAAGCATTAGCGCGCATAATGTTCGACAAAAAGTTTAGTAAATTTAGTGGGTTGTCGTCCGATCCTGGAATGACAGATCGAGTTTCCCTACTTTTTCTGTGGTACTGGGAAGTTACGCTTGTATGTTATGTCTATTTTCTGTGTCTGATAGATGAAACATTATTTCTGGAGATTTTTTTCTTCTTCTAAGTAAATATTTGTGTGGTCATGACTCATGAGTGTACACAGTGGAGTGTTTATGTTCTTGGTGAACTGGGCGGTTCACCTCCGGCGATAATTTTACATTTTTAGTTCTGTATGATTACTGTTCTACAGGGTTCTCACAGTGGAACTTTGTCAACTTTGTCTTTGAGATGATAAAGTTTTTTTTATCAAATTGAAGGGGCACGTGAATGACAAGAACATAAGAACGATAATGTAGCGGATAGGGTGTAGAGTGGGGGTTTGACAGTAATACAGTACAGGTCGTAGTTCAACACAGGGTGTGTGTTTTTGTTTTTGTTATTTTGTTTGTTTCTTTGTTGTTGTTGTTTTTTTTTTTTTGTTTTGTTTTTACTTGTCACTGACACACAGGAATCTCGTGAAAATGAAGTTTTCGTATTTCCCGTGCGGAGCTCACCCTTTGTCCAGGTAAACAGGGTGTTTTGATTCTAGTCGCTGCCGCATAGAGATCAGGGGAAGTTAGGAGTTCACATAAATCTCGTATTTTTCGTGCGGTCCGGGGTGAGTTTTAATCCCGACTGCAAGCGGCCAGTGGGCTGCTGCTGCTGCTTCTTCAGTTGTTGCACCTTTGCTAAAGCCAGGCGACTACTGAAGAGATCGGGCTATTATTGCTGTCGCCGGACGGGTTTTTTTTTTTAAAGAGAGCTGAAGACTCTACGGCTACGCCATTCTGCTGCTGTGAGCGGAGAACAAGCGCCAAGCTGACGGAAGGTTGCCAGAACCAGTCAGGACAACCGGAGCTGGCGATAAAGGCGGTACGAGTCACATCAGCGTTCCAGAGAGTCGAGCTACTGTGCTCCACCAACACCAGTGTCAACGACGTTAACCCACCGACTGAGGGGAGGGCCGTCGCGGTATTCTTTTAACGCGGGGCAGCGAGCCGAAGATAGCCACGTCCATTGTGCACCGCACCGTTACGTCCGGGGGACCTCTGACGCGGGGTAAACGTGAGCTATCGGGGACGCCGAACTTACAAGAGACACGGCGTACTAAAAGTAAGACTTTCTTTGAACATTTTTTTCCAGTTAGAGGGAGATTCCGTCACCTCGTTGACTTTTCTCCACCTTCTTCCGGGGGTAGAGGTAAAACTGTTGATTGAGAGGATTCAGTAATCACAGTAGATTTGTCTGTGTGCGGACTGTTGTGTTGAAGATATATGTATGCAGTTTAGAGACTGCTGAGGACTTGCTTGCGTGCAGTCTGGAAACTTTTTAAAGACTTGCCTGTGTGTGTGAACTGTACCTAATGTGGATTTATGAGTAGGCAGTTTTAGAGACTGCCGACGACTAGCCTGTGAGCGGTCTCATCTTTGTTGCAAATTGACAGTTTTAGTATTAGTGTTAGCTTATTGTTGTGCCTATTATTCTGCTAACAGTAGTAGATTGTTTCTTTGGAATTGATTTTGAGATTGCCTAGTGGCAAAGACATTGGCAGAACTTTCATTTAGGGGGTCTGGGGCCAGTTGCACAACACATTTCTAATTTTAAACACTTTTAGGCCTTAACTCTATTTAGATAATTAGTTTAAACTGCACACCACAATTTTAGAATTTTCAAAACTAAAACTGCTTTAAGTAAGATAAAGTTGTTGAAGTCCGACTTTCCGTCCTGTCTGTACAATTTTTGGTATGTTTTTCTGCAATGCATCAAAATGGCTAAGAAGAGATTTTGCTTCTTTAGAACAGTTTTAAGGTTTAGAAACGTGTTGTGCAACTGGCCCCTGGCTGCGTCATAGGGCGGGCTATGCTGTTTTGTGAGGGGAGAGCGGGTAGAATCGATGTTTGAGAGGGGTGTGAGGTTGGGCGTTGGTTGGTGTTGTGTGTGTGATTTATGAAGTGGGGTTTGGGTTTGGATTAGGTTTATGGGTTTGGGTTAGGGGTAGGGGTAGGTTATATTGTAGTGAATTGAGCAGACAAATGTTGAGGACTGGTCGAGTGACGTTATGGTGATTGACATGGAGGTGTGTTAAATTATTGGCTGGTTTTGGGATGGTTTTAATCATGTGATATTTGGTGCGGGAAAGTTTATTTGATTTCACGTTAGCAGACGAGAGAAGGTCGAGAGGAGACAAGATGGCGAGTGTGGATGGAAATTTGGGGAAAATTTGTGGTGCAATTGTGGCTTTCAAAGAAAAGTTGAGAGGTGCGGAGCCTGGAAAGTACAGCCGAAAAAAGTTTAGAATGGATGGAGAAGTGACTAGGTTGGTTTGATTTGAGTTTAGTGGAAGACTTAGTGATGTGACAGATTTACGCAATTTTCGGGGGAGGACAAATTTAGTTCATTTTTGAATAGTATTTTTCGGAAAAATTGGGAGTAAGGATTCGAAGAAGATGGAGTAGACGATATCAGGGGAGTTTAGTGAGGAGAGAGCAGAAGATGAGTGACGTGGTAGTGAAGTCACTATTTTGCATAGCTCCGCCTACAGGTAAGCCAGTTTTGTTATGGCCGTCGTGTTACCCCCCTATAAGAAAGCTGTTCTAAGACATTTGTAATTTTTAATAATCTTGACATTTGTGTGTATAATTATGTGTCCTGGAAGGGACGTCCTGAACTAAGCGATCTCGTGTTGTTTGGAACGAATGCGCATGTCAGCGCGTGGTCCGTGACAGATAAATGCAAGCCATTGGTTACCTTACGGGCAAGATTACGATTAAAACAAAGACGTATGGACAGAGGTCTTTTTCCTATCAAGCTCCTTCAACTTGGAACAAATTACCCCTCAGCCATCGTCACGCTGATTTTTTTTTACCACCGTTCATTCCAAACTTAGGAGTACATTTTAAAAAAAATGTAGTTTTCTTATTTGTTAAGCATTCTGAGCAAATTGTTGTGGAAAAGTGATATATAAATATTTTTTCTTGGTTTGGTAATTAGTGAAAATGTTATGGAATTTCTTCGAAACAGCTATTCTAATTTCAGCAAGCAGTCTTGATCCTGCGTCATGGAGCCAATGGCTTTTAACTGATTGGAGATGACAAATAAAAACCTCATCACTAGTCAAAGCCCCCTCTGTAATGGAGACTGCATTCTGTCTTCAGAAAATGGACGATCCAGGGGGAGAAGACGCTGTTCACACAAGCCTTGCCAAGCAAAGCCAACGAGGACTTGTCAGTGTATTCGACAATCTGGACAGTTGACGGCTTTGATGTCACGAGGAGGGGACGGCGGGAAAAGATTCATTTTTTCTTTGAAGTGAGCACTCATTACGTATTCATACTTCATGAGCAGTTCTCGTAGTCTCGCCTCTTTCAAAGGTTCTGCGAGCATACAAATTCACCGAGCTGTTTTGGTTAGGGGATATGGGTGGTAATTTAAATAAAAGGCGCTGTTACTAGCTGTTCCGTTGTCACAATCTGAACCTTCGTCCTACTCAGTACGCATGCGCAGGAGGCAAGAGAAACGCACGTGCACATAAAAGTCGAATTGCTATGCTAATATACGGTAAGATGATGAGCATCTTGAGATAATGATTCGCTCATATTGTTAGTATATGTCAAGAATGTGACGATGTAATCTGATGTGAGACAAAAATTCCCTTACATGCTATGACAATGATTATATTATTGACTATAACGAGATGATCATTCGTTCACATGCTAGGACAATATATGTCTTGACTATAACGATATAATCCTTTGTGAGACGATCATTCATTTACCAGTATGTCTTAACTGCACAATCCGCATAATCATTCGCTCGAGTAGGATAGTATATCTTGAATTTAACGATTTTATCCAGGTACAGTATTTGTCTTGAATTTATAGAGGTAATCGCTGAGAGGATCGTGCACTAGGCCACTGTATGTCATGAATATAAATTCACTCGGAAATGGCTGACTGACATTTAGAATAGTTAGAATTTCTACGTGACATCAGAGTCCTGGAATATTTGCTTTGGCTTGCGGTGTCAAAGGCTGACAGAGGCAAGTAAACTAGCAGAGGCGTAAACCACGACAGACATGTATTCATCCACGAAAATTTTATTCAGAACTGAAAGCTTGTATTGCCTTATTTTCCATGGCGCTTTGCCCGGTTAAGAACGGCTTTAACATAGCCTACCTGCACAAAGATAATGGCAGCCAACAGTAGCAATGAATCGCAGCCGACGAAATTACTAGTTCGCTCACGCAGCAATCCTGCTGGAGAGCGACCAATGGCGCGTTTAGCTCAGCAATGCTTTATGTACCTGTAGCGCGACAAGATGCTGAAAACATTGTTAATTTCTTGCGGCAATGAATTATGATACCACTACCACTACCCTTCTACTTAGTAAATTGCGTCTAAAAGATATCCCAGGAATACTTCTTAGAGCTGTTAATATCAAAATGGTTTACATGCCACTGGGCCTATTTAGGGCTAAACAAAATCATCTTCGTTTATTTTGCGCCTCTCTTCACCTTCCTAATTCTGTAGCGTCAATGAGGACAGCACTTGTTGACGACTCTGTCCGATCTCCAAACAAAAAAAAATAGCCCGATTAGGTGCTCTATTCCAACGCAGATGCTGCAAGGCTTTCCAGCATTGCCAGAGCCATGAAAATGTCTGCCATTTCCCAGCAGCCTCTCAGCGGGAAGCACTATGGGAGACGGATGAAGCAGCAAAGATTGCCCCCGTGAATAACCTGGCTTGGCATTTGCCAAGTACTGGGTAATGTTTCAAAGCACGAGGCTCCAGAATCGTTCTTTTGTCGTTCTCGCGCAAATAATTGGAGCCGACCTTTAAACTCGTGCGTGTCGTGTTCTCCTCCCCTTGAAGTCGATTGGTGTCGCCTCTCGATTCTTTCTTAAAAACAGGTGGGTGACAACTCCTTGAAAGATTTATCACGGCGGCGTAGCAGGATGCACCCAGACAAGTCAGTACGCGAATCCCACCCACCCACCCCCGACCTCTCTGTGCACGTGCGTGTGTGCAGGAGCTGCCCCGAGCGATCTAATCAATCACGGACCGCTGTATCAGTCACTCCGCTTAGAACCACCGCCAGATGAATTGTTGACACAGCTCCAGGTGAACATGTTCGCAGGATCAAGTTGTCCCGATGGCTGTAGCGGTCCTGTAATTGCAACGCGGCTACCGGAAGGGTGCGCGCGCTTGAGTTGTTAATACGCACAGCAGAATTCTTGAAACTCTCGTTCCAGCATTCTTTCACGTGTTTTTCGCATGCGCGTGTGTATGTGCGTGTGTGTGAGCGCGCGCGTGCGTGCGTTTCATTACGCCAGTTGGAGCGTGGCCAGATCCTGACGACGACACTCCAAGTGAAGTTCTACGCTAGCCAGAACCAGACTGCCAGCCAGTGGGGCCAGCCCATGCACGCCCTGGACCTACTGTGCGACTCCCAGCCCGGGGAGTCGGCCGTCGTCGTGCGGCGAGGCAGCATTTTGTGACAAGGAGCGACAACCTAGCGCCACGTCACTACCGGGACACCTTATATCAGCGGACAGCATAGGACCAATCAGATCGAAGAGATGTTGCTCCCCGACTATGTCCGGTACAATAAACTGGCTGGCGATGCTAGAATATGGTCTATATAGATTTTCATGTTCCGCAGCCTTCGCCTAGCAAATGGATTTTGCCCGGTGACCGCTTAGTTAAGTGCTGGTATAATGCCAATCTACAAGAGCCAGGTCGTCCATGGAGCCGACTTACGCATTGCGGTCACGTGACCAGACTTTACAATAAAGCTTTTTTTCTCTCTCGCGTGGAAGCTCAGTATTCTACAGCAATAACTCTGATAGAGGACTCCATGGTGTGATTGGTTTTCCTAGAACGTGGAGTTGCATTGTTAAGTTACATGGGCTTACTTTCAAGACTATTGCAATAAAATGTAGTCCCAGTATCACGTGACTGTCATTTCCTGTCAGCGAGCACCAAGTCCATGGCATGTTATAATAACACCCACGACAAAGATGTAGCGAGAAAGGGAGAGGCGTGAACTGATCACTGCTCCATCCATCACACACACACACACACACAGCCTGGTCAGTGTTTGGAAGTGCACGTTTAATCTCAAATGAAACAAGATGAACATGTGTATCGATGCTGAAGTTTATTATACAGGACGAAACAATGGGTGTGACGGCTTCGCAGCAAGCCAGATGTGTTGAGTCTACGAAACTAACACTAAGCACCTCCTTTCTCTACGTGGAGTGACAAAATATACCGACCTTTTTGACCTCCCCCTCAATAGCGAACCAGTCGAGAAGCTGCCAGTCATGTAGACTGGTACTTACCTCAAGCCTGTTCGTGTGTAATATCGACAGAATATCACCCCTGTGTGCTGGCCATTCTAATGCCAACCCGCACACGGCAGATGTACATGCTAACCTATCAAAAGCAGCTCATTACCAAAATGGCCAAGAGCAGAAGCCAACGAATGGAGGGAGGGAGGAGCGAGTGAAGTCGACGGATGTGAAAGTGGCAGGTAACAGCACCCTTCGCTTTAATCAATCAGATCTCTATCGTTAACAAAATATCTTGAAAAGTGCAAGCAGCATCCCGTGTATAGGACATAGTCGTTTGACTGTGACGCTTAACACCCTTAAACGCTCCACACACCCATGGGGCCGCTTAACGCTGAAATGTTTCACACACCTTAGGGATCTGAAATAAACCTATCATACACCTTAAAGGGTCTATGCAAGGACGCCATTGTAAACGTTCGTACTGTCTCTCACTACACTCAGATGTGTCGAGCGTTACAAAACTGAGCAGACGTTTAAGTTGTGACGTCAGACCCTACATTCGACGGTCGCCGAGTTCTGACGTCAGTGTGACGTCGCGTGTGTGCCTTTCGCCATCCAAGCTGGTCTGTGTGAGCAGCAAGCAAGCATCCATGTTCAGCTCTTCCGTGGTCGCAGATTACACAGCACGATATTTCACTTCTTTCAGCTTTCGACACCACTCGCTCTGGCTCTGATGAAAGCGATAGACCCCCATAGTCTGTCTCCTCTCATCAGCCAGAGTCGGGCACGTCAGTCTAGCCTCGCCCTGCCCGACGTGAAGCAAAGACATGATGGTAGAAAGATATTACACGGTGCTAGGGTGGACACCGCAAGCACTGTCCACGGCGATAAGAGCTTTCTATGTTGGTGCACTCTGCTGGCCGTGCAGTGGAATCGTTATCGTTAACGCACGGAGCAAAGCACTTACGCTTCAGAAGCTGGAATCGGAAAACTTAACACTACCAATATCCACAAAATGGTTTATAACGACTATCAGTCGGTCTCTCACCAAAAAGCATAACCCAAGACTGCGACATCTTAACAATGGAAACGAACCGACATGAATAAATAAAAAAAAAAGTCTCTTGTTTTTAAAATGGGGCATTTGCTCCATTAAAAAGGGTTTTTCATTCTTGGAATGTAGATGACTTGTGGACTTTCCCACTCAAGAATACAGCTACTGCTTTGTAAATATGTAAGCAATGTCGATGAATTGACGAAAAACATTTTACAAAACATCTTACGATTTATTTTCTATAAAATGTTTTCATAAAAAGACTAATTTTACAAATAGTTTCCCCACACCATAAAAAACCTTACACTCGAAGATGCCAGGAAGAGATGTTAACAATGATGACGGTGCCTAGGGTGGGGGGGGGGGAGCTGAAGAAAACCGACAATAATAAAAATTGGAGTGGGGAATAGGTTTTCTGAGGTGGTACCTATCTACGATCTGCATACTTTAATAGACAGTGGATGGAATCTTTCAGTAAGTAACCTAAAGGGAAGAATGAGATTAAAAAAGGCATACAATTCAGAAGAAAATCCAGCCTGCTGCGACTCTACAATGGGCTGTCACAGAAAACCCAAAACACAGCAGTTGTGCTTAATAATAATGCATGCAGATAACACGTCAGCTTTTTTAAAGTGGCCCACGAAAAGGGAAAATAATTTTTAAAAAGGTGTCGCATGGCTTTAGGGGATTTCACAAATTTTCCAAACAGAAAAGTGGGCACCACATTAGTGACAACAAATCGAATGCTTTGCTTCAGGCAAAAGCGTTGGAGTAAAAAGTGCATTTTAACTACTTAAATTATATAATTGGCTTCACTTTCTAATAAACATTTCTTTTTGTCTCTTTAGTTCTGTTTCCTTGTAATGCACTTTATGAAAAGTAGCAAATATTTCGCGAGGGGCAACAAAGATGTGACCATGCACTAGCAAAGCCAGGACTTCAGTTTTTTTGCATGTCCGCTAGTAAGATGAGTGGTGGACTTGCCCTGTGACATGTTTGTGGCTGTTCCCTTTAAGTCGGTGGTATACCTTTACACTGGGTAACAAGACATATTTCTGTTCTCAAAGACAAAAAAGTTACAAATGGAAGGATGAGATGCATCGCTCTGTAAGTATATACATTACTGTATAGGTCATTTATAAAATGTTTACAATACAAACTGGTCAAAATCACAGAACTAATAAAGAAAAGTCTTAGAAATGATGCAAAATCTTGTTTTAACCTAATAAGTGAGAAGATGAGGATATATGAAAGACAAAGGAACAAAGGAAGATGCAGACAGAACCTAAAAAGTTTTTAAAGTTACACCAAAAAGTCAAACAGTTGCATCCTCCAGAGGTAAAAAGAATACAGTTTAAAAATACTGCTTTTAAAGGAGACAGGTGCATCAAGCTTAGGTGGACATGAAAATTCCACCCTGTAACAGTTTGATAGCAATGCATCCTGTGATTGTAGTAGTCCATATCAATAAGCTCTACGTGGTAACAAGAGTCCTGCTCGCCTTACTCTCCAAGTCCTTCAAACTTTCTGTGTTGACTACATTCACTGTATTTGTGGCTTTGTGAAAGTCCTTTCATTCTGTACTATCCCTTCCCCTGAAAGATCTTAACAAGTCTTTTGCAAAGCATTCTCTTCATTTTTCAACACTACAGCATTGAAAAACTTCTAGAAGGAAAACAGTTGTATATGTGTGTGTGTATGCACACGCACATGCCTACCCATGCCCACATGCAAAACACTCGGATTGCATGAGATGAACTGTCAGCAGGTGACAATAACCACGAGAGCATAGCAGTGTGTGAGAAAGTGTGTCAAGAAAATCAAATGTGCATGTACTTTAAGAACAAAAATTAAAACCATTGTAATTTCTAAAGAACCTGTTTGTCATCTCAGACAAGATGGATATCACAGAAGATATTCTGAACTATGTACAGGTAAATTAAAGTGAGGCAGTAACAAATAACATCCCAATAAGCACAGATCTATCACATGCACCTTCCTAAATAATGAAGTCCTTTGACACCAAAATTGCTGAGTCCTATGATGCAGGTCTCCAGCACTTTTAGTCACTAGTATCCCAAAACTTATCCTAATTTCCTGCCCTACATAAGGGATAATTCACCAAATCAGATAGCCTTTCTTCTTTAACCAAAGACACCTTCTAAAGAAATAAGACTATCAAACAAGAATCACTGATCACTTTCAACAATCAACATCCCAGATCATGATCTATAAACAAGTTTCTTCCTTCACTGAGAGCTTTCAATGAACGGACTTTCCTGTCTTTATAACTTAAATTTATGCCAAACCACCATAGAAAGTTACTTTCACTGCATGATACTAGAATCATAGTTTGAGCTTGTGGGTTTATCGCTGACGTGCAAATAAATACATTTATCAGGGGCCAACATAGTTGTGTAGTAACCAGTTTAGAGTGTGCATTATATAGTAATACAAACAGGGTTAGCAATGTACAAATGGAAAACGTGCACATACAATGCTTAACAAATCTCATATAAGCATGCATCAGGCCACTTCATCAATACCCTGAATAGACATCTAATAAATTTTTTCCTGCCTGACATGAGCTTGAGCAAATATTTAGAATCTTTAAGCCCCAGCTTTTCAATTCAATAATCTGAACAAAATAGAAAGCCTAAAAAAGATATTTAAAGATATTTTCTCTTACCGTACCTGTAAAAATGATAGTTGCCATTCAAGATGGCAGCTCACGTCAAGAGGATAGATCTAGTAAATGTCCATTCATTGGCTGGCCAGGCCCCTCAAGAATACTTTACGTCACACATACTTTACACAACTCATTCAAAAGATAACCAAAAAAAATCTGTCTAAATCGCACTTGCCAGATACTTTATCTGAATGAAAGCCAATACACTACTTTGTTGCCTTCTTCTTTTCTAAACAAATGAGTGATATCCTCTAGCATACCAGAAACAATGTGCTTTCATGATGATAAATAATTGTTGGGAAAGTAGTAAATGATTATCACCTTCACTGTTGCCCTTTCACCCCAACAGATACCCACAATGAACAATGCTAGTTCACTACTTGGTGCCAAAGTGTACTACTTGTAAACTGTTCAACTAGTGTCAATTCTTTAACAAATTTATTAAGTGTTTGACTTAATTAAGGACTTTTTAGTAAAGTACTTCCTAATCAACATTATTATATTTTATACATTACAAAAATAAATGTAGTTAAAGAAAAATCTGTGCAACTTCAGAAGAAATGTTTTTGTCATAAATCTTCATTCCTAGTGAAACAGGGTAAACCCTATAGTTAATATAATTTAACTAACAGTTGAAATGATTCCTTTAATGGGAAACAGTTATATTTCTCTAAATTCAAGGGTAATGTATTTTTTCTGCTACATACACCTCAAAAGAGAGGTATGGTCAGGTCAACAGAATAAGCACTGTCTCATTTAAAAATTACCTTTTGGAAAAAAAAACAATGTGCAGCTTGTATACTTGTCCCAGTCCCCTGGCATTGCTTCTAAACAACTTATTCTTGTAGTTCTTGCGCCTGCTGCAGCAGTGATGATGACCTTGCACCAAAGTCACAGGGGCTTGGAAACAAGAGCATGATGAAAGCAGGAGTGTTGAAAACGGAGGATTCTTTCATGCTGCCAGATGCTCAATGACAAGCACCAGGGCTTTGCCAACCAAGGCCTTGCACACAACAGCAGATAAATCAGTCCTGATCCAAATGAGAGGCTTCACTGGTTGCGAAGGATCTTGTTGGCTCTCTTGTTGGCATTGTCCACACGACTGTTCAATGACTCGCCCTTCAGAGTAGCACCCCAATTGTTGACGATTCACATGGAAGGAAGGGAAGATGGTGAACGGAAAAGAATAGAAAAACAAAAAACAAAACGAAAGGTGAAACAAAGCTTTAACAAAGACAACCAAGACAACTAGTATAGCATACACAGATAGAAAAAAAATTGCTACTTTAGCACTACCTATAAGAGACAAACTTTTTTTTTCACAAAATGATGTAAAAATATAAAGTACTGCCATTGAATAAACAAAGCTGTTCCTAAAGTTATTAAGTCAGCACAACTCAAAAATACAGTTGAAATAAAATAACTGAAGCATCATACACTTCTATGTTTATCATCACCTTCTATCATATTCAGTACCTGTAAATTCAGTAGTTGTGAAAATATTTTAAATCGTTCTGCTGCTTAACAGATATGCTGAGCAAAATAACATGCTTTAACGAACCATTGATAAAACCGACCACAGTCTAAGAAAATGAAATCAGTTTTTTTCTACTGCTGCAACGTAAAAAAAAAATACTCCCATCTTTTGCTACCAAGAAGTAAAACAAAAAAAATTTAAACTTGACAGAAAAGAATCTCACCAAAATTATAAAATTATGTAAAAGTAAAGTCTGTTAAGATGCATCTGTTTTGAAACTGCTGTATTGAAATACATTGCTGATGTTGTGCCTGGAAGAAACTCCATCAAATGTGCCAAAAAGAAAGCGCATGGCAAGTAATGAATCTTTTTTTTTAATTTTTTAAGCTTGAAATGTTTATGAAATGTCTTTTAAGGAAAATGATGATTACCTGGAGTGAAACACAATATTTTGATGAAAGTTTCTTTACAAAATTAAGGAAGACCTATTCAAGTAGGTGGCGGTGGTGATACTGAGGATGAGTAGGATGGAAAGTGGCAAAGAGTAGTGATATCTACAAGCTGAGAAAATATGATTAGAAGATGAAAAAGGCAAAAGCAACTGAGGGCAATATTGCACAAATTTTAAAAAGACAAATGAACTATACAGAAGGGGGAAAAAAAGCTTCTTGAACTACAGAAACTACAAAAGGAACATATGCCCAGTCTAAAGACTGGACTACTCTGTAAACAGATTCTTGTCTTATGTTGTTCCCACAATGGGACCAAGTCTTTAAAGTCACTCTTGACACTACCAAAGGATGTCCCAGCATACCAGCGCTGATTTTTAACTACAGCACTGATCTGAGCTGCACTCCACTGCAGCTAATTCTCTTTTAGAATTTTTGTAGCACGTTTATTGGCTTCCGTAATGCGTGTTTCATTTGACATTCCCTGCAAGGAGAATAGTTAAAGACTTGTAGAGAAAGCATGATAAGCAAGACAGGTTAAGGACAAAACAGCACGCACCAACAACATGCAATCTCCTCTACATAATGCCCAAAACAGTCGAACATTTATAAGGAAAGAAATCCTCACTGCAAAAACAGAGCAGTGCACTGCCCTTATGACCATGGGAAAAACAGCTTTGAGATTACTCTTAAAACATGCAGACTGCCTTAAGCATGTGGTGCTAACAAGCTTAATAGTTCTTATTCTTGCCCTGAAACTGATAATTCTAGCAGCTTCTACATTTTGTAAGGCACCTTTGTTGTCCTCAATCATTATGAAAAAAAAATTATCTGTAGCACCACACACACAAAGTAGTTGCAGCTATTCTTCAGTTTGCTTGTGCCCAAGATAAATTGTTAATAAGCCTCTTGAAACTGTACACTGGCAGTAACTAATCTGGGCTTACTACTACATAGATGGTATACAGTAAAAGTATAAAGTTTTTGGTAATTTTTATTCTTTTTAGGAGTTCCTTTCACAACAAACTTGATGCTTTCTGTGAAAATTGTTTTGGCTTTATTGGAAATAGAAGAAACAGGCTAGTCATGAAGAATTACTTTGTTCCTACCTGTGTTTTCTTTTGCCCTCTGAGTTTTTAAAAAAATGGTATTAAGAAAAAGCTAATGTGAAATCCTTAAAATTTTCAGCTGCATAGGAAGGGTGTGGGGAAGGGATAAATAAGTTCCTCTGATATCTACACTCAACTGATCTCAGAAGTACTTTTGAACTTTTTTGTAAATGCTCTTATTTGTACAGCTTATGCACTTTAAAAAAATCCACCTAGATCAAAGAAATTCAAAACAAACGAAAGAGTGAGTACAACTAACACCGAAATATTTTATTACTCGTGTCCTCAAGTGCTCAATTAATACTGCTGTGAAAATACAGAATTAAAAAATTATCTTACACGTGTATCACAAACAAGCATACACACAGGTATGTGCGCGCACACACAGCCCGCCCCCTCACTTTCTGGATAGGATTTATGCTATTCCAGAGTATTACATTTCTAGCAGATCATCTAAAACACTGACATATTTTCAGACCTCTCTCAAGACCCTGAATCATTTCATGAATGGCTGAAGGAAGGATGAAAGTGTAAGACTGAGCTGAAGACCAGAACATGGTGTCTGCTGGATGTCCCATCAATGTAAAGCTCTTTGTAAAGACCCTCTCCAGATCACTACAAACTGATCAAAGTAAATGTGGCCAACTGACATGCTCTCATAATAAATACTGCTGAGTTTATTGCAATCAGCTTCTTGAATGACCAAGATTTCTTCTCAAAAATGAGGACTGGGAAGAAACAGTCAACTGCCAGCTTAATGTAAAGTTGACACCTCAAAGCATCACCTACAACAAATATTTAACCAACAATAAAAGCAGAAAAGCAGGAAGCAAAACCCATCTGCAGGTTAGCGGTTGAAGCAAAGAAGGATTTTTGCAGTCAGTACAATGTGACTGGTCAGGTAAATTCACAGAGGTTAGTCAGTGCCTGCTCTCACACAAACACCACAGAAGATCTGGTTATGGAATAGGTAGAGGTATGTTCTAGGCAAACTCAAACATCTGATCTGAGTTAAACATAGCACAGCCAGCAGAGGCATGACACAGCAGCTTGAGAGTTCAGTCAGTAGACTGTGCTTCTTAACTGCACAAGTCAATTCATTTGCTGCAAAACCAATAGGTCAGCAAAACATCTGCATGCAACAGAAGACAGTAGAACATGACAGGTGGAAAATGCTGACTGCATGATGCAGTGATGCAAATGCAGCTGGGGCAGTAAGAATAAAGTTTGAATTCACTGTATACTCAGTGATGAATTAACAAGCTGCACCAGACAGGTAGATAGGAAGAGGCTGGACATGCAGACAATCATCATTATGAAATAGGGGACGACAGAAAAAAACATTCCCATAACAAAAAATAAATAAATAAAAGGCACCAACTTTTATGAATGTGTACAGAAAGAAACTAACTAAAATTATGGACATCTTGTGTCTTAAAGGCCATTAGATTTTCAGCAAGAACCCATATTATTAGGTAAAAATGCTGCTCTGGTGAACATTGTGTATGATATTTGCTTAGCAAAGAGACTACCTTCTGGTTAATACGGTCAATCTGTCGATTCTGTGATTCAATCTCGTTGCCCATGTCAACAGCCATATTTCGCAGATTCCCAATCATGCCTGATACTTCAGACATGTTCTGCTCCATTTCATCTTCTCGAGCATCGTTCAATACTCTGCAAACACACAAAGTTGCACACAGGTTAATTAATAAAATCTACATTGTGTACATTTCCAGGAAAGTTTTAGAATGGGTGGAAATTTCCAAAAAGCAGTCAAATAAAGGAAACATTTTAGCTTTTACAGTTCAGCTTTATGTCTATTTCACAAAATGAAATCTTTCTTGTAGATTTTCTGTCACACGCTTATGAACTACAGCTGTTCATTAACCAAACAAATCATTTCCAAGCCAGCAGGGTTAATGGTCTGCCACCCAGGTGCGTCCACCTTTACAAGGAAAATGTCATTTCTTCAGATGGCCTATCAGGAGAATACTATCAGAAGGCTGGCTCTGTTAAAACCATGCTCTCTGACCAAGCAGCACACCTGCAGTAAAGTTAAAGCTGTGCCATGCTGTGTGACCAAGATGGGGGCCAACTAGATGCAAAACATTAGAATAGGGGACAGATTACAGTGATAGCATGCAGAGTACCACCTGATGGAGGTCATAATATCAGCCAGAGCCACATTATGATATAAGGCTAGGCTAGCAGTCACCACCTGCACCTCATGCGCTCATACCTTAAACTGGTGAACTGCTGAAGGTGATACCTGTTTATAAGCATCTTTAATGACAGAAAATCCAGAAGGAAAATGTTTATGAAGAGGTGTGCCGAAGGTCTGGATGAAGAGGAGGACATAGAAGTATCCATCCCACATCTGGAAGAAAGCAGGCCAGGTCAATATAACTGAGGGCTCACACCATGCTGTCTATTCTCAGCCAGAAAAGACAGATTTATGAGCAGATGAACAGATGTCATCTCAAAACTGCAAGTAGTTAAAATAGTCCAAAAGGGCATGTAATTTCAACACCTTCACTGCCGAGGCTAAGGCCAGCAGAAAAATGGATTGTTCTGTCACCCACTTCAAGGGAGCATGGGTGATAGCAGGACATGCCAAACACTATCCACAGTCAATAGGGGAAATAGTTGTGCTCCTCCAAAATGACCAGACAACAGTCTGGTGGTAAGATGTTTCACAAAAGTTACAACAGCTCAATAGTCCACCGTAAAAAAATTCCCTCATTATCTTCATAAAAGTCTAAAGTCTCCACAAGCGTTTCATGCATGTAGCCACTAGAAGCCTAGGGACTCTATTCGGGATAGGAGCCAGCTGCATAATGGTCATGTCAAGAATGCTGGAGTTGCACAACAAGGTCATACTCGTTTGGCATGCTAAGGGCCATGTTTACCCACCAGGCAGGTACAGACAGGACCCCACCAGCCCCCACACCCTGATGATAAAAAGTATCGGCCAGAAAAGAGTTGGCAGAAGAAAGATGGCCAGCAAAAGAAGAAATCTGGCTGTTCCCAGAGGAGAAAACTAAGAGAAGCCATGAATGTTTAGACACACAGTAGAATGCACAACAGAAAAACTGGTCTTATCTGGCAACACTGATCCCCATGAGCAGAAGTGTAGCCCTAACTCCACCTGCAGAAACTCATCCCTCCAAACCTGAACCCACCCAGCCATTTGGCAAAAACAATGTGACAAACAGGATCCGCAGAGCATGTGAGTATAAGCAGACGGACTACTGACAGCTTAAACAAAAATCCTCCATCTCTTTCTTCTTTTTTCTTGAGGTAGAAAAAAAAACACTCCATACAAACAGCTGACTAGACAGCCAAGCTGTTGATGGGCAGGTTTAAAAGCTGGACAACAGCATGTAGTATTGCCAGGAAAAAGACTGGTGAGCACCTGGGTTTGGTGGGGGGAATAGTGGCCAAGACTGCTAACCTTGCTGACCAGGGCAATGATTCATTTAAAGTGAATCTTCTTACAGGCGGGTAATCTGATAAAACTAATGAAGAAACCATCTAGTCAGCAGATGGTCAAGAAACTGGTAAAGAGTAACTGCTGCAAATAATACTGGACCATGCCAGACTGCTATTAGCATAATTACAAAAATCATAGAATACTTTGCACACTTATTGATGTTACAATCTATGTTAAACTAACTGCTTCAGCTTTTAGCTTTTAAAAAATGAGCATCAGGCATTATGTATATCATTTCCTCAAATTTTTTAATGAAATACAAAGAAAGGATTTAAAGAAACAAAGGCAAAATTTATGAAAAGAACTATACAAAGAAAAATATAAAGACCAACATAACTATGTACCAACCGTGTAATGTAACCCCCTTGAGGTCCTGCCCCATTGCGGTCATCAACTACAATACGAGGGCCATTTGTATTGACCTTTCCATCTTCTGATGCCTTCCATGTCTTGTTGTAGTCGGCACCTTTCTCAAAGTTCTTTGACCTGATTCAGCCAATTAATAAATGAAGTATTTTTTATAACCTAATAATTTTAGGCATTCAATAATATATCAATAAACAGCTATGAA
This sequence comes from Marisa cornuarietis, assembly GCA_004794655.1. Lineage (NCBI taxonomy): Eukaryota > Metazoa > Mollusca > Gastropoda > Architaenioglossa > Ampullariidae > Marisa > Marisa cornuarietis. The sequence continues at coordinate 9,142,407 of SMMW01000046.1, read as the reverse complement.
CTTCTTTATACCTAAAACCTGAACCATACATGCATAAGTGAAATGTACATATACATGTGTATGAAGAGGGTGGGGGTAAAAGACTAGACAAGAATGAATATGTACAACTATAGATTTCTGTATACACTCAAGTGTCTCCTTACCTTCCACTAATTTATTTACCTATATTCAACATTACCTCATGCACAAAGACAGACACAAGCTTATTCTCTTCTCCAAACCATTTTCCAGCCCATTGAAGGCTTTTTGATTTCATTGTAGGTGTTTGTGAAATAAAGTAACTGGGCACACAGACCTTTTCCATGGAAGCACACACAGTCCACAACATTTCTCTAAGCCCTCCAGGTTCTTTTCAGCATCTCGCATGTCCTGGTTAATCTGATCCATACCCTCCTCAATACGGTCCAGTTGCTCTGAAAAACAGTGAGAATAAGAAATAGAGATGTTCATATCTGTCAACCTTCTTGCAAACTATTGAGAATTAAAAGATTTTAGTAAGAATTTAGTGCAAATTTTTTAATAAAATAAAAGGGTGTTGTTCATTTCAAGACACTATGTCTCAAAATATGACCAAAGGAACCCCTCGCCTTTATGAAATACAAATACTTTAACACAAACAGAAAGCATTCACATCTGTGACATGTTAGAATACTGACTTGGTTCATATTTTATTCATAATTGTGTCTAATTTTCTGACCTGGTACTACAGTATTTTTTTAAAGACTTAGCAATCCACATTATGTGGATTACCAATGATTAAGAAGAAAAAAAATGATGCTGTTTGATTAAACCTAATATAACAAAGGAAGGGGAAGACTATAATATATACTACATAATTTAAATAGTTGATATTTTTAAATACAAAAACCAATGGTCATTAGCAGCTTTCTACCACAGTCTTTTAAAGTAACATCTATATATATATATACATCCCTCCTCTGTTCTGACTTGATTTTAGCACCAACATCAACATATATATATATATATATGAAAACTAAAACTTTTCGTCAGAACATGCTGGCACTTTTACTCTCTCAAAACAAGGGAATTGTGACTGCAGTTTAATTCAACCCTTCACATTTGTATTTGACAGAACTAGAATATTCTGATAAATATTCAGGGAAAGAACTTTCTCGGTGTAAAGAAATTAGCAGAAATTGTACTGTTATAAATTATTATTTGTTAATAACAATGTACTGCAATAATATGTCCAAAAATAATAACTGTATGTTAATATTTCAACTAAATTGCCAACTCAAAAAAAAGAAATTATAAGAAAACAATAATGCAAGGCAATAAAAATAAAGACCAAACATTTATATAAAATGACCAAAGCAAACAAAGGAATAAGATAAAAACACTTATTTTAACTGTTGAATCAACAAAGCAAAAGGACAGTAGGAACAACTACTTCTGGTGAATGCAAATACAAATTTTATCTTATATGCCTTAAAAAAAAAAACTATTAGGTCTTAATTTGTTTCTGTTTACGCTAAGTTTATTCATCAAATTTATCCCACTAAAATCCTAGAACTGTTCCACGGTGCATGCGGCACATTGCTTTTAATCTTACATTCAGTATCTACCTTAAGAAAAACATGACAGTATTAAGGGGAAGCCAATATGGTAAAGAGCACAAGTATGTCAAGCATGCATCAAGCCAAAGCATGAAAGACATCTTCATCAGACGTGTGACTGCTGCTTGGGCAAATAGCGATAATGATTTCACTTACTCATCCCTTTAACAGTGTTAAACATAATGGAACCACTATGGATAACAGCCACAATGGCCACACATCAAACTTAACTCTGGACAGGACAGGTCACACCCATCAAAGAATGCAATATGAAGATAATAATGGAGTGGCAGGTGTATGACTACCTACCACCCTGCTGGTCCAGCATGGACAGAGTTTTCACCCCCACATCCTGACTCTGCAAGCAACAGCAGTACAACACCCACATCAAATAAAAGTCACTACCTCAAGCAGAATTTTTCTAGGTTGAGAAATCACAACCAGAAAGAATCCTTTGTCTACTTTACTAATATTAAATAAATAAAATAATAAATGTAAAGACTATAACAGAACAAAGATGAGATAAAACTGAGACAACATCAGAACCAGGATCTTCAAAGTTACTAAGGGATTTCATCTGAGATGTGTATTATAATAAGGCAATGTTAATTCTAAGAACACACTACATGAGCTTTGTTCTTAAAATGCTTTGATATATAACAATGGTTATTGGTTCTATTCCTTTTAATAAACAACCAGCATAGAAAGCTGAAGAAAAAGTGAAACACTTTTTAACATTTATATTTAATTACTTTTCCTCTGTTGATTTGATTTGGTTGTTACTGTACTGAAAATGCATGAAATACAGAGAATGTATGTTACATCATGTCAGTGCTAGCCATTCTGAAACATTTATGATCCACTCCTAAGTCTAACAGTCTAAGAACCATTGATTAATATTTCCACATATGACAAAAAAACAGTAAGTTTTCTTTTCAATGCATTATTTATTTACTTATTTCACTACATAACTTTATGGCTTCTTCATTCCTACAGAAAATTGTAAGCAGCAATCTTGAACATAAAAGTGTCCTGTCAGTCATAATACAACTGAGTAAAACTAAAAAGAGGCTACAACTCAAACTAAAAGAGGCACACTTTTTTCACATCCTGACATCAGTGAAATCCAAAAAGCCTTCATTTAAGTTTATAGTGTGGTTGCCTGGAGGACTAATTTCATGTCCACACACAAAACAACATCAAAGACCTGAGAGAAGTGCACTGCAAATCTTTGACAGTAGTGTTTTTGCAGGAATGGTTAAAATGTGCAGACAGCAATGCATGCTTTCTTCTAATGCTATAGTACACTGATGTATCAGGTATCACATTCCTGCACTTCTGAGAGTGACAAATGTTTTGGTCTGACAAATGTAAACACTGACACTCTGTTCTGGGTCGGCCACAGTATAAGAAGGATGTCATCTTCAAGAAAAACAAAAATTCTCCCTAGAAAATCGGTCCCTACGATCTCCAGAAGAGTAGCTAGTTTTCTAGTGTCACGCCCTTGCCCAACATCTGGACACCCCAATTATTTAACCTTTTGCTTCATAAGCTTTGATTAAAATGGACTGCAAACTGAAATCAAATTTATTCTAGGAGCAAAACTGCATGTCATTTTCTAAAGCAAAATTATATGAAAACATGGATCTCAATACTTCTTTTGATCAACATCGAGCCGTATCTTTCTCTGGGAGAGATAAAATTGTCACCAGAGAGGGGAAAAAATGACTGGTCAATGCAAATCCCAACATGAATACTAAACACAAAGATACGTCATCTTCCTGTGACACATAGCTAATAAATTCTTTAAACCTTAGAAAGGTTCAGATCAATAGAAATGTTTTCAATGACTTGAAAGAGCAACATGATGACTGTTCTTGTATTGAATGGAACTTGCAAAACTTTCATAGCTGAAGGTTACTCTCAGCTGTTTTATAAATGGCCTACACTCACACATTATTCTCATTTATTGAAGCCAAATTTTTTAATATATATAGATCTATATAAAAATGGGAGGAAAACATGATGCATCATGCTCTGTCAATCACTGGTATTTACGATATGTAAATTTTTAAAATATAAATATACTCAGATGGTGTTGGTTGTTATGATTTACACAGAAAACCATGAATTTAAAATGTAGTATGCATGAGGGCTGGAGGCTGGTGCATTTAATTCCTTCACTGCATAAATTATCTTCATGCACAAATTTTCGTAACAATTTGCAAGCTGTTTTAACTTTCTGGGAGAAAACAAAATACAGCAAGTCAACTACACATAAAACAATTCCATATTCATTATGAGTATTTATTTCTTTTTAATCTGAATGTTTCTCTTTTTAATCGAATTTCCATACCAACACCATTAAAATATGTTTCAAAAACTTACACATAAGCTTATACCAATGACAGATGTGGAGTATTACGCATCTGAATTCAAAGCCTCCCTTGAGATCTTGAGTTTGCATTAATAAATGGTGATTTTAAATAATTAACTTTACTGGTAAATAACAGCCTACAAAAAACTATCGTAATGAAAAGAGAAAAATGTAATAAACAAAAAATGTAAGAATTCATTCCTAGAAATCACAAAAATATCCCATATGTCAACAGCTATCTTTATTTTCAATTGCTCAAGAATACAATCTGGAATAAAAAATAAACTGAATCGACATTAGAACCTACATAAGAACCCCAAAATTTGAAGAAAAAAAAAGAAGCACGATGATGGGATCTTGGCAAGAGAGACAAAAAGCCTCCAAACAAAAGTAACAACATCAAAATTTGCCATGCAGGACAGCGCCCATAAAATTAAAACATCGATCAGTAATTGATTATCATCCTTACCTCCTTGTTCGTCCAACATGACAAGTGTCTTTATGCCAGCCTCCTTGCTCTAGCAAATTTTTGTGGAAAGTTATTTTAAACGCTCCAGCTCTGGAAAGCTTACAAAACTTGTTTCAAATGAAACCTATTAATTTTTTTCTACATTTGAGAAAATTATCTTTAAAACTCCTGCACTTCGCAAGAACATTATACCCTGTGAAAGTTTACTGGCAAAAAAAAAAAAAAAGAATTGCTCTGGATCACTGACAAAACTGCTATCAACCTCTGAATATTAGGTGTTGGTAAGCTGAAGATTTACTGTAGGAATATTTAAGACCTTACCTCCTCGCATAATGCCAACATACGCCGTGTACTTTCCAGGGACTGAAACAAATGCAAAACAAACAATGATACAAATGGACTAATGGATACAGCAGACATAAAGACAGAAAATGTATTGTAATAAAGACAGATGAGAATATGAAAACAAATGTATGTGCACCTGGATCCACTTTCAAACTTTCAATCACTTGCTCTCTCTCCCCTCCCTATCCCATTTCCCTCAAACACATATACAGACTGTTGTCCAGTTCAATGCTCAAAAGGTTAGTGATTAGCAAGAAAAACATTGATTAAAAATTATAAAAGAAAAATTAATATTTTATTTAACTTTTGAAAATGAAAAGTTACTGAACATTTCCATTTTAAATCTTTGGTTAAAACTGAGTTTTAACATAACTGAATGAAGACGGCCTCAGTGTCTATGAAAGATACAAACTGGCTAGCAAAAGATAACTAGTTCCTCGGTCTTTGAGATAAACTGGGAGAAAAGACTAAGTGGTGTCTGAAAGTAAATGTGAGTTTCATCTAGTTCAGAGAAAGAATATAAAAAAAGGAAAAGAATTATTTAAACTATAATAATCAAAGGTGGATGCACTGAACTCTGGGGTTGTTAGCATGACTGATATCAGAATGGAAAGTCATGCATTTCAAGTTGCCCTGGCTTTGGCTGGAAAACTTTCCTTAGGATACCCATCATGCAGATAACTGATTTATCAATGGAGAGGGTTGGGTTCTGGCTTCAACATGCTGGGCTCTATATGAACATTTACTACACGAACTCATAGACATGAACCAATTACAGTTCACTGCCCCTACATGTACTAGGCTAAGTGACCTTTTTCTCACCTTAACACCGTGAAGCACTGTAGCACTTATAAATAAATCTTTTTGACCTTAATGGATAAAGTGGGTGTTTTCATAACTGAGTTAGTATGTTATGGTGTTCTGGAAAGAAAGGTATAATTACAAAACTAATCTTATTTATCAACTTACTCTGTAAATCTGCAGAACACCATGGTACTTACATTCCCCCAACCCTCTTTGATAAAATGGAACAATTGAAATGCTTCCTCACTCTTGCCTGGTTAAGAACATTCTTTTCCGCCCTTGTATGACTCTTGCAGTCATAGTGCTAGCTGTCCAGACACTTTATCTAAGTCACTACCATGCGACCAGACCACCACCAAAGACTCCCCCCACCCCAGTGTCAGAAACCTTATGGCAACAGAACTGGCTAACAATAAGAAGGAGGTCATGTGTCATTCTAAAAGGAAGTACTGGAGGGGAAAGGATCCGGGATTTATCAGCATCTTCCTTTTCCAAAACACACATCTGTAGTCTACTGATTAACACTTTCAGACCACTAAGACATTCAAAACCTTCCTTATACTCTGTAAAGGAACCAAAAAAAACCACACATTACTCTCACCAGTTTCCTAATTTGCTGTAAATTATTTATTCTAATATATAGGATCATCTCACAACAATGGGGGCGAGGGCCAAAGGTACAAAAGACATGGAATTATTAATGATCAAAAGGTAGAGCTAAAAATATACAAGCAGATAAGAACATGTTGCCAGTCATTCCAACCTCTAACCTTGACTACTACTACAAAAGGAAAAAAAATGATAAGGGGAAAGTGGCAAATTATGCTGCTAGATAAGCATGCAGACAGAACATAGCCGCAAAAGGGAAGAAATTATATCAGAATTATGACCAGACCAATACGAATTGTCACAAAGCTTTACTGTGCCCATCAATAGACACTACCTTAGCACTGCCTTCACTCTCCCAGTAGCATGTCTAATATATATATATATAGGTGAATGCAATAAACAGGCTTGTGATTATTAATTATTTTACACACTATAGTATATAATTTCTTGTAAACTGTGGTCAACTATTTGTACTGCATATCACAATACCATTCTTATTAATAACAGTCCCCTAGGAAATGAGATGACAGTTTTTTAAAAAAAGGGGGTGAGGTGGGGAAGGATGAGAGATGGACACAAAAGAGGGATAAATGATAAGGAGGATAAAAGGCCGAATCCCTCCCAGCATCCTACTTTGCATTTTGACTTTGCCTGGCCCTGCAAAAGGAAACAGACGCAAAGAAAACTACGGCGGCGTGAGCGCAATTCGTCCCCATGGCATGTGTATGACCCACAAAGCATTCTTTCGTCCGGCTCTGCGGGCTCTCAAACCCCCTTCCCGACCGCTATCCTTCCCATAATTCTTGTTTTCTTTGGCAAACACTTATTTCGTCCGACAGCACAAAACCCTCCTCAGAGGAAGAGTGAAATCAATCGGCCTCGTTCCGTGCTGGCATTGATCTGGAGGGTGCAGGTCTGAATCATAGCGAGTCCTCCGGCCTGCCGCTCTTATCACCGTACTAGAGCCTCGATAACCCCTGTATCCATTTCTGCTTCATTCTCTTCATCGATTTCCAAAGGATCAAACACGAAAAAGAAAAAAAGGCTTAAAGCGCCACGATCCCGGCCTAGTTCACTGGCGGCCATTCTTCAACTGCTCTGGGACCAGAACTGCGAACAGACAAGAAAGCAATAGAAGATTTCTTGTTTAAATGAGCGAAGACGAGGGCAAGTTTGCCTAGTTCATTCTGGGGCCGCACACACCCGCGCGCACAGTCCAGAAGCAACAGCTGAAAGAATTATCCCCAGCATATTATACTGACACTACGTCTATATGTAAGCGGCTCTTCAAAAGAGTAAACGTCCAGATAAAAAAACAAACAGTGCAATTAATCTTAAAGGGGAAGGAAACGTATAATCATAAATTATGACACTGACAATGGGTGATAGCGCTTGTCAGATACTAAAGACGGATCAGCAGGCTTCTTTTCCAAAATAACCCAGCATTCCCATTGAGGATAACAGTGCTTGCTTTCAAGTTATGGGTGTTGCTTTCTCCCCTTCCCTACCTTGAACCCTTCCCTTTTATAATGGCCATTCATTCCTCGAACCCTGGAAATGGCCACCGTTCCCACAAAGCTCTTGCTGTGGGAGGAGGCCCAACTGACAGAGACTGGATTTAAGGCCCCATTCCTCTGTGTGTGTGTGTGTGTGAAAAGTGACTTCGATCAGTTCTCGCTGATCAATGAAAGCGCCGCAATTGACGGGCACATCGCAGGCAGCCCCGGTACTCGCATCCATTGCGCAACAGGTCAAGACGCTCACGTCATCTTAGAGTGGAATTAGAAGGCAACCCAGGCAATGTTGTCTTTCTTCTTCTTCTTCTCTGATCCATTCACTCGCAGCCCATTCACCCAACTATCTGTAGTAATCCCACACGCAAGTTCTTGTCTTTGTTATTAAAGCAAGCTTAGCTTCGCTGTTTGGTTCCAACCCCTTCCCCTTCTTCCCTCGCCACAAGGGTGTGACTATTTCTGTGACCTCAGCTCGTGTAGCATTATCTCTCAAGTCTGTGTGCAACTCTGACAAAAGACGCCCAAGAATGGCGTCAGATTATCTTTACTGACGCTTGTCATCAGGCTAATCATCCAAGATTTGCGGGTCTTGAACTAATTTCCTGCCAGTCTCCGTTTGTTTTTTTTGTTTTTGTTTTTTTTTACTAAGAAGCTACTCCCCAGCCATGCACGCTCGCTGTCTGCTCGCCGTGCCCACTCTTTTTGTTCAATAATGGCCACGCCATCGGCAGTTCATCAAAATATTTTGCTTCGTCTTCTTTCCGTCGTGTGCCAAAACAAAATACTTCGTCCAAGTGAAAAGAGTTGTGTTTTCCTTCATTTCCCCTAACGGTCTCACGCGTTTATAACAATAATACCAAAAAAAAAAAACCTCCACTAAATGTCCCCTGAGGAGTCGGGCTCCGTGACGTGGGGTCGACAACAGGGATGGTTAGGCGGATGTGGGGTCAGCAGCACAGGCTCGCCAACTGCGTTTAACTTCTAATGCCCACGTTTTGTCTGTGGAGATCGGAGAAAATAGCTGTACAGTGCGAAGTGGCCATTCCACATACCGTCACAACACAGCCAGACCCATTGCGCACTCCGCCTCGTCAGGCCACTCTACTCGGCCGCAATACGACCACTGCAACACCACCAACAACTGACTACTTAACGGTTGCTGTTGTGTTGTTTTCTCCCAAGCGTCGGAAACATGATTTGCAAATGACAGGCTCTTTTACCCACGAGGCAGAAACTGAAGCGGATCCATGCGGTAAAATCACCTCCCCTTTTGGCGCTGCACTTGCGTCAACTTCCCTTGCGTCAATAAAAACAAATTTCAATAAACAAATTTTATTGACGATTTCTATAAAGACTAGCAGTACACGAGCGGTTTGTGGTTTTGTAGGTCAATGACTAGAGTGTCGCCTAAAAATATTTTTAAGTCGCGATAATTCATCATTCCACAAAAAAGCCACACACACACACACACAAAATGTGGGACGTGGTGGTCTGGTGTAGGTTTCAGGGCTGTCAGCAAAGAAAAAGTGAACTGTGACTAGGGTGGTTATGAGGGTAAGGACAGATGTATCGACTGCATGGACAAAACAGACGAAACGGATTTATTTATCGACAAACATGCAGAGGCGTGTGGCTCTGAACTTCATGTGCCGTCAATTTTGTACACAGATGCGCATATTTTACGTATAATCCCAGCTCTTCCACTGCCTGAAGGACTGACGTGTACAATCATGATGCCTGTGTTGTTTCAGTACACAATGATGCTTAAAGTGACGTTTCAAGAGAACGGGTGAGGCGTGTTCACCCAGATTTAGGGAAATAGTATCTTGCACTGAGCTTTATCCCATAATTAAAAAGTTGCACCTTAGTACTCCTTTAATGTATAATGCATGAAAATGTTCGCTACGATTTATATACATAACTTAAAGTTTGAAATTTGTTGCAGTTAGGTTATCTATATTAATAATGCCCAAAAAACCCGGCGACAATATCACTGTGTAGTGTTAGTATTAACGAACACGACAGTGCACAACGATAGGACCGGTAGACTGCCGTCTCACTAACGACAAACTTACACAAACCTAGCAACTAAGATAGTAAGCCAGCCCTAAACTGCACACCATGGCTGGACGGCATTACGTTCTCTCAAGCTGAGACCTGCTCAAAGTTCTGGCAAATGCTGGAAGTCATTCTCAATTTGTCAGCCTGTAGGATGGGCGAAAATTGCAGTGACTGGGCCTTCAACACACACACAGCGCCCCGACAGGAACACTTATTCTGTTAGTGGTTTCCTTTTGCATGCTGCTCATATGTTTATACACGTCGTAAAAATGTATCTCTTGGTGCACTTCTAGGTCCTCTCGCGCAGTCGGTAAACAACCGAGGTCTTTAGCTCAAGACGCGGTGTCTATAGTGCTTCAGATGATGTCTGGCATAGTATGTTAATGCGATATTGTGAGAACAATAGTACTTCCTTGGAGAGTGCATCGATGTCACATTCTCTCTACGCGCGCTACCAACACTCTTGTCTGTGCCTTTGTTCTTTCTCGACTTGATTACTGCAACTCCTTTCTTGCCGGCTGCCCTGCATCTTCACAAACTCCAGAAAGTACAGAACTCCGCTGCGCGTCTGGTGCTTAGAGCTAGGACCACGCTACTCCTTCGTTTTCTGCACTGCCCGTCCGTTCTCGCATGCAGTACAAACTGTCTGTGCTGTGTTTTAATTTCTTTGCTGGCTCCGGCCCTGATTATTTTTCTGAACTTCTCTTCCCTTTCGTCCCTGCTAGACAACTCCGCACCTCGTCTGACGACCGTCTCCTTACTGTTCCTGTCACCAGGACAACATCATATATGCACAGGATTTTTAGTTACTGTGCAGTGAAACAATGGAAATCTCTCCCTTTCCATATCCACCACCTACCCACTACTGAATCCTTTAAATGGGCACTGCAAACGTACCTCTTTCTTATACATTATTCCTAACACCAGTTCCCACAAGAATATTTCGTTTTCACACCTTTCTCCCTTTTCCGCTGATTGCTGCTTCCCTTCTTGTCTTCCTTATGCAAAATCGCTATACTCTCAGTCTGTTACTGGGTTCCTAATTGTGTTTTCTGTATTTGTTTTTATTTAGTACTATTGTTTCTTCTTTCGTAGTTCATATGTTGTTTGTTTGTTTTCCTGTCCCTCGTGTGTTGCCCATGTCTCGTTATTGTTCTTTAGCGCTAAGAGCATGCTCCTTTGGAGTGCGAGTATGCGCTTTAAAAATGTTTGCCTTTATTATTATTATGTCAGCTGAGACTGTGCTCCCACTGCGCGATCAGCAAGGGAGGGCACTGAAGCTGTGGGTTCACGCGTCTATCTGCAAGTAGATTTTGTTTTCCCTTTAAGCACCGTTGCTCAGTATGTGGAATAAAGGACAGAGAAGTCGCTGACAAGGACATGCCGAACAGTGTGATGATAACGATGATGATTGCCGAGGAGAAGGATGAACTGGATCCTAATGACCGTTTTTCACGACCTCCCTCACGCCCTTTTAAAAGGTCACTGTACCCAACTACTCTAAAGCGTCCTGAACAACCAGTAGATGACAATAACATTCTGGGGCGAATTTTTTTTTTTTTTTTTTTGCTGCTGACCGAATCGTTACTGAAAATCTTAGCAAAAGTCCTTGCCCCTCATCGTTACTCCAAGGCTGAATAAACTTGTTGTCATTCGCTTCCTCGTCCGTTTTACTTGGACTCCCCACCCCACCCCACGGAGTTTTATTCCGGTCTCACTTGGTCTGACCTACTTGCATAACTAGTGTGACCGCCTGCAACAAAGATTTTATCTAGTAGACTGGGGCAAGAGATCTCTTCCACAACTTCTCATCGCAAAGACTGTAGCAAAACCATGCATCCTTATAGAAGACCAGATTCGCTCATTCTGTCTCATTTGTTTTAACTACTTTAACTACGCCTTTACAGTATCCTCTATTCTATGAAGACTTCTCTTTAAAAGTAGACACGGAAAAATATATAAGAATAATAGTCTTCGAACTTTTTATTAGGGTACTGTAGCGCATCCGACGCAATGTCACGAAGAAGCTCGATCATATATCATCATTCAGAAGCCCGCCTTTCAAATTAATCTCATGAGAAGTGGGGTATGGGAGAGAACTCCACGTCTCGCATTTACACCGCCTACGAACGACAGAAGCTATAAACATATCCTTTCGAAAGCTAAAGATAGAAAAAATCCTAATCTTCCTGGTAATGCCGTCAGTCTTGTCAGATTTTCTTCTCTTTTTCTTTTTCTCCACTCTCCTTTTACGCCCCCCCCCCCCCCAAAAAAAAAACAAAACCCTGAAGAAACGGGGAAGGATGACGACTTTATGGCCTCGATCTTTCTCTTCTTCTCTTATATAGCTCGTCATTATGGTACTGTCTGCGACTTTTGCCTATCCATCGAACACAAGGCCAAAGCGAACAGCTATATTAGGAAAGCACTTCAGCAGCTAAGATGCTCAGCTATTTCTGAAAGCTCGCCTCCCCACCCACCCCTCTGCCGGCGTCTGCAAAACATCACGTTCGATCTGTCTGCAGATCCACCCACTGTCCACTCCACTTTTACACCTGCATACCTGAGCTTCCATCTAGCCATGACTTTTAGCCCTCAACAGGCACTGGCATGCCCTCTACGTGTTTTCAACCTCCTACACCACCACCCACACACCCCCTATATCTCCTTGAGTCTGTAACTTCTTCGGCCGCCCATTCAGGGCCCATTCTCTCGTAAATCTCTATCTTTCAAAATATCTAAGACATAAGTTAAACTATTTCATGAATTTTACGACAGTCGCGAGTGTTGCTCCAGTTGTTCTGAGCCTTGGACCTTAGGTTATTTTGCCTACAACCAATATTTGTATGCGGTCCAAAGCTGCTATCCGAGCTGACCTATCTCTGGGGTGACACAGATCTGAGGTGCAGAGAAGACTGGAGCTGAGGACAAAACTCCCAAGGTGGCAATGTGACAGTAACAGGCTGCGAAATTACACAGCACCGATGATCTGGCGCAGTCTTGGAGTGACAGTCAAGCCCAGTGGGCGTACTGTCTTCCTACGAGAGCCGCCATAGTCAGCCTCCAAACTATCGCAACTCATGACGTCCTGGTGGCTGCTTTTTGTCTTTTAGTCACTCGGAAAATAACAACAGGGGAAGAGGAGGAGTAGATAAAAGAACAAGAACCATCTGTCGTTTAGAAGGGTATAAACACCAGCAAGCGCCAGTGCGTGAGCAGCCTGCACAGCTCTCAAGGGACGGAAGGCCTGCGCAAAAGTGTCAGACTGGAGACCGAAACAGTTAAGCGATGTTACGAAGACGACGACAACGACTGGGGTGGGTAGTAGGACAGCGAGAGATGTACAGACAAAGAAGAAAGTTGGGTTGTTTTTTTTTGTTTTTTTTTTGTAAACCTCATTTATCTCCCGTTTCAACTGACCTTTCCCCTTCTTACCGTTTGCACAAGAGCTTTCTCCTGACAAATCAATAATTCGCGAACATTCTTCATCATTACTTTCTTCTTTTCTTGGGATTTATTTTTTTAACCAATTAAAACAACTCGCCAGGATCTACCCCCTCCCCCCGGCAATCCCCTTATCCTTGCGAAAGTTACGGAAAAGACGGCATTTTATTCTGTATTTGTAGCTGGTTGTGGGGCCGACTCACAGCAGGCTGGTCGCTTGGTGAGGGGACTGTGACAGGGCGTTACATGATCACCTGACGGTATAGAACCCAAAGAGAAAAACGTCTGACGCTTGCCTACTCCCCCACACCACCGCACTCACCCTCCCCCCACCCCGGACAAGAAGTACGTTTTGCAGCACAATCATCCTTGCCGCCATACAGGCCGACTCGACGGCCTCGTTCGTGCGATCGATGGCCAACATAACAATTTCGCTGGAGCGGTAAAGCAAAAAAAAAAAAAAAAAGAAAAAAATGCTTCGCTTACGATTGATGGCCACGTCTACGCCGAGCAAGAATGGGATTCATTCCCCCCCCTCCCACCAACCCGACCCCATCCGCCAGTATCAAACACTGGTTCGCTGGTCACAAATTATGCTTCCCTGGCTATGATTTCTTCTTCTTCCATCCAAAATGCATGAGTGCGTGGACCTCTGCGAAGCGACCCAAGTCTCGATGGCGGCGGCGAGAAAAGACGAGCATGCGCTAGACAGTCGATGACGTATGGCACCAGACCACATCGTGTCGGAAAGTAATCCCGACCAACTTAATGGGGATCGTTTGAATGCGGTAGGGCCGTGGCTGGTCCCCGTGTCTCTTAGGCCCGCTATGAATGACGGGGAACAGCCTGCCGCACGGACACTGGCGGGGGTCAAGCGCGGTCGTCTGTTCCGCCACACGAGGTGACCTGGCGAGGTGGCGAAGACCAGACTAATGCGGACAGGAGCGCACATGTACCAACAAACAGACACAACTTAAAATGTTTATTTAACCAACCAAGTACGCGACCTGAATGTTTAATCTGTTATTTAATTTGCTGCCTGTCGATTGATTCCGTTCAAGACGCACGGCGGAAGCATGTTACACATGCTTTCGATTTTTCTGATGCACGAAGTCCAAACCTAAAAACCCATTACAACAATCTCTGAAAAGGAAAAAAAACACAATTCTTTTTATTTTAAACTGTTTAAAAAAAATAGCAATTTTCAAACGCTATCAGCTGCACTGGTGGCTTCCACTATAAACGCCCACAATTTTGCTGGTAAATTAGAAAAAAATAGTTTAATAAGTCGTTAATAATCTTAGGATGCAATACCTTTATATCAAGTCGCCAATGTGCTTAAGATGGCTAAAGATCTTACTTCATTTGTTGAATCCTCTATGCTTTTCATAAGCGCCTCCCTCTCAGCATCCTCTCCCACAAGAACAGTCGTCTGGCCGCTTGGCCCACTCATGGTGTTAAAACAAAACTTTCCCTCAGTAAAGAGGTGGTGGTTCCACAAAACTTTACACAGAAGAAGTTGGACGAAGGATGACAATACGCCGTTTTTTAAGTAGAAAGGAAAACGTGATGTAAGCTTGGCTTCTCTGTAAAACACTTATCCACAGGTGTTCGATATTTCAAGCAGCTGTTCCGTTTCAAACGACCGCAGAGTTACCTCTTCTGCAGCAGATTGAAGATAATAATGAGAGAACTCAGACCACTTCACTTTTTGGAACGCAATTCCGCAAGAAGCTTAAATGTGGTGGCACCAACAACCACGCTATACCAACACGTTGCCACCACCAACACGTTTATGGCATCGTCATGACGTTCAATCAGAGCTTCCTCCACCCCCGAAAAAAAAACCCGCCAGATTGCGTTAGCTGTCCTTCGCGTGTTGGTTGGTTGGTAAGATTTTTTTTCCCCCTGAAGTGACACTGGCCCCTTTCGTTTAGGCCATCATGAACAACCACACTGGCCGGTCTTGTGATTTCTGGAAGTCACCGTCTTCCTCCCAACACAGACACACAGACGGCACCGAGAGACGACGATGCGCATGTCGTCACGACGGTGCCGTGCTGCACGAGCTCTGCAATCACGTCAAGACGTGCAAGCAACTTACGTCAGGTGTTGCTGCCCGCACGCATCCGCGCCTTATCCTTTCAGCGCAAGCCAATGCAGCAGCACACTTCGTTCAGCACAAGGGAATGGTAGGTAGGTAGGCAGAATGAGGAAAGGAGTTGTAGGGGTGGAGGTGGGGAACCAGAAAGGTGGGAGAGAGGTGGTCAAAACAACGTCTCGTATTCTCTCGGCAACATCCTTCTCTCTCGGATCCGAGTCCCAGCTGACACGAGGTTCCCACGAAGCGCTTACCTAGGACGCGCGTCCGCTCGATACGGTTCAGAATGGAACTGCCGCCACGCGCGCTGCTTGAACGCGTTCACAGAATCCTCGCCGCCCGCCTCTCGACGACAGCGTCGGCGGGGGACGCTCGGTCAGGCACGCTGGTGGTGGTGTTGGCGGTAGTGGTGGTGATGAAGGGGGTTCCCGCCCACGGCTCTCAGCAAACAGGGAAGTCCCGAGATTCCCCCGAGCGCCAGCCGCTGCAGCAACCTCAACGGACGACGGCCACGTGTTGTAACAGTGCTGGCGATGAAGGCGTATGGTGACGGTGGTGGTGGAGGTGGCGGTGTCGCTGCGCGCAAAGCTGCTCAACGCCTGCCTGTGTGCGGACCCGCCACGACGGAACTGCTGGGAAGTCTCTATTCTATCGGGTGAACGAGTGTAGCACTAACGGAAACGCTGCGTCTAATCACACGCTGGCAATAAACTAGGTTCCCGCGCTGGTCTTCCGAAACAACACCGCGCTGCCTCGCGCGACATGGTTCTGCTGATGTCTGACACAAAATCATCACTAATTAATGAGCGCGCCTCTCTGGGAGCGGGCACCGAGCAAGGCCTGCACCACGGGACAGCCATGTAGCCAGCCACCTCGCACTCCACACGCCGCGGCTTGCCCACGCTAGCGGCTCGTGCCCTTTCGATCCCCGCCATTCCACGACACGTGGATGCAGGTTACAACTCCTCATATGACGTGTTTCCCGGAAGCCGTAGCTATAAGCGATGGTAAGTCGTTGTCCTGTGGCAACATGGGGGAACTCAAGGACAAGCGTCTTGTTTTCGAAGTTATAAACCTGTGTCTAGACCTCTCGTTTATTGTTTTACCCGTGGAGTCGTGGTTAAAAAGCGGTGGCAAAGGTGTCTTAGGGTAAAGAAACACGTAGTAGTGTCCATCGGGTCCAGACACCGCTTTATATCGTCAGTAACGACGCTTTTTCTTGAGGTCCCCATTTTGCTCCTGGGGAAGCGACTTACCCTCCCTTCATAACTACGACCCCAGAACGCTGTTCTCAACCTTGAGCACCACGGTTTGGGTGATGTTTGATATAAACGTTCTCAAATCGTCTTGAAGAATGTTCTAGAGCGTGTAAAAGTATTAATACAAATAAGTAACATTGTTTTCGCAAGGCTTACTGTAAGGCCATCAGAAACAGTGACTGTAATGATACGATGTTACTTCTGCACTGAAGCTGCAACAGCAAAAGACTACAACAGACTGTAACGTCGCTGCTTGCTTTTCACAGTTGTTAATTCCAAAGTAACACTGTGTTAGGGAACAACCAACTACCACATTTATAAACTACAGAAAAAAATATTCACACTAATACTTTACGGCTTTCTAGTCCCTTAAAAAAATCAGGCACATATTTTTGGCCGTTTTTTTTTAACTGAAGAGACTTGCAGGTGGTTATTTTTCACAAAAGGGAATTGAGAACGTCACTTTTTAAGGACTGGGAAAATAAGACTTCCGTCATTTCCTTTGTCGAACAGTTGGAAAGAGACCGGGTACTTGGGTCACTTTTCACAATAAATTCTCCCTTCTTCCCTAGCCCCTACTCTGTCAGAGCAGTCTGATAGTTCAATTTCTTTTTTCTAAGGGGGCAAGAGAGTTTTTTAAACCCTTTATCTTCCATAAAAACATTGTAAAGGCAGACATCATCGCCACCACTACTACCATAAGCTGAGTAACATATTCTGGTTCCCCACCCTCCCTCTACTGCTGCCCACAGGACGTAAATATTCCCTCATCGTGTGCGCGAGCAATGCAACTCATCGTGAGTAAGAACGACGTCAGCAACACTGGTCAGGAACGTGCGCGGCTACTGTTTTCACTGCATGACTGGACGCACCGCAAGCCCTCCAAACTGCGTTGCTGAACGAAAACGCCGACACGCGATCCAGTTTCAGAAATTGCGACACTTTACTGCGCATCAATCTGCCCGTCCCTTCCAGCACAGGCAATGTGCTTCTTCTCTTATTGATGCATCGTCTTTCGTCTACGGGTTCTTTTTACTTTGTCTTGTGCTGCTTGCTTGTGTTTTGCAAGATGCCATTATCTTTGTCACTGCTTTGTGTGGGTGGTCATGATTCGCCTCTGACCTTCTACAAGCCGTTTTCCTTTAAAAAAAAAAAAGTGAAGTCCTTTTCGAGCGCGAAAGAGTGTTGGGGGAGGATTTTTGTTCTTGATGTCTCCCGTGCCACCCATTTTGCTGTTTCCTCCGCGGGAAAGCGCGACTGCTGAGAAAGCTGCGTAGAGGAGCTACATCACTACCCACAACCATCAATAACACAAACGGATTCTGCAATTTTTTTTAAATAATCGCAAGCGATAGAACACGCGTCTACGTTTCTATGCTTTAATGTGGTCGCTTGCTCGGAGTAAGTGCCTCTCTCAATTGTGCAATTAACACTGTGCTACCTACCCGGTTATCTTATATGTCTAGCATATCTGAATAATCAGAAAGAAAGAAAAAAGGAGAGGAAATGCGCATGTGGTTAGCTCGTTCGTCTGATCGATTTCTGAGATCCTAAAAGTTGTCGTAACATGATGCTTAAGGCCGTTCCTAAGCAGACAAAGCGCCGCAGCGTCAAGCCTCCTGAGTGCCTAATAGTCCCATTGTACTGACAAATGAACTGGCAAACATGCTTGGACTTGGCTTTGCATGTCGACCTAAGTTTTAATGTCCTGAACATTCGCCCCAAAACTATTAGTTTCCCGTGACCTTCACACACAATCCAGTTAAACACAGTCAAGCGTTCGACATTTGCCCCGGTTACGTTTTATGGTGAGTTCTGTTAGTGCAAGTTAAGGTCTTCGGTGAGATTTTTGGTGCTGCAGCGCCTGGTACGAGCTTCCGAGGCACTAACAAAAGTGGACGGATCCCGCATAGAAAGATACTGGAGGAGGTGGCGCCGATTTCACAAAACACTTTCTCCCCATGTAAGCAGACATTTCCACACATGATGGGTAAAGTAACGGAAATTGTTAAAAATCTAGATCTGCTGAAGCAACCTAGATACCAGATTTTTTTAACAGAACGTGTCTTTTTTTTCCATAGGTCTAAAAAAAATATTGTTATCTAAGATATAAGGATAAAGAAGTGGATGCCCTTATTAAATGCAATGTCGTTTAAGGTAAAAGCCCCATGATGAAATCTGACGGAAGCTGTCGTCGTGTAACACTGATTAGTCAAAAAAAAAAAATAATAAATAACCATCACAGCCTCTTCCACCATCTCCAAAAGACCCCAAAGAAATGGAAGCTATTAGGGGAATCAGCCGACACAGGAACAGCGAGCGTACCGCCATGTTTTGATTCACCGAAAGCTTCACGTTGCGCAAAACCAGTCACGCAAGTCTACGTCACCAGGTGACGGGGAAAGACGTTGTGCGTTTTCCTTCTACCCCCCCCCAACCCCTACCCCACTCACATTCCCTCTCATCTTCTACACTGCCCTTCACTGTCCCCATTGCCTGAGATTTCGGACTGAATTATTATACAGCCTAGAGAATGAACTCCCTCTATGAATGGAAGCAAACACGGAAAGCCTCGGACAGCCTGGCCTCTAGAACCAAGCGGCTTGATTGGTCTTCTCTCGCAGGGATGGAGGGGTGGGGAAGAGGATCCTCCCCGAACCATGCACGCAACAGGCGCCAAAAAAAAAAAAAAAAAAAAACCACTAATGCCACAGCGGCTCGGGCCAGACCTGGCGAGGGCAGCCCGGCTGTCGCGAACCTCTTCTAGGACGCTACTGACCCTGACGCTCTGCGCCTTAGCCGCAAGGGACGGCCATTGAGCGATGGGCGGTGACCTTGGTGGAGAGAAGCCTGTTAGCAATGCAAATATCCTGACATATTTGGCACTACTTGCCTACCCACGCCTGTCATGCATAGCTACCATTTCCGATGTTGCGTAATATCCTTCTTCGGTTTGTACCTAACAAAACTTCTGCATAATAATAATGGATTCAAAACATGCATGTTCCTCAGAGAGGTTGCTCCAAGCCAAACGTAGTCCAATGATCAACAAGAAACAAGGAGTATGTCCAGTAAAGGAAAGAAATCAGAAAGGGAGAAGGGAGCAAAATTCAAAATAGTGGGATCCACAAATGAAATCAACAGCTGCAAAAACTTGTCAAGCCTTACTGGTTGGAATCAAAGTACTGCATGTCTGCAGTCGTTGGAAAAGATGCAAGCAACAAATAAATACTACGTAGTGACTGCTATTATTCTCAGTGTTAAAGCACAGTTATGTCCAGCCTTCTGTTCCAGAATGTTACATCCACAATCACATAAACTCTGTGAAAGGACCATTCAATGAATTGCTTCTAAGTCTTTCTTCTTCCCTCTCTTCCGTATGCTTTAGATGAAAGACTGTTACCCCTATTCTTTAATTAGACGTAACAACAGTGACTGCACAAATCCAAACTGGCAACCAGCGGAATTCTTTCTCTTTTAAATCCACCTCTTCCATTTCATTCTGATGCCACTGAGCTAGTCATAACAATTTTTTTTAATATCTCACATAAGGGGCTTAAGCACACCTACAAATGTAATTTACAAACACTGCGATGGCCCCGAAAGGTACAGTTTACAATGCGACGATGACTCAATCCTACTGGCAAGGTAGCCTTCCCTTACCTAATAGCATTAATATTTCATTGATCATGTTGCCGAGGTCTGGCTCTTAAGTCCTCGCAATTGTCCCTTCCAAACGTGGGCATACCTTAATTGCAAAATCAATAGCGGCTGGCATTTGTTATCAATTGATCGCGCCTCGCTCTGTATGTAGGTCATGCTTCTCCCACCCACCAACCCGTGCGGTGATGGTGGTGGGGCTGTTGTAGTAGGTGCCACGTGACTCCAAGCAGCCACGCGCCATGCGTCAACGCGGCGCTAATTAAAACCTAGAATGCAGCCGCTCTCTGGCTACAGGACCAACAGAGCGTTCTGAGGCCAGCGATGACAGGACTGCTGAAGTCGGATTGCTTGCTACCCGACGTTTTGTTAGGGGAGGAGGGGTAGCCTTTTTTTAAATTAAGCGCCGCGTGACGACTCAATATAGGACAAAACGGCAGTAAACAAATGGAGGTTGGGAAAATGGCGAAGAGTAGGATTGGGGGAGTGGATGAGGAAGGGGAGTGGAAAAAAAAACTGTTATCTGTACCGTGGCCAGGGAAACAAGTCACTTGTTGTCGTTATATTCTGTCGCGACTGCTCTCGAAACACGCCGTTGTCGACGTCTCTAGTAAAGCAGCAGGCAGGCCTGATCACGATCTTGTGATTTAATACTGAACGAGTCTCGTTGGGTGCGAAACAAGTTCCGGAACCTTCACACCTACCGCTTCTAGTAACGATTCCATACACCCTCTCCTACCCACAGAATGTGCATGTGTCTATCATACACAGAGCTTTTCCTGCATCACAACCAAAGCGGGTTATGAAGGATGACTGCTAAATAAAATAAATATCATGACATCTCGTCAGTCACCACAGCGAGAACCATCTTCTACAGACTAAAATCGTACGCAAAAAAACACATAAAACAAAGAAAAACAGATGACAAAGCTGGTTGAATTCAAAGAGCTGCACATTTTTCTAAGCCGAAAAACTCTCCATTGTCTTGTAATGATTATTCCTGAATCACTAAATGCTGCAATGAATGACTGCTCAACCAAATTGCATAATATTAAGTATTCAAGCACAAGGATAAATTTTAAATACTACAAATGCAGTTAGAAAAATACATTTGCATTTGAAAATAATGAAATGCTTCCACAGCAGCACACCATCATTTAGATGGGAAAGTTACAAGGGTGGTGTCTCTGCAGACAGAGAATCCTGGCTCTCTGACAAAACTATTACTTCCAGAAGTCCACAGACAGCCACGTGTGTCGCCATGTGCACTCGAAATGGGAATTGTGTTTGCTTCTAGTGGAGTCCACCACATCCCACTGAGCAATGGTTATAAATCTTAATTAACAGCTCCTTCCATTTTGGCCATTACCATTCACAGACAAGTAGACAGAATATATAGTGTCAAGCTACTTGACGGAATATGGAGTTTCCCCCTGTTAAGTGGGAAAGGGGGTGAGGGGAGTCAAGGTGAATGATGTCATAATGCAGCATGGTAATGTTACTCCAACAGATGAACAAAATATTATGCTGCTATGAATGCAATGCCACATCAAACTAACAATCTACATCTTCCACACAGACAGTGGCCTTTATACCAGATTATGCATGAATGCTGGAACTTCAAAATGTTTGAACAGTCCCCTGGACTAAAAATACCTGCAGATATTTGAAGCAGCATAGTTGGCAAAGAAATGGGGGTTAGCTCATGAAACTTGGAGAGGAAGAGTTACTAAACAGACGATTACTAAATGTGCAAAAATGCACAACTATGTGACAACTACCAAATCACTGTATGCTCTTTAAAAAAAAAAGGTCACAGTATGAATGTATCAAAGTCTTATTTCTAAGTGCTAATCAAGTTTTGACACAACCCTGAAATTTGCTAGCATTCTCAATTTTAGACTACCAGTAGTAGGCATATGTTCACCAAACTTAACATTTCTGGAGCTTCTGCTATGAACTGATCATGCAATCTAATCATCTTTTGATATATACTTCATGCGCCATCTGAGCTCTCTAATAATTAATTATCTGTACATTTTATGTGTACCTAAGCATTATGTTCCCAATGTGACCCAACCAAATAAACTGAGACTTATTATCTGCTACTTAATAAATTTGTAATTTACACCCACTTCATGTTCTGGTAGAAGGTATGAATGGATGCACTAGAATTAAGATGGAGAACTTCACATCTCAAGGAGAAGAAACTGGCTCTACACACCAGATCAATGTGAATATGAGCATTCTTGGTAGTGAACAGGGGGAAAAAAGTCAAGACCTTTGCCACTTGACTGCATCAAATAGGGGCACACCAACTTATATATGTATTTTTTACTAAATGCAAATACTTTATTAGCTAAATAGACCTAACTGCAGAAAATTGTGTTCCCAGGAAAGACACATGAAGAAAATCAATAAGGAAATTTGCTAAGCTTGCCCCTGTAGCAACATCACTGCCTACTGGCAGAGTGATACTGCAGAGGGAAAGCTTTTTCTTCCTGGTTGCAAATACCAACAGTCCCACAAAACATATTAATTCTGGCTTACAGAGGAAAACACTATCATCTCATCAATCAGAATGCCCCAAGACACACCCCTCCACTTCCTCAATATGCATAATGAAGAAGCTTAAGGCTGAAAGCTTCTCTCTCTAAAGACCAGGAAGCACCCACTCACTGACATGCCAGTACATTTTGCTTTGAACAAGGTGCCCAGGAGCTACACCAAAGAGGTGACCTCAGAAAACTGTAATATACTCCATCTTAAGAATTTCTGTTAAGCATTCCATAAACTGTGCTGCAACTATTCTATGCATGCTTCCATGCATACATATATATGCACACATGGGTAAGGGCATAACCAAGCATATTCACATGCCCCTTCCCCCCACATGCACAAAAGCAACTAACAGTAACAATTACAAAGAGAGAGAGAACCCTGTACTGCTTCATGTCGTTAGTTTCCAGCTCTCTCTTCCTTCCCCTAAAGGATAAGTGATGTGATTTTTAATGGGCAGTTTAGTCCTGACTAGTCATGCAAGCACTTAATTATAAGAGCAAACTTGATGTTGTTGTGTTAGTCATGTTTCATATACAGAATGCTTGATGCTGGGTTATAAAAAGTTAATGCAGTAGCACGTTAATAACCAAATCCATCTCCTGGCTCATTTGCAAAGTTTAAAATGCCAACCCAATGTTCACTGCATGCATTGCAGTAAATGAAACTGCAGAAAGATCATTTCTAGAGACCATGATCTTTTTACAGTCCTTTTGTCTCCTAGCCTACTTCCAATAGAAATAGGCAACAGGGTATATGTCCAGAGCGCTTGGGTTGGCTTTTGATTGTTTAAACAAAACTGGAGACACATCCTATTTGTATCTAAAATGCAAAATTCTTATACCGAAATCATTCATTCATGTCCCAGTCTCTTAAATGCTCCTTTGCCAATTAGGCCCGTAAGGTTTTGCGTGAGCGAGAGTAACTTGCCCCTACTTGAGGTACACGATCACAACTAAGCGGATGTATGCTGTCACTGAGACAGCATCGCATTTTTAAGCATTTAAAAGCTGTTTTCACGTGACTTTTTTCTGTGAAAAATACATGGTCATATTCTGTGGAATAATATACATACTTTTTTCTTTTTAGTTGGCTAATAAATCGAATAAAAGTCCCTATACTGTCACAGTTGTAATTCTCTTACATAGTTACTGATAGTGGCGCCAACTCAAAGCGGCTCAATGCCTTCAAGACTTTCTTGTTATATGTAGTTTAGGCAAAATATTGGCCACACCAGCTGTGTCTGTTATATAATAGCAATAACAGTCAAAAAAGACTTATTCTATGAACATTTTATTTCATGGAAACGCTGTTCATTTTGTACAGTTTGTTCAAAACAAGCATAAAATATGTCATAGAAAGGAAATAGAAAAACAAAATATAAAAAGAACTAATTACAGACTGCATCATGCAGTACCCCAAATTTAGTAATTTTTCTGACTGCAAGATTTTGGGTACAAAACGTGTGATAGTCCTTTATTTTAAGAATGTTAAATCCCTATTGTTGAATAAAACATTTTTGTGACTTTTGAAAATGAATCAAGGCAAAGAGATAACTAACACAAGATTCAAGGAGAGTTTTGTTAAGTCTTAAAAGGCCATGAATTTGGACAGTTTGCAGCGCACGGGTTCAATTCATATCTGCAAACTATCAAGCTAAATTTAATTTTATGGTTACCTTTGAAAAGATATGTATAGCTTGTTTTTTACTTAGCACTTTTATGCTGCTTATTTGTCTCTTACTTGTGCGTATGCACACACACACACATCACTCAGCGCAACACACACACACTGGTTGATAGAAACACACAGATCTCCATCAAGATATTCATTTACACAATATAAATGTTAGTCAGCTTTTTTTTCAATTGTCACTTATAATTATTGTTTGACAGAAAGAATAGCATCTCATGATACTACAAATCTCTTGTTCAAATCATATATCATCAATGTACTGTTTTTATGTTCCATTGTAAAAGTAGCTGTCTAGGAAATGTTAAAAGATAATTGGAAAGAAGCCTGGAACTTCCCATCTGTTTGAATCCTGCAGTTAGGATAAACTAACCATTTTGTTTTTTGGTTTTGATATGGATTATGAATTTTTCTTCTTTAAAGTTAAGCTCATCAGTTATTTTTAGAGAAAATTTGTACTCCTGTCTTGTATCATAACATTTTTTAACAATTAATTTTAAGATTAGAATGTTCTAATTGAATGTTCATCCACCACTTAAAAACTTGAAATGAATGGGTCAGTTTTAATTACAGTAGGTTAAAAGTTAGGGTTCTATCTTAGTGTCTATATATATATATATACCTTGATTTTTATGCTTATATATGACAATCTAAACAGTGATGAATTATAAATAATGCTATATTAAGTTTATATTGATTATCAATGTTTGTTAAAAGTACAAAACAAGAACACACACAGTTATAGACCTCACCTTACATATAAAATTCAGTTCATCCAATTTTTGTCACATATTTTTCCACAAAACAGGATGGATAACATGCATCTTTTAAGTAGGATATTTATATCATGGTATAAAATATTATCATCTTTATATACCACAGTAATAGACTAATATGAACAGGAGCTTAATGAAGACCTATGGTGCAAAGGTGTTAAACTGTTAAGGAATTGACAGTGATTTCGGTACATGCGGCTCATTCATCACCTGTTGTAAACATAACTGACATAGTTTTGCACATGAAAAAGTAACAGAACTAGCACACTGGACTTTTAACAACTGAAAAAAATGCGAATGACTTACTACTTTATTTCCATATTTAGCATAGGGCGCATTCAGATTTTTTTAACACTAGCTCAATAATGTATTGGCCCTATTTCGAATCTCACAAAGCTGGCGGCTTTGTTTACCCCAACTAAGGGAAGTCACTCGCAGGTGATGACGTCAACCTTACAGGCCTCATTAAACTTTCCAACCTCTAGCATACTGCACAATAATTCAGTTCAAAAATCAGGATTTATGGTCATGCACTAAAGGCAAAGTTAGAAATGCTACTTTACACCAGCAATTTTGTCTGACGTTTTTCCCACGATTTACACATAGCTGCATAGAAAAAAATTGTTTCCCCAAACAGGTCACAAATAAATAAGTTCCAGAAAATTAACTTTCTTTCCCTCCATTTGTTTTAATTTTAAGCTTATAAAGAATATATTTTATAAACATTAAGATCGGTGTATAGTAACAAAATCTATTGCCATTAAGATCACTAAAACTGAAGCAATTTTCTTTTTTTATAAAGTTAGATGCACTGCCAAATTTTGGGGGGTTGGCTCTCAATGCATGAAATATTAAATGAAATTAATATCTTGAATAAATCAGTTTACAGCCACAGAACTATTTCTGTATGAATTTCTTTGGTGGTTAGGTAGGTTTATCTCTGCATCAGTCATCCTACTTGTTTTCTTCCGTTTCTGTTTTCTGATGTTGTTAACTCTTGTTCTAATGTGACCTCAACGCTTGAAATTGTGAGCCAGCAAGTAGCAAGAAAGTGTTAACACTTCTAGACAGCGCATTAAAAATTGAAAAAAAACATGATATTCCAAGCATTCTTTTACTGAAATTTACCATCAGCAAATTATTACGAAGTTCAATAAGATGGCAAATTGGTAATGAAAAAGCCATCTGATCCACTGACATTTTGAAACAAACTTCTCAGAGGCATTATTGATTACAACCAGGCTCAAGCAATTATGGTAGATGGCTAGGGCAATCTCTGCTAAAGACAGTCATTCTAAAATTGTTAAATTAGGTTACATGTGTCTGCTTCTCTCTCAAAGTCTTAATGGCAATTTTTTTTTATATTGATCTAAAATGATTTGCAGGATATTTTACTACAAGCAAAACCTGAGAAAACTAACTTGTCTGTAAAAAGATGTGCCTTTAAGAAGTCAACCTACATCTTTTGAAAAGATTCATCATCATCATTCCTTGCTACTCCTCGAGGAGCATAGGGCCGCAACAACACCTCGCCAGCGGACCCGGTTTTGGGCAGCCCCCCTCAGTTGGGCCCATGTGGTTCTGCCATCTTTTGCCTCGCTCTCTACTGATCTTTTCCAAGTCTGTTTTGGCCTCCCAACTCTCCTCTTGCCTTGAGGGTTCCAGTCAAGTGCCTGCCTGGCAATGGTGTCAGCTGGTTTGTGCAGGGTGTGTCCAATCCAGCCCCACTTGCGCTTTTTGATGTCTTGACTAGTGGCATTCTGGTTAGTTCTTTACCACAGGCTGCTATTGGACATCTTTTCGGGCCATCTTATTCCCAAAATATGGCGAAGGCATCGGTTGGTAAAGGTCTGGAGCTTGTTGTTGATGGTATTTGTCACTCTCCAGGTTTCGGAGCCATATACAGTAGAACTGCCTTCACATTGGTATTGAAGATGCGGGTCTTAATGCGGAGGGATAATGCTCGGGAGTTCCAGATGGGGCGTCGGGTGTTAAAAGCATGCCTGGCCTTGTTTATGCGGCTTCTGATGTTGTCATCCGCTCCACCATCCTTGCTAACGATGCTTCCCAGATATGTGAAGCAGTCTGTTTCTAGGGTGTTCTCTCCTTGAAGATGGATTGTTGTTGATTTTCATCACTTTGGTCTTCTTTCTGTTGACCTTTAAGCCGGTCTTCTCTGCTTCCTCTGCTAGCTTGCTCAGTTTGGTTTGTGCATGCTGCTGCCAATTAGATAGGAGACTAATGTCATCTGCAAAGTCCAGATCCTCTAGCTGTTTGGTGATAGTCCACTGGATACCGGTGTTGTTGTCTTAGGTTGTTTTACGCATAATCCAGTCTATGACCATCAGGAAGATTGTCGGTGATAATATGCATCCTTGTCTTACGCCAATCTTCACTACAAAAGGTTTAGTGAGTTTGCCATTATGGATAACTTGACAGGATGAGTCTTCATACAATCCCTGGATGATGTTTATGAATTTGGACGGAATACCATAGTGGTTCATTTGAAAACATTAAAGACCAGCAACTTTATGGTTCTATGCATTCTGATGTAAAATTTATAGACAGCACATTTATAAGCAGATAAGTAACACTTGTCTTCCTAATGAAATATCAGCAACAAAATATTTTTCATGATCTCCAATGTACAGTGAAGAAAACTGACCACATTACACATTGCACCAGGACATTTGCCTCAGATGATACGTTTCTGCTTAAGTTACAGCCAGAGTGAAATATATGATGTCCCTAATTTCATTCTTTTCATAAGCATTCATAAGATTTTAATGCTTTACTACCCAACCAAACACCAGTTTAGCTTACAAATATTTTCCAAACTGCACATGCATACATGGATACACATACACAATTATACCCACAATATAGCAAAAATTATATCATGCAAATGTCTTATCTCACCAACAGGGACAATAGCTCAGAACTTACCTCATCTGTGACTAAATTGGCTTGCATCTGCAGCTCTTGCAACTCAGTGCGCATCTCATTATCTGATAAGCCTGCCATTGCTTCTTCTGTACTGTCCCCCTAATACCAGATCACAGCTGACCTCTCAAATGAAGAACTATTTACCGTCTGGTAAAAAAACAGCTTTTCTTTCCAGCAATGAAAGGAGGTGGCTGTTTTACTCCTGTAGCAAAGAAGAAGAAGAAGAATAATAAACAACTTATCCACAAATACTAACATTCACAAAAAACTTCAGAAAAATGTTTACAATTTATCAAAATGCATGAAGATCTAGAGAAATGTATCTGTTTACAATCAGTCAACAGACTGGAGTAATGTGTCTATCATTAATAGATCAGAAGTGGGGGAATGTCTCTATGACAAGAAACTTTAACTAATGTCTTGAATAATGAAATTAAGTTGCCACTGAGGAAACTTGGTTGAAATGGTAAGAGGAGACTTAAGAGAGAATGTGTTTCCCAGGAAATACAAGTGCTGTACCATCTACTAATTTGTGTACCCATTGGTAAATTTGGCAATGAAAAGCCATTTCATGGTAAATTGGCTCTGATTGGTATATTATTATTATTTAAATATATAACCTATTTCTTTTCAAGGTTGTTGAATACTAATGTATGTGACCAAAAGTGATATATACAGCAGTGTCAAAATAATCTTTATGCCATAACAGTGTTTAATTTTTCTATGTTGATGACCTGAATTATGCACCATCTACTTGTAAGAAGTAAAAACTACTCAGATACTCTTAACTTTTAAAAAAAGATTATTTTGCTTATATGATTAATATTACATCTTCTCCTGCTATGTAAGCTAAAAATTAAATGATACCTTAAATTTAAACAAAAATATCCTCACACCCTGCGGTGCTTCATCTTCTGTCATAAAACCTAAAAACTAGTTTGTCAATAAAAATCCAGATGTTCTTTCCATTTTAAAACAAATCAAAACAAGTTAGTCATAACATAAGGCATATGTCCAGATGTAAGCTCTTTTATCCCAGCTAGAAGATTTGTTTTAAACATTAAAAGTTTCCTCTTCTACAGATCTACTCCTGGAAACGATTTTCACTGGCCTCTCCAAAGAAGGGAGGTAACAATATGCAGCAGCTGCTTTCTGACAACAAAACTACCAATCTCCTCCCCTGTTTGCCCACATGCACTGTCACACACACACATGCAGGTAAGCAAGAGTGCACATGATGATACAACCTATTAAGCAACAGATCCTTCATTAAGAAAAACAGAACTAAACAAAGTATTTCAAAGTTCTCCTTTGTTCTTGTTGCATAAAAGACATTTATATTTTGTTTCTTGGGCTTATGATAAATTGTTACCATCCAGAAAATGCAAGGGGTTTTCAGATCCCAGTTAAAATGGCTGGGGGTTCTCAGACCCTTATTTAAAATTAGAGGTTTTAATTGGTCAGCTGCAGAAAAATATACATATCAATATACATGTGTCAGTATTATCATTATCTTGATCCCTGATGTCAAGAAACTGCTTTAATTCATACATAAGTTGTATCACTGATATTTGATAACAAATAATGAAGAAATATCACATTTCAATGAAATTTTCATGCACCTGGTTTATTACAAACTCAGTGGGATCTCTGACCTATACAATTCTACATTTTCTGACTCCCAACATCAAAACTTGCTCATTTTCAGAACCCTTTGGCAAATTTTATTTTTAAGTGATCTGGAGCTTGTAGGAGAAACATGCAATAATAATGCTTATTCTGCTACAAATATCTTAATTCATCAGTAAATGTAAAACAAAAAGTATAACACTCCTGAGTAACACAGATGTAGTCAAGCCCATGGTTCACTATACTTTTGCACCCCCATCCCTTCTCTCTCTCTATATATATATATATATGTTTATTTAGAACATTTGAAAAAAAAGTTGTACAGAACGTCATTATATTTATTTTATGCATTTAATATTAGAAACAGTCATGTCAGCGCCGACATTGAATATCTAGTTAAATAAGTATAGTAACTGTTCATTCACTTATTTTGTCAGTTACTGTGGATTGTCATTATTCTTGATCATTCTTGATTGTAGTACTGTTTTACCACTGTTTTGCTTTCTCCCGTTCTGTAAGGCAATGGCCCTAGAATAAATTGATCAATCTCTCTCTATATATATATATACTGAACATTTTATGCACATTTCAAAAGGGGGAAAGTTGCTTGCAGATACTTTTTGTTAAGAATTACGATCAGAACATGCTTGGCCATCAAAATAATTATGAAGTAGTTAGGGCCTTGATACTTTGAAAAAAAATTATGTGAGTGGCAGCTGAATGCCAACACCTGTTTATATAACACAAGTTCCAGTAATTTAACATTCTGGTCTGATTTATTACAAGTATATGTCAACTTACACTTCAACTTATGCTATCAACAGGTTTGGGGCATATACCTATTTAGCAGCTCAAAAAAAGAAAAGTGAAGGTGTAGGTGTAACGCTCCAGTTCTAAAGCAGAGCTTTTGAAGAAGCTCCACCTGTCAATGCCATAAAGCTCGTGCTTAATTATGCCCAACCTTAACCACCTCTGGCAATTTACTTCTCAATCAAACACATAGCTTTATCATGGAAAGAACAGACCATAATGGTTCACACAGCATCATACTATTTATACTGTACCAGCCAGACAAGATTTAGTAGGAAATAAAACTTCCGTAATTAGACTTAAGATGTGGACATAGCGATTATATAATACACCAACAGGAAATGAAAGTAAAACCAGCTAAGAACATGGTATTGATGATACAATAGGAGTTTCAGTGACTGATAATATCAAGGCACTTTTGAGACTCAGTGACCTGTTGTAGTAGTGTATTAGTCATACAATTTTCAATTTTACAAGACATAATCAGTAACATATGAGTTTCTATGGCACACCCTAACACCGCGGTTCTCAACCTGGGGGGCGCGCCCCCCAAGGGGGGCGCAAGCTGCTGAAAAGGGGGCCGCAAAGGCGGTCATTTTCTCATATCTCATATAGGTATTAGTGGCTAAGGGGGGCGTGCGGACGTACCTTTATTCGTCTGGGGGGGCGTCACAAGTAAAAGGTTGAGAAACGCTGCCCTAACATTTTCACTACTGTCCCCTTTAAAACATCAAGATTCCACATTTAAAAGTAATAGGTCTGTTACAAAAAAAATTAAAGACATAGTTACTGCAACAATGATATCAAACTATAATCATTCAGTCTTGGGCAAAATTAACAAACACATCATCCATAAAAATTACAGAGTATAACTTCCAAAAACAAATTTAAGGAAACAATGTAGGAGTTTGAAAGTATAGTGGTCAAAGAAAATCTAGCCAATAAAATTATAGATATAAATTCCTAAGACATACTGTCAAATAAAAGTACACCAACTGCACCATGAACATATTCACAAAGTTAAATGACTAGTCATTAGAGAGAGCATGCTTTCTGAGCAATATGTTTACAGACAATAGAAAACTGGAAGACTGTACCTACTGTACATAAAACTCTGAAAAACATACGTTACTAACTACAAGTTAACTTTTTATGAGTATGATTACTCCATTATGACACCACGAGTTGGCGTATAATTCCTGATGTTATATATAGTATATGACTGTAATGTGCTTGTGGGCGGATCTACCGTTCGTTGATACATCACCCTGCGAATGTAGTCTAAGTACATTTGCAGTGCATTCTTTTCACATCAACATGCGAAACGAATGCAAATTACAAAATCTCAAATACCACATTCTGATTAATAGTAAGCTATTGTATCGACTTCTACAATGTGACTGATATAAAAATAATCATTGAGTCAGAATCTTATGTGATAAGTGTAGTGAGAAAATCAAAACAAGGCAATCATACGACTGACAACTAATATAAAATATTGCAAGATAACAGACTTTGGTATTTACGTAATTTAAAAAGTTGTTAATAAAGAGATAAGGCTTATTAATGGTAAAGGAAAACTGACCAAAGTGTACAGATGCAACCAAAAGAACGTTATATGTTATCGTCGATTACCAGACTTCTCCCCATCCAAAGATGGCGACCACGTGACGTCAATGACATGATATAAAATGTTCTCCCTATTTTTCATCCGATTATTCAAAGCTAATTTTTATAATAGAAAGGTCTATCGTACTTTAAAACTAAAAAGGTTAAATTTATATAAACTTGTAACTAAACACTTCTAACTTCAAACATGGCGGCGATCTTCTGACGCTCCTTGTACTTTGTTGATGGCGATCTTTGCGTAGTGAGAACCTAACAATCTGATACGTTGCATAGTTGTGAAACGGGTAGGGAAAAATAAATCCACTTATTAAAACAAATTCAGATGTATCTGATGATTACTGCTTCCAATAGTAAAATTGCACAGTGCCTCGGTATACGTTTGCATGCTTATACATGTGCCTCGTACTAATGTAAGGGAAAATCTGTAGGAGTACAAATAATCCATCTGTAGGAAACATAGCGTTAGAATGAACGCATACTTTCAATGAAATGTTTTATTTCTCACAAACTTTATTGCAGAGTTATATTATTTAGTATTCGAACTTCGATTAGCATCGGATTTCATAACAATCACTTATAATACGACACATATCCCCACAAACAGTTGTTAATGAATCACCAAAAGTTTTGTATTGACCAAAAATGTAAAATTCAAATAATATTCATTACCATGTGTCATGAGTTAAGGGATTTCACAATGCTTCATTTTGCTGTCTTGCACACAGACACCTTCCCCCACCCCTCCCCTCATTGAAATGGCAAGGCATTTCGTCCAATTTTTAAACAGCAGTCAGTTGAAATTAGAAGCGTGCAGTGGAATTTGTCTCTGTGAGAACATTTGTCTGTTTTGTCAGACTAATAAAAGTTTAATTTCAGAGGTACTCTTCTCATATGAGAGCAGGGAAAGGACTCTCAGACACTGGCCATACAAAGAAAGGAAATGCTTAAAGCACAAAGGTAAAAACTAACTGTCCACTTGATGGGCTACATAAAATTGTTTAAAGTGTGTAATTGAGGAGATGCAACAAAGTTGCTAACAATTACAAACATGATGCTGAATTCTGAATTCCTGCTCTTTGATAAACAGTTGTGTGGTTTTTTTTAATTTAGAAGAAAAAAAAGCGGTACTGCTAAAGTGTGTTGGTTTTTGGTTTTCGTCTCTATGCAGGTCTCGCACTGAAATGGACATTCAGGAGCGCTCTGAACATTCTGTTGAGAAGCGAGGATATCGTGAAGGGGAAGGTCATTCAAATAATGTCAGTTACCTTGATGGTGGACATCTGGGGAGTATGCCTCATGCTAGCTTGTCAGCTAATTGGTACGATGATAGTACTTGGAGCAGAGATCAGCTTTACACTAGTTTTGATCAATTCTGGCCAGCGAAAAAAAGAGTGGATTATCCCAGAGGCAAGCAGGGGAGCAGAACACAGAAAGGTTCTGGCTGGGTTGATAAGAATAGCCGTGGGAGTTACCTTGGCAAGAAACAGGAATACAATGATCATTTGCAGTCAGAGAAAAGTGTTGAACAGACACAAGGCTTTGGCAATGAACATCACAGACAAAAAAGAGATCTAGAGAGGTCTAAAAGATGGAATAACACTGGCAATACATTAGGAAAGTCAAAGCAATGCTCCAGGAAGGATTTAGCACATTCTGACTCAGATGCACACAACAGAAAGAGTAAATGGAAGACATTAACAAAGCAGTATACAAAATTTCGGTTTAACTTCCTAGACCAAGGGACTGAAGAAACTTCACAGGTTGATCAAAATCAATGCAATAAGTCTCACAGCAGTGAAAATGGCAGGGATAGTCTGAGTAACTCTCACTTATCAGGCCGAAAACGGTCATCATCAGTTGGGGATGTGAGGCTTTCCAAGTCTCTGCGAGCTGAGAAATCTGAGAGCATGACTACTCATCAACCTTTTAGTGTGGCTGGCCTCAGCCAGACAAGTGGGGAAAGATCGGATAAAAGTAGATGGTCCACAGCAAGAAAAAGAAACAGCACATGCGAGGCTGACAATAATAACCCAAGCAAGCAGCCATTAGCGTCTACTTTGCCAGAAGGTTTAGTTTCACGTACCATTCTTGGAGGAACAACCAAAATATCAGTTTCTTCAGGCAAAGACAGGCAAGAAAAGGCAAATAAAAACTCACCTGATTCAACATTTGAGGTGATGGCTACTTCAAGGAAAGCAAGCATGCCGTCTAGCTCTGTAGAGGAAGTTTTAGAAAAAGCAGAGAGAGTGTGCAAAGAGCTGAAAGAAAAACGACGTAAATCAAAACTGCAGACATCAGCTACGAAACAGCAAAAATTAAAGACACATACAACCTTTGACAACTCTGTTCAGAAATTACACAGAAAACAACATGAGGATCAGCTTTTAGGAAGAAGTCTTGCTTCCTCTTCACAATCAATTTCCTCTTTTGAATCAAAGAAAAGCTTTGTTTCATCTACAGCTACCAATTCAAATGCCCTTTTAGATATTTCTGCAGAGGAAAAGCTTCAGAAATCAAGAAATGAAACCAGTGGTTTAAGAGGGAGTGAAGATTCTTCTTCTGCTAATCAGATCACACGTATCAGGAAGGCTATAGAAGCCAGTGTTTTAGCAGAAGGTAAATTAACTGAACTGAACTTTGAAGATGAGCAGCAATTTCAGCCAGTTCCAGCATCCTTCACAACCTCCTGGCATACATTTTCTTCACAGCCAAGATCATCCACTCCTACGTGCTCTGCATCCCCTAAAACACAGTCAGTAACATCCATTTATTCCACCCCTTTGTCTTCAGACGCACTGCAGAGGACACTCTCTAGCCGCTTAGCATCTCCACAACTAACATCATCGAGCCCCTTGTTTCCAAAACCACAGCAAACAACACCTAGTCACTCAACATATCCAAGGTCACAGCCAACTGTGTCAACCACCACCACCACCACCTGCTCTACATCCACAGCATCCAGCAACACACGTGTGCACCATGGAACATTTACCAGGGAGGCTTTGGCCAGAATGGTGAATGCTCCTTCCTCCCGTGCACAAAGAGTGCAGTTGGCCCGTATTTTGCGTCAGCATGCAAGTAGTGTGCCCAAGCCTCGCTCTGTTCGTCTCGGTATACAGCTCGAAGGTCTCTACAATTCCTCTGATGAGTGTGCCAGCACTAGCAATCTTTTAGATGATCTGCCTAAGCTGGAACATTTGGGCTTAGGATCTATCAAGCTAGAGGATCTCTCTAATGATGACAAGCTACTGCTTGCTGATATAATAGAACTTCAGGTGACAGATGAAGGTGGTGTGAGGGATAAAGACGGTTTTGTGATGCCGTCTCCTATCACAGCAGAAAGATTGATTCGAAGTGGCTCCGAAGCTCATACCAAGGACTCAACTGCTTCTGCAGACAAGTCAGAGCTGCAATCATCAGTTACCAGCAGACCCCTTTCACTAAACGATTTGCAGGTAGACAGCTTCTCCAGCACCGCTACAGGCAGACTGTCCAGCCAAGAGAGGCTAGAAATCTGCCTCCCTGTGGCATCCAAAAATATGAATATAGATAGAGACACTGTGTCTGTCTCTGAATGCAGTTTACCCTTGGGTCCAGCAAAAACACCAGTAGGTGTTGAAAAAGTAACAGTTAATGCAGCCACATTTTCAGAGGGCAGTGCCAAGTTACCAGCAGTAAATAACAAAGGTGATCATCAGCTGCCTGATCTCTCTTCAGGGAACGCTGATCTTATGGACATTTCTAACAGTGATGAAGAAAACAATAGCCTTGTGATGTGCCAGGACCCTCTGGTACATGGTATGTATACATTCCTTGCATGCTTGCATTTTAAGAGTGTCTGCAATTCTTCTGCTGAGTATATCAGAGATAGAAAAGACAGAGGAGTGCATTACTGTTAATTAAGGGAGAAAACAATCTACTTGTATAACACCCACCCCACCTGCCTTTTTTTTGTGAGTAGTTTCCATGAGTAGGAGGACAGAAGAAGGGAGAGAGATAAAATGAAAGCATATTTTTTTACGACCAGGGTATTTTTGATATTTTTTTCTTCTGGAAGACTATCATAATTCCTTAAACTTAAAGAATATGGTGTCTGTACAGATAGAAAAATTACCAACATGATTAACAGTCTGAATAAGGCAGGAAGCTAAATTCTTTGCCATTAGCATATAGCTAATGATGCATAATTATAGGATTGAAAATAATAACATTACTAAAAGCAAGAATCTCTATTAAGATCTGTACCTGACATAAATACAGGAAATGATGCATCAAGGCAAGAAACAGTCTTAATGGAGGTGATGCTGGCAAACCAGAAACAAGACAACATCATGGCAGAAATGCGCAACATTGACATACAACTTTCAGAGCAGTATAAATCCCTGATTGAAATTGTGGCACAAATGAGTGTTCTTCAGCGGAGAAGAGTTCAGGTATTTATTTTCGTGTTGGCTGGTGGACAATATTTTAAAATGCCTTGTGTTTAATCAATTTTTCTTTTAAATGGATATTTTTAAGCAAGCTTGTTTCTGTGTTTTAATTTCTTTGTGAATAATTTGACAAACTTCTGAGAAAACATTTTATTTTTGTGGATGTTTTTTCCTTTTTTTTTATTTTGACCTCTTCCTTTTCGCCCCCAACTCCCCAAATAACGAACACTTTTCAATGGTGAGGCAAGTGCCCCAAAAATTCATTGGTTTTCAACATTCACCAGTAAAATAATAACTTTAAGAACCATCACCACTTCTACTACATTACATTGTTATTTATGTAGCACAATTTTTGCACACCTGCAATTTATTTTTTAAATGTTTGATATACAGACAACTCTACTAAATGAACACATACTTGCTTACCACTCTTTTTTAGTTAAATATTCGACTTAAATTATCAGGTTAGTTTATTTTAATCTTCAGGGATATATCCAGTTTTACTGAGGAGATAAATTTCTTGTTAATGTTCAATCAATCAATTGATCCTCTTCGTGCTATTTGCACATAAGGCCTCAACCTTAGCCCGCCACTGATGTCGATCAGCTGAAACCCGCTCTAGGCAACCCCATGTCCAGCCCTTTCCTTTCATCTCCCTTTCCATTGTTCTTCTCCAGGTTTCCTTTGGGTGGCCTCGTTTTCTTCGGCCGTCTGGAGTCCATCTTAGGGCAATTTTGGAGAGGTCTGCTATCTGCTGGCGGAGCACATGCCCAATCCATCACCAACACTTTCGTTGAACCTGCGTGGTGATGGACTCGGTTTCAGTTCTTCAGTGGAGTTCTTCATTGGTGATGGTGTTTGGCCAAAAGATGTTAAGTATGTGCCTGAGGTATCTGTTTTGGAAGACGTCAAGCCTGTTACCGATGTTTTTGGTCATCTTCCATGATTCTGATCTATAAAGGAGGGTGCTGATCACATTTGACTTGAAGATTCTCAGCTTGGTCTTCTGGCTGATGTTTTTTGCCTTCCATGTGCTCCTGAGTGAGGTGAAGGCCTGGCTGGCTTTCGCCAGTCGGGCTCGAATCTCCACCTCCGCATCCCCGGTGTTTGACATCTTGGACCCAAGATAGGTAAAACTGTCAACTTCCTCAATCTCTTCTCCATTTATTTTGATGTTTTGGACTCTGGCGTTCACTCTCATACTTTTTGTTTTCTTTGCGCTGACCTTCAAGCCAAGCTTTCCAGCTGTTTTTTGAGAAGACATTTGTTTTCTTCTGCATGTCTTGGTGGCGGTGTGACAACAGGGCAATGTCATCAGCAAAGTCCAAGTCTTCCAGCATTGTTGTTGCTGTCATAGTCATGGTCCATTAGATCCCTCTCCTCTCTCTGTCGGTGGAATTCTTCATGATCCAGTCCATGGCCAGGATGAAGAGGAACGGTGACAGAATGCAGCCCTGCTTCACCTCAGTACTGACGTTGAAGGGGGCTGTGAGCTTCGTGTCACAGACCTCCTGAGATTTGAAATTGCAGTACACCATTGCAACGACTTGGACAAGTTTCGCAGGGACTCCGTAATGCCTCAGGATCTTCCATAAGGACTCGCGGTGGATGCTGTCAAAAGCCTTCTCCAGGTCAATGAAGTTGATGTACAGCGGTGTGTTCCACTCGTTGCTCTGCTTCAGAATCTGACGCAGAGTGAAAATGAGTTCAGAGCAGGATCGCCCAGGGCAAAATCCTGCTTGCTGAGGCCGGAGGTCTTTCTCAAGGGTTTCTGTGAGTCTTGACAAAACAATCTTGCTGAAGACCTTGCTGGTGAGGGAAAGAAGTGTTATACCCCTCCAGTTATTGCAGTCTCCAAGATCTCCTTTCTTGGGTGACTTGAACATGAGCCCTGTCTTCCACGCATCGGGGATCTGTCCTGATTCCCAAACTTGCCTGAAGATTTCAGTCAACATGGGAGCTGTCACATTCACATCTGTTCAACATCTCTGCTGTTATTCCATCTGCCCCTGGTGCTTTGCCGCTTTTCATTGCCTTGATTGCTGCTGTCACTTCTTCCAGGCTTGGCGGGTCTGTGCAGATGTCAAGGTCTGTATCTGCTGGCTGGATGTCTGCAAGCTGAGGGGGTTCTGGTCTGTTCAGAACTGACTCAAAATGTTCCATCCAGCGCTGTAGTTTTTCTGCCTCTCCCAGGACAACATTTCCGTTCATGTCTTTCACTGGCACTTCACTGTTTTTGAACCTGTTGTTTAGCTGTTTATTGATTTTATACAGTGTCTTCAGGTCATTTTTTCCTGCTGCTTCTTCTGCTTCATTGGCCAGTTTCTCTATATAGTCCCTTTTGTTAGTTTTGATCATCCTCTTTACCTCTTTGTTTATTTCTGTAAATCTTTGTCTGTGTTGTTCCTTCAGACGTCAGATCTGGTGTTGTTGATTTTCTGCTTGCTTGACTTTCTCTCGTCTATCCTTTTCCATGTCTCTTCTTTGATCCACTGTTATTTCTTTTTTCGTTGGAAGCCCAGTATTTTCTCTCCTGTTTCCTGTAAGACTCGATTGAAGTCCTCTAAGGTCACCTCCTGTTGGTCCCCTAGTGCCTGGAACCTGTTCTTTATTTCCACTACAAAGGCCCGTTTGGTGGCTGGGTCCTTCAATCTGCCGGAGTCCACTCTCTGCTGACGTGCCTGTTTTCCTTGCGATCGACATGCGGCTATCACAAGAGTGTGGTCACTGGCAACGTCTGCTCCTCTATAGGCTCTGACATCTTGGTGAGCTCCTCCATCTTCGGTTGATGATGACATGGTCTATCTGGTTCTTTGTGATCCCGTCTGGTGATGTCCATGTTGCCTTGTGGATGTCTTTGTGCAGGAAGAGTGTGCCTCCAAGCAGTAGATTGTTTTCTTCACAAATGTCTGCCAGTCTCTCTCCATTGTCATTGATGGTTCCAATTCCATGCTTGCCCATGATATGCTCCCTGCAGGTATTGTCACTTCCCACCTTGGCATTGAGATCACCGGTGATGAGCAACATATCATGGGCTCGGATGCTCTCCGTGGCTGCCTGGAGCTGATCGTAAAAAGCATCCTTGTCTTCTGCCTCGGTGTACTTTGAATGGAATCTTGCTCTCAGAAGCCTGGGTCCATAAGGCTTCCATTCCACCAATTTCTTTTCAGTTTTCCTATTGAGGAGTAGTGCTACTCCTTCAGAGTGTTGATTGTCTGATTCTCCTCTTTTTAACGTTGATCGCATTTAAAAAAAAATAGATGGGATGATGGTTGCTTTTGTTTACTACCTAGTCACAGTATGGGTGTGCATGCACATGTGAGATTATATGCTGATGGTTGAATATATAAAAAACATTTGAACAAGATGTTCAGAGTTGTGTCATGGTTGACCCTCTTGGCCTTCAGAATTGTGGGCACATACTAGACATTATGGATTCATGTGAACATAGGTTCATGTCACAGTAGTAATACTATTACCAGATTCTCTTTCCAAGTATTTACTAATTATCAGCAGTAAAACACCTTTTTTGGGCATGATAACACATTATCCCACCACTGATATCTTGGCACTGGTGATATAATGTAATCTTTTCATAAAATTACAGTTACAAGCTGAAGGAGAGGCTCTCAGCAAACAACGCAATGTCCTATTGACAGGTAATAACTTCAGTTGTTTTTAGTTGGATACTTTTTACACAAATTTTGTTTCAGAATAGGGCATGGGTCTGGTGGCACGACTTACAAGTATGCCCACCCAGCAGAGATTGGAGAAAATGATGAATTCTAACTTTTTTTTGTGTAGAAGTTTCCAGGCATGAGGGGACACAAAGAGAAACAAGAGACAGAAATCAGTCAAGGCATGAGAACAATTCCAGATTGGCAAGGAATTAAAAGAAACAGCTGTCACAGTCTCAACTATCAGACGTTTACTTGCAGTTTTGAAACTTGCTTAGAAGACTTTTTAGGAAGAAGGCAGTGAGGAGGGAGGCCTTATTGACAATTCATCCTTTGAAATGACTGTCGCAAAACTTCTTGGTTTGCTTGTTAAAAGCAGATTCATTAAGTGTGTTTTGCCAGTTTGAAAATAAATCTGAGTATAAAATATTTGCTTGTGTGTGAGTATATGTTCATGTGAAGGAGTTGTATCAATGTGTGGATGTTGATTTATAAATGTGCATGCATGTCCTTGTGTGTGCCTATGCACAGATAGATTATCATAAAGGTATGGGATGAACAACTAATGTAGATGAGCGTTTTGTGGAGTCTATGTTGCATTTTTATATTTGAATAGAAGAATTTCATTTTCATCATTTTAATTTTGATCTAGAAGAAGGTTTTCTTCTTCCATTGTTAAAAAGACAATTTCACAACAAAATTATGCGAAGGAATGGTATGTAATGCTTCCACAACTTCCAGGTGAAAAGAATTTTAGGTCGATACTAATAATTTTGCTCTGTGGATTGCCCAAAATGGGCAAACCATGGCATTGAGTATTGGTTTATATTTGTTATGGTGTTGATTGAAGGCATTTGTAGAAATAAATGCCATGTCACCTACATTTATAGTTTTTGTGTAGTTTTTTTTTTTTAAACAATAGTGGCTTAATGCTTGTGCAGGTATTCTTCCTGATGCAAACACAAGACATCCTTTGCATAAAAGCCTTCTGCCTTACCATAATACAGCCAACAGAGGTCCAAGGAGACAAGAAGATTTTGACAGCATAGCAGAGTCAGAAGATGCTGTAGCATTGCAAATTGCTGCTTCCAAGAGTATGGCTGCATCAGACAGTGCACTGTATGTGCAGCACTCAGAATCTTTGTGTCATTTCTTAGCCAGCAGTCATGTTAAGGTACCTTCTCAAACAAAACAACAGCATGCTTGCTTCAATGGTAGTAGTACAATTAATGCTGATAGCAGAGATGGGAGCGGGAAAGACGAAGAACTTGATAAAGATTATCCATCGTCAGAAGTCGACAAAATTGTCAAGGATGAAGACAAGACTGAAGGCTTGGATGATGAAAGTTCCTCTGGTGTTTGCAAGGAAAGTTCAGTAAAAGCAGGCATGTCTGCCTCTGCAAATCTTGCAGATCAAGATGCCAGATGGGCAGGGCAGGACAGGTCTAATGAAGAGAAACGCAGTCTTTTAGCAGACAGAAATGTTGGGCTTGAAGCAAACAAGATACGTAAAGACCGAGACCATTGCCAACAGTTAAACACGCCGTCATGTTCAAGTTGGTGGAATGCAGATTATCTCCCTTTGCAGCAAACTGTAACTGTGTCTCAGAAGGTTAGACCTGTGTCAGAAGTATCCAGCTCCTCTAGTGTTAATGTTACCTACATTGGCAGCACTCCAGGCATGTCAACTAACCTTGTGCAGAACATAGTTCGCACCCTCCCCATCACAAGTCAGCTTGGGGAAGTCTGCTCCCCAACATTAAAGAACATGTTTGTCCTTAAGTCTGCCAATCGCATGCAAGAAAGTAGTCCAAGTGGTTCTGAAACTGACACAAGTGAGACATCAGATGCTGAGCCCATTGGTGACCCTCCCTTGCAAACAAAGCCTTCATCTCAGCCTAACTGCCCCAAATTTGCAAGTGACTTTACCTCAGAGGAGTACATCCTACTGCCAGGTGGTCAGTCTTCCGCTTTAGATTCACCTCACACTTTCCAGTCTGGAGTTTCAAGTCCACTGCATGAACTGGAGTCTGACTACAGCAGCACTGATCACTTTTCTCATAGGAAGCAAATCAAAACCACAGCAGAAAAGAATGATGTGAGTAGCTCCCAATTACTGGTCACGAACAAAACCGGTCAGCTGGAAAGAAGGGAAGAAAAAGCACACCTCCACAAACCAATGCCTGCTGTGAAGAAATGCTCTGTGGTTCTTAAACAACTTAGTGCTGATCAACTGGGGAAACAGCTACATGAACCGTACATGGCCAAGGGCAAGATAAGAAAGTCCCGGCGAGATCGTGATTGTGCTATAAGGCATCGCCGCTCTTGTGTAATATATTCAAGTTCTGAAGAAGAGTTGTCCTCAACTGAATGCCCCCCAGCAGGAGGAGCTACCGGCACAGAATATACCTTACTTTCTCAAGAGGTGCCATCTCCACCTGGCGCAGTAATCAACAGTGAAAAGAATCCAGACTCTGTACGTTTAGCGAGTGCCACAGAAAACATAACAATGGCAGAGAACCTCATTAAAGACTCAAGCAATCCAGATGAAATTACTTCTCTGCTGCTTCCTACGCTTAATTCAGACCTGTGAGTGGTGTTTCTTTCTGTGCTGTTGCTTTAGGGTAGACAGAAGATAAAGTATAATGCAATGTAACCATGTGCCAAAAATGTTTAAAGTCTGTCAGTTCCAAAATATTATGTATTGGTCTGGGTGGTTAAAGGCTGAGCATTTACCTTATGGCAGGAAAGAATAGTTTGACCTGAGGGAGGAGGTTAAGGATAACAGGCAGTGCTGGCAAGCATAGTGGTCATTCTTCACTAATTGCTTCCATCTGCCCTGACAAGTAGTCTTACCTCCCTCTGCTGGATTGAATCCATTCTCTCCTGCTGGACGGTGAAAGTTCAGCCTTTAAGCAAGATGGGCAAACCATGTAAGAAGACATTATGTGAGAAAGTGTTTATACATGCCCCTTACTAGCAGTTCGGTAGCAAAAATAATTTGCAAATGTTAATTTTCTCTTTCTCCATTCAAAGGCTATTTTAGCTCGAACATAAAATTGAGGTCTGATGTTCATTGAACATAACATTAGCTTTAGTTTAACTCAAAAATCCTTTGTCATTTTTTATGAATTTGTATGGGGATAGCATATAGATTGACCTAGCTTCTAAAATAATTCAGAGGTGCAGCCAACACTGAGCTATCTGTTGTGATATTGCTGGAAATGAGATTGTGATATGTTTCCATTATGCAAATGAAAATTTCAGTCTTTAAACTCTTAAATAGAACAGTTAATAATGTTTAGATTTTGAGGCTGAGTATTTTACAGTGAACTAAATCCAGTCATTTAAAATTTTGCACTAATCTTTGATGTTCCTCATCATGTAACTAATAGGTCTTGAAATTTTTTGTGAATGTAACAAAATGAGAATAAATATTTTAAATTAAGAGTGAAAGGTTTGCTTGCTTCACCCTCTTTAGGGATGTTCCTTCTCTTAAACCTTGAAGTCCATAGCACATTTGGAAGCTATTTCCCCTTCA
Organism: Marisa cornuarietis; assembly: GCA_004794655.1. Taxonomy (NCBI): domain Eukaryota; kingdom Metazoa; phylum Mollusca; class Gastropoda; order Architaenioglossa; family Ampullariidae; genus Marisa; species Marisa cornuarietis. The sequence goes on along the minus strand of SMMW01000046.1, from coordinate 9,098,498 downwards.
CTTTGCCTGACAAGATTAATGGGGCAGGGGGAACAAACATGGCAACAATATAATAAGAATAAAATGTTCATTGGCCAATTAATCACTCTCTTACTGATTTATAGGACATGCTGTTGTTTGGAATCCAAGGAAGGGACATACCTTTACATTTTTCAGATATTATAATACCAGAAATTTTATTTAATGTAAATATTTACCTGTGCAACATACAGAAGTGTCCAACATGCTCCATGGAAAAAAGAACTGGTGGGAAAGAGGTGTTACATGATTGCAAGGGAAAAATGTCTTTTTATTTTTTATTTCTGTAAAGCCGTTGGTTTTTCTGCCAATTGAGGTCAGTACACCAGCTTTGATAAAATGCAAACATTTCAGTTAAACTCATTTTTTCTGCTTGCCTACTATTATCAGTGAACTGGAGCAAGCTTGAAACCTTTGTCAACTCATGTTCTAATGTTGTTTCAGACTTCGATTTAAGCCCAATAGTCTGGAGACATTTCGGGCTAATATAAAACGATCGCTAAGATCATCAACTGGATCTGACAAGGGGGATGAGGTTTCTGAACAAAATGCCCAAAATTCCATGGCATTGCAAAACCACTCTGAAGTTCTGAAGATAACTGGTCCCAGCAATGCTGTGGTGGGACTTAAAGTTTGCAGTCAGCATGTGTACATCTGTTTCCAGGATCATGGTGTGCGACGCTACTCTCTGGTGAGTTAGGGATTTTTAAAGGATAAGAGTTTGTGGATGCGGCAAATGTCAGCTTCTTGTGCGTATCCTAAGGTAAAATCATCTGTACATATGTTTGTGCATAGATGCATGATATTTAATTCTTTTTGATACAGATTATGATATTTTCATAATCAGTGGAAGTGATTTTTGCTCTGAGAGTTGCCAAGATAAATAAGGTTTTTAACACCTCACTTCTCAACAACCAATAGATTACATGACACTTTTAACTAGCAGGTGCCATTAAGTTCATTCTGCCTTTAGTAATAGATCATGTTTTAAGAATAAGAGTTTGATTCTTGGCCAAGTGACATTGCACTCTGAATATGGTTTGATGATGAAAGAGAAAACAAAATATTGAATAATCATGCCTATCAAATACATATGCACATACACACTGCCCTTCTTCCTTGCTTACTCTCTCTTCCACACTCCCTTTCTATCACAGACACAGACATGCTCACATTGACAAGACATGACCCACCCATTGCAGAGTCAACCAAAACATATGCGACCAGGCACAAATGGATGCTTGGTTGCCCACAGCCACTGTACATGACCCTCACAGACTGCAAAATGACACATTCAATGGGTATTGGTTCTGACATGAGCTACAGCGGAATTCAGGAAGGCTATTACTTCAGCAAAGAAGTTATATCTCAACCGGGAAGTTCTGGCCTGGACAAGTCTATACCTGACCCCAGAGAGCATGAGACAGAACTGCCATTGGCCAGATGGGAAGCATCCGCCACAATCTTGCGTGCCCTGCACAGACTGCGCTGGTATAGATTGCATAGGTTACAGGGGATAGGTTACACCCAATACATCGGCTAGCTGCCTGCACCACCCGGTCGAGTGGGACTTTCTGTTTTGGGGGTGGTACTGCCATACTAAACAGTGACAGAGAATTTCAGTACACTCTTGGTCACCACCTGGTAAAACAACCAGAATGTCCCATTTTGTGCAAAATTTCTTCAGCTGGTGTTTCTGGGCCCTCTTGATAGTGGAAACCACATTGACTTCCCAGCTCAGATCATTGGAGATGATGGGAACCCAGAAACCTAAAGTGGTTGAACATTGAGCTGCAGGCCATCATTGCTGCACCAAGCCACCAGGTGATCCACTTCTTTTCGGTATGCTGACTCATCATTACTCAGGACGAGACTTGCCACTGTGGTGTCATTGGCAAACTTCACCATCCGTATCAATCTGTGATCTGAGACACAGTTGGAAAAAGGGCAGAACAGGAATGAAGAGAGGACACAACCTTCTGGTGTGCATGTCTTGAGCGTCAGGATGTTGGAAGAGGCTACAAAGGTCTACAAAGAGGAGGTGAGCATAGGCGCCAGGGGATTCAAGGTGGAGGATAAAGTGAAGAACCAGAGAGACAGCATCATCCACCAACTGACTGGGCCAATAGGCAAACTAAAGAGGGTCCAGTTCCAGTGGAGCGTAAAAGATGTCTGAGAACCAATCTTTCAAGAGCTTTTTTTGACAACAGACGTCAAAGCCACTGGTCTATAATCGTTAAGTGATGTCACCCTGGTCTTCTTCAGGACAGGGATGATGACAGATGCCTTAAAACAGCCGGGGACAACAGAGAGCTGGAGGGATTTGTTAAAGATGTCATTGAAGACAGAAGAGAGCTGGTCGGCACAATGCCTCGGTGTGGAAGCTGATATGCCGTCGTCCTGCTGCTTTCCTGCAGTTTTGTCACTGTAAAGGGTTGTGCACCTCGTGTTCATGTATAATAAAGGGAGCTGATCGTGGGAATGCAGGAGCGGTGGCTGTCACTGGTGTGGTATTGTCCCGGTCAAATCCACCATAAAACTCATTCAGCTTCTCAGGGAGGGTGGCATCCTCATTATTGGATGGTATTGTCTTCATGTAGTCAGTGATGGTGAGTAGGCCGTGCCACACAGCACAGGAGTTGTCGCGCTTAAATTGAGACTCCAATTTACTCTTGAAATCCCACTTTGCTCAGCGAATGGCTTTCTGCAAGTCATATTTGGCTCGCCAAAAGATGGTATCATCACCGAACCTGTAACCAATGTTTTTTGCCTTTGGCTTAGCCTGGAGAGTGGCATGTTGTTGGCCCAGGGCTTGATGTGGCATAGAGAAATGCACAGTCCTTCGCAGAAAGTGATGTAGGACATGACAACATCTATCTGCTCATGAATGTAAGCACATTTTATTTAGAAAGCAACAGTTCTGTGAACTCCCTTTATTTTACCATGGTTTTGTATCTTGTTTGATAAGGATGGACAACAAGAGGCAGAGTTTGAAGTGCCATCAGCTCAGTGCTGTGATGTAGCTTCAGTTGGCAATGGATCAAAGCACTATCTGGCTGTAGGTGCTGCAGAAAAGCTGGTCATCATCTCTACTAAAGATCAAAAAGAAGTCTACTGCAGAAAAGCTGATTCACGCATCAGATGTCTGCTTGTCAAGGATTTGACTCTTTATGTTGGTCTTAACAGCGGAAGCGTGGTTTTTGTCAACCTTAAGGTTAGTCCTTACCCCTCTGACGTAGCTGTTATTTGAAGACGTATTTAATATCCTTTCCCAAAATCCATGCTTTCTTTTTTTTTTTTGGAGGGGGGTGTTGAATTATGAAGAAAAAAGGTTGGAGTACAAGTGTCTGCAAGACTCTGTGTTCTTATTAATAATATTTTAATTTTTCTGAACATAGACATAAAACACCTCATCTTTTCTTTAAAATACTTCTGTTTATAGTTTAATAGCTTTCCTTTGATAAATAACACATGCACAGATCATGAAGCAAACACGTGAAGTACAAGCTAGTTACAGCCCTGTGCACTGTCTGGCCTGGGCACAAGAGGGAAACGTGCGTTTGCTGTGTGCCGCAGCTCAGGATGCCTTCATCCATATCATTGATGTTGCTAGTGGTCTGCCACTTCGTATCCTCAAAGAACACACCAAGACAGCTTTCTCCATCATTGTGAGTGCATAAGTGGGTCCTATTTAAAACACTTGTCATAATACTATTGGTGAACTGGTAAGAACTCCACAAATCAAATAAAAAAATTAAGATTTAAATGCAACAGAGTTTGCTTTTAGGGAAGGATAAACATATATTTAATTTATACGTGTCATTATGCCTTCTGGCTACAGTCTCTCTTTTGAGTACTTTTAGTATAACTTGAACAACTGCATAGTAGCTTGGAGCTTCTATTGTAAGAAACTGTCAATGGTGGTAGTAGTTTCTGATCCATCTCTCTAATGATCATTTAAAAGCAGGGAGTGCTTTATGCAGAGAGTTCCTTATGTTTGTCGCTATTATAATAGAACTAGTCAAACTCTGCAGAATATCTCTTGTGTGGTTTTGTTTTAGGTGTCCGGTGAACTGTTGATCAGCGGTTCGGGGGATCAGACAGTCATGGCGCATAATGTCCATGTAAGTGAGGGTCAATGCAAGAAAGAATGGTTTGGCCCACTGAAGAATGTGAGGAGCTAATTGCTTCCATCTGGCTTGAAAGTCCTTTAATCTCCCTCTTGGAGGCAGGGGGGGGGGTGTCAAAATACTCTTTCCTGCCAGATGGTGGAAGTTTGGCCTTAAAAGCATATAGAATGGGAATGGCTTATTGGAAAAGAGGAGAATATATGTAAAATTAATAATGTACCTTAATTAACTTTTAAGTGTGTATGTTCCTGCACAATGGCTTAAGAGTCTCATGTTATAAATGTGTGTGTGTGTGTGCACATGCATACACGTTTGTATATGGGTATATATGTGTGTGGGATGTAAATGCCTGTGTGTAATTCGCTAGAATGGTGAGCTGCTGTGGCTGCTAGATGATTACAAAGGTATAGTGACCAGTGTCTGCGTGGAAAATGGACTTCTTTTCTGTGCTGGATATAACAAAGTCATCCACTGCTATGATCTTAAGGTATGAAACATATCTATATATTCCATTTTTGTTACCCTTAGTATTACATCTGCTGTTTATATGCTCAAAGCACCATGAAAAGCCAGATTTCACATAAAATCAAATTGTAAACATACTCTAGCCATCCTTTGTCTACTTCCTGAGATAAGTTCATGTAAAGTAACTTCATTCTACCATTTTCAAAGATCCAAAATAACATAGGCATCCAGATTTTCATAAAGCTGATTTTAGTTTGATTGACTCGATGCATTGTATGTTGTGGACATAAGGTATTTATTTGTTTGCCATAGCAATAGCTGATACAGCCTGGTAAACCAAGTCGACGATAATGACATTATCATGCAAAATAAGATGAGACAACTAGGTACTCCAGTCTAACAGAGTTGCTGTGATTGCAACATTGTTTTCTCAAAATTCCCATATTTTCCATCACACTGTACATTTTTATTGTGTTTTGAAGATCACTACATGAACGAAAAAAAACTATGTGTTCTCTTTTACTCTTTTGCTGTCAAATGGTGTGGTTTATGACTGAATGCAAAATAAATAGCAAAGCACAGCTTGGAACCATGCTATCCAAGTGCATTTGGCTTGCAGCATCAGAAGCTGTTATGGTCATAGTCAGACATGACTTCACTTGGTTTAATTCCCACATATGAGAGTAAATGAGACTAAGCTTTAATAAATTAAAATCTTCCCAACTTTTAATCAAAAAGTGGGTTAAAAATAAATGTGAACACTTGATAGCTATTTGTTATGGAAACAAAGTACAGACTAATGTTGGTATCAGAAGATTTAGAATTGTTGAAACTACAAGACTATCAGGTATGTTGTTTAGAATATAACTCTCACGTCAGATAAATGTTATGGTTCAGACTGCAATTTTGCTTGAAATCGCAATTTGTAAGTGATATCACTAATATTTTTTTGGTACATAGGTGTCCTGAAAAATAATTGAGTTCATTGGGTTATGTAGTGCTGCCAGATCATGATTTCTGAGTGTTGAATACTTAATTGTTGGTGTACCGACCTTTCTATACCTGCATCACTTTATTTTCAATTTCAAGCAGACAATTATGAATGGCATGTGAAGTTGAGCATTTCAGCAAATGCTATAAATAACTGTGGAATTCTTACTTAGAGTTTTATTTTTAATGTAAGTCTATGTTGTGTGTGAAAGAAGCTTACACTAAAAAGCCACTGGCTTTGTTTACAGACTCGGAAGCTCCTGCATCGAATGTATGGTGCTGGGAAAAGCACTGTCACAAAAATGATTGTGCACAACTCAGTGGTTTGTATACATATTTCTTTAATTTTTTGGGGGAAGGCCCTTTAGAGTTGTTATCATTCTTGTTATTTTGAAACATATTTTGAATTTTAAAAGAGATGTGAATATTGTAGAATGAATAGCAATTTCAGAATATTGAATTACTGAAATATTAATAACTCATATGCTTATGATTGAAAATATGTAAGGGAAATGTAATGAAATACTAAAAGAAGTTTCTTGATTTCAGCTATATACTGGTAACAGAGATGGGCAGATAGAGGCTGTGAGTTTACAAAACATGACCAGTTTTCCTTGTGGAGTAAGATCTATTTTTGTTTCATTATTATGTATAAATGGTTAGCCAATTCTTTTAACACTGCAGATCAATGCATACAAAACAGTTATTAAGAGATATTTCAGTGCAAGCTTTTTGTGTCCAGGTAGACTTTAGTCACACAAAACCATGCTATATCCAATCACTATGCTCTGACTTGTGCTGAGATAAATGTTACATGTGTATATGTTGCTATGCTGGCAGTGTATTTCTTGTACCCTGGTATTTGGCCTGCGGGAGCATCTGTGGCACCATCTGGTAGCTGACCATTTGTTGCCTAATTCACATACCACACATTGCCCTTGGAAAAACTGTTCTGTCATCCTCAATACAAACTCTGCTCTGCAGGTAATGTTTACATGCTGTGAAACGCAGTGGCTAATAATTACATATGATAATTATCATCATTATTATACCTCTGAATGTACCCTATCCAGAAATTTTTAGTGTCATATCTTAGGGACTTGAAAGTGAGTAATTCCAGAAACAATGTCTTTTTTTTAAGTTACATCTTTCCTTATATCTTGCATCTTATCAAGATAATGTTAAGTTTCTTCTTCGCACTTTCTTTTCCTTGCCTCTTGTATTTGCGCACCATACATCACTTCCTAAGCTGCTTCTGCTGGTAATGAACAAAGACACATACTTCTTTTGGTATTGAAGAAAGACATGCTTCACCTTATACACATATGATAATGCAAGGCACTGAGATTATGCTCAGGTGGCTTTAGATATTCATCATCCTTGAAAAGAGATTAAAGACAAAAGGTAAGCAATAGTTAGTATAATGAACCGTAACTGTTTTAAAATAAATGCTGCATTTGTAACTACTCTTGAAATATCTGCCTGAATCTTTTTTTTTCTCCCCTAAACAGAAGGCTGCTGACCATATGTGGAGCCATGTTGATAGCTGATGAGCATTTAGTAAACCTAAGTTAAGGGCGACGGGTCGACCTGAGGGACCAGCAGGACTGATGACCCTAGTGGTAATTTTTTGCTGATTGTATCCATCTGGCCCAAGTACCTGCCTTCCCTCAGCCGGATCAAATTCATTCATTCTTGCTGGACCATGAATGTTTGGCCTTTATCCATAAAAATAAAGTTTAAGTCCTAGCAAGCACGTCACTTGATAAACACGTAAAAGTCACTTTAAATAATCTGCATTTGCAGCAGGTTTCACTGTGATAGCTGTTAGCAAGCTCTATTATTGCTACTTTTAATGCATTTTATGCTTATTTTCTACTTTCAACAACAACTTTTGATGTGCTATTCATTTTGATCTAATGAGAATAACATTCATGTTTGAAGCCTCATTTTGTATTTGTTACCGGGTGTACAAGCTGCTTCAATTTTAAAAAAAAAATCAGGGATAAATTTTTCATGATTTTACTTGTTTTAAAAGACCAGGATACACAAACCATGAAATGTGTTTTTGTGTGTCTGTGTGAGTAGTAGTACGTGTGTGTGTGTGTATGCGAACATGTGAATATAATTAAGAAATATTCATTCATGCAAATTAATGCATTAACGATGGCTTGAAACTTAGCAATCCGAACATAAGGTCACATACTGGTCATTAACCCGTGACCCAGATACTAAATTGATGCTGGCTCTAGAAATTATTGTGGTGGAATATGAATTAAAATAATGTAGATAGCATATTGATCATTCCCATATGGAGGGCAAAATAAGAACCTATGTGCCTTCATCTATATTTTACTTTTTTTGTTTTTGTTTGGAGGGGGTTAATTGCTGCAGTAAATAGCCAGCTGTTTAAAAAGGCAAGAATTAAAACTGTCTGGTCACTATATATCTGCTAGACTTTTTCTAACAATGCAGTTCATCTTTGAAAGCAATGTGCTGAAGTGCCCACCATTTTCAGCGTTGTTTAAAGGAATGTAAATTCAGAGAAAAAAAGATTAGGGGCAAGGGTGCAAATCAGTTAAAGACTGTGTACGCATGGTGGACTTAAGATCATGATTGGGACTGTTGTGAGATCTGTACCCTCTTTTTCTCCATGCAGTCTCTCAACCCACTATTCTTTTCCCTAGACCACCCAAAATAAAATCTTGTGAATCAACTAGTAAACAGAAAGCACTTCATGTATTCTGAAGTTCTTCTGTTCTCCTCTCACATCTCACCACTTCTTGGGAGTCTTCTGTTAGTAGTGAACAAAGACACATACTTTCTTCTACAGGCTTATGATAATGCAAGGCACTCAGCAACATTCATGTGATGAGATATTCATCATTCTGGAAACTGCCTACCTGTCATATTTCTCTAGGTAGCCATTGAAACAGTTTTACAGATGGAAACTGAACGGCTCAGAGGTCTGGCCCCCATTTGTGCAATATGCAGGCTCACCAATGTGCCCTGGTGCCCAGGAACCAAACCCAAAGGTGGGCCCTCCCTATAGCTCTTCCAAATAAAAGCTTTCCAGTCTAAACCTTTTTCTCAGAAAATATTGTATTAAATAAGTAATTTAGTAGTGAACATTTCTAAAACTATATGCATATGAATATCACAACAGAGCATTAATTCATACAGAGTATTACATTAGCAATGGTCTTTCACTAATTATTTGATGAACCTTAGTGCAAGATGCTATTTCCCCAAATTTGTGCACAACACCTCTTAGTTCTCAACAAAAATCACCATGTACAGAAAAATGTCAAAGTCGTCACTACACAGATGCACCTAATTAACGTATGGCTGAAGCCTTCACATCTCTGTGCATCTCGAAAATAGAAGAGGGGGCAGGGGTGTATCCACTAGGGAAATAATAATTACTTTACTCTGAGCTTTACTGAGATAGATAAGACAAGAAAAATTGTACTCCATCCAATCTTTAATAAACAATATCAACAATAAAATATCATATACATACATCATAAACTATGAACAGTTGTTGAGTATGTTTATTTAAATTTAATTCAAATTCCAAAATTATGCAGTCTTTTGTCATCAAATATCTTACTATCAGCCAACATCTCAGAAGAAGCAACAGCTGTGCCTTCACTGACATTCCACCTCTCTAGCCTCATTCAAGAAATTATTCTGGTGGATGATGTTTTGAGAGCATATTAATCATTCTTTGGCATTAAACTGAAAAAGTATAATTAGACCACACTTCTCTTCATCTGCATGTTACCAAATGTCTTTTGTCGATAATCACTGTAGATCCGCTGTTAAAGAAAAAATTAGTTACGTTCATTTATTTTTCAGACAAGAACTTCACGGCTGTCGTATTGATAGATGTCCTGCTTTTGCTTCAAGTCAGACTCAGCCTGCTGAGCCAATTCTCTTGAACAATGCAGTCCATCTATTCTAAAGTAACTACTGTACCATGTTTCATTAGGGAACTGTTAATGGAAGTATATTACTACAAGTAATGAGAAACAAAGTAGAATACAAAGGGTGTAGTAAGGGTGCAAATGTGTAAAAGTGGGTGTGCATGACAGAATCAAGATCTTAACTAAGCCTGTTGTGAAGTCTATATCCTTACTCAGTCCAAGCCATAGTTTTCCCCATCTCTTTCTTCCTCAAAAAAAATCCTCTGATGTCACCACTTAACAGTAAGCTGTCTTCAGCACTCCCTTTTGCTTTCTTAGCTCTGTCACACTTTTCTTGCTCTTCAATTGCTCTGATTTTTCTGGAAGACAAATTTCACACATGGAAGAGTAAACTTTGACCCATAATGTCCACCCCAGAACTGTGTGTCCACACCTGCCATCTTTATCTTCACATAGCGAACACCTGGTGGATAATCTTTGAATGTGTGTTCTACCTGCAAAATAAGCAAAATTTCTGCACAAAATGTTCACTCGTATAGATACTTGCGAAACATTTTACTTTTATGTTGTAAGTGAAAAGCCTTGCACACTTAAAAATACATGTGTAGCAGAAAGTAAATATTAGTATTACGTTTCTAATGTTCACATTTGTCACAAATTTAGAAAAACATGCAGGTGAAGCAGCACAATGAAATTAGCATCAGCTTAATAAGATGATTCATTGCAATATATGTCGGAGATGTCTGTATGATGGTAAGGTCTACAGAATGTGAACTGATTTGCTTTCCGCAACAGTTATAATATTGTCCTTACATGCATGTCATGTACTCTACTAAACAAACTCACCTGATCAATTTTAGATAGAAAAGGAAAATCTGAACATACCCATGTTGCTATTTGTTTTTCTGAGCTCGCTCTGCTGCTGTTCACTGAGCAGATCAGGATTTCATTCTGCTCTGTAGATCACCTATGCTCCCATTTATTCCTGAACAGTTTTTGTGGACTTCAGGGCAATATCTATATATATATGCATAAAAAGCTTCCACCAGATCTTACCTTGTGCCAGTCTTCACGTGCGTTGCTGAGATTCTTTTCCTCACTGAATTCAGTTAGAACAATTACCTGCTCATTCAGTAGCTGTGCAGTGAAGAAAAAAATGCTTCCACAGTCCCAGCGAGCAGCACACCTGCAAAACAAACAAGGTCAAAAATTATCTCAGACAACACTGGCAGCCTGAGGATATTGATACAACAGAAAAAGTTGATTAAACAGTCAACAGAACAATAAACTGATTGAATAAGGATATGCATGAACGGTGACCGGACACAATCCCCGGACACTTAATCCCCAAATCGCAACACAACACTCAAAACTGCTATTTTGTGAAATTGAAATATTATAACCGTAAGAGAAATGTGTCGCGATACTAGGTGGACTCCCTAACATAACCAGCCAGTTCCAAGGCCATACTGACCAGGAGCAGAACGCCCCATCGTCTGCTTTCTTCGCTCGGCACTGACGGCCCGTCTGCTGCAAGGAAAACAACCACTATTGTCCGGGCTAAGTGCGCTGGGTTCACAATTAGCGATCTACCCTCTAGGCGAAACTACACTGTGGAGGGTTGGCATTACGCCCTCCAATCTCTCTTCTCCTGTCACCATCCAACAATGTGGACATTCCTTGATGGTCTACGTAAGGATTGTCAGCTACACAAGGCATCTGTTCTACAGTCATGCGCCGGCACAGAGAAATGTCCAAAGAAGAAGTCCGCTGAATCGGCCATGAGAATTAGCAACATTGTACAGCGATATGAGGCAATGGATCGTCTTCTGTACCTTCGATCATTAGCTTACCTGTCATATTGATTAACAACACTTCATATCTTAATGTTGAAAAACATTGACTTTAATAGCTCACATGAACTTTAACTAATGTTATAAATGTTGAAATTAAGTATTATTTTAATTGTCAAACATATTTTCTATTCTATTGTGTCAGCAAGCTGTGACCAAAAATCATTAATCTTAAAAAGCATGATATCAGCTTGTGCAAGAAATGTTTATAAGCATGGCATAAAATAGACAACTTCTGCACAAAGAAAAGTCTTTCCCAAGAGATTTCTTATAAAGATTATTGTAAAGGCCCATACCAGGCTGAAATATAGATATGTGGCTTCACTTTGTCTAACAGTTCTATTGCGCATCCTTCTTCCAACAGATTGACTACTTGTTCTATTGAGCTTATCACATATGATGTAGCCCAGTTCTTCACAGGACCTGAAAATGCAACAAATATTCACGATTTAGAAAACAAAAATTTTACTAATCAGTAAATCATGGAAACAATGTCTTACCAAAGATTATTTGTGAGGTCTGATTATGTTTTGTCCTCATGAGAACCAATACATACCATTTATCTCCATGCAATTCTGGATGGGTTTGGCACCCCCTGGTGAATCTTCAACAGCTAGGTGATGTTCATTAGTCCTTCTCCAGTAGTTAAACCCTTCTGCAGAAAAGAAAAATTTCTGCTATAATACGTAACATTTAACAATATCTCTACCTCTTTGATTTACAGATTTCACAAACTTACCTGCAAGTCTTGGAGGTAGTTCATTATCACAGCATCAGACTCAAATGTACACCCTAAATGGAAAAATGTCAGAAGCAAACTCTGAAATACCATTTAAATTTTGGGGGTAAAGTTACTTAGTAAGATGTTAGTGAAGGCAAATGACAATAAAAGCTCACAGGCATTTTTGTGGCCAGCACCTTCAATGTCATGTTTTTCATTTCACTCTACATAGCAGGAAACAAAGTCAGGAAAAATCCATTAAACATGATGTTGGAATGTTTCAAAAAGATAAGTAATTCCCAAGCTTCCCATTTTATTATAAATGTTCTACTTAAGGGTATACTAGATGCATTTATGAAATAATATGGTTTTAAACTCTTGTGAAAAATTAACTAGAAAGTTGCTAATGATGACAAAAGCAACTCATGAAGCTTGTGAGGCCAGCTCCTCCAATGCTGTAAGTTATAGTATAACAGTTGTTTTTATGTAACTCTACACTTTTAGATGTACACACACTTCATCCATCAAGTCATATTCGAAGTGCAGTGTCACTTGGCCAATAAACAAATTCTTATTCTATTCTAAAGGGCAGATAAATAAAGTATATTTGTGCTTGGCATGTCTCGGTTGGGGGGGGGGAGCAAAACATAAGTTTAAACAGTACAGTCCTCTCATCCCTTTTGTCCCTTAAAAATTGTAGGAAAATGAAACTACAAATGCAAAATAAACAGAAAAATACCCATGATTTCAATCACAAACAGAATTATGTTCTGTTCCTAATTTTTGTTTAATCTACTGGATATGTTAAAAATCAGAAAATTGTTTTACAAGGCAAAACCTTAAAAGAATGCTAAAAGATTTAAAACATGATCACAAAGTGTGAAAGAAACAGGTAAATTGTATTTGTATTTCTTCACAACTGAATAGAAAAGAACAATGACTATGGCCAAGGAAAAGTAAATGTTAAGTGTAAATCAAGTGTTAATATTAATTAGGAACAAATTAGTCTTACTGGGACCAGCTGGGGAAGGCACATTCAGCAAAAGTCAGACAACAGAACATTGGGCAGAGTTATGGAAATCATGTGATATCATGCTGTGTGCTCTGCACAATCAATACTTTAACCTAACCCTAAAATCGAAACACTAACCCCAGAATTTCCTTCTACTGCCTTCACATTGAATGAATAGCCCCTTCAGGTCTGGCACTGGTACGACAAATTTATTCTGTCAATGATCAATTAAACGGTTCATAGTTTTAGCACAGGCATGACATTTCATGCTTTAAAGAACTAATCTTGGGGTGTTTTCTAGTTACAAGGTAAAGCATAGTGCAAGATTTTATTTCCCGAAATAGAGTGAATACACCTCTTCCATTCTTGAGCAATACATTTACAAACATCACCAGATATCCAGATTGTACATGGATTCATTTATATTCTGAAGGCCTCAGCCAATAAGAGATCTGGGACCATATGTTAACTAGGCATTGCTGTGTACAAACATGACATCACAAATCTAACCTCTTTCTCAATGTACTAATGTATCTTGAAAACTGAAGGCGTGCATTCACCCAGATTAAGGGAAGAAGTATTCTGCACAGAACTTTACCCAATCAGTAGAAAATATTTCTGTACTCACTAGTCCTTTAAAGTTCGGAACATGAATATGAATAAAGACAACAAATTAAAATAGTCAACAAATAAACACCACTTACCTAAAGCCCGGTCATTGCGCAGGAGATTCCGAGTGTAAGGAGAGAGGAAGTAGAACTTCATAAAGTCTTTAGGAGGTGGCCCCATGAGGTGTGGCATGTATTTTCCCTCTCTCTCACATTTTATCTTCCACATGCTGGCACTCCTTGAAATTTCGCACCATTGTTTGCATACTTGGCTACAAATCTTCACCAGATCCACTGCAGGTACCCATGACAGAATATTGAGAAGTAACTCAGCAGGCAGTGCAGCCATATTAAAAGCCCCATCACCAGCTGCAACTTCGTGTGGCTTCTCCCCTTCTACTACTTCCAGATCTGATCCAAACTGTCCAGCATCATTTCTTACAGAGAAAAGTGATTTTAAGAATGACATCATTACCATCAGAACGGTCACAGTGACTCAGTCTCTGCAGTGGATCATATCTGGAAGCAGGGAAAATAATGTACAAGGAAGTATTTTCTCAATCATTAGCCACTCAACCTTTCCCTCTAAGCAAAACAGTCCTGCTTGAAATAATGAGACTTAAAAATCTAAATAAATGTAAAGGATTACAGAGTTTAGAGGCCCCCAAAGTATGTTGTTCGCCATGTCAAAAGTGGAGCCCAACCCTCTCCTGCATTCTTTCCCTTTCCTAAAGGTTGATGGTTCAAGACTTGGCCGAGTAATCAACCTTTTGCATCAAAGATGTGTACACTAAACATCAGGTAATAGCACCATCACCAAATTCTTAATACATAATAGCTCATCAAAAGCAAATGGAAATGCAGAAAGGTCTGTTTGGATAATGTGGGATTCTTCTAGTTTACAATTACTACAGTGTAATCTCCAAAATTATGGTGTATTTTATAAACGTTTTAAGGAGAGAATGTCCAAACGTTAGTTTGCTAAACCTTGTTATTTGACTAAGACATTATTTGCATTTCATACCCAAAAACAGATACGGAGATGAAAACTCCTATCCCTTGCCCCACAGTAGTGCAGGATGCTGACCTTGAAAAGATGTATAAAAAAAATGTAAATACATAACGTACAGATACATCTTAAGCTACATGAACAAAACAGGGAAGAATATTCCTGTTATAGCAACCACGTTTCGAAAAAAGACTGAAGACTCATTTGTTTACTTAAGACGGACTTAAACAACCTAGCACCACTTTCGTCTTTATTATTTTTTACTTTCCTGTTATTTTGTTTTCTTCTCTTCTGTTTTTGCTGTGCACTGAGCATTCTTTTGAATGGATACCTGATTCATTTTCTCCATCAGTCTAGAAGTAGTAGTAGGGACTGCCTTGATTGCCTAGGCCTCCTGGCCTTTGATGTCCCCTCATTTAAAGCTCCATTTTGTTTGTTTTTTTCAGTCTAAGCCTTTATTTTTCATCAAAGCTGTAGAAAAGATCTATAAATTTTTGATTGTCTCCTATAGAGAGTTCTTAAACCTATTTAAATTTGGTGCATGTTTGATGTTAGCTGGAAGTGAGATGCAACTCTTTGTGAAAAATAAGATTTGCGTTTGTTAGTGTTACATCTTTTAATGAATATTTTTCCTTCAGAATTTCTATTGCTGTTAGTTCGTGATAAGGAGAAGAAAACCTTCATATCAGTATCAACATATCCATTAAATATTTTAAACACTTGAATAAGGTCCCTCCTCCAAATCCTCCTTCCCTTCTGAGAGTGGAGTCTTAATTAAATACTTCAGTCTCTAAGTATAAGACTTTTCCCTACATTCACCTAGCAATTTTGAACATTTTTCACTAATATTGAATGTCTTTTTATGAAGGGAAACCAAATTACATTGACATATTCCAAACGTGGATTCACAAATCACAAGTCCTTAATTGTACAATGTTAGAAATATCTCCCTATCCAGATACTTAAAGTCCTTCTAATAACACCAACCACAGATATCTGTACCATCTGATTCGCTTTGTCTACCTCTCTTTGGATATGCAAGTCCAATGATAAAATAATGTAACTTGAAACCCTGAACTGTAAAACTGAGCAAGATAGTCTATATGTAGGAACCAAAAAAAAAAAAAAACTGAAAGGAAACGGTTGCCTCTCGGAACTGAAAGACTAACTCCAAGAAGGCGGCAAACACCCGGCCAACCTCTAGCTTAAATTCTAAAGGCATAAGGCTTAGAAGAAAAAGACAGATGAAGAAGCTCATGCAATGGCAAAGAACACAAACTGTCAACTTTTTCAGCTTAGTGATCAGACAGAAATCATAACCAACCATCGACGAAGTTCTGCGCACAATCAAAGCGATTATTCTGTAGTATGCTAACACTGCAGCAGGTCTTCGACACGCATCTCAGCGGGTTTGTACAGACAAAACTTTTTGATGAACCCTGTTCACGGTGGGAGGTGTAGCGGGAGCACCTGTGACAACGACAGTGCTTTATTCCCTCCGCCCACGCAGTTACATCTAGGTAATTCCGTGTCTCCACCTACCGTTGGTCGCGCGTGCATCACGAGACAGATCGACAACACAGCGGGTGACGTAGTACCCAAACTTTGTATTATAAATAGCACGCACAAAACAGTTCTCGCAGGTAGGGTCCCTGGAGTGGTTAAAACACTCGCTTGTAACTAGTGCAGTGAGCGACTAAGCCCACTAAGGGACAGATCTCGTCTCGGGACACTCTCTGTAATGACACCTGTCCGCAGGGGTGGACGTCGCCTTTTGCTGCAAGGTGTTTTGGTCCTGCTGGAAAGTGGCCACGTCACCCAACCCTTCCCTCTAAGAAAGACCACCCTGAGTACGAGATGTTCCATTTTGCCGCAAGGTGCTTTGGTTCCGCTGGAAAGCGGCTCACGTCACTCAGCCCTCTATATATATCTTCCCTCCTTCCTCCCAGGAGTTAGCTGCTATATATATATATTAGCTAGGCTAGAAATAGTATTAGTTATATGTGCTACTAATGTAAATAAAATCTATGTCTTTGAAATGATGAACCTGTATCACAGAGCAAAAGAAATTGTGTCGTCCGTCATTGAGACACAGAAGAACACACATAAAGATCTGTGGAGTTGAACAACGCACCGGAAAAAAACACACTTTTGTTTAGGAAAAAGCACGGTCTTCTGTGGATTCAAAGGTTGGCTAAGTGCGGGTTTGTAGCAGATGGGGGTGGAGAAGAACACAACGTGAGGTACATTAGATAAGATAATACTTTATTTGTCACGGAGGGCAATTCGGTGGCAGCTTGATAACAAAAACAAAAAAAAACACACACACACACACACACAAAACACACACACATTCGTATGCACCAAACAGACTTTCACATTCATGTTTCATTCATTCGCACAGCATCATTCAAAAGACGCACGGCCGATACAACGAATTAGGACACCTGACGAACGAGAGCTAGAATTTTAGCAGAAAATTACTCATTGGGAACTTAATCAGTCGATCTCTTCCTTGGAACCCTAAAGAAGAACGGATTTCGACTGACTGGCGTTAGGGCCGCAGTGTTAGCCTAAGCGAGGAAGCGGATCGATCGTTTTCTGGTGTGTTTAATTCAGTCCGGCTACAGGAGGTAATCAGGATAAAATTTGGTAAAATAATTAAAAGTCTCTTCCAACACTTAATGGTTTCTTTATGTGGCTAATTCAACTAATAATAATAATAGTGAAGATTTGTATAGCGCATATTCACACTCATAGAGAGCAATATGCTCTTAGCGCTTAAAACGAGGAAGAGACGTGGACTAAGTAGACACAGAACAAGGGGGACGAAAGAAAACGACAGTACTGACGACGAAACAGAAAACAAAAGGCATCAAGTAACAGGAACAGAGAAATATAGTGATTCTGCGAGAAAGATGGGTAAAGTAGCAAGAGGGAAGGGGCGGGGTTAAGAAGGACTAGCATTGTGTGGACTGTACGTGTTAGGAGTAATGATCAAGGAAGAGGTGCGTTTTCAGTGCAGATTTGAAAGATTCAGTTGTAGGAAGGTGGCGGATATGGAAAGGAAGAGAGTTCCATTGTTTTGCAGCACAGTAGCCAAAAGTCCTGTGACCATATGTTGTTGTTCTGGTGACAGGAACAGTTAGGATACGGTCGTCAGACGAAGAACTCACGAAAAGTCGCCTTTTAAATAAAAGATCACACTAAGAAAGAGAGAAAAGTTTTGTAAGCTTTTGTAACTTTTGTATTTCTGTGAATTTTTGAAAATGTTGGGATGGGGGTCACTAGTCAAGACATTACGAGCCAAACCACATCGACCCAAGCGTATCAATCTCGATCTAGAGACAGTCTCCGCAAAACCAAAAATTGTATCATCACAAGTGATACAAGACCCATTCAGGCATGCAGCCACTAAGCCACACACACACATATAATAAAAGAGACAGAGATGGAAGTAAAAAAAATGTCGATAAAAGCAAGTTCCGAAATTCTGTGTGTGTGTGTGTGTGCGTTTGTGGTCAAATCGACTGGTTAGTTGGTCGAATCGGAAAATGGACGACTCGACTAACCCCTATGAGTGAAAGAAATAAAAGGCGAAGTTACCAAACTTTATTTTCGCAAAATATTAAAAGTATCAAGAAGTTTTGGTTAAGAAATGACTTAAAATTTAATTAAGGGGTTAAATATCTTGTTATATTATACATAGATCATCTTATGGAGAAAACATCTCGATAGGAACTAAGTCTAAGAAAGAACGATTGCTTAAACATGGCGTCCGCCAAGCCGAAGAAAGTTGTGTCCCAAAATCAGTTGCGGCGATTGATGAAAGAAAAACAATATTCCGTGCATGCGACAGCAAAGAAGATTGATCATCCATTGGCAAAGTGATTTTCTCTTATTGCAATTTTCTTACAATTTACTAATTCCTTGGCGACGTTTAGAACCTGATGTTGTCAAAACGTACGAAACTCCTTCTACCTGTCCAAATAACAAACATTTCATAGCAGTCGAGAAAGTAGCCTTTCTGAGTACTTCAGCATTTATAGCTGCTGATGGTTTGATGCTTTAATTTCTGTATTTCCAGATACAATAGCCTCAGTCAACTGGTTTGCACAGTCTGCAATAATGTCATCAAGAATGATAATTTGTGGGTGGCACATATCCAAAGCAAGCAGCACAAAGAGGTATGCTGGAGGAAAAAGAAATATATATTACATCGACAAGATTTTTTAGGGAAAAATGTGACTTGCCATGGCCAGCAGTGGAGGGCTTATCCAACCAATGTGAAAGTCTGCTTTGAAGCTTGGCGAAATTTAATGCACATAGTATTTAGGGATAGCGTGTTGACTGTACATTTGGGCAAAGCAGACAGCTTGATACACTCTGGCGTGGTTACAGTTAAAGCTGTGTCTGATGTTATGCAACTATGATTCATTATATAGCTTTTGTCCTAAGACTGCTGATGAATTGCATCAGAACTAAAATCTAAACTAAGAGTGCAACAACAGCATGTTATATGCTACCTTATTACCATAATAATGTAATCCTTTATAATGACCAGAGATTAATATTACCTGGCACATTACAATATAAAGTGAAAGTATGCCTCATCTACAGCGATTTCTGGCTTTGAAGACCCCAGGTCCTGTTAAACCATCAGATTTAGTGGGTATCAAAAGAAAACATGCAGAAATTCAAGAGCAATCATCAAAGAAGATAAAAGGTATATTTTGGTAAAACATTCACACTGCAAGTGATGTTAGTAAAAAATGAACATGCTTACATTGAAAACATAGTCTGTCAGTTTGAAAGTCCACCCTAATCCTGTAAATGGATTTTGATTTCCAACCATTTTCAAGGGCATAGAGTTAATTTTATATTTATTTTTTTCACCTGGTGAATATTTTTGGTTTGGGACAGTTAGTAAATATATAGATATATTTTTTTTATAGGTGATCAGATTTACTTGTTACAAAATGTTACTTCACCATTACTAGCATATTTTGAGGAAACATCATCAATAAATAAATGCACAGTTAAATGTCATGGGATGGAATTGATAAACGATTACTTAAGTGTAATATTTGAATTGTAAAATATTGCATTTATTACAAAACCATGTATAATAGAGAAGAGAAAGTGTATAGCCTTTGATGTTTTTCTCTCCCAGATACAAATGGCAGTGTTGCACAAACAGGGTACGTAATGATGATAGTAGAAAGAATCTTTTTACTTTAGAGAAAGGGATGCTGCATCTCTGTGTGTGTGTGTGTGTGTGTAAGAGGGAATGTGACTTTGTTTAGGCTGTTGTGCCCGCATCCAGGCTAGAGTAAGTCATATCAGTTCATACTACTAAAACATGATTGCAGTTGTATCAAATATTTTAACTTTCAAATTTTAAAATCTGAATTTGCATGATGTACAACAGAACCTTAAAAACCACATTCCTGGCCACATATTCCTCCTCATCAGATGACAGTGATGACGATGAAACAGAAACAAACGAGGAAGTACCAGGTACATCAGCAGATAACAGCAGCAGAAAGAATATGACTGGAATTTTGCCAGCAGGTAACTCTTTCAGTGAATGCTGACGTAAAATGTGTTCATTTTATCTCTGATGCTTTATGGCAACAAAGCTGAACTAAATGGTGTTTGTCTTTTGACAGTGTTATAAGAATTTGCAGGTGTGTAGCTCTGGCTATATTAAAGATTAGTTGCAGTAATACTGATAGTTACCCATCTTGCACAGCTTATTGCCTAAATATAATTTGAAATCAGTGCTGTATCCACAAGGTGCTATTTAAGAGTCACTTCCCATTTTATCCAGAATATTTGACTTTCATGATACCAGCCAAAATCTGGAAGGCATGTAGCCGTAGGTTAAATTTTGTCTTATACATAGTGGTAAGAATGTTGCATGCTGTTTGTCCATACTCTCAAGAGTAAATTTGTGAAACTGAACATTAAATGAGAAGGTTCTCATCTAAAGTACTTTTGTGAACTTTTATCACCATACTATTTATACATGATATTCTTGAGATCAGTTGTTAGGTTTCACTTGTGCAAATATTTGATGATCGGACATGTAGAGTTGGTTTGGTTTTTTTCTTGTTTGATCTTTTTCTTATTTTTGAATTACAGACTTTTTCGATGCACCATTCGAGGAAGAGGCTGAAAAACAAGAAACAGATAAACCCTTAGCAATGGCAGAAGCTTTGCCAGAAGGGTTCTTCGATGATCCAAGAATGGATGCCAAGGTAAATGATAAAGACTATTCTGACATCATTTTAGACTTTGACACATGAGTTAGAGCCGCGGTTCTCAACCTGGGGGGCGCAAGCTGCTGAAAAGGGGGCCGCAAAGGCGGTCATTTTCTCATATCTCATATAGGTATTAGTGGCTAAGGGGGGCGCGCGGACGTACCTTTATTCGTCTGGGGGGGCGTCACAAGTAAAAGGTTGAGAAACGCTGAGTTAGAGGTTTAAAGTTAAGGATGTGAAGAGTTCTTTTAAAAAATATAGCCAGCATACATCTGCATATTGTTGTATATTGTGTTTGAATCGTGCATCCAGCTGAAGATGAAAATATTTATATCCTAAAACTATAACTTCTTCCCTTTTTTAAATTTAGATGTGTATATAAAATATGGCTTAACAGTACACCGAGTCTTTTTTCTTACACTACGTCACATGGCCTCTTACCCCACTGCCCCTGGTCTCTTGTGAAGCGCATTGAGCTCGCCTCAGTGTCGGGAAATGCAAATACAAATCCTATTATTATTATTTATACATATATGGTCTTAAATTGAAAAGATTATTTGGAGAAAAATGATTGTTTTGTATCATGTATCTTGATGAATTTCAGGTGCGGCAGGTTGAGTATAAAGACAAAATGGACGAAGAATGGGAGTTATTTCAGCGCTCCATGAAAGAGGAGTCACATGTGAGTTGACTTATAATTTAAGAAAAAAAGTGGAATTTCACCACCTTTATTTCTTGGATGATTGTGAACTGGGTGCACACTCCTTACAGTCTATCCACACTTTTCCCGAAATTTTTTTTAACCCCTCCCAGATGACATGCTTGAAGTCAAGGTTAACAGACTGAAACCACTGCAGATCTTTGCTGCAGATAGTGATAACACACTGGTAGTTTGTTGTTCCTTGTACTCTGTTAAATTTTGGGTCTTCACAGGCAAGTCTTAAAAGAGTTTTGAGATTTATGAGCCAGGATTAGAAAGTAAAGGACTGATGCATGGAAGACCTTTAGCTGACAGCTTGCCTGCTTTTTCTCAGGTCTCAGAGGCCATCATAGAGGAGGACAATGAGCAAGCTACTGTAGAACGCAATCTAGATGAAATTGATGATCAGATGTAAGTACTTTCCAATTGTGTATTTCTTATTCTAGTAGTTTCACTAATCAAACTAGGTATTGTCTGAAGTCTCCATAAAATCAAAATGTAAAAAAAAATAGGTCATTGACAGTGCGGAAAAAACAAATTTAAAATCCATTTAGGTTGAAGCAACTGAACTTAAAATTGAACCAGGCATCTTTACAAAGGCTTTTGTTAAAAGAAACATATTTATCATCTTATCATCAAGATAGTTTGCTTTCTGAATGCAGAATTCAATCCAAATGACACAAAGAGTGAAAACAAATGCAATGATGTGGCTAAAACACCTAACGGTGCACTTGATGTTTACCCCCTACCATAAATATTGACAGACAACAACTTAAAGTCTGCAAAGAATTGTCCAGCTTGACCAGTCTGACAGTCATAAGAATTGTTAGTGGCTAGCTTCCTTTTGAAATAGTTTTTCATAAATGAAAAATTTCTTCTAAAAAATGTTTGTTCTTTGAAAGTATCCATTCTAACAATTACAGTAAAACCTCATTACCTCCTTATTAAGACATTCCCTATTAAAACCTTTTCATAGTTACAATCCAAAATTTTGTCACAGACGTATTTCGCTATATACATATTATCTTTATTACAATACCTCCCTAATATGACTTAGCCAACAGTTTGTACTCTATTACAACTTTTTTGCAGACGTCACATGTTGAAATAAATTAAATACATTTAAATTAAGTAATTAAATACATTATATTAAGTGCTGCGTCTGGCCAACCTTTTACCATATGTTATAATTTTCTGCAGAAATCACATAAGTATATTTTGAAAGAGAGTGCTTGCTCATTGGTCATTGTGACCCAAACCATATTGCTCCAGCCATATCTACCACCCACCTGATTCGAATAAACCCTGTAATGACCATATCATCCTAACACTGAAAAAAATAGATCCAGCCCAAAAGACGAATCCATCTTGGGTGATAGGAGTAGCTATTAATGTCAAATATTACCATGTGTAAGCCATGCATTGTTCAGACAACTTCAGCCACCATTTTACTAAATAAAAAATGGTTACTTGGCAATACATATTCATCACACAGTGGCGCATAATGTGATTTTCTCTTAAAGCATTAATGTAGTGTTTCTCAACCTTTTATTTGTGACGCCCCCCCCCCCCACCTCAGACGAAAAAAGGTATGTCATCGTGCCCCTCTTACCCGCTAATACCTATATGAGATATGAGAAAATGAACGCCTTATGCCCTCCTTCTCAGCATGTCGCGCCCCCTGGGGCGTGACCCACAAGTTGAGAACCACGGCATTAATGGGTTTTTTTTCAAAGCCCTTGTTATTATTCTTAAGCTTGGATGCTCATGCTAGATGTACATGCAGACGTTTGGTTAAAATCTCACAACAGCCCATAAATGCAATTTTCTCTTAAATCAGTTTTGTAAAAAGCCTTGGTTATAATTATTCTTTAGTTTGGAGGTTTTTGTTAAATATATATACAGATGTTTGGTTAAAATGAAACAGGTGCCACCGCTTGGTCATTTATTTAGCCATGGTCTGGGTTGATTCGACTTTTGATGTTGGGACAGTGTTGTCTTACATAGGACAGTATGGTCATGGCAGGGTCAATTCAACTCTAGCCAGAGGTCAATATAGCCTGGGTGATACGGTTTTTGGTCGAAATTACCAGCCCCCATTATTGTTTTCTCTTTACCAGCACACATCAGTTGACTGTTTCATTAACGACTTCTTCCATGACTCGTAAATTTATAAAAAAATTTGTGACCGTTTGTGCTTTATTGCATGAATTTGCAGAAATCATACTTGAAAATATAAATAATGCATTTTAAGAGAGCATCTGTCTACCACATGGTATTTTAATCTGAGTGAAATATTGGATTTGCAGTCAGCGATGGAAAGAAGTGGAAGACTTGCACATTAAAAAAGAGACAATTTCCAAGACATCTGCTGGTAACAGTAATAACGATGTTAATGAAGAGTTGGATGAAGACGACCTTAGTGAATTCCTAGACTGGCGATCAAAAAAATCTTGGAAATAATTTATTTTGTAGTAGTAGTGTTCGTGGATCTGTTCAAATGGATGTACCATTGTGAAGTCTACAAATGCTGATGGCAGTGTGGATGTGTCTTCCTGAAGTCTGCAGTTTCTCAGCATGGTAACAGAATACTGGTGGGCGAGCCAACTAGTTTTATTTCAAGTCCTGAACTTATGCATGGACACACAGCTGAAATAATGTTAACAGATGAAGTATGCTTCTAGATGGATTAAACACTTTTATCTAGCATGTTAATGAATATGTGGAAGATGCATGTGAAACTGTGGGATGGAATAAAATGTGATACTTAAAACTAAAGATTTTCAATTAGATTTGGTGTTAATATGTTTACAAGTGATGCAAGGTATTGTTCAGATTGTGGTTTAATTAGCATAAGTTGTTTCTGCAGTGATATATCATTCAGGTAACACTTAACACAATTTGCATGTTAGACATTTATCTGAAACTGGAAATTTCGAGATAGCGATTAAAAAAGTTTATACTTTTTGCGGTAGTTTCTAAATGTGAGCAGCAATTCATTGTGGTACACCAAGTATTAAAGCTCGCCCCTCAACCTCAATTCCTTTGCAGGGATTTTTGTCATATCTTTACCATAGCTTTTTAATTGAGGAATACTTTTCTTCCTCCTTTCCCCTGATGCTCCTTGTCTTGTGATGGGGTTATGTCTGGATAAACCCATTGTAAACTAAAAATAGTCAAAATTGCAACACACCTTCTGAACATAAAGACACACCTTCTGAAATTAGCCAAGCCTACCTAAGTGTTCAAGCCTACAGTTGGGCAAAATCCTCAAAGCTCAGGATCAAAAGTCCTGCATTATTATCCTGGAAAAAATATTGAAATTCTGTGAATGACAATGACCAACTTTATTAGTCCCAGAGGGCAATTTAAACTTTTCACACTTCAGCACCATCGTAAAAAGTCCATAAAAAATCATAAGTCAAATCATCATTAAGACGAACCATCTGCAGTGTCATTGTTCCTATATTTTCATGATCAGTTTTCAACATACATTTAAAACAAACTGTTGCCTCTGAGGAAGCATTAGAATCATGGAGTACACAGCACCAAGAACCACACAAAAAGTATGAAGCATATTTTATTTCAACTTGGGCTTAAAGAAAATGCTTTCATATTTATCAACTTTATCTTATCACTTTCTCCACTTACAAAATTAATGTACAATATTAAAGTATTTGTCATCATTCTTATAATTGTTAATTGAAATAAAATTTCATTGACTAACCAGTTCATGATAGTAAAATTATATGCAATAACAAAGCCATTAGCATTGTGCTTTCAGCATAATTACATAAATGCAATAATACTCATTGTCTGGAAATTTATTTTACAACTAGGCCTATATATTATCTGTAAACAGCATGAACTGTAGCCAGCCAATTTTGAAGCTTAATAAATTCATTTGATATCCGACATATATTTTTTAAATGGAACTATATAAAAAACTGTTGCAGTTAGATCTTTTGTTGTACTGAGCACACAAACCACATTTCCTTGTGTCAATGTAAAATAATACATGGGGGATGCAGAGTAGTAAGCTTTCTAAGCATGTACAGGGACAGCTAAATCACTTTTCTTGAGTAAGACTACCAATCATGTAACAGCTGGAGATCCTTTTAAGAATGTATCCAATGGTCATCTTTATTGCTGATGCACAGTTTTTGATAAGTCCTTATCTGCTGTTTTGAATTTCTACACCTTTCTTGGCATCAAGTTTTGCACACCCCTACTCATTTACACACACACACACACACACAGTTTACCTATTATGTCAAAATCATTTGCTGTTATCACTGGATTTTAAGAGTTGCAAGCTAAATAAATTTTGCAACCAAACTTAATTTAACTGTCATTCACACATAATTAAATGTGATGTCCATTAATTATATACAAGTCTCATTTCCACGGTTCATGACAGTAACTACACTGGTATTTGAGTCAGCTGTAGCAGTGGAGCAAGTCTCAGCAGCAGATATATGGTTAGATAAATCATGAGCTGTATTTGTGTAGGTGCGGTAAAGTTCCTGAGCACATAGCTTGGCCTTCTCCCTGGAAATGAGCCATCACATTTGGTACACAATGCTATTATGTAAAGAATAGCATGTTTTTCATTTCAACACAGTGGACAATTAAATACCCTCTGTTCTTTCTTAAATCCTATCCATGTACTAAACTGAAATGAAAAAGTCCTAGGTAACATTTGAGAAAATGCTTATCAAAGCTTAATAGGCTGAAAATGCTTATCAAAGCTTAAAAGGCTGAAATCTATCTTCTACATATGCCCTAGCCAAAAATTCCAATAGAAAACAAACACAAGGCTAGGATATATTCCTTTCCATACAGACTTTCTCTTTAAAAAAAAAAAAAATCGTAGGAAAAAGTGGGCTTACTTAAATGGTGCCTGTTCCTCTGGTGACATGGAACGCCAGGCATGGCCCATGATCTTACTTATGTTGGAAGTATGCACACCAGGGTGAGCTCTGAAAAAGTGAAGAACCCAGATAAGCAGAACACCTCTACCTGCACAGGTACTTGTACCTGTTACATACACATAGGGTTATAGACCACATTCCCAGTGATCAAGCTTTAAGTGAAAAAGGAAGCCAAAAGTAGTGCAAAAGCCAATGACTAAGTCTGGAAAAGTGATAAATGAACTGGATGCTTACTCAATAAATTTTCTTCGGTTTAGGCGACTGAACATCATGAAACCGTTCATCCATGATGTCTTGCGTAAGTCCACTTTGGCCCGAGGCCTTTCTCCTTCTGTGACTGAAGGGGAGCTATGAAAATATCCACAATATCTTTACAACAGCCTTCACTATTCCTCTGCATATTGGCCATTCCCCATTGAATTAACACTCATATTTCCACTAACCCTCCTTAAGTTTTTAACCCAACCATTACTTGGGTTTGGAATTTTATTCAAAACAGTTGATACTCAATGGTATTTGGGTCTCATTTGGCATCTGGAGTTAAATTAGGTTACCCTGAGCATCACTCAACCAAGTAAAATCTTGAGCCTGTCCAAACAGGTTAAATACCCACTGTTGGCATCTGTCACATGAGAAATCCTTTTACGTTGACAAAAACACACACATACACATTTTGTTTTGATTTATTTTTGCATCCGAGCACACTTTCCGAGTATAACTGCTCACTGGGATTAACAAAGTTGGTCATTGTCATTGTGCATACACACTTTAATGAAACTATATATTTTCTTCCTTCTTAGACATGTCCAGGATGAACCAGTGTAAAGATGTAGTGCACCAGCAAGAACATTGAGCATGCATTTTTTGAAAACTGAACATATTCTAAAAATTAGATTTTTGTAATGAACTAAATTTAGTCACATAAGCACAGAACTTCTATCTCCAAATAGACATGTCTATGCCGGATGACAGAAATACCTGCTAAAATCCACTGTTCCATAAGTGATTGGCATTATGGGTCTCTGCATGACAGAGTTGCGAGTAAAATGCACATGCTGCGTTTCTGCGAGGGCTTGCTTATAATGAACATCATAAGGCAGGACTTGCACAATCTTGGATTTGCCTGTAGACAATGCAATAGAAGCCATGTACTATTTATATACAGGCTGGTTGCACAGCATTCAGCATCTGCTGCCTGAAACCCTATCAGGAGCCAGCATATAATATTCACTTAGCTATTTTATGCAGTGGTGTAAAACAAGCTAACCATTTTCTGCTAAACTGAACCAGATCTGGAATTGAATCAAATTATATAATCCAATTTACTGCTTTATAATAAATCATAAATATCAATAATAAGTTACATCAATCAAGTAAACCATTAATTTATCACATGCTTAGTTTAGTTTCATTTACGTATACCTTTAAAGTATAAATATGACTTTTAAGTGTATGAACATCTTTAAAATTCCATGCTAAATCAAAATGAAGGCTTAATATTATTTGCCAGCTAAAAAGAGAATATGGCAGTGCCCCTGTGTCTGCTGATTCAGTATCCCCAGTTTGAAAGAAATGGGAACATTAAAAAGAAAAAGTTCGTAATTTTCAAAACCCACACCAAGCAAAAACAGGCCACAACACGGTAAAACGTAGCAGCCTAAACACATCCAGTGCTTGACTCAAATGTTCCTGCATCAGTGTTTTCCCTCTAAAGAACTTCTAGCATTCTCTCTCTTTGGTTTTGCTGCCAATAGATATGTTACACATAGTGTTTCATATTATCCGTAATTCCACATAACTGCTGTAGGACTATGAACTTGCTACCTGTGGATACAGTGCACTACTGTACTATGAAATGCTAACAATAATAATAATAATAATGAAGATTTTTATAGTGCATATTCACACTCATAGAGAGCATGCTCTTAGCGCTTAAAACGAGGAAGAGACGTGGACTACGTAGATACAGAACAAAGGGGACGAAAGAAAACGACAGTACTGACGACGAAACAGAAAACAAAAGGCATCAAGTAACAGGAACAGAGAAATATAGTGATTTTGCCGAGAAAGATGGGTAAAGTAGCAAGAGGGAAGGGGGGGGGGTTAAGAAGGACTAGCATTGTGGACTGTGTTAGGAATAATGCTCAAGGAAGAGGTGCGTTTTCAGTGCAGATTTGAAAGATTCAATTGTAGAAAGGTGGCGGATATGGAAAGGAAGAGAGTTCCATTGTTTTGCAGCACAGTAGCCAAAAGTTCTGTGACCATATGTTGTTGTTCTAGTTGCTACTAGAAAAGGACTGATTAGCTTTTCCTTGATTTGGCAACAGCATCAATATAACACACTGACCATCTTTGCTGACTTGAGTTGCCTTTGTTTCTGACTTCCAGTTGGTGAGGTTACTGAAGGGGGATCGCTTAGGACTGTACTGCTTGCGTTTGTTCTTATGAGCATATAGCGAAGGGTGATGATGTCGTAACCATTTGCCACTCAACAAAACTTCTTGCTGAGAAAGACCCATCTCCATCTCTCTTTTCAGGAGAATTTGCTCAGGAGACATTTTTGCATCGTTAAAACTTATATGTTCCATTCCATTCATATTAGCAGAATTGTAGGAAACTGAAGCTGTTTCAAGTTTGGGAACCACCTGTTTGGTAAACATTAAAAAAGTTAACATTAAACTCTTTGCAGTTTCTTGTTTATGCATGAAGTAAATGTGGTTTTCTTTCAACCATAAGTGATTAAACTAAAAAGATTTAAAGTACATTTGTACAAGGACATAGCTTTATGCTCTTACCTCTATGGTTAACATACTTTTAAAAAAAAGTTATGGTAAACTGTCTACGGCTCTACGCAGTAATGATTTCTATGTAGGTTTCTAAAAACCTAACCATAAATTTACTGACAAATGGCAGTTGTTATATTAATGCATATGTTTAGATCAATGTAGTCTAACATACCTGACTGTCCTGCTCACTTCCTGCAGTAATACTGCATGTTTGACTGTTTTCTTTGTCCCCTGCTTTGATCACACAATCATAACCGCTTTGTGCTTCTTGTGCTCTTGATTCAAGCTTTCAAAATGTGAGTGCAAAAAGAATGTTGTTATACTGAATATGATGCCACCCTGTAAGAATGAGGTTTCTGGAAACTACTCAAGTTAAATATATTACATATTGCTTTCAGCAGTTAAAACTTCAAAAAGAAAAAAAAGACACACAATCCCCATTTCTTTTTCTGCAATTTGTTCTCTGCTACCTTTTCACCGAGAAAAGCCTCTGGTAAGTCGACTTCAATGAGCAGTTTTATTAGAATATGAAAAGTGACCCACACTGGTGTATACAAGGTGATACCATGACTGCATCACACTTACAACACTACTACTACAATTATAAAGATGTGATGATGAATGAAAGAGAATTGACTTCATCTGTTCTTGAAGATACCTCAAACATAGCTGATATCCCATCATCTGTGGAGGAGCCAAATAAAGTCTCCAAGTCCCCTGGGAATGGAAAGAGATGCAACAGAATATTAGTAATGAACGACTTTTTAATTCACCAGGAAATGTTTTAGTGCATCTACCGTTCTTCCTCTTATGTGTTACTAACAGCGTGCCTGTCAGACTTTTAGTTTGTGGTTATGAAAAAGACCGTCTTGGCCCAACTAAATGTGCACACCAGTCTGTACACTTCCCTCTCATCACATCAGCAGCAACATCAAGGCCACCACTGTCCTTTCCTCAATCAGTTGTCTACCTTCCATTTTAAACAAAAGCCAACACATAACCTACACACGCCCAAAATAATTTTATCCCTAAAATGCACTGAATAATAATATGTAGGTGGACAGATGTGGTGAGGACGTGCCTGCAGCTGAAAGAATCCTCATAGGAGCATAGACTGTGAAAAGGAAGCAGCATCTGACTTACCAGTGTCAGCAGAGGCATCAGTGACTACGGTCCATGCTTGCACAGGCTGTTCATCATCCCCAGTGATGCTAGAGGCCACCACACCAGAATCCTGTGACAACGATGGCCCCTCCTCCCCTATTTCCACATCAGCTGCCACAGACACCAAGCTGTCCACCATCACATCCTCCTCAGATGTTGTAGACTTGACATGTCTATCTCCGAGTGCCTTAAAAATACAGAAAGATCTCTCAATGATGTATCTCTTATATTTGCACCAGCTGTAGTAAAACTTTCCAAACCAAATTCTGTAATTTTATTTTGCAGAGTTAGATCGTTTCTCTCACCTAGACAAATATGCCCAGTGCCATATTTTATTTGAATAATAAATGAATTCATGTACACAACAGAGAACAGCAGCTGAATGTGTTTAACTACTAATGCAGGAGAGGTTGTTGCTCCTCCACTACTCTAATCCAAAATAACCATAATGATGCCTAGTTTTCTACATTTATGCTTCTACTTTTTTTTGAAAAAAACACAAAGAAAAAAAGACTTGCTCTGAAACAAAACAAAAAATTTGCTCAGTGTGTACTCACAATTTTTTTCAGAACCCGAGAACAAGAAGTCTGTGTAGACACCCATGAATCACTATCACTGGTGTCGACTTCTACAATAAAAACAGATATGATAAAGTTGGTATTTGCAGTTGCCTAGTGGTGGACAAGGAAATGCACAAAACAGCCCAAAATTTAGTGTTTTCAAGCTGCTTTTTGTACATCATACCTCTGTTTTGTTGTGAGTAAAATACATGAAATTAAATATTGGATAATTAAATGTTGTCATTTTTTTTTTGAGTCTTAATTGTTCTGCGTGTTGAAGACAAAAACAAACACCTAGACATTTGCTGGCTTTCCGATGGCAGCCATTTTTAACAAAGCAAAAACAGTACCACTGGAAATTCCATGTTGCACACCCAGATTAGGAATTTAGAAACACCCAATAAAAAGCGGAATGATTACACTATGTTTTGGTATATTTTTTATAATCTTTGTTTTAGGGGTTAGGAGAATAATTCTCATTTGAAAAATAAGTAAACTTTGATCCATGAAAAATCTGTTGAAAAGTAACATTCGCATACCAAGTTATCCTTGGAAAGTTTGTTTTTCGCGGAACAAATCGGTACCTACAACTTTGCAACTACCTGTCACTACACCTCTCACTTACTATTCAATGAATTATATGAACTATTATTCTAAATTCTTATATATTCAATAACGGGATTAAGAATTTATACCTGGACATACTATTGAGTAAATTAGTTAATGCATGCACGGATGTTGTTTTGAATTTAATTTTTATCTATTTTTTTTCCTATAAATGTTTAGTAAATGTTTTATGACAGATTTGCAACATAAAAATAGTTTAAATATCCCTGAACAATTCTGTTGAATTTTGTAGCTGTATCCTTTGTGGCTTCAAAGATATAGATGTCTCTAACAACAGTATGTTAATTCCAAGTTTTTTGATCTAACAAATTAGAGAATTATCAAACAACAGGGGCTACAGACAGAAAAAATTTGGACACTAGTACACCTGGAAAAAAATGGAGTGTAAAGAATTTGCTACTGTCTTTTATCATTTTGGAAATGTAATAGTGCATTACTCTTTATTTTTGAAACGATCAAATATGCTCTTGAAGCAAAATCACATAGGCAAAATTTTTCTATTTTGGCTTATTTGGATCATGTGTTGAAGGTTAAATAATAATACTGAGCTGTTGATTTTGTCTCTGAACTATGAGCCAACTATAGTTGCAAAATTTTGTCATTGTTACCCTTCACTTGTCATAAAAAATGGCAAGCTTGCAAAGTTGGAAAAAAATTCTCAAAATGCGATGAAAACACAACTTCATACATTTGAAGTAGTGTATCTCTGCTTCCAGAAATGATAGAACCTTACATTTTTTGTTTAGTTTTTCTTGTATTTTCCTACACATTACAGAAATGATATTCAGGAAATAAAATTTTGACTGCAGCTACCTAAGTAAGGCAAAAATCAAATCCTCATTTCTTAAAGTAGTAACATGCGTCATGCTTATTTATTGATATGTACAAATGAGATATTTATTGAAAAAATTGGTAATTTTGATTTAAATGAACATGCATTCTTAAGTAATTACCATGATAATCAAAAACTTTTAGTGCGAGTATCACACTACTCTCAATCAAAGACTCAGTACTTTCTATGGCATCACCCACTTGTCTGGTTTCAGTCATATCTCTCAGATAGAACTCAGTTATAGTGGATGGCTGCATGTCTCTACCAGTCTCTTTTCCCTCAGAAGTCCCCCAAAGTTGTGTTCTTGGTCCCATCCTTTTTATCAGGTATACCAAGCCACTTGCTGCTCTTATTCAAACTCACTTTGTATCCGATCAATCTTTTGCTGACACTCAGCTGTATTCCAGCTGTTCTCCGTCTCAGGTACACACTGCTATCTAGAGCATCCAAGATTGTATTTCAGATGTTAAACTATAGATGACCCACAATAAGTTGAAACTGAATGAAGATAAAACGTACAGAAGCCCTTATATTTTGTTCAAAAAGGAAAGCCAGAGTTTACCGTATACTGCCTGTCTCTGTTCAGGTAGGCAATGCTGACATTCCTTTTGTAGTTACATAATGTCTGTTGACATGTCTCTTGATAAGCATGTTTCTGAATTTGTTGTGTGGCATATTATGAACTCCTGAAGATCAGTTCCATTTACCATCAGGTCCATTCTCAACCACTAAAATTCTCATCTGCTCATTTGTTTTGTGTAGACTAGACTATTGTAAGTCTCTTCTTGCTGGCTGTCCACAGTAGCTCTTTCACAAGCTTAAGTCCAGAACTCAGCTGCTCGTCTTGTTTTCCAGATTAGCAAATCTGAACATGTCACACCACTTCTTCACTGATAACAATTAAAGCTAGAAGAGACTACTTGCTCTCAACTATCCAGAATTCCTATCGTCTGTTGTGCACCATCATGTAACTACTCCATCTCTATAATGTTTAGTCTCTATATCCCTTGCATTAGGCTCTCCTCTTGTACTTCATCTTTATGTTGTTCAGTGTGCCTATACATATCTTACCTTCCATTGTCTGTTACCTAATGTTCAAATGTTCTTATTGCTCATTACTGGTCAGCGCAGAGAGTGTGACCTATCTTGGTCATGATGCTGCTCAATACAAATGCACAAATCATTATCGTTATTTTTGTCTGTATCTAACCCACCAACATTTGATTCTTTCAAAGTCAGGTGTACATCATGATGCCAAATTCAAATACTCCTTTTTGTGCTGCATACAATAAAAAAATCCATAAATTTTATTATCATGTGAACAGTTCTGTGTCTGGAAGATTATTAACACAAATGGAACTTCTCTAATCCCCTACCAAAGTTGGTGAGGTAGTCCTGTGTATTGGTGGTTAGCAGAAGCCAGTGAAGACATGGTTCAATACCCAGATGTGAGCACAGTAGATTAATGGTATTCTCCAGGTAAGCTATGTAAGAAATGATGCGCTGCATCATCACCACCTAAAAGATAAAATCAGTAAGGAGATAAAAAATAAGTCTCAGGTCTTCTGTACTAAATACCTTACCTGCTGATAATTACCTTCATGCCATAGGTTTTTTAAATGTTTGTTCTTTGTACATCAGTCTTTCTCATCATTAGGGTGAGAGATGTTATAAAAGAAGAAACGAGTGTTTCATATTTTATTATACCTGTGGCATTCAGTTTACAGATGGGAAGTTTCAATGTGTTATGATGGACCTCTTTGGGTCAGACTGCAAGAGATCAGTAGCTGAAAATAAGTTACTGCTATCAGATAATTTGTAAACCCTTTGATATAATTCTCTCCCTTTGATGAATAGAAGAGACAGTTTGGATACCTTCCTTAAAACTGTTGTCAGTTGAAGTTTTTAGTAAAAATAACAAAATTTTTAAAATCTATTTTTAAACTTTTACACATATTTATTTACAGGTTTCTGACAATCAGAATGTTCTTTATTATTTCATGCCTTGTGGCCTGTTTTTGCCTTGACTTTTTTTGAATTAGTTTGCTTCCCAAAGAGAAAGACTGGCACAGGTTTATGGAATCACTAGAGTACAGTGGAAGCACTTTTTCCTACGGTTTGTCTCTTTTAAAATTAATCATAAGGTTTAGTATACTCATATAACTTATGCCTCATGTCAGGAATGTACTCCAGGTTCCAAAGCATTAACAACCTGAGTTATATATAACTAGTGTAATCGTTACCAAATAAATCAGCAATTATGGAGGTTAGTATAGGGAAAATGGATATTTAAAAGTTGCTAGAATTTTACACCTATGACATTTGAATGCCCTATCAAATTTTAAATGTTTGTAGATTAAGCAGACCACAATATCTACCTTTGTTTCTTTACCATCTTCTGCAGAACCTGGTACTTGCTGGCAAATCACTTTTAATCTTTCATTTAGTGTATGGTGGCGTAATCTGTAAAAGAATCCTTATTTTCATTATCTATGCAATATGTCATGGAAATCTCACTTACATGTGAACTCCTACTCGTTAGCATAATGCAAAGTACAAAGTGTATTCACATAGAAAAACTTGAGACTCATTTCCACAAAATCCTATCTATGTAAATATATGAAACCATTTGTAATGCATGTGACCTGCCAACACAAAATGAGTCCCAACTCAAAAAATTGAAATTGTTTAAATTTTACATAATTAATATCTACAAGTTTTTAGCTTTCTTTTTATACCAAAACTGTCTTTGATCTGGTCTCAAAATTGGGTAAATTATACAGGTTTGAAGTGTTCAAGTGTAATTTCATCCGGTTTGAGAAAAGTAAGTTCAAAATTGTTAATGCAATCCCACAAGCAATGTGTACTAATGGCTCAAACTGTACTATATTTTGCACAATGATAAAACACATCAAGATACATCATTTCAAATCACCAAAACATGCACAGCATTGAAAATTTGTAAGTCTTTAGTACCTTAACCTACTAGTGAAAAAAAAAAAAAAACCCAGCAGTGGAAGAAAAGTGTTCCCCTCACACTTAGATTCATCGAAGTTGCTTTCTAAGTCATCTGCAGTATCATCTTTCTCAAAATATTCTGTAATTTATCTTCCAAGTTTTGACTGTTCTGAACATTAAAGATGAAGATTGATCAGAATTAAGTAAAGCTGATAATTCTTCATCAGTCAGATGCCTTTTAACCATTCTATCACTTTAGGCAGCCCTTTGAAAGTGTGAAGAAAGACTCGTGGAAGCAACAAGTTGCCTCTCTATCAGCCAATTGCTCGGCACGTTTCTTCTTGTTACCAAGTCAGTATTTGATTATTGCATTAGATAGCATTGATATCAATGACCATAATAGTAATTACAGAGATTGAAAATACAGACTCAAGGCTCTCTGGCAAATTAGATATGATATGATATGATATGACAGGGAAATGATAAAAAACAGCGTTTGAATTTCATCATTTTTCTGCAAAAATTGGAACTGATTGCCGTGGGGGTACCTCGATTTAAATGTATTGTAAGACCCTTGTTCACTTTTTAACACAACACTGTATTTCCCAGTTAGTTTAATGACCAAGGAATTCATTTTCACAACAAACATGAAATTACACAAAGCTGACCATAATTACCTTTCCAGGGCTTTGCTACCAAGCTGCTGTGTGCGAGTTAGGACTAGTTTTGTGGTGGAGGGTCACACACATGTAATATTTTGGGGATGAAGGAAGATTACAAATGTTAAGGAAGGAAGGAAAGCAGAGGAAATAAATCCATGAGATCTGATCTCCATATGTTTATCATTTACAAATATACTTCATATCTAAGCAAATTATACATCTGGTCATTCTGACATTCAGATCTGAATACCTAACTTTGTCTATATGAATGCTTAAGCTATAAGCATATTTAATTTTGGTTCTGCAGACTTACATAAAGCAAACTGCACTGTACTGGAAATTAATGCAGAGTGGGTATCTATTTGTCACAGAGAGAGAATTGCAGAGAAAAAGTCACAGATGTCTTATGTTGCTTAAATTATCATCAAGAAGTGAAGAACTAATGGATTTATATCATGAATGCCAACCTCTGAATAACTTTGGTTTAATTAAAATCATGTTCCTTTTCCAGAAAAGTCTTTACCAGACTAATGGAACTTATTTGAAACTTTTTGCATAGAAATTATACTGTAAAAGAATCCTACTTTCAACAACTTCTTAAGATACTGACCACTGACAAAAGAAAATCTGCAAAAATTTTTTTTTTACCTCTCACTGTGTCTGTGTTTCTCCATCATTACCCGCAATGTATTTGGTGTCCTCTCCCTTCTAGAGCTTATGGTCTTTTGCTGCTGCTCTGGTGATGTCAAACTCCGTTCTAGCAATGACTGTGGACTCAGATGATACTAAGTCATCATGGGAAAAAAGCCAACTAAATTCCACAGAACATTTTATACCTGTTACAAGAACCCATTTTCTTCTTAACTAACAATATTCTAGGAATTTTTGTAGAACCCAAGTATGCAAAACCGAACACAGAATCATGACAATATGTTAATTTTTAATTTTTTTTATACTTTTCATAGAATCTCTTATGAAACTAGCTTCTCCAACAAATCTGAATTTTTATTTTGCTCTTACTTACTAGTATATGAAAATGTTTTTCAAAATTTTTTTTACAGTTTTCATTTGTAAAATTAGCTCTATAAAATAGATTAGTATCAGTTTTTCTAAACCTAAATCGCTTTCTCTTACCCACCTTATATCCCCATCAACTTTTGTTCTGCCTGAAGAATTCTAAAAGTGAAATACACATTATAGGGTTAATAGTCACTATCCTTTCTTTTCAACTTGGGGGTTTGTGTGTTACAGTTTAGTATCTACCATTCAAATATATATATATATATATGCATGCTGTACAGCTGAAACTCCTCTAACCTGTTCACTGATAAATTCACCCACTGCAAATGTATCACAAAGATTATCTGGGTGACCAGTAGTATCAAAGGTGTCTTCAGCCTGCCCATATACATAGCCATCCACCTGCCAAAAAACCCATAAAGATGTGAAACATTAGGTTATGGAAGAATTTTTAACATTTTTATCATGTGCTGGGTCTAACTGCAAACACCTGATTTACTTATTTTTAAGTTTTTAAATAAATATAAGACCATTTCTCCATATGTACAAGTGCCACTGTATATAAAGGTATGGATTCATATAGGTGTATCTTCAGTGTCGCTACAAATGGTAAAACCTATTACATCCACTTTTTTTCACCATTGACCTAGACCTACTAAATGAATATATAAAATCCAACATAATGTGAAAAATCTGCAAAACAAATTCTCTGCTTTCAACAACACTTGAAATTTATCTAAAATCTTTTAATTCAAAACTTTCATTAAACCTGAATGTCAGAGCAACTATCTTCACATGGCTCCGTTTTGATATAGTGGGGTGGAATATCATGTTCTGCAGTATGATCCAAACTCATTGTTCTGTTGTCACACAGTGAAGTGAACCCCAAGGCCATTTGTGAAATGCTGCAGGTTGTCATGAATTTATGCTGCTCTTTGGAGCTGCAGCAAAAATAAAAACAACTGTCAGTTTAAGCCTCAAAGGTATTTTAACTTCCCCACTGTGTGCGTGTGTGCGCGCCCGCGCACTTTCATAATGCTCATTAATAAAAGTTCTAAAACTGAACAGCTACTTCAAAGCCTTTACTTTTTTACTTTAATTTTGTCACTGGCATTTCCCCCACCCCAACCTCCTTTTTATTTAAACCTCGGCAGTCTTCTAGAAATGCATAGCATCGTTTGACCCTCTTAAAAAAAAATGGATAGTGTTTCATGCTAATAATCAGTCCCAAAATAGACTCTTTGCTTGTCCTCTGCGCGCTGGTGCTAGAAATGCTGACGACGGTGAAGTCGCCCGGTCTGGCGGTCACCACTTCACTGTCACATATGCCACAAGATCGACTTTCGAATCAGCGCGGGTCTAAAACTTTTCCAAACCGGGCACTTTTACCTTTAAATCGCTTTCCTCCGCAAGTTTGAAGCCCGTGTATTTCTAAATATAGGCGTAATAAGAGCATTTTGGCTTTTTCTGTATTTTTTTTTTACCTGAATGCCGACTGGTAAGCGTGTCTCACCAAATGGCCAGCAAACTTTTCCCGGGGAGCTCGGGCAGCGCCCTCTTACGTAACAAGAACAAAAATCAAGGGAAACAATTGCAACTAATTATAGACGATTGCGTAATGAATGTTATAGTCGTTACACGTGAAACTGCAGGGTCCATGAACACTAAGTATTGTAATTATATATTTTAATATATGATATTGCAGTCGTTTCAGCTTAATTGTTGAAGCAGTCCATGCCCATGGTTAGAGAAATTCAATGTGTGTGTTCACGCGCACGCATGTGTCGACGGGCATCTTTCGACCTGTTCGTCTCACGCAGGCTACCCAACACTAACAGTATAAATAACGGCAGTCATGCCTCAACGATCGTGGCAAAATAGCTGAAATGAGTCACGGCTCTCATTATTTACTCTTCCCTTGAGGGGCCACGTAGGCGGAAAGTATAGTGGATGACAAGGCTTTGAGGTTGACCTGAATTATCGACAGCACGGGTGTGCATGTACTGCTAAACTTCACTAGATACATGTGTACACTGTGTTAATCTGTAATTACGTGTTAATGATTCACTGAGTGACACATCAACAATTAACGTGTTCCCGCAACCTTTGGTGCTTTTTTTCCCAGGATGGACTGGTTTCATTTTGTTTAGTGAGCCGGGCAACGATTTAAAAGGTACGTGAGGTCCCAAGACTTTCCACTGCATCATGAGTGACTGGAGACCAACGGTCGAGCAATATATATAATTTGCTATTAAGTATTCTTAACATACATTACTGCAGGCGACTTTGATAGAATTAAACTCAGCATGGAAGCCTTGTAAACATTTTTTTCTGTTTTCTGACAAGGTTACAAAAAATAATGGAGGATTCAGCATCATACATGGATGCTAGGTGTCAGCTCTTCACCTGGGGCCTTGGAAAATCCGGTCAGCTAGGGACAGGGACTGAACACACACTGCACACCCCCCAGATGATTCAAGTGAAAAGTGATAAGGGGCATGAAGCCTGGCCATGTCAGGTGTCCTGTGGTGGTTTATACTCTGCAGTTGTAATGTCAGATGGGGAAATGTATGCTAGTGGCTGTGCAAAATATGGTCGACTGGGCACTGGAAATGAAGACAACAGAAGCAAGTTTGTAAGGATACCTTTACCACAAAAAGTGAAAAAGGTTTGATTCTTCTCACACCTTTTAATTTGAGAATGGTAAAAGTGAAGTAATTATCATATAATTTATAACTGCAATAATTTATGCAAGTACATATGTAGATCTTGGAAGAGTTTCATCCTCATTTTGCGCTGCATTTAATTGCCCCTGAGGGTCGTCCCACTAAATCATTTTTGAACGGATCTTCTATCAGGTATCTACTGGACTGTGGCATGGAGCAGCAGTTACAGAATCCAGCAGTCTTATTGTGTGGGGCTATAAGAAAGGATGTGGCGATCACCTAGAAAGTAAGAAAGATTGTGGTGATCACACAGAAAGAAAACGTCATGTGTCAGCACATCCAGTCAGCATGTATGTTCTTCCTTCAGTCTGCGTCATGCCCGAGAATCATGTGGTTGTTGGCGTGGCATGTGGCTACAACTACACTCTGGCCTGGCTGAGCACTGGGGTGGTCCTATCATGGGGCAGCGGCCACCATGGTGTTCTAGGCCATGGCTCTGTTGATGACGTTGTGTCACCTCGTCCAGTTGATGCATTACAGCTGACAAAGATCATGGATGGAGCTGCTGGCTACTCCCACTCTGCATTTGTGACATCAGATGGACGCCTGTTCATGTGTGGCAAAGGAAAGGATGGGGCTCTAGGTCTGGGGAACAAGCAGCGAGGGGATGTGACATGTCCACAACAGGTCAGCTTTGTGGATAATGTGCAGGTGGTAAAGGTGAGCTGCAGTGTTGGTGAGCATCATGGACACACCTTGGCTCTCACAAGATGTGGTGAAGTTTTTACCTGGGGTGATGGCTACAAGGGCAAGCTAGGGATTGGCAGCCAAGAGAGCTTGTATGCCCCTGTGCAAATCCCAGCTGAAAAGTTTGACATGGAACATGTGACTGAGGTTTCTGCTGGTGGAATCCACAGTGCAGCAGCAACAGCAGAAGGAAGTATCTTCACATGGGGTTGTGGAAGTGATGGCCGATTGGGACATCCTGAGGGTCAAGGACACAGATACCTTTTTAGAAGTGATGTGCCAAGGAGGGTTGAAGCACTTGCTGCCAAAGGGAGAAGACTGGCGATGGTCAGCTGTTCGTACTACCATACAGCTGCTATTGTGGAGCTTTCATGCCCACAGTAGTGAAATCTGTTGATCATGCTAAAAACTAACTAAAAATTTTAAATTCCTAAATTTACTAACGAAAGGTTTGCCTTTACCTGAATGATGCTTTCTTAGAACTGAGGTGTTTAGAGTGTATTGTCAGTTATGTTTACACATCCTGGTAGGAATTAAAAGACAATATGTTTTCCTGCCAGGATTAATAAGTACGCAAAAAGCCAGAAGAAAAGAGCATCTATTATTAAAAACTTATTGCAGAAATAGTAAAATGTACATTATCCACCACTCTATTACAAACCTACCATCACATTC
The DNA here is from genome assembly GCA_004794655.1 of Marisa cornuarietis. Taxonomy (NCBI): domain Eukaryota; kingdom Metazoa; phylum Mollusca; class Gastropoda; order Architaenioglossa; family Ampullariidae; genus Marisa; species Marisa cornuarietis. The sequence continues at coordinate 9,057,166 of SMMW01000046.1, read as the reverse complement.
TAAATGCCAAAATATTTTTTTTTTAAATTGACAAAATTCACACATCGTGTTAAAACATTCTAAGCAAACAAAAAATTTCATAAAATAAAAGCTCAGATCTCCTCTCTTTGAATAGTGAACATCAACAGCCCACAATGAAGCGCAGAGGGAAAGCATACTTCTCCAGATGCTAACAGGTGCGTCCAGTGCATGTTTGAATGAATCACTTGTCTGATGGTGATGACACGCGAAAGGGAACGGAAAATGCACTAAATGTTTTTCATTTGATTTGGGGAGCAGTGAGGCAGCTGCGTATCTGAAGCAGAGTGTAGAAAGTTTGTGTGCCATGCAAGACTGTACAGGAAGCCAGTGAAAAATATGTAGTTTTGTTGTTGTTGTTGTTGATCTTCTTTACTTATTTGAAAGATGAGTAGCACTGCAGAAGTTTGGAGTTTTCTGATGAGTTACAGCCAGAAGAGAAGTAATCAAATTTTAATAAAGGCACAAATAAGTCTGTGTGCAGTTTTGAGTGGAGAGGGACTGATGGCTGGTACTGACATTGCTCAGCTCATGATATGTGGCACTGCAGATGTCAGAAATGAAGTCACATGTCACAGTGTGAACTAAGTTCCGGAATGAAGAAGTAATCAATAAAGCCTATTCTTATGGATACAGGAATAAAGTTGCCTCACTACTCACAAACTCCTAAAAAAACCCTCCATTTTCTCATGCTTTTGCTTTGCCCTTTATTTCCCACAACTGTCTCTAGATTTTGGATCTACATGTACAGGACATTAACTGCATTCCCAATGATAAATGTATTTATCCTGCCCTTTGGTTCATGGACTTGGTTCTGCCCCTAGCAGTTACTATTATTGTATCTTCTTGTTTTTATAGAGCCCTTTAAACCACTTGATGGAGGGGACAGGCACTACAGAATTCACATTATTATCATAACAGGCATGGAGACTGTTGGTCTGGAACAGTTTTTGTTAATCAAACTGTTTGCAGCATAATAATAATAACAAAATGCTTTTATCACATAGCCTTACAACAAAGCAGGCTGCACTCTCTGCACTAAGCAACAATAAAGAAATAACATTAAAAATGTTAACGTTAAAAAAAAAACCAAAACAAAAAACCCAAACATAAAGTGTTGAACTCTACAAAGCTGCCACAGCATACAGCTTGAATGTGGACGGTTGGTTTTTGGATGTTTGTTATGTAGAACAGCTTTGAACATAAACACACTTAAAAGTGAAAAAGGTAGAGAATGCCGAATGGTGGGGCCAGAGAAGGGAACGGAGTGAATGCCAAATTTATTTTATCTGATATGTGGAGCAGAGAGGAGGGCAACAAGCAGATCAAGGCGAACGACTAGGTTGTAAGGCATAGGTGATATAATCATGATATTCAAAATAAATAAAAGCATTTGTGTCCGATAAAGTCCCACTGTGTTAAGATTTTCTTTATTCATGTTTTATTAGATGAAAATCTAATTTTAAAAAAGGTAGTATCACAGACAGCTATTTTCAAAACATGACATCTTGGATGCATAAATACAATGTTTTACTGTCCAGACTCATGTCTCTTTTTCCTGTGGGCTTTTCTTTGGCTGCTAGCTTCATCAGCTAATACAAATTCGGATTCTGCTAGCATCTTCTGATGCTGGTTTTTTCCTGTTTCGTCCAAACAAGGAATGTCCAGAAGTAAGTTTTCTCCTGCATAGACAGAATAATCATTTCCTTGAAAGGGGGTAATACAAGTGCAAATCATGAATCAATCAATCAATCCTCTTCGTGCTATTTGCACATAAGGCCTCAACCAGAGCCCGCCACTGATGTCGATCGGCTGAAACTCGCTCCAGGCGACCCGGGCTTGACTGTCGTCTGTCATAAGTCCAGTTACCTGGTGTGTTTCATTACCTTCGCCATCCGTAATGAGTACTCTGGTTTTGGTTTCTGTAACGGGTATTTTTTTACATGGTGGGGTTGTTAGCCCTACCACAACCTAATTTACCTCTAGGTGAGGTGTCCACCTTAGTCGCCTCTTACGACATGCCTGGCTGGACAGCAGGGACCCTATTCTTACAATGCTCGCTAAGCAAGCATACCCCGGGGGCGCAAATCATGAAGTATAATATAAATGCATAGTGTTGCATGTAAAGAAAAAAAAACTCTCCATGAAAATTTTTTTCACTTAAATATTACATTGCACTGTTGAAATTCCTATAAAAGATAAGATCCCAATATGATTTTTTTTAATGTAACATGGCTATTTAGTGATTTGATGTACACCCTTCTTGTTCATTCAAAATGTTTTACTTTGAAACAGTGCTCACAAAGCATTTCTGAACTATTACAAAATGACTCCGTTTTACATTAAAGTCTTAACAAAAATCCACGTTTACTGCTTTGGAGACTGATTTTTTTTTTAAAAACAAAAGACCCTCCCCCACTTTTTTGTCAGCTCCTAAGTACTTGTTTGTGCTACTTTACTTTTCTTTCTTCCGCATGTGCATTCACATGCTCATCTATCTTCTAATCTCTTTTTCGTTCTCACTGTGGCAGGTTAAGCTGAAGTCATCCTCGACCCAGTAAATAAGTCAAATTTTTTCTCACATTAGAAAAGTATGCTACAACTGCAAATAAAAATCTATGTAGAGAAAATGCTGACCATTTTAATATCATTTATAAATAACATGCAGACCTGTTTTCCTGTCCACAACCTTTTGAAAAAGTATAGGTGCTATCACTCCATTTTCATCTCCATTGCTCAGTATGACATTATTTGCTGACAAGAAAAACTCCAAACCACCTACAAAAAAGTAAATTTTAAAAATGTACACACAAAGACTGGTCAAAATGAAAAAGTGAAAGTATTTGTCTTGTTTTCAAAGCACCTATTTAAGTTTTAACATAATCCTTCTTGCAATTCTTGCAAAATTTAAAATTTCACAAAAGCAACCAAACTGCTCGCAAAATCAGAATTAAATATCATTTTGAACTTCATGATTGCAAATACAGAAAACTTTTCTCAAAGAACTGCCTATTTTAAGGTGGCATAGCTGAATTGGGCCAGAAAGTGACTAGCATCTACAGTATGAAAAAGTAACATGCTCTGGGGAACTTCAGACTTTTCCTAACATTATTGAAAGCAGTGGCGTGCGGTGAGATTTCCCACTGGGGACCAGCTATAGGGAACTGGGGGGTGGGGGCTGGGGGTGGTAAGCTACGTGTTTTCCTGCATTTCTCTTGCCGCCTCAATATGTATCTCGTACTACGTAAATAGTAATACAAGTAATCGACGAACAAATCAGGTTTTATAATAATGTTGATTATAAGATAATGATTTATGTGAAAATACCAGATAATTTTGTAGATACCATATATAAGCGTTAAATGACGTTAGAAAGGGGAAATAGTCGAAAACAAGTGAGACGATGTAACCTGCTAAGTATTTTAGATTACACGGTATGTAAAAAATAAAAATATCCTCTTTCAAATGCAATAACTGTTATTACTAAGCTAAAGCAATTTCTATCACCTGTGAGTCTAAAATATCGATATTTCGATATCAATGTATGATAGTAGAAATTAGGTGTCAATCGATATGACTTTACACAGAGAGATTATAATCAGTGAGTCTTCATGAAAGGCTTGACAGAGAATTCATCATATTTGAGAACAACAACAACAACAAAAATCCCAAAACAAAATACAATCGGGATTCGAACACAATACCTTTCAGAAACCACTACACCACAGAGACATTGCTGTCTAGTGTGTAAACTAACATATTTAACAGGCTACATCGTCTCAGTTTTAAACTATCATTTATTTCACCTTTACCTGTCATAAGTTTTAGGTCTTGAGTTCTTTTGCCTGTCACCATTAACTGTACGCAGCTCTTCATAATGTTTAAACGTCGCTGAGCTTAACGCCATAGCAAGTTTCATAGCTGGCAAAGACTGATTGTAAGCAAGGTTGCACTGAGCCATCACAGGCTCCTGATGACGTATTGAAGGGGACCATATTTTGTCAACATAGTCCCTCTCCATTTATAAAAAAGATTTTTATTTTCATTCAGTCCTGAGTTAAGTACGCTCACTGGACACCAAAATGCACTAACAAACTTAGGTTGGAGATTGTGACTGTGCAACCACGGATTCCTGTCGATCTTTAGTAGAAACTTCGCATGTAACTTGACACACGGTACAAGCTGGCACTAACACAGGCGCTGAAGGCAAGAGACGCACTTTTCACCGGCGCTTTTCAATAATTCTAAAACGTTTTACGTTAAAATATCGTCAAATAAAAAAATGATTACTTGTGACTCTTAGAGGACTAGCCTAGTCCCCCGTGTCCATGGACAGCACGCCACTGATTGAAAAGGTATAAACAAAGGTCTAAGCATTTCTTAAAAGTGAAAAATCATTATATTATTAGCTTTGTGAAATATACACTTACTCTGAAGAGCTTTCTCAAGATCGAGATAAATCATAAGATCACAGCTGTTCCGCAATCCTGTTCAGAATACGGTACACAAAACAAGTCCTTGTTATAACAGTGTTAAATAGTTACTTTTCACAAAATTTATTTTATATTTAAAGTGATCACTTTTATGCATACACTCTGCCAGTTTAAACTACTTATAAGAAAAGTATGATTATATCCGAAACTTGATGATCAGCTGAGATCAGAAGCATCACACGTTTATGACTGACTGTAAGTAAAGCCCACTCTAACTGACCTGACAGATCACTTCTATGAACCAAAGGTCAAAACTGATGAACTATGTAAAATATGTAATGCTAACCAGCTCAAAATACAAATATTTTGAGAGATTCAAAAGTAGTTCTTTGTAGGCTTAAGGCAATAGTAGTTGCTGCTTTAACTTGCTTTAAACCAGAGATAGCATTAAAATAAAAGCTAGTAATTTTCACACCAAAAAAAAAAAATTTTCAAGTATGTCTCCAATTTTCATTATGCCAGAGAAAGCGCACAGTAGTGCAATTTTTTTCAAATATTCTTATATTCACTTACCACTGATGATGCCACTTTCTCCTGGTTCACCAGCAGCAAAATGTATGTGAGTTCTTGTCATCCTCTTCAGTCCCTGTTAAATTACAAAACCTAAAATCCTTATTCTGGTTTTCAAATTACATGGACAAAATGTCAAAAAGACATTTTATGTATTTTGGAGACTGATCAAAATTCGTCATTAATATGTAGGCATTGATCAAAGAATCAGCTGCTCTCAGAAATGTATGAAATGCCAAAAATGATGTACCCATGGAGTCTTACATAAGTGTGAGCTAACACATACGCAAAGGCATAAACTAATACCCAAATGTTATATAGACATAAACCAACTTTGATTTTTTTTCAATACATAATTTACATTAAATTTTATTCAAGTATACCTGGCGCTTAATAGATTCCCAAAATTTGTAGTAAGAGCCATGGATAACAGCAGAAAATTGTTCTGCTGAGGTGATGGGCTTCAACTCAAGATCTGGCACCTACAGTAACAAAAATATAAGTAATCAGCTCATTAGAAATTTACATCCTTCTCCCAGCATACACTCAAACTCCCAGCCATCGAGATCTCTCAACACCAGAGTCAAATAAGTTAGCCTTTTAACTGCTTAAAGGTTAACCTAAGTGCTTAAACTTTAACAAGTACACTGTTATTTAGACAGGATTGTGTTCATTTAATAGTGGGATCCCTTTTCCCCAAATCTTTGCTCCATTCATAAGATGCAAGTTTAAGAATATCTCAGTTCCAACCTGCATTTGGAGACAGACCAAGACCTCCCTTCCTGTTAATATCACAAAGATAGGCTTTTCATTTAAACACACACACACACACACACAAACAGCATGAATGCAAATCTTTCCACACTACAAACCAAATGAGTTTTAAAATGCAGTAGTATTATCTTTAATAATGGTTTAGGATTTGTATACACTGTATTATGCATTATCATAATTTTTTTCAAATTTGACAGGTTTTTAGTCTGATTAGTACTTTTATATTTGTGACTAAAAAGTTTGCTACTAAAAATGTTTTAGACTAAAATCTTAAAACGCAAAACGTACTGACATGCCTATTGTTTATTTTATTAATACAATTTGTTTGCTAAATTTATCACCTTCACAATAAGGTAAAATACGAATGGGTGACTGTAAGGAGGGTTATCTAGTCTGTAGCTCACATTTGGCCAAATGCAAAGCAAGTTCCCTGTTCTATGCGTAATGGGCGAATTATAAAATAACAAAATATCTTAGAACTGATGGGTTTTTTCTGGCATTATGTTTTGATGCTTTAATTGTTCTTGTAATTATCAAGGTAAACTGATAACTAGATAAAGAAGAGCCTGTGTAAAACAAATATGAAAGCAGATTTGTTCATTTACTTCATCCAAAGCTTTACAGTCCAATGAATTTAAAACAAGTTTATCTACATCATTGCTTTGACAACAGTTATTTCAACTACTCAGTATCTATCAGAAATATCAATGCTTTTAATAATTAGCCTTTTAAATGAACAATTTTCCTCAAAGTCAAATAGTAAGTAAGTAGAATTGTTGAAAAGTGCTACAATGAAAATGACCTACCACCAAGGAGTGGCCTTGGTTTGCTCTTATTTTAAGTTGACCTGTCATTCTATCAGTCTCAAGGTGAAATCTTTGTTTATCATCGGCGTTGACCAATTCTACTATCTCCTCAGCAGTAAATCTCTTGAACTTTGGTTTCCTCAGGATATCATCTATGAAAAGAAACCCTCCTGGAATTTGAAGGAATTTAAATAATAACAAGAACTAAGAAGAAAACAAAATGCTAGTACTACTTTACAGATCATTATATTTCTAAATGATAAACTTGGAAATTAATTTTAAAGATACAAACTTAATTTTAGAATTTAATTTCATTTTATGAAAATAAAACAAAAATTATATGTGAAAAGACTGATGGTTGACATACATTATAATACTGTACTGAGAAAGTGTGAGAGTATGATGCAGCTGCGATATGATATATAGTTTTAATAAATATGATATAGTTATCAATATTGTAGCTTTCTTCACACATAGTTTTTATAATGTAAAGAGAATCTTCAGACCCGGTAAAAGCCGAAAGCCTTCCTTCTCTGCTCCATGTCTCAATAACCATGACAAAGATTTGGACAACTGAACTGAGAGTGTGATCTGAAAATTTTCATTAAAAATAAAATGAAGCAAATATCCTGCCGTTATAGTCATAGAAAATCAAAATAACAAAATTGATACATATAGAACAATGATGATGATGATGATGATGTATAAAAACTTGAATAGCGCTCTACCACAACATTAATAGGATTGTGCTCTGATCGTTAATTAAAGATACGAATACAGTATAAAATGTAGAAATTGTACAAAAAATAGTAAAAGCTAAGATGATGTGGTACAATAGCCAAACTGAAATGTGTGACCTAAAACTCCAAACTGATAATGAATGGGCAAACATGCGTTTACCAAAGGTTTTCTGCGAATTAAAAGGAAGCGAGTATCCGCAGAAGTACGGATCGAGATGTCAACTTAAAGGTTGTATTAAGGAGGTAAAAGAAGAAGGAGCAGAGCTGTAAAGAACCTAAAGCAAAGAGTTTTGTACACAGACTATATAGTATAGAAATATGTGGTTTGCGTGCTTGGAGTACGAGTCACGCCGCAGTTTTGGAGTTTGTTGTTATAATACAAGGGACAGCTGAGCTGGACAAGAGTAAAGAGAGATTTACAGAAAACAGATAATCAAACTTGACCATGTGTAACCATAGCGTAAGATAAAACTAGAACTAAACCTGTTTCCGCGACTCCATCTGTGTGGCTGAACAAATGTTTTGAAAGTTCTCCAGCAAGTTATTAAGACTTGCGCAACCGGCGGCTAATCAATCTCTAGTCTAGAATGTTTGCGTGATCAAAATCTAACTTAGCAAATTCACTGTACCATTTGAGAATAAAGCACTTTTGCTGTCTCTCCGTAAGCGCTACTTGAGTAACCCTGAGGGCCACAGTTCACAGTTGCACAACACATTTCTAATTTTAAACACTTTTAGGCCTTAAATCTTGTAGATAATCAGTTTAAAGTGCACACCAAAATTTTAGAATTTTAAAAATTAAAAGTGCTTTAAGTAAGATAAAATTGTTTAAGTATGTCGACTTTCCGTCTGTCAGTACACTTTTTTTGTATGTTCTTGTGCGATGCATCTAAATGGCAGAGAAGAGATTTTGCTTCTTTAGAACACTTTTAAGGTTTAGAAACATGTTGTGCAACTGATCGTAGACCTCGTGCTGGAAGAACCAGCAATGTTTACGTTGTTGTTTTTGTTCAAACGCGTACACGCACGTGTGCAATTCATAGTAAATCCACGAAAGGACTGCACCCGTGTAAAGCCAGAAGGCAGTCGATCCCTTTCAGTCTCGTGTGTGTGTGTGTGTGTGCTATGGGTTGGAGCATGAATTTCATTTTTCTTACGCCCTCCCTTTCCCAGATCGAGTAGTCTCGTAGTGGTTACTGTGACATGATCCTTGGACCACTTTGGTTTCGCCTATGGCTGGATCCCCAGCCTTCTGCACACCTAATAGCTCTCCATGGATACCTGAGAGTTCTAATGAAAGATATCAGCGGCGGAGGGAGAGTGTTTTGCTCACTTTCTACCAGATGTGCACGAGACCCGGTGAAGCACTTATACATTCACTGCCAGTGCCCTTACAATCACTGGTCTATAGGACTTACCTTTGCCTGTTCCCTTTTCCATCCTAGCAGTCATGCAAAGTAGCTATATAGCCAGGCTGGGTGACATGCAACAGTACACATTAGCACACAAAGTCTGTATACATGTATGTGTATCATAGTGTGTGCGGGTGGGTGGTAGGGTGTGTGCCACTGCCCCCGCATCCATCGCCGTAACACTATAGTAACCCTCTGAAAGATGCCAAGCACCAGGAAATCTTGCAAACTTTTTGTGACGAGCACCAGAAGAAGACAAATCAGAAGATAACGTATTTTATTTGATGAAAAATAGGCAAAAATCTGAAGCAATCAACACCACTACCATCGAACTTTAACAAAATGTACGACAGAGATACTGGCCACAAATTCGATTTCAGAAAAAAGCTGTACCTTTCTGTGCCTGTTGAATCACCACGCAGTTAACTATATAGGAACTAACACTGGAATAATAGTTCAACTCTGCAGACAGACTAACGTACTTAAATTTAATTAGGTTAGAGCAGTTATCACAAAAACAAAGATCATAAGGATGGACGCAAGAAGGAAGAGAACTACTATACTGCACACCTTGTCAAACTTCTTCAAGATATCTTGTTTGACCAAGTCATTTACAAGTTCGTCTGCGTCTTCTGCTTGTCCAAGTTGTACAGTCTTTTCTTCTTCATCTCGTCCTTCGCATTCTTTGTGCGAGGCTGTTTGTGGTGTAAACTTATGCTGTGCGTCACTTCTGGTTGTTCTTTTCTCTCCTTCCGTGTTTGGAATGGATGTCCGTGCCACGGTTTTAGAAGGGTTGACACTGGGCAGCAGACCTACCTGACCATTGGCATGAAAACTCACAGAGGCGGATCTGGCTGCACCTGCATCGTGGGATTTTTTGTGCGTTTTCCTTGAAGGACTTACCTTAACCCGAATTAACCTTGAGAGGGTCCACCACAAAGTCTGGGTCAGGACGCAAGCGTGATCGTGGTGCAGCGACATCGTCATCACAGAGAGGGCCACGACTGCGGCGCTCAGTGCCAGCAGCAGCAGACAGCACAAGACAACCACAGGCACTTCGTCTGAGGTCCTGGGAGGCGACCAGATATCAGAAACAGGTGAGTACTAAAGCTACTGATGGCAGATACTTACATTACAAGAATTCTATAGAGTGGAAAGTATTGTACCAATGCTGCACACAATAAGACTAATTTCCGCCAACTAGTTTTGCAATGGGAATATGCTGCAAGCCTGCAAATAGGGTCAAAGATCAAACATGAAAGCTACCCCCACCCTCATCAGAGAGAGAGAGAGAAAAAATACAATTAATAGTCTCCTGCTTGCATCACAAATATCATTATCTGCTCACAGTTGAAAAGACACCTCTCACTCAATGAGCATTTTAAATAATTGAAAGACAGTCTATCTTGTCTGAATGAGTCCTGTGATAAATATGTAATGACAGACCAAATACGTTCGCTGTCAAAGCACCTACAACGTAAGTCAAAGACTCAAATAACTAGGACAAGATGGTAGTCCTCACGTGGGAATGTAGCTGCTTATCAAGTCCAAGCAGACGACCTGGGACAGAAGGACGCTGAGCGCGAAGTTCACTCGCTCGTCGCTGGCGACGGGCACCAGGAAGGTCAGCAGCACCAGGCCGGAGATAAAGAGGAAGGGTAGCATGAGGTTCAGCACGTAAAAGCCGCTGAGCCGATGGAAGACTAGCGTGACGTCGACGGTGGCAAAGGTCAGCGGGGGCTGACCCCGGACGTTGCGGCTGAAGGCGCTGCGCACCACGTCCCACTCGCCGGAAGGAATGTAATTGTCCATCAGCACGCGGTCCGAGTCGTTTAAGAGCGTCACCTCGCGCTCCGTGTAGTCCTGCACCATGAAGGAGAAGCTACAGGTCTGGGTGTCGAAGGGGAAGGCGGTCATATCGAGGTAGCACGGCAGCCGCAACTGCCCAGATGATCGAAAGGTCACCAGCCCCGTGTTCAACAAGCTGGTGTGAGGTGATCCACTTGTCCATGATGTCGCCGTCGTCTTCGGGACTCATGGGGTTGACTCGCGGCGCCCACAGGAGGGTCTGATCCGGGTGGAGAGCCTCCAGGCCGCCGAACTCCGCCGGCGACCAGATAAGCAGCTGATCCAGCCACTGCGTCGACAAAACGCATCGCACAGACAGCTCCTGTCGCTGGTTGTCCACCTTCAGGACGCTGAGCAGGTGAAAAGTCACATTCACCCGAACCGGTTCCGACTGATTTAGAGTGGGTCGGATCGTCCTGGAGTAGTTTCGGAAAAGCGTGGCCTCCAGGTTAGCAGAATCTTGATAAGTGGCGCCCTTTATAAACACCATCAGCAACGCTGCCTGAAATAGAAAGCGGAAGTGATGGTGCGTGCAGCTTTGTTCCAGCGCACGTAAGCACAGCATTGTTTCGTGCGTGCAGCTCATTGCCAGCTCTCCCTCTCTCCGTGTCCTGCGCTATCTGTCTGAGGGAACTCCTAAACTTCAGTAACTCGATTTAGTAACAGTGTAATTCTTACGCATATACCTTCAAGACCAGACTGTTGCGTGGCAACAAATGGAACCGTTCTGGTCACCAAAGAGCTCTGCAAACTGTTTCTATTCAGAAGTAAACAATGTGGCAGCACGCGCCGCTGGTCCACGGAAATTTTGAATGGAAGTTCCGATGCCAAGAGCAAGGTCTTTATAAACAAGCCTATAGGCAGGTATTTTCCACAAACAGGATGGAAAACTCTTCAGGCAATCCACACATAGGCGTCTGCACAGGTAGCATGATTCTCAGGAATTGTCATTTAAGTGAAAGAAAAATTAGAAGAAAGAATAGTGTTAACTCTGTAAATATCATCATCATCATCATCATCATCATCATCATCATCATCATCATCATCATCATCATCATCATCATCATCATCATCATCATCATCATTCCTTGCTACTCCTCGAGGAGCATAGGGCCGCAACAACACCTCGCCAGCGGACCCGGTTTTGGGCAGCCCCCCTCAGTTGGGCCCATGTGGTTCCGACATCTTTTGCCTCGCTCTCTATGCTGATCTTTTCCAAGTCTGTTTTGGCCTCCCAACTCTCCTCTTACCCTGAGGATTCCAGTCAAGTGCCTGCCTGGCAATGGTGTCAGCTGGTTTGCGAAGGGTGTGTCCTATCCAGCCCCACTTGCGCTTTTTGATGTCTTGACTATGGGCATTCTGGTTAGTTCTTTTCCATAGGCTGCTATTGGAGATCTTTTTCATGCCACCTTATTCCCAAAATATGGCGAAGGCATCGGTTGGTAAAGGTCTGGAGCTTGTTGTTGATGGTATTTGTCACTCTCCAGGTTTCGGAGCCATATACAGTAGGACTGCCTTCACATTGGTGTTGAAGATGCAGGTCATACTGCGGAGGGATAATGCTCGGGAGTTCCAGATGGGGCGTCGGGTGTTAAAAGCATGCCTGGCCTTGTTTATGCGGCTTCTAATGTCGTCGTCCGCTCCACCATCCTTGCTAACGATGCTTCCCAGATATGTGAAGCGGTCTGTTTCTAGGATGTTCTCTCCTTGAAGATGGATTGGGAGTTCCTGCTTGTTGTTGATTTTCATCACTTCGGTCTTCTTTCTGTTGACCTTTAAGCCGGTCTTCTCTGCTTCCTCTGCTAGCTTGCTCAGTTGGTTTGTGCATGCTGCTGCCGATGAGATAGGGGACTACTTTAAATAACCTGCTGGATGGATTTCTGCAGACTTCAGCTGCCGTCTATACCGTTTTAGGCAAAAATTAGGTGGATGATGATGAATAGTGCTGCATGCCTTGTTTTCAATAAATCAAAGCATGCGTACAATACACATTTGTTCATGGAACGTCGCGATGAATGTTCATGTACAGTATAAAACCGCAACTCTAACGTTTGCTATTTTGAGAGCACAATCGATCCAGCCTATGAATCTGCAACTCTGTCTACTTATTTTCCTTCTAGGTCGCTCCAATCTTCTAAAGAAAAGCTGCTGATTATTCCGAAGATTAATGTCATTTTGTGGGCGTATATTTGTCATCACTGCCCTAGCACACTTCCTTCCCAGCTGAGACATGCATCATATTTTGTCACCATTTAAGCAGCGGCTGAAGACAGCATTGTTATGTGATGCTTTTGACTGTGGGTGGTCATGTACTAATGTCAAATATTGTTATGCTGTATGTACCGTTATGATCTTAGCATGTTTCATTTTTGTAAAATGTTGTAAGCTCTTAGGAAAACGGTGTTTTAGATCCGATGATCATCATTATTATTAGCTAAATGGCATCATTACTCATTGTTGAAATCAAATGCAGTTTAAGTCAGCAGGCTTTGCATTCATTTTTACATAATTTCAGTTCATATTGTATTGAGGAATTTATTTTAATCATATTTAAATGAATTTAGAGAACAATTCCAATGTAAGCACTTCCACCACATCCAAGCTGCAGTGTTAGAGCACTGGACAAACTAATGAATGCTACAGATAATTCGGCTGCAAACTTTTAAACATCAATACAATAAATGACAAATTCCCAAGCATAGCAGGTGCAAACAAAAAATGTGAGATGTTATGTGCCTGTTACGAGCAAATCCTTTTACAAACAAAAAACTGTAATGCACATTGGAAGAAGTATTTGTCAACCCATTTCAAAATCAACTCATTTGGTTTGCACAGAAGCCAGGTTACCTAAAGAAAACTCAGCACCAGCCATAGCAAAATGTCTTCTTACATATTGTACTAAACCAGTAAACAAATAGTCAAGAAAGAGAGCGCAGCCTGCCTTTTCAGTCTAGAATTCTGAAGAGAAAAAAAGTTGGAGGTGAAGGTATGTAAAAGAGGTAAAATGGTCACTAGTTGTAATTTTTTCATTCAATTATCCAGTAAACTTTGGGAAAGAACTTTAGTTGATCATCCTGCACTTTTATTCTCTCTCCATGCCTGGTGCTCACTGCATTAAAATGCTTTCCTTGTCAAATAATTGACAAGATGTAAGCAGTGTGGAGCAAAATATATAACCTATATTTGGTTATATATTAATAACAGATTCTCTGGTGTTAATTAGTATAAAATACCAAACTGCAATGGTTTTGTAGATCAAATCTGTAGCTGTTCTCACCATACAATAAGATTACACACACCACATGATCTCAACGAAGGAAAAGACTAAACTCTCAAAATTCTTTTGAACAAAGGTATGTTTTACTTGGGATACAAAAGTTCAACACAATTTTGGTTATTTGCAACACTAATCAATCATGTCAGCAAATGTTATCCATGACTGACAGCTCACCAATCCCTATTCATAACTTGAGGTCCAAAGCCATCAGTTTGAACTACTACATTGACAAGGTGCATGAGGTAAATGATATTTTATGTAAGTAAAAGCATCCAAGCTTGGCCAATGGCCTGCTTATTTTCACAGCTAAGACCGATGATACACAGAGCACATACTGATTGCCTTTATGCCATCTTTGTTAGAAACAGTTTTACATCTCATATACATTTATACACTGCCCTGCTATCACCATTTCACACAAGCTTTGGTTTTCATTTTGAGTTTGTTGGAGAATAAGAAGCAAACAAGTGTTAAGAGATGCAATAAGAAGAAAGAAAACAATGAAAGTTTAAAATGGTGTAAAACAATAACAAATGTACGGTTAACTTTTTTGACTTAGCTGATGGGAACATTCTTCTCACTTCATAAAGTTACAATAAGTATAAAACCGTCTGGTCTAATCAGTAACTGTATAACATCACTTGCCACTCAGCCATCTCTCTTTCTCCCCCAGCCATTGTGTCCTTCTACTAAACATTTCTTTTTAAAATAGAATATTTTAACATGTTACAAATGAATTTCAGTTATAAAAAACTTAACACCCACAAGGAAAATGCATTAATTTTGAATGACATTCTACCATTGCAGAACAGGGCTGAAATATCATCAGCAATCGAATCTCAAAGACAATGAAAGACACTCAGTTAAACAGAGGTCTGACGGTAGTTCTTGGTATCGATGATCTTTTTGCCACACATTGCACAGATGCCTGAAACAGAAAGTATAATAACCACTTCTGTTCAAGTAACCAGAACACTAAACTATGCAGCAGATTTCACAAATTGTTTTAAGCATAAACATGCATTAAAAAGTATCTAATTTATATATTTAATAATTTTTATGGCCTAATATGCATCTTTCTGATGTTCATTTCTTCAATATTAATAGTTTTCTTCAGGAATTTGTCTTTACAGAATTTACAACACATTTTCAATGACTGGTTTTCTTTGACTTGATTTATATACTTTTTAATCCCCCTAGAATATTGTTCTATTTTTATCACCCTATAAAACACTGTTGTATTTTTTTCATATTTTGATGAAACTTTACATTACCTTTTTTGTAAGCACAACCTGAAACAAAGACAAGATCTCTGATATAGTAATAAAAAGCCATAGAGAAAGAATTGTGCAAATAATTCTTAGCAAGATTTTGATCCCTAATTTACTTTCCTATTATTTAAGAAATCTATAGCACATAATAAAAGTCACATATTTTTAACTTTCATCCTCTCTCTTCTAACCGATCTATGACTTATTTTTCTAAACAAAGTTAAAAAAAAAGTAATCATCAATGCTTTGCTATAGTAACAATTCACAAATTAGAACTTGTCAAAAGTGAAATACTAATTCTCCAAAATAAACAATTCCTCCTTAGAAAATTCAAACACCATCACATTTAATAAAAAAAACACAACAGATTTGATTCCACCACAAAGGCATTAAAACCAAGAAGTCATTGAGATGCTGTATGATATACCCTGGCAATAGTGTGATCCAGGCTGATGAACTGAAGACTTGCAGACTCTGCATTTGTCAAAGGATCCAGATGAATAGGGGTTGAACCTAAGAATAACGGAGAATGGACTGTAATTAAAACACTTATAGACCCTATTAACAAAAATGAAACATTATGTCAAAATAACATATTCTAATTTAAAATGAATTAGATAACAGAGAAGCAAGAATCCAACCAAAAAAAAAACCCCAATAACAACTTCCATACTGTGCACAGTTCTTTATGGTTGGAGTAAAGAGTTCCTTATTACACAACTATGTCATAAACTTATGTCGTTATGTTGAAGTTTCAGACAAATGTGGAGCAGGATTGCACCACCAAAAATTAATAAATGATGAAGGATTTAAATTACTTTTTTGTTGCTTCAAAATAATAATCACTTCACTAAATATATCTCTATCCAAAACTGAATCACACAGAAAATTATTATTGGTTGAAACAAAATATTTCTTTCATTGCTCTAAAAATACCATAGTACAAGTCTGTACATCCCCTGTTCTTTTGTACTACAGAATATGTGAACTACCTCATGGGAGAGAGTTTATTATTACGTCTGCAGAAAGGTACTATGACCTTTTTTAATACTTATCCTTTTCACCTGTTCTTTTTAGCTGTTAGCGCTTTGTTTTCACCAATCACTCGACCTCCACCCTCTGCAAAAAAAAAAAAAAAAAAAATTATACAGATAAATAGCTTGAGTATCCAAATTTACCTGGGTTTATTTCTGCCAGTAACTCTTCCAGCGGTGATTTTTTTGGTCAACTTTTGAATGTCTTTTGAGTGCAGCATATACATGCATGGCATCAGTGTCACCATTGTGAAACATATCTATTCTTGAAATACCTAACATAATGTGCTGACAACTCCTGTTTGGTGATGAGGGACATGGTGTTTCGAAAGAAGAAAGGGGTAAAAATTGTAGTATTGCCAGTGACACTCCTCCTCCTTCACCCGCCCCCCTTCTCTCTGCAACTTCATCACCCACTCACTTTATACACCCTCTATCTTGCTGTTGCTGAACACTAACCCCTCCAAAAAAATATTTGTCTTTTGCTGTCATAAAATATGCTGAAATTATGATGCTGTCCATGCTTGTTCAGCAAACACAAGTATGTTGCAATTTCTTATGTGCAGTACTGTTTCATAAAGCCAGTGGTAACATATTAAAATGTAGAAAATAAACATGCTCTACAGAAATATACACCCACCCACAACTGAGCCATAGCCAAAACAAAAATTCCTTTAAAATGAGGTGGGGACTGGACAAACAGTGTGGAGGTGTTCAGCTATCAATGGCCACCGACCACACACACACACACATTGCCAAATTCTGCTTTATAATATTTTAAAATCGATAGCATTTTTCGTCTTCTTTCTTATTGTTTTTCTATTTCCATTCTATTCCTTTGTGAATTACTAATACTGTTAAATACTGTTGTCAAGACATAAAAATTTCAGTGTGATACCCATGACCATACCTACATTTGAATTTTAACATTAACTATTATCTTTTTTCAAGAGCATTTGCTGTTTTGCACATGTGGCAACAAAATGTGGCAATTAATTAAAAATGTTCAAGTGCAGCTAAGTAAAATTCAAAATGCTAACAAATTTTTGCAATACTGATCTAGTGCTAAAAAAAATTGCGTACAGTACGCATTAAAAGTTCGGAGGACCCCTTCAATTTTCGTCAGTGGAGTCCCAGGGAAACCCTTCAAATATGGGCGAAGAACAGATACAAAATTGGGTTAGTGTAGTGTCTGACATCATAGCCCAATTTATAAGGTGATAGTAACTTTCCTTGCACTGAGTTTTTTTTCCCCTTACCGGAAAGAGTTCCATTAAAACCTATTTCCAAGATGTCGTTGACAGCGTGGTTAAAATCATCGTTGATTTGTAAAGGGACCCCTTAGAGTTAGCCTAGGACCCCTTAGAAATCTGAAATAAGGGGTCCCTGGGACCCCAAAGAATTTAGCCTTAGCAGAAGCCCTGGTGCTCTCAGAAAATAGAATTCAACACAATCAATATCAGATGACAACTGTATCAAGTAAATATAAACACCTAGTAAATAGAAAACAATCTGCTCTATTCTGTTCTTTGAAAACAATGGTAGGACAGACACCAGTAACTAAGAATGCAACAAACCAAAAGATTACATCAATTCATACTTACCAAAAGAATTTGTAAGAAAACTTTTGCTCGTCAAAAGGATACATTTACGATTCACCACTTTGCTAGAAAATTTTAATTTTGCCCTGATATAACTGATAAATAAGTATAAATTTTACAATAAATATGTTACCAGTTGTATTTCTGGCTCCAGACTTCCATGGGTCTGGCGTGATCACTTTTCCAAGTTTCTTTTGACCTAAAATGAGATATCACTATTATACAAATATAACACTTTCAAATTGGCTGAGGCCCTGTGGCCCTACCGCAGAGCACGATGAGCCACTCGTGCTCCACGATCGTGGCTCTGCAGTTTCACTATCGTCTTCAAAATCATAAATTTTAAGCCCATGTTTTTGAACACAGAAATATTTTTATGACGGGCTAAGTAAATAGTAAAACGTAGTTATCATAAATCTCCAATCCAGTCCAATCCTCCAGTGTACTAATCGTTTGAGTATTGTGTTAGTATGATCAAAATTTAAGCTTAAAACAGTAATTCGCCGTGAATTTTCTTTTGTTATATTAGATA
This sequence comes from Marisa cornuarietis, assembly GCA_004794655.1. Taxonomy (NCBI): domain Eukaryota; kingdom Metazoa; phylum Mollusca; class Gastropoda; order Architaenioglossa; family Ampullariidae; genus Marisa; species Marisa cornuarietis. The sequence continues at coordinate 9,038,850 of SMMW01000046.1, read as the reverse complement.
TTCAACGGTAAACTGACAAAAATAACAAAGTTTTAAATATATATATATGATTGTCTTACACTTATCGCAAACCATTCTTCGTCTATGTTGTTTATGCCAAAGGTGATTCTCAGCCGGAAGTCAATAAGTCGTAAAAATGAAAATGGACACTGGAAACCACAAAAAAATATATTACGTTTCAGTACAAAAAGCAGTTATGTATATGAAAAACTTAAAGCACGATTATGAAAATGAAAGAGCTGTGATCTGAGACCGGCCCCAACTCAGACGTTAGATGGCGTATTCTGTTCGCGACAATTCTTTGTTAGCTGGAGTGTGTTTGAGATCCCGAGAGAGAGATGATAAGATACTACAGTAATCTATGGGGCGCCAAGAGGGGAATTTTCTCAAATTTGCTATTTCTAGCTATACATTGCAATGTATAGCTATAGAATGCAATCTATAATTATAAAATGAAATGTATAAATATAAAATGCAATCTATAAGTATAAAATGCAATGTATAGCTATACATTGCATTCTATAATTATACATTGCAATGTATAGCTAGAAATAGCAAATTTGAGAAAATTCCCCTCATGGCGCCCCATAGTAATCCCTCACTTATCGCGGGTGTTCCGTTCCAGGCCCACCCGCGATAAGTGAATTTCCGCGAAGTAGGGACGCTATACTGTTTTTAGTAGTTATACATTATTTTAAGTCTTTATAAACCCTCCCAACACTCTTATACATAACCCTTTCTCATTCCCTTAATAACTTTTCCCATAAAAATGTTTTAAACTCTTAAATCTAGATACGTAATTTAAAAAAATTAATATGGGTAGTCACCATTGAAAATACACCATACAGCTAGAATGATAATGATTAATTAGCTTAACAGTACTGATGACGATGGCGATGAAGATGAGATGAATGCCAAGAAGGGCATTAATGCTCTTCTAAAGGCACCACTTCATCAGGTGGTGCGGTATCTTCGACCGGACGTAACTTCTACTACTTCCTCTAAAGGCATAGGCGTAACAGATCTCTTCGTGCGAGTTATGAACGATTGGGTGGCATGGCAGGGCTTGAATAAATTCAGTCTCTAACGAAAGTTTCACAAATAACGTACACAACACCGCAGATGAAAACTACGCACACGTGACAGTCGGATGCTAACGGGAAATGGAAGAGCTGAGAGAGGGGGTAGCTGCGCACAGCGAAAGAAAACAAGATGCGACGGTTACTGAGCCAATCAGCGACTGGGAAACATTACTGTACAATACGTACTATGTATGTGCAAAAATACTTTAGACGGAGTACCGTAAAAACACACAAAACAGCGAAAATACCGCGATAAATATTTTACATATAATTTTTTGAAAACCCGCGAAGCACTGAAGCCGCGAAACATGAAGCGCGAAGTGGCGAGGGAACACTGTAATTTGTTTTTCTGGTTACTTAGTAATATGTCTTAATAATGCCTACCACTTTTGTTGACATTCACTGCACGTTTCTATCAGATTATGACGCTTGTTTGTCGTCGTCGTCGTGGTTCCATTGATGGTCGGTTGGTTGGTTGGTTGGTTTGGCAGGAAAGTGCTTCCACCTAGAGTTAATTTCGCACTTGAGCGGGGGTGGGGGTGGGGGGTGGGTTGGAGGGAACTGGAGTACCCCGGGAAAACCCCCGACGGTCGAGATGAGATTAGAACCCAGCTAACTAAGAAACCTCCTAAGAAGATTATGACGCCTTTATGTTTCTAAAACTGACACAACTTTTTTTCTAAATAAGAACATTATTAACTTCAAATACAGTCTCGTCGAGCTGTGAATAATAATAATGAGGATTTATATATAGCACCTTTCCAAAGATTTGCTCAGAACACTTTAAATAAATCATGTATAGACTGAATCAATAACTATGCACCCATATTCGCATATAACAGACACGCTAACTTCTACAACACACACCCACTCATACACAGAGTAAATTCCAGACACACGCTATGCACATTCATGGTCAGAACACTTTACAGGGTCGCAGTAAAGTCAAGTCACAGAAGCACAACCCAGAGGGTATAGATAATCTATAGTCTCTGACACAACCAACGCCCCCCCCCCCCCAACAACAATCACCACTACCTATAGCTCTGACACAACCAACGTCCCCCACCCAACACCACACACAAAACGAAACCGGAGGAAGTCATATTGGAAAGTCACAACGATTGCTATCAGGCGTACGGGTCAAGACAACATCCGGTGGTTGTTAAACGTCTTTGGAGTAACTGAACTCCATGAAGCAGGTAGCGTCCGCAAGCTGACGATTCCAGAAGGCGAGGTGGGTAAAAAAAAGCACACAGACTTTTCTTATGCCGAGTTTAGAGACCACCAATTAAGATGTCCAGTCACGCCGCTAAGTATACATGCAGTTTTTCTGATAGTGCTAACAACTGATGGCAAACGAGTTTTACAGCCTGGCTCGTGTGCTTACTATTGCGCTGATCTTGTTTGTATATTAAACGTAATGCTTCCAATAGCATGCCCTAACCCCTTTACATACGTCTGTTTTTCACATTCTTTCTTTCCTCTTCCCGATAGTAATATAGTTTGTCTAGTATGTCGTATTACTCATCCAGCAGGTGGCACCGTGGCAGGGATATTCGCAGTACAATTTTAGAGGAATAGCAAAGGCCAAAGAACTAGAAAGAAAGAAAATAGTAGGCTACACTCTTTCGCTACCTGGTGTTCTTATTTTTGCTTTAAATTTGTTTCTTGTTCTTTCTTTAATGCTTCAGCAGTCACCTGCCTGACTAACTTGACTGCAATTAATGTATCATATTAAGGAATATGACGATACCACCACCATATTTAAGACCATCCTGAATGTTTTTTTTTTTTTTTTGCAGATATCGGTAGATATAGCGATATAAAACTAGGCTGGTCTTTACTACACCTTGTTATTATTTTTATCGTATTGCTCAGTTTTAGGGACGCACTGTTTGTGGAATACTCGGCTTATCGAGTCGGTCAGTTCTTTCAAGTCGTCTTTCCATTCAAAGTTCGTCAGGCTCGGCTTCTATGGTTTGCAGTAAAGGTCTTTCAACACATGTGCTAGTAAAGATAAATAAAGATACATAAAGATCTCTTTTTGTTTGACCTGCAGATTTCCACGCTCAATGCTCGCAGTTGTGCTCCTTCTGTGTCCCATCCTCCCTGAAAGTGGGTCCGTACTGTGTTCTCCTTCTCCCTGATAGGCGAGTTGTGTCTCGCATAAAGGCCGCGCTTTTTTCATTCTTTTTCATCCTTGTCGTTTGACACTATTTTGGGCAGAAGAAACTTCTTTCGCCATGTATAGATGTTACCCCTTACCCCCAGTTCACAAAGCTCAGCAGTTCAGTGCTGCGCAAAGTAGGTTACATGTATGGTTGAAAAATGATGTCATAAAGGGAGATATGATTCTTGTCATCAATGCCAGCCTACGCGAGACTTTGTCAGTGACAGTTTTCAAGACTTCAGCAGGCGTTCTCTGCTTACTGTTGTTGGGCCCTGTATGGGATGAATTCCACTCTTGACTCCTTTCCTATTTCCATCTTCTTTCCCGGCAGTGTTTAGGACCAGCCCGTTCAATGGACTGATAAAAATGCTCAAGCAGTTGAAGACGTTTGTTACTGTTTATGTGATTTCAATTTAGTACTGTCATATTTTCCATTTAATTTTCAGGACACCCCTCCCACTAAGGAAAAAAAGGAAATGAAACCTTTCTGTTTTTTGCAATGTTGGATATAATTATTGAGGGTGGTTGATTACAGAATTTTCTCGTTCAGAGCCCACATGCAGAGCCCGTAAATATTTTGTTTATGGTTTTCGAAGTCAGTTATTCTGCCTCTCTCTATATAAAAACTGCTTCTTTCAACTTGTTCACCACTGCCTCACAAATGATTTTGTTCAGGCTTCGTATTAAGTGAGTGGAACAAATGAACTATGGGAGACAACCCAATTAAAGGTTTACTCCGAATTTGCAAGTTCTCTCCCAATAAACCGTTTTACCACTTTTAGATTTTGTCTCTGCGCAGGTAAATCACTTGTTTGACTGCGGTACCTACAATGAATGTAGGAGTGGATAAATAGGCCTGGGGCCAGTTGCACAACATGTTTCTAAACCTTAAAACTGTTCTAAAGAAGCAAAATCTCTTCTTTGCCATTTAGATGCATTGCACAAGAACACACACAAAATTGTGCTGACAGGACGGAAAGTCGGACTTAAACAACTTTATCGATCTTTATTTAAATCAGTTTTAATTTTAAAAATTTTACAATTCTGGTGTGCACTTTAAACTAATTATCTAAATAGATTTCAGGCTTAAAAGTGTTTAAAATTATAAATGTGTTGTGCAACTAGCCCCTGGGCTTGGTGCTAAAATAAACGCAGAGTTGAAGTTAGTACAATAATTAAGCCTGGAGTTGATGTGCTAAAGCTCGCAAGACCTTCCACCCAGAGTACCGATGACATCGTAGGTCTGTTTACAGATACTGCTGACATCGATAAAACAAATCAGCTTTCGAGTATCAAGTTTTGAAAAAATAGAAATGAAAATATGTGATGTTCAGTATCAATGACAGAAACTCTAAATATGCTAAACGCGGAAAGCAATACTTTTTGTGCATGATTTTTATGGCTTTTAATAAACAAATAAGTGGGTTTCCTGAATAATAAGTTTAATTCGATCCTTCCCCTCTCTGTCTCTTTCTTTCACCTACATCCACACCCACCCTTCGTTCCGCCCGACGCACGCGCACACTCGACTCACACTGTAACTTGTTCTGGAGCGACCCAATCTCGCCTTTAGAAGATCGTCACCTGATTCAGCTTCTTTGACATTCTTTCAAACAGTGGTTCACCTGAAATAAAAAGAATCTCTGCTAAAATTAACTTCGAATAAATCCATTACTGCTGCTAAAATACCGAGCAATTTTCTTGCTGAGACATGTTCACCCGAAACAAACCTGGCACCACCCTCCCACCTGACAACTGACAAGATTACAAAGTGTCGGCGAGCGTCTTCGATGGCCTGTCGGGCTTTTCGTTGCAAAGTTCAAACAATAGCGAGGTGCATTCATGAACAATTACACGTTGAACAGTTTACTAACAGCAGCTTTTGCGTTTGGAGGGAAGGAGTGTGTTGGGGAAGTGGGATATCTCCTGACTGCGATTATATTGAATCTAGTGTTCTGAAACTTTTGAAGAAATGTCTCCATCTCTCTTTTTTATGATCTTGCGTGCTGTTTTTTCTTTCTTGTTTCTTTCTTTCTTTCTTTTTTTTTGGCGCTGTATCTCCCTCTACCACCTTTTTTAAGGCTACACTAGTTTAGTGCTGACATTTTCAAGTCTTTGTTCTTCGGGCTGGCTTAGGCTTTGGCTTCTCTTACGCAATACGTCCAGAAAATCTTCCGTGTTTTGCTCGACATTTCTCCCTGGCGTGGTTCGAATCAATGGCTTGCAAAGCTTCTCACAGTCAGACACTGCGATGTTGATCTGCGCGAAAATTCGCATCCTACAGATGACATTGCCTCGGCAACAAACTACACAGTCAATTTTCCAATTTCTGGCAAAACTGTGAGGCGTGTTGAGCGTTTACTGCTTGTAGACAGACATTCCCCTGCACTTTGCAATTTTTTTTCTGCATTTACACTTGTGTGTGTTTTGCGTTTACACCTATATGAGTTTATGGACAAAAAGAGAGTCGGACAGGCGGACAGCCCGACATAGAGAGCAAGGTAGGTAGGAGGGCAGGTAGGCTGGGATGAGGGCGGGTAGGCAGACGGGAAGGTTGAGGTAGACAGGGACAGGTGTGAATGCTGACACGTGAAATATTGTCGGTCGAGCGACAAAGGGACGCAACTGCTTAAGTAGGTAAGCCTAAGTCTGTGCCTTGGCCATCACTGCAGCAATCGTTTGTTGTTTGTGACACTGAATCATGACGTTTTCATCTAGAGGTGATCCCCCACCTCGTCCAAATTCGACTTTGTTAAAGGTGCACCCATACATCTACATCCAGTCTCAACCATATACATATACCCACCTATCCATCGCACGCGTGCGCATGCACACAGACATTTGAAATCGAAGAAACATTAAACATCACACCTGACCCGGTGACCTACTGGCCGAAGCAGGCAGTGGAGGATGATGTGACGGCATCTGGGCTCAAACTCGACAACTGCGCTCAAATTTCGAATAATCGTGGAAGGTTGAAGAAAAAGTGCGACATCGCTGGCGCTGACAGCCTCCTAAACTCTACTCACTGTCTCTGACTCAGGTCACTGTGTCACGTATTGACCGTCCCGCTGCTCCCCCTTCCCCCCCCCCACTTCTCTTTCTCCAGCTCGCGCCACCATGTCACGCATCGACAGCTGCACTGAAGGTCACGAAATCACGTATCGACAATCGCGGTGTGGGTCACCGTGTCACGTCAGCCTGTCGTCTTACTTCCCAAAGCTGGAGCGGCCAGTGAGTGAGAGGTATAACTATACTGCAGTCAGCGAGTGTGAAGTATAACTATATATTGTAATCAGCGAGTGAGAGGTAATATATATATATAGTACTGTCAACAAGTGAGAGATATAACTATATTGTAGTCAGCGAGTGAGAGATAGTCAGCGAGTGAGAGGTGTAACTATATTAAAGTAGTAAGCGAGACACCTGTATCGAGACATTGGCAATCAGCGAGTCAGCGGGACTCTTGTAATGGGGTCGCGCAAGGACGTTTAATTTGAGTTGGACCAAGCCAATCAGCAGGTCAGCAGGTGACCATGTCAGAAATGAGAAGACAAGACAAGTACCCTACGTCACGAGGGTATCGGAACCCGGTAAAGTGCGCGCCTCCTGGTTCGAAGGTCGTTGCTCTAGCGACTAGGCTATTTGCTCCTCCAACAACTTCATGTCTGGAGATACCGGTATTGGGAAACTGAGGTGCAAGGTGTTGAGTAGCAAAATATCAATAAGGACCTTGCCGTGAAAGAGCACACCAGAAGCAAGAAAACAGATGTAGCCAGGGTTGAAAAACAATGACAGCATTAGGCAACTGCAGCAAAGCAATACTTTCCCTCTCCTTGTTTGAATCCATACCTCTCTGAATGTCTGTCTCAGGTGTGTGTGTATGTGCATAAAAGAGAGAGCAGATTGAAGTGGGAATGTGTATCTGAGTATTTTTAAAGCGGGATTTTTTTTTTTATCGAACGCTTTGGCGTAATGAAATAAGTCAGTTTCGAACTCCTATTTATAGGAAACCGCATGCAAAGAAAAGGCAGTTGGTCAGAGATGGCGCGTCCTGCGACGGATAGGTGGATCGTGTGGGTGTGTAAAAGAAAACCTTACCCCCCTTGCATTAAAGGCTCTCCCCTTCAGTGCTCCCTTTGCTTAGTAACAGCCGCGTCAGGGGCACGCCGGTGTTAGCCGGACGAGAAAAAAAATCTTCGCGAAACCACGTCACGGGACGAAAGAGAGGCTGTTTTTGTGCGCATGTGCGTGAGCTGACTGTCCTATTCTTGTCGCATTTTAGAGAATCGACAGCAATAAGAAAAATTTGACCCCAAAGCTCATATCAAGTTAATGAAGAAGCGGACAGTCGAAGCCGAGTGGCTAGAGTACTCCAAACTGATACCCGTGTGGCCCAACAAACTTCCCCACTCGACCCAGCTGTCAGGAACGAGTATCTCTAAAAAAACCAAACTTATAGCTTACGGCTGCCACGAAGCTGGTGGTAAAGACAGGTCTCCAAGGGTACGTTGAAAGTGGTCGACGCCGAGCGTCCCAACGTCTCCACTACGACCGTAACCATAGGTATCAGTTAAGCCCGTTAAGGGATGAGAAAAAAAGAAGATATAAGCTCTCGCTTTGATGATTAATTATCTCTTTAACACACAAAACTACGTTGTGTTGTTGTTGGGAAAAGCTGGATCTACAGTGCACGGCATCATTAGGAAACTTCCATCTAAAAGACATCCGTCCATCTAAAAGACAAAAAAAAAAAACAACTAAAAAGACTTTCACGACACGGTGCTGTGGGAGGATTGCGGTTCACAGCTACATCACTTGTACGTGTGACGAAAAACACTCCTCCATATCAGTGCTCTTTATGAAAACCTATCTCTGATTTTTATGTTACATGATAATGATAGGTTAATGACTAAGAGCTGCAATAAAAACAAAACAAAACGATAAAAAGAAACATTAGAAAAAGGGGAAAAATGTGCATCGACCGGGAATCGAACCCGGGTCACCCGCGTGGCAGGCGAGTATTCTACCACTAGACCACCGATGCATTACACTGAAAGAAGGATTATTTAGATACATGTTCTTGTTGTGTTTGGCAGGGCGGGCGATTGTTTCCATTAAAAGGCGGCTTTTGTACTATGGGGATTAGGTAATATTGGGCAGTAGAGGGTGGAAGGGAAGAGGTTAGGGGAGGTGTGGAAGGACGGTCGCTGCTTCGTGACGCCACAGCTGTTGTTAAGTATTCCTGGTGCCCTCTTTTAATGTTATGAAGTTTGTATTCTTTACCCATTTATATCAATCTAAAACTGGGATGGCTTGTCACCATTATTACCACTGTTGACAGCAGTATATAGTATGCCGTGCTCTCTGGGTGGGTTAATGCAGATGTTTAATGCCAGTCTATATTTATTTAAGACATGTTTGAGTTCTTTCTTTTTTTTCCTTTTTGTTATCATTACACTTAAACAGCACATGTGTCATGTGTGGTGAGTCTATCACCACAGGTGCACATCGATCCGATCGAGGGTCTTTATATTTAGTCAAATGTTCTCCTTTAGCCTTATTAATTCTAGCTATTTTGGTTCAGTTGGACCTATTTGATTTGAAGACAATCAGAGTATTGCTAGCCTGACCATCTAAAATCTTCTAATTCTTCTACCTTCACTTCAGGTACATACATGCTCTTTTTTCAAGCTTAGCTCACATTATACTTTTACGTAAATACATGTTTCCTATAATTTGTTTTAGTGTAAGCATAGACATTATTGATGTAAAGCAATATTAAGCAATTAAACAGCTCTAAATAAAACAAAAGTTCTAGTTTATGTACATAAACAAAAGAATGGAAACAAAAATGAAGTTAATTGGTGATGAAAATGATAATGTTTGTGTTTTTGTGTGCATGAAGTGCGGTGATCGCTCGATTGATTGAAAGATGTATTTACAATAGCTATAAGAAAAGTCCGCCTTGATTCAAATTTGCAAACAATTAGCCATCGACAGTAAAGCAGATTTTAACGTCATTTAATGATGAAGGTATTCTCTCTTCACCCCAAGTCAAGAATATCTTTGAAGAACTAGTTTAGCAAGGGTCCTCAAAACACGTCTACCAGCAAATAAAAAAGCCACTCACTCCATCAACACATGCGCTTTTCCCCTTTTGATTGGAGAAGTAGCGGCTTATAAGTTTGACCTACCTGCTTTTTTGATACCTTTCTTTCGATTTCTTACAAGGTTTTTTTTCAATCTACTTTTAGGGGAAGTCACAAATGTGACTAGTTCATTGTTGTCGAACAAGATCAATGGTTTTTTTTTTCAGACCAAAAGCTCAGTTTATGACAAGATCGTATCACCACAAACTGACGGCACGTCCTTAAAAAAAAAAAAATAGTGAGGGAGTGGTTCATGCGGGCCCCGCGAGCCAGCAGTTCACCCCCAAGTCCGCGCGCACCGCATCGGGACTGTGTGTGTGTGTGTGCGCGCGCGCATAAGCGGACCAAGGTGACATTAACTTGCAGGCGAGCAGTGCTGCAGTGTACACCCACCCGTTCGCCCGATCTGCATGGACGTGTGAAAATACCCGGCCTCGTCACACAGCTTTTGAACTTTACACCCGGCTCGGAACGTGCCAACTACCCGCGACCCCCAGATCAGTGGGCGCTGCGTTTGGGGAGAGAAAGAAACGCTGTCGGTCGCTACTGCTGACTAAGCTGTGGGCCCCTCGCCTGGGCTTACAATTGAATATCTGCCTGCCATTCACAAGAGTCCCCGCTAACGAAGATGTGGCCATAGGCCTCTCGTATCGCGAAAAAAAAAAGAAACCGGCACCCCCCCCCCCCCGCCCAAACGATCGGTGGGTTGTAAGGGGACGAGAGGTTCAGAGATTTGGCGAGATCTTCTGGCGTAGCGGTCCTCGCTCAGAAAGTGTTGCGGAAACATGCAGGCGGGGAGACGAGCGGTGTTTCGTGGACTCCGACTGAGGTACGATGGGGGAATATAGATTGTCGTGTGAGCAGCCACATCCACGCGGGTTGGAAGTAGCAGACGGCGAAAGCGGCCAAACGAGAGAAGTTGCCGAGCTCGCAGTCCTCTCCCTCTTCGTCTCGACAAGCCGTGTATTGACACGGGAGCAGACCAGGTGCTGTCGGAATTAAGTAAACCTCAACCTCAAGAGGAAGCCGGGGGTTGGGGAGACTGCAGGGCCGGGAAGGGCAATGCGAATTGTGGCGGACTGCCTTCGTCGACGACGCCAACTGTGCTGTGTGTGTGTGCACGTGAGCGTATATGCGTGTGTGTAAATTCCGAGCACAGTCTTTTCACTGTGTGTCAAGCTCTTTGCTACGTGATACTTCAGCCGCGAAAGGGGCAACAAACAGCGTGCTGGGGATACACGGAGCTCTCCCCTGGCGGAGGAACAGAAGTGTACGTGGAGCGAGACAAACAAGAAAAGTTACGTTCATTCATAAAACTGGCGCAGGCCGGGGTGCTTACTCCCACCTCCTCCCTCTAGGCACAGACTCAGTGAGCGCTTGCCAACAGACGACGGAAAATGCCAAGTGCGTTTCCGTTCTCGTCGGCCATGAAGGATGAATGAAGACGAGCCGGCTGTATCGAGTACATTCACCGGGCCCAGTCGTGCATTTGTGGCGAGAACCTGTTCTCATTATCACGGTGTTTTTTGCGTCCTTCTGCTGACATCGGAAACAACAAGCGACCAACGTTGGCAGCACACAAAACACGCCCTTGGATGACAGTAAAACTTGATTGAGCGTTCAGCCTACATACCAGTCGGTCGTTTGGTAGTGACCTGTTTTTGTTGTGTGTGTGTGTGTGTTTTTTTAAAGAGGTCGCTTACTGTGTGATGTGCCATCGGCACATTCTTAACACGCTGAGTGGAGCCGTGTTTCAATATATACTGCACCTCGACCTACTCCAGTCAGCAGCAGTAATCTCCAGGACGACGCTTTAGTCCAGAACCAGGTTAGTGGATTATTCCTCCCCCCTTTCATCATTTATACGTTGTTTTTGAATGCGGTAATTATGCGCGATAAAATTATGTCAGTGCATATTAAATCAGTGGCAGTTGAACCAGTATAAACCACTTAGCTCGCTGCACAGTGGCTTGTACTTTGATTATTTGTTCTGTAGAGCGATATATACTTATAATGCTATGTGTCTAGAAATATTCATGCCACTTTTTATAACATTGACATCGTTTGTTAGGATTACAGCGTGGATACAGCATGGCAGAAAGAAATGTAGAAAGATATGGACCATGGAATTCACGCCCCCTCCCCCACTTTCTCTCTCTGTGTGTGTGTGTGTGTGTGAAGATTGTACCATGGTTAGGTTCTCTTTGAGTGGATATAAATAAGATGTTTTGGTTTCCTAGCTTGAGGATTGCTGGATTTGTTCATATCCTAGACGAATGTGTGAAAAAGAAGCCTGAATAAACCACTATGTTGCCCAAAAGAATTAAAATCAGGCGACTGATTGATTCAGATAAAAAAAGACAGGTAATCAATTTTGATACAATGCACAAGCCACTTGACGCTAATGACCCTTCATAACCAGGATGAATATTTAAGTTGGGCAACTCTTATAAGACTTTACCAACCTAGGTTATTCGTCCATATTTGACTAGTTAAAAACGGCGGTTAAAAAAAAAAGAAAAAGAAAAAAGGGAAGTATGTGAGGTTTCACAGTGAGTGCTTATAGTTTGCATCAGATTGCATCAGGGTTGCAGGAGTGTCCGCGTGCACCGTGCACGCAATATGACAGGATAGAAAGCTTTTGCTGCCCTTCTCCCAACCCACAGCAATGCCACTGACCCTGGTAATAAGGCCAGGTAGCTCATGGCTACTCCTGGTGCACCTGTCAGATAGCAGTGGCAGTTAAGAGCAGAGGCACACAGTTTATATGTATGACGGGTATATACTGAACGCTTCTGTTCACATGCAATTTCGGTGAATGAGACCTTTTAATTTCTCATACACATTTGTCATAAGTTTCCAGAAATAAATGTTAACAGCAAGTGGAGTAAATGGATGTTCGCAATTCAAGTATCAGGAGCCGGAATAGAGAGAAATTTAAGATGTGAGATAGGTTATGAGTGTGTCAGAAAAAGTCAAAGGTACTTATTTCAGGATTATTTTCAATTGCGCAATTATGAGGCACACAAGCGTGACAATAATAAAAATATTAATGAGGGTTTCCTTCTAACGTGAAGTACAGCTTCCATAGTGAGCAAGTCTGTGCCCATGATTACTTGAGGAGCTCCATAGTCAAGTACGCAGTGCCGCTCTTCTGGCACGAAGTTTGGCGAGGGTTGAGTGAGGTGTGTGTGTGGGTGGGGATGGATTCCACTTCAGGTGGCTGTCCTCGCTATCGGCGTCTGTCGCATTTTCGTGTCTAACTCCGTCAGGGGCGCCATCTGGAGGACAGCTTGAAGATAAGCAGGTCTGTTGACTTCCGTTCCTCGGCCTTCACAGCCTTTGTTCTTCGCAAAGTTGGCATGTTGACATTTAGGCCGTGCCCTACATGGAAGGAGAAAGGCGGTAGAGGATGGGGTGTGCTGAAAGTTGGGGGAGGTGAGGGGGGTGCATGGCAAAGAAAAGAGAGCACCAATCTAAACATACCCTGAGTTAGACCAAAAATGGAATGAACTTGCACAAAAAAAGCCAGGCATTGACAGCATCAGAAACTTATGTCAACATATATGATTTAGGGCTTTTTAAAACTTTTGTCCAGTTAGGATCTCGTCGTCAGTCCCAACCCAAAGTATTTCTTGTCTCCGCACCTGGTCGGGAATGGACAGGGGAGGGGTATGCCGTGTTTGAAGCCAGGTGAAATGTTTGGTGCTGGGGCTTGGTTCTTGACCACCGCTTGGGGGTCACTACTGCGTGCCGGTTCCCCCCCCCCGCCCCTGTCATGCAACCTTTTTCTGCCCACTGTTCTCAGCTGTCGGCGTTAACGGGAGGCTCGCGGTTCGCACACACGCATTACCTATTTTTTTAAAAGGTCCGAGAGGCGGGACATTTTTATCCCCGACCCAGACACTTTGACGTTTGTGACTACAAACAGCTGCGTCTCATGCACTAAAAGCACTTAAATCATCGCGTTAGCCTCCAACTCCCCCCTCCCCCAAAACACTCAACCCCTACATTCAACCAGTGTACATATTTACGACTACTTTTAACTGCCCTCTGACAAACTGGGGGATCTGAACATAATGGAGACCTTCGCAGATGTCCAGGATAGACACGTGAGACAGACCCCGATATTTTGAGGTGGAAGCAGTTTTTTTTTTTTTTTTTTTAAGGGCCGGGAAGCTTGGAATGAATGGGAAAGGATTATGGGTTACGATGCAAGGAACACGTGAGCTAGACGAAGGGGGTGCTGGTGCAGGGCGGATGTTGAAGGCGTTGGGAGGTTGGAAAAGAAACGCTTGATTCACAGGTGGTGTTGGATGTGGCGAATTATGAGCTATGGTGTCGGCTGGCGAGGGGTCATGCCGCGTGCTGTGGTGTCATTGAGAATGGGAGTTGGAGGCAGGGGTTAGTTAGCCTTGTCCCTGAAGATGAACGGGTCGACTGCAGACAGAAGAGTGTGGATGGGTGGATGGAAGGAGTGAAAGGCAGACACCTGTCGGCTCATGGCGGGATTTGTGTGTGTTCGTGTGTGCGCGCGCGCCTGTGTTTACACATTTCCAGGACTGTTACTTGTACAAAAAAAAAAAAAAGCAGGGCAGCACACCTGCTTCTCTTGTATCCTGAAATTTTATCTGCCTTCAGATGTGAGTGTGAATGTAAGTGACGAAACCTTTCGACTAACATTTGGAAATTCCCTCCCTCTGTCCAACTAGCTTGTAGTTTGTCTCTACCGTGGTGACAAGCGAGTTCGATACCATAGCTTCCGTCACCATCGGTAACAGTAGTGTGTCGTTTGCAAGCTATTGCCCTCTCCGTTTCCAGAAATGCTGCAGGTCCCTGCTGCGACTCTCACCTTATCGTGGACATCAAATCCGGTTCCTTACCCATCTCATCCACGTCAGTCCTCGTACCTTCTCCCATCATCAGATTAGCTGCAGCAGACTCCTTGTGCCGTCGTGTACCTAGCAAGCCAGGACATTGATCGGCAGAAAAGAACAAAAGGAATTTTTCCCGTCATGCAACTGGCACGTAGGCTTTCGCGGTCAATCGGCCGTTAACCTTTTATTGCACACTGTTCGTGTACCCGTGCTTGTCGGGTAGGATGGTGCAGCGAGGCGGTGAGGAAAGGGGCTCGGAGCATGCAGGGCACGGGAAATGTGAGTGAGAGCCTGAGAGGGTTGGGGGATTTATGTTTTACGCCAAGCCAGCAACTGAGAGAGAGAGAGACGAGAGAGTTTACGGCACGTGGTGACACAACAGGACGTGGCTCTCAAGAGTCCCCGGCGTCAGTCGCGCGCGCGCGTGTGTAAAGTGCAGCTCGATTTTGACGGGAAGAGAGGGCAGTGGGTGACAGGACGGGTATGTTGGCGAGGAGGCGAGAGTTTCTGTCAGTGGGCCACACCCACTGCACGGCGGCGTACTGGTGACCAGCACCGAGGTCAGTGCGGCTGCCCACAATAAGAGGCACGTCCTTGTCAGGTTCTCTCTTTGCATCCCCCATCCCTCCTCTCCCAGCACCTTTGTAGTCCGATTTCACCAGTTAAAAACTTTCTATACTAAACAACACATTTCTTGCTTTCTTTTTGAACTCAGACTGTCATAGCTTACTTCTACTAATGTAAGACGTGTTTGAGAGCTGAGACAAACTGCGAGTGATGTAGGATTGGGGTGATGAAACTGCAAACAAGTCGGAGGTGAAATGGGGTAAAATCTACTGGTGAGATCAGAGTAACCCTTCTGTTGCTATTCCCCTGTCACTACAGACAGACGGCTGTAAGACTTGTCTGTTCCCTGCCGTCTACTTGAGCGGCCTTCAAGTCGCCCACGCACTGAGCGATACAGGGGTATAGGGCCATCGTCTCTCAAAAGGTTTTCACGACAGCCGCCATTACGAACGAAGGCGGTCAAGGGTCATGCAGAAAAGGGGGGCAGATCCACCACGGGATGCAAACATCACAAGCAGCACCTTACATAGAGGGCACGAACAAAGTACGAGGCTGTAGCAATCATCCTGATGCGTGTACAAAACGCAGAAAGTTTCGATGGTCCGCCTCTAAACGGCGTTCTTAACCTCACACACATCATCGAATACGTCACTATGTTTGACAATTTCTCTATGGCTTCTTTTTAAATCAAACATAATGTGTCAAATTAAGGATATTATCGGTTAGAGCAGTGCAAGGAAACTTCGCGACAGGCCTTTTGTTGCACTGCCCTGTCTGTGCTGTCAGAGTGGGGCGAAGTTTGCTGGGTACCTTCGGGGGGCTCGGTTAGTTGAACCGGAACCCTCGTCCTGTCAAGCAACGGGCACTCTGCGTGCTGTCCCATCGCCTGGCCGCCCATCCCACCTTTGTGACGTCACGAAACTGACACCAGACTCCGAAAGACAGGGCCCCCGACGCGTGGCTGTATGTAACAATACCTCGAACCAAGTCCCAGGACTTGAACCCAAAGACCGCAGCCTGGTCATGCGTGACCACCCGCACTGGCGATGCTCAGTCAGGGATATGCTCCAGGATTTGTGGGAAACATTAGACGGCCGCGCTGCTAGCAGAAATATATCAGAATATTAAGGCATGAAACAATGCTTTGAAAAGCATGGTCCTAGCCTCAACAAAGATACTGTACTGCAGACACCAGTTATAACATTATCTCTGCCCCTTCGAATCAACAAATCATTGCAAATATTAATTCACAGCAACAACAGTCGTGTCTACTGCTACTGACCCTAGTACAGTCTTTTTTTTCTCTCTCTCTCTTCCATCCTTGGCGTAGCTATGCTTTTGGAGCCATGAAGAACCAATCTCTTTCTCGCTCAATCTAAGGTTCTGGTTCCCCTAAAACGAGTTCATTCATCCCTTCTTTTCTTCAGGTACAAGCCCTCAGACTTCAGTTTGCGCACACAGTAATCAGTTAACTGACGTCATATTCCAAAACGGCGATATTTTAGGTTATCTAAAATCCACAACACATTAACGACGAGCGAGCACTTGCTAATTAAGATATGTCAGGTTCCACTTACCACGTGAGCCCCCGCAGATTTAACCTCTTTCTGTAACAAGCTCAGAATGGCGATCTTTGAAGGCTTTTATATTGAGAACAGAATTTGATTTGGAAAATAACTATCGGGTAATGAACTCGTCTGAATTTATCGTGGGAGGTTGTGGAGATGGCGTGTGTGTGTGTGTGGGGGGGGGGGGATAAGGGTTTGGAGGTATGGGTGGGCGGATTAAAATTTTTGCTTTCCGCGTGATCTTTAAGAGTTCGAGACAAGAACAAGGCTAGAACATGACACTAGCGGTTTGTTATGCTAGAGTGGATATCCCTTCCCCATCTTTTTATTCCTAGCCCTACAGCCCTCCCCCACATAACCGTTTTTGTCTCCTCGTCAAGCTGTTCTTTGTTGTGTCCGTCTTCGTTTGCAGAGGCGCCGCTTGCCGATCGCTTGGCACTCAGCCACTCTTCCCAGCGGAAAACATGGCGGAGCAGGGGTGTGTGTGAGTGTGTCGGGGGGTGGGGGTGGGAGCGGAGGGTTTGACGGAGAATCTCTTTCCCCACCCCTCCCCACCGAAACATCCACCCTCCTCCCCACTGTGCTTCCCAACCACAAATACCTCGGCAGCATCGCGCGCAGGGAAGATGTAAATGTCTGTAAGCACAGTCTGCTGAGGTACATCAGTCGCGGTCACGCGTGCAGCTGACTTGGAAGGAGCTCGTGTAAGCCAAAACGGCTCGCCGACAGAACACCCCACCCCCTCCTTTGTCGCGTCTTTCAAATACCAACTGGCATTTCCTTCTAAATGACGGTCAACAACGAATGCGAAAGGTCTTTGGTCCAGAAACTGGGAGTAGGGGAGGAGAAAAAAAGGGCTAAAACACAACAGTGTCCTTGAAATATTTTTAATTTATCATCTGAAGGCATAATCTCTGTTTAACCCTCTCCCTCCAAAAATGCGCACCAGAGAGATGTTTTATGCCGAAGGTCCTGGCATATCTCTGACACCGGAAGCGTATCTTCAGATCAGACGTGTAGAAGAGAGAGAACATATTAAGACCATTTGCCCCTCCTCCTCCTCCTCCTGGGTTAGGGTTCCAGAGTAGAGGTTAGCGCTGTAAGACGGCTGTTCGTGGTATCTATGTAGTGACCTGTTTATTGTGTCCAGTCTGTTGTACTCTGCTTGTGGTATGCGTCTTGTAGTGATCTGCTTTCTGTGTCCCATGTCGAGGTCTTTAAGCTGTAATTAAGTCTTTATGCTGTTATTACTAACACCTCCAGACTGCCACTAGGAACGAAACTTTCCTACAGGAAGATGTGTGTACCCTCGAAACAAACGTTGGTTTAGGGACGAACGTTCGAAAGATTGGAACTTTGGTCAGCATGCTAAGTCCAAACTTGTTTGCCAATATGTTTGTCAGTACACGGGGGATTTGGGGCACTTCGAAGATTTGTCGTTTTGGCACTTTTACCAGTCAAAAACGGCTTTTAAGTGGACAAATATGGAGCAAGTTTTTCTAAGCTTCAACGTAGTTAAATACAGAATTTGTGTCTTGTAACCTTCTCATACCCAAACTGGTACAATGAGCGAAAATGTCTTTCATCACGATTCGTCAGGAAGGTCGGGAGATTAAAAGTAGGGTTGTGAAGAACTCCAACCCTGGTAACCTTAGCCGGGTTCAATGTCGGAGCACAAGCACGTGTAGTTGTTAATCCCAACGGTGATGTGCAACCTCAGTCAGTGCCCAACAGAAGCGTCAAACCGACGCACTGAATATGAAAGCAGGTCAGAGGTCGGCAACGCGACAACATTACCGATCGACATAACCGTGAAACAGACGTAACTGCACTCCTTGTTGCAGCCAAACGGCTGGGCTCTATGGGTGAGTTAGCAGTTCCCTTCCGTGGATAGAACTGCAGTAAGTGTCCAACAGGAGGGCGAGACTAACTGTCATATTTATGTATGGAAGAGGATACAACTAGTGCTTGCAGTCCAGCCCAGGAGCACCAGGCGAACAGGTTATCAAATGTTGACAAAGTAGTTGCCATGTACCGGAAGTAACGACCGTCACGTGCTTTTGCCATCCAATCAAACTAAAGATTATGTATGCGTGTCATGCACACATGGGAACATAGCTATCCTTGACAACGTTGGCTTTTCAGACAGTTATCTGGTGACAGCCTGAGTATGTTCGGATAGTATAGCGATCAAAAATGGAGAAAAGATAATAAGTTAGGCCTAAATAGGTTTATAGGTGTACAGAGAGGCGTAGTATGATATTGAGAATCATTTCTGATCGCGATAAAAAAAAAAAGCATACAAACAGACGGCTCAGAAGGAGTGGTGAGCTTGCAGTTAGCGCCCTGATTTATGTCAGTGAGATGTTGAAGGGGTCGAGGATCTGACATCCGAGCAGACAGGAGTCACGTCAAAGTGTGGCCGGTCTTTACCACGTGGCTTCTTTGTTGCGGTTCTCAATTTCCCGGACACGAAGGAGGAGTACTTACCTTCGTCTATCCGTTCTCCCCGTTGCTGTAACATGAGACAAAGGGACCTAGGACGCAGTGGTAAGACTGGATTTGCATACGAGACGAACGGGTAGATTTTCTCGACGCCAACGCCCAAGGAACCGGGTGAGGGGCACGGTTTTGGGATACAGTGATTGACGTCCTTTGTCGCGACGTATGAAGTAGGGATAGGATCCGCGCCACGTGGAAAAACCGAATTCGACATACTTGCACTCATATTTTATAATTTTATTTTTAATGTTGACTTCTGTACAGTGAGTTTTCCTTGCCTCGTTTTATTTGTGCATGAGCGCACAATAGTTGTGTGTGTGTTTGTGCGTGCGCGCGCGCAAGGGAACGCTGTTGTGCCTGTTGACTTTTTAAACTCTGTTATTTTCTTTTCGAGCAGACGTAGAACGGAATGCAGAAAAACTGTGATGAATAGAATGCCCAGTACTAAAAGTCAGTCGTTAAAAACATAGTTTAAAAAACGCTTGCTTCATGTGTGTCATAGTTTGACCTTAAAGTGAAAGTTTGGGGAAAAAGGTATTTTGCATCAGAGTAGTCCATTTTCTTTTTCTCAGGAGAGGCCGCGTAACCTTGATTTCATCTCATTAGACTTTTAACTTGTGAACCAATGTTGGGTAGTAGGCGCTCTAACAAAGCAGCTCTGCGAAAATGTTGAGTGGGGGTGTAGGGCGGTGGTTTCTCCGTGCCCTTCAGTTTTTTTCCTTTCTAGATACAAAGGCGTTTTGTGTCTCTAATTTATGCGTGGGTCTTTTTTTTTGGGGGGGGGGGTCTTTAAATTTAAAAAAATGATACAATAGGGAGGAAGACACCGTA
Organism: Marisa cornuarietis; assembly: GCA_004794655.1. Lineage (NCBI taxonomy): Eukaryota > Metazoa > Mollusca > Gastropoda > Architaenioglossa > Ampullariidae > Marisa > Marisa cornuarietis. The sequence continues at coordinate 9,019,098 of SMMW01000046.1, read as the reverse complement.
ATATTAGCAAAAACTTTGCTATACAGTAGCCATCCTACGCCATGTACAACGCTATTTTCAAACGCCAGCAGACACGCGAAGCGTCACGTCGGCGCGATGCAGCACGTGACGTCTCGACACGAGAACAGCAGCATCAGCAACGGTCGGATGCGTGCCATGCCGCTCGTCTGCATCGGGGAAGGGAGGGAGGAATGTTGGGACTAGGGAGGAATCGTCCTCGGCGGAATCCCTCCGCCGCCACTGCCGCCGTCGTCGTCGCCAGGGTGCAGGGTGGCCGCGGCCGCCTGCGCTTTCTCCGCTGGATGAATTCGTCTGAGCGCACAACACATGCAGAAGATGAGCGCCGCGTGCAGGCGAGATCGATGGAGGAGACGTGCGATAAGATCAAGTGATGTTTGAGGCAGGTGACGTTTACATCAGGGGTGTCTTGCTGCAGGTGACATTTACATCAAACGATGACGTTTACGTCAGGCAAAATTTCGGGCACCTATACTAGGGTCAGAGTTGCAGTTTCACTATCGTCTTCAAAATCAAAAATTTTAAGCCCATGTTTTTCAACATAGAAATATTTTTTTTATGACAGGCTAAGAGGTCTAACTGTAACTCCTAAGTTGGGTACAGTATACAGGGTAGCTGGGCGCGATGCGCAAGAAAGCAGCTGCTGCAGTCATACCTGCTTGTCTACCTCTTCTGCCTCAAAGCCCAACTCATTTACTTCGGCTGCATGTAGTAGCCGTCCGAGTCGGGTCTTTGATTAACGCTTCTTTTTTTAAACGGGAAAAAAAGGAAGAAATTGAAGCTAAAAATATGCATGCGCGATTCCTTTCCACACCCTGGCAGATTTTTTTTTTAAATACCAGCTCTGTATGGTCTTTGGCCATACCTCGTCTACACCTCTAGGTTCAATAGCCAAACCATATTTACATCCCTTAGTTCGTAGCTGCAAAGATACAGAAATGCTTTCGATGTTTGTTTACTCTCGGCATGAAAGCAGAATTTATGGGGGTTCCACCCGGCTCAATTGGGATTTGGGACCTTCGAGTCCATAGAGATTAGGGTCTAGAGACTTGTGTTGAGATGTTCTGCTGCCTCTCCTCTGTTATATAGCTGGTGTTTTTGGTGACAAGAGAGTACATAGCTTGGTGATGTGGCTGGTGTACTCGGTGATGATGATAGTGACGAGAAGTGGACAGTACTCCAACGGTAAATAGTCCTTCCGCCCCAGCAGTCAACAGGTTTAACAGTGAAAGACATTGTAGTTATAATTAAATGTGAGCAAAATGCTCCCCCACCTTGCCTGTGTGTAAAGAGGACTTGTTTGTGGAAATGGGCAACGGAATACAAAGCTAAGGATTACAGTGAGGTTAGTTTGAATGTTCTTTGTGTATTGTGTCGGCAGGGAATGTTTCTTTCTTTTTTTCACAAGTCTTAGGATGAAAGACGAGTTTACTTTGCTAAGTGGGTCTGATAATTACAACACCGGTGAAGTGGAGGGCGCACACTGTGATACCGCCTCTTGATAAACGTGTAAGGAGCAAAGATTTAAAAAAAAAACTTCCTTTTACGGGTTGTAGACGTGAGGCCTCGGTGGGTTCCTTCCTGCACCACATGACTAGCCGCCACGATCAGATGTTTTACAAAAAAACAAAACAAAACAAAAAAAAACCGTGACCTGCCCACACCTTCCCTCACGCTGTTTTCGGACGTAGGATCATAGGACTTGTCATAAACGTCGGCACTGACCTTTTCTCTATTTCTTTTCTCCTTGTTCACCTCCCCGTGCTGTGCGTTGAGTCGTTCGCGGATGTTCGGATGTTTCTTTTACGGGGAGGCGGACAGGTATGTCGTCAGGGAAAGGTCAGCGAGTGCAGCGCGAGTGCGGCGCGGGTGCTCCGGTGTTTATCTCTCCGCCATCAGCACACCCGTCGGAAGCCAGGTTCTCGGGGTGGTTGGCGAGGGAGGAGGAGGTTTCTGAGTGCTCCGACTTGCAGTTCAAAGGCGCCTTTTGTCGTGTCGGCGACGCGACGCGCCGCGCTGCTGCTGCGCGGCAGTCGGACGCAGACCGTCTCTTCTCGCTGCACTCGCCACCGCGTTCTTACCTTTTTTTTTTTTTCGCCGCCTCCGACCTCTCTCTCACTCTCTGTCTCCATCCCTCATCTAGGTTGTATCCACCACAGATGTCCTTATCGACTGCACCCACCTGATCCCGTTACATTATAACTTGTACGCTTTCTTACTCCAGTTTCCCAGATCCCCACCCCGTTTGGTCGCCTGACGGCCGGTGAGTAAATCTCGGGACGAAGCGAGAAACGCGCGAGAATCCATTTTAGGATTCCCTGGATGTTTTCTTTGCGGTCGTTCAATGACGTAATTGAGGGCCACAGTCACGTGGCTCTTGGCTTTGCCCAGGATGGCGGTGGCTGTGGTCTTTTGGTTGGTTGTTTTACGCCGTGCCAGCAACTAAGGCTGCGGCTGCGGTGGGAGAAGTAATGTAAAAACGGATGTTAATGTTTACTTTAACTGCGCGGAAGTGGGCCAGTCGTGCATCTCTGACCTTCTTGTGTCCAGGTGCAAGGCGGTGAAAGAAACAGAGTTGTGGTAGGCTGTAGCGAGACCACGTAGGCTGGATGACAGAGCGAGTCTGGCGCATGCTATGCCCGGAGTTTACACCAGATTTTGCTTTCAAATTTGCTTCCAGCATGAAACAAACACCACTCCTGCTTTTTTCTCTTCTCACAACTATTCTTCCCACCACCACTACCACCAGCCCCATCTCGCAATAAATAAATAAAGACGAACAGACACTTGCAACGGTTTGTATACAAATCTATAAACTTAGATGTGTGGACCAACGAATGAGATAAGCATAATGTTAGGCATCTTTTAGAACTTTGATGCCGAAGTTTCAGCTGTTTTGACCGTTCTGCTTCTTATGTAAAATCTTGTTTTTTTCTTTTAGGACTAGGCTTTTCTTGCTCCTGAAATCTGAGAAAACGCTCGAAGTTTGCCTCATACCTGGCTTTTCTAGGTTTTTTTAAAATAATTAATTAACTAATCTAGCGTAGTCTCCGACTTTGGCCATTGTTTTATCCCATGATCACTTTCTCGTTGACACGAACGTTGACGCAACTGAGCCCTTAACTGTTTCTCGTTAATTAGTTTTCTTATTTTTTTAATGCTTTCGCCGCATGTTTCCCTTCTCTTCGTCTGTCCATCCGGGGTATGTGGTCAGCGGCCTCTCCCTAGTCCTGCTCCACGGGCGTCGTTATCTTGACGTAAAAGGTTTCGCGCCATCGCGTCGCTGGGACAAGTGTTTGGTGCGCCACTCCCAGCAGGTGACGGAAGCAGGACACGCGCCAATGACGCCTGCGCACACGGGTGGGACGAGTGTGTATTGAGGGGGGGGGGGGCGCTGATGCAGGGAGTGACTGCACTGTTTACTCGCGCTTATCGGGTGGCGTGACAGCCGGTCCGTCGTGTTCTCAACGTGGGAAAGGGTTTTCCCCGGCTTCCAGTTTTCCCTTCTTTGGTTTTTTTTTTTTTATGAGGTACGTGATTTTCCCACTCCCGCCACGACCAGTTCGAAAACTAGGGTAGCAAAGCAGCACGCTGGAGACTCCTTGTGAACGTCAGCATGCCGTTCCCAGCCCAAAACACGTGGCAGGATCTGTCAGGCTGTCAGATGTCTGACGCACTCCATCTGTCCCCCTCCTTTCCCCTCACGCCATCATCCGCTCTGTTCTAGTTAAAAAACAAATATTTTTTTTTGTTGTTTCCCTTTCCTCCGTACGTCCCGCCTCTTTTACTGCAGCCTCCACCTCGTTTTCAGACTGCCAGATCGCTCTTTCTGTAATCGTTTCTGTGATCTCATCAGGTCAGCGGTTGGATCGCGCGATGAGAGACAAACGACGGAAAGCCTGCTAGTAGCACGGAAGCGATTATGTCAAGACTATTTTGGTGTCGGTTTATCTGCAAGATCGATAAAAACTAGCCTACTAAATCTTGTATGTGCGATTAAAATAACATCTGTTCGGGATTTTAACTTTCACCATGCACCAGTACGATGTATGCCTTCATAAACGATTGGCAGCTGTGTGTGTGTGTGTGTGCGGATGGGTGGGTGGGTGTCTGTGTAGGTCGGTGGTGTTACGTAGCTTTCCCCTATCGATAAGATCACGAACCGCAAAAATTGTTCTCCTGCTCATCCATCTGGCTACGTCCTTCCTTCACTGATGTTTACTGTCCCTTCAACCACTTGATTATGGTAATGAGTGACTCGTTCAGCCAAGGCGTGCTCTCGTCTGCCGAGTGGCGCAGATCCTTACCTCGCGCACGTGCAGGTAATGAAGAAAGGGAACCCTAGTACGCTCGCCACCTTCAGGGCTAACGCGTGGGTGTAAGGACATTTGATCAAGGCGTCTCGGTAACTGACCCGACCGGAGTAGGTCAGCCGCTAGGTCATGTTACAGGATCGAAGGGACCGCCAGAGTGTATGCTTGCGTGCAGGTATGTGTTTTTTTCTCTCTTTTTTTAATAGCAGACGCATTGTGCTAGTACAGTCTTAACTCGTTAGTCGTTATAACACCACTTGCAAGTCGCCACACTGTGTGGCAGAACCTATTTCTTCAAAAGTTTCCCCTAGTTATCAATCACATCCTCTTTTTTTTTTTTTTTTTTTGCCATCATCGCCTCTCGCTCAACATTTGTGTTGGCGAGATAACGAGGTGGGACTCAGCGTGAACATTTGTTTGGCCACGCACGCACACACACGTACACACGCTTACATTGATGATGGTTTACGTAAACGTAACTGTGATATTTCCATCACTGTTCATAGGTACATGCATTTCGCTGTACGCATTCTTCACATTTTAATTTTGACTTACCCTCAGATCCCCTTCCTCGATTCACATATGCGCGCGCGGACACACACACACACCTGGCCACACGCATCTGGAAGCTAAGCTAATGACAGCAGCCTGAGTAGGTGACAGGTGGAGTTAATTATAGATGCGTCTGCACGAGACAAGTGTTCACTTAAATGCTGGGTAAGCCGCAGACGTAGAGGCGGTGCATATATATATATATATATATTCCATATCGTCATAGACTTACCATTAAAAATCTGCTCAAAGAAAACAAAAGGTTTTCATTCTTGATTTTTCTCTTTTTCTTCATGTCGTTTTCTCTTTTGTCGTTTATGAGACTGTCGACCACTATACGGAGGTTAGCTGCCGTAGGACTATTCACCATCCGTCAGCTACAAAACTGACTGTGCATGAGCAATGTAAGGTTAAGTTTGCTGACTTACCTGTAAGGTACAGAAAATCGGTGTGCATAAGGTAACTTAAATGCAGTAAGTACAAAACGTCTTGATTACGTCCCAGGCAAAGCCTCGTGGTAGTCAGACAGTTTAGCAATTTTCATATTTCTTTCACTGAATAATGGAAGAGAATGGTAGAGAGATGACTGTGTTTCCGGCTGATGTTTGAATGTTTTAGAAGAGAAAATATATTTTGAGACAGACAGAATCAATTCGATTTGTACGATTATCTTGAGTTGTGCACTAGATTTCTAGATTTTGCACGATTCTGAAACATTAACTTAATTAACTAAATCGAGCTTAGCCAGTTTGAGTAAGAAATTGGCGTATGCACACCACCCATGCTAAGGTGATGCTAGAGAGCACCTTCTTTGTGGCTGGCGACATTTCCCTCCCGTACCCCCACCCCCCTCCACCCGCTTCTTCCACAAACTGTCACACAAATTCACACAAGCACGCACGAACGTACGTGCGCTCAAACAAGTTCCACCTTGACCGATGCCTGCACAGTTTTGTACATTGCGCGGTCGAGCACTTTATAAACTCTTACGATTTATATGGAAATTGTCAGTCCTAGGCGTGAACGAACCTCCATGATCCAAACTCAAAATGCACGAACCGCTAGGCTATAGCGCCTCTCGTTGCTGGGGTGGTGACGCTTGCACGTACAGTAACATAACATCGTACTAACCACAGACAAACATCGTTGCACCTCTCCCGTGCACGATTAGCATTGTGACGAGTTTTTAAATACGTCTGTGATAAGGTTTGCTTTTTTTCAGCTAATTTTTTTTTTTTTTTGCTTTTTTAAATTGATATTTGGTCAGTGAGCTATATCTTACTCGTCAATGTTTGTTGTTGCTTGCTAACGTTATCCTGACCTCAGGTGACATGCATATCGATTCCAATCAGTCATGCAGCGATCATAATTGTTTACTAAGTTACGTCCCCATGTCCCTTCGTTAGTGGCCCGTATGCTAACCTCACCATCACTCTCCTAGCACTAATGCATATAAGCTCCTGTTTGCATACAATACTGATGTGGCGGGAGTGGCATGCGATGAAATCGCCTCTGATCCTCCTTCGTCGTTAGGTAAAATAGCGGGAGCGGCTACAAGTATGATGGAGCAGCCTGCAGCGGCGACAATCACAAGTCGGGAACAAAAGTATCGTGGGTGTCGGGATTAAAAAAAAAAAAAAAAAAAAAAGACAGGAAAAATAGTAGGGAAGTGGGGAGTGAGGAAGCCAGTTGTCTGAAAATTGACTCGGGGGAAAAAAACCTATTAAAATATAAAAACAAATTCTCCTGTGTTTGCTGTGACGCTTGTGGGTGCGTGACGGGTGGCATCTTCTCACTCAGTGCTTGTGTGCGTGTTGAGCGTGCTGTGCAGCAGGAGTGGTATCGGGACGGAAGTGACGCGGATATATGCATCCGATGTAACACCCCCATAACACCCTTTCCCACCCCCGTTTGCGTTGGTTGTAATATTCCCACTACACACCCTCCACCGTCTTCTATTTTTAAATATTTTTTTGATTGTTCTATTTTGCGTTTTCCTTTTGAAAGCTGTTTAGGGGTAAGCCTGAAAGGCCAGTGAGCATCGACTGAATTTTCGTCGATGTTGACGTCGTGTGTGTGTGTGTGTGTGTGTGTGTTGACGGTGTATTGGGCCTGCAGAACACACACACACACACAAAGGAATCGCAAGCTCTAGTCAGCACGGGTTAAAGACGGGCATAGTCGCTTGGTCACGAGCAGGGCGGAACGAAGCTGGCACTTAGCGCTGGCGCGTAATTGCAGTCACGCAAAGAACCAACTTGAAACGCTTGATTGACACCACGTGCGACCCCCTACCCCCAGCTCCTTGTTTGTGCCCGACTAGCCTCACCATCCATACCATCAATTACCATCCGTGCCCGCTCTCATTCCTCCACAGACTCTCAGAACTTACATCTGCCTTATTTGTTCCGCAGGTATCGGCAATCGTTCTTTTCTGCAGTGTAGACCTGTGTGTACTGGACTGACCTGTAACCTTTAGTTGCGGACTCATACTCAACTTCGAGTGTTCTGAGTAGAAAGATGCGGAATTGTGCACTATAGAATATTTATTTATTTACCCGTTGATGTAACCGTGAACTACAGACGTTCCGGTGGGGGGGGGAGTATGCCTCTTTTGTCAGGCCAGATTGTCGCAGTTGACTAGCTGCCTAACACGAGCATTTTATGTATTGGGTCTGCTAACGTGTCTTGTATGTCTCCTCACATGTGCAGGATGTTCGGATGTGTATCCGGGTTTGGCGTGTCCCGGGTGTCCTGACGTGTCTCGGTTATCCAGAGTTTCATTCATAAAGGTTCCTTCACGCCTTTTTATTCTTATGGGACAGGGGAAGCGCCACCTGGATAGTTTGTAACGGTACTGCGCGACGTGGGTGGGTGGGTGTGTGTGATGTCATCAGTGTACCTGTACAGTCGTAGTATTCTGTCCTGCCCCAGTGTCACTGTGGGCCTGTCCTTGTCGAATGCCCTTTAATGCCATAACCTACCGTGATATTCTCCGCGCTGGTTTCATGTATCACGAACGGGAGCGCTACCTCTAACCCTGGCCACCCGATCGCCCAGAGCATGGGGGTTGCGGTGGGAACCATGTTCACAAATGGTCATGTCAGCAGTTTTGCCTAACTCGTGTGATCAGAAAAGTGGTAGACAGGGTGTACGTGCATTTTAGCGGCTACGCACGAGCTGTCTTCATGGTGTTCTGAACGGCAAAGAGGAGGTAAGGGATCAACGGTCGACGCACAAACAGCAGAAATCTCTCCATTTGTCGACATGTGCCAGAACTTTCACTCCTAAATACCCTCGCTTTTTTTTCTTTTTTGTCTGCCCTTCCTTCTGTCTGCCCCTTTCCTCCAGCATTTCGTCAGAGAGTCGTGTGTGTTGTGGAACACTGCTACCTAGTCTAGACCTCCTCACCTTACACTTTCAACCGGGCAGTGTCGTACGTACGTACTTTGCAGATGGTGACTTTGTAGACGAACCTCATCCCCACTGACCCAAACGCAGCGACAAAGAGCAACAACTGTAGCGCCATCGCGAACACCGCCAAATGTACCACACGTACAGAGAGAGAGAGAGGGGGGGGGGAGTGAAAGGTCTTGAATTCCTTCCCAGTCGCATTTATGTTTGCAGGTTGTTACATAATGGGTTCGCGAGTTAGAAAAGCGTTGATTAGGAAACGTCTTCTCTTCAGAGTATGTGTTTAGCGCGTTCTCACTAGCACGCGTGTGCGTGCCGCTCATTTGGCCTTCGCTTTCCTCTCTGCTCGCTCATCCTTGACTGTGAGCCTAGTTGCAGGAAGCACCATCTGGCAAGTGCGGTTTCTCTGATTAGTGCGAAAGCAACTGAGCTTTTCTTTCATAACCGGCTGTCGTGTTAAGAGAAGCCGACGGTAAGGTCTGAGTTTCTTTCTTTATCTCATGTGGTTACGAGGGTGTTTGAATAAATATAATCAGGGTACACTACACGCTACAGACAACAGCAATGGAGGCAGAGTGGCTCATGCTACTAAAAGCGTATAATCAGCGAGGGCCCGCGCCGTGGGTTAGCGTGGACGCATCGAGGGCCGGGGTGGGGTGGGGTGGGGGATGGGGTTAGAGCAGGTATGCAGCACGAGGTGTGCAGCACCTGGAGACGCAGGAATGTCGTGCCCCAGCTCCTGCGATCGCCAGCAGGCGGTGGGTAGCGCCTTGTTGGTGAGCGTCACGTGGGCACCCCGCGAGTGCTCTGTATGCAACCGTCCTCACCCCTAGGTACCCTTGTCGCTGTCACGCTATCGCCACGCCGCCCACCCGTCCACCCCGCGTGTCGTGGGCGCGGAATGGAGGGAGGGAGAGGAGCGTGACCTGACAGCGCTGTGCTGACCTCGTAAAAGTCTTTGTCATGGTCCCCATCTTTTTATTTTATTTTAATGTAATTTTCCTTTTCGTGGGGGGTTGGGAACGGTTGCTACCGATTTTGTCCTCTGCTGATTGAGGCAACTTTAAAAAGTAGAGTTAACATGGCTGGCAAATGTCTCCCGGAAATCTGTTGGAGTATTGTGCAAGATGACAGGCACTCTATCATGTATCCATTAATAAAGTTCACGTCATCGAGGCATGTAACTGTGTCTACTGTCATTGTGCAAGGACTGGATTACTTACGTCGTCACCAAGGAAGACTCTTTTGAAAAGTGTCTGGCTGTAGCTGTAGTATTGACAGTACGACCCTTATGAGGACAAAATAAGATTGAGGTTTGTTGATGTGACAGGTCTTGTGTTCGCTGGATATATACGTACACTCTATACTCTCTAAGACTGTTTTTGTACATACCTGTGTTTTCGATCGTCACTTGGCAACAACAATCTGATCTCTGGTGGCTTGGAGGGGGGTAGTGTGGTTAATGTCCTCCTCCACTTCGAAGCTAGAGATGAAGGGGAGAGAATAAGAGATCGAGGCTGCTCGGGCCAGTGGCAAGGACACCGAGAGTGAATGGTGTACCTGAGCTTGCCATTGAAGTACAAAAGATCAAGAGCTGCAAATATAAAGAGTAGGTGTGGCGCTCCACATGCCAGGCCCTAGGCGCAGCTTACCGCCTGCATGGCAGATAGGATGACGGACTTCCATCACTTTTGATATACTACATCGATTGTCTTTTAGAAACAAATGATCGCGTATGTGATAAAATTTTGAACAGTCGTTCATTACCTTTAAGTGCAAGGTTCACTTTTTAGTAGCCATTTAATAATGGGATATCGTGTATGTTCGTGTCCATTTATAGAGAGGTGGAATCCATCGAGTATTTCTTGAAGAAGGAGGCCGTACCTCTGTTGGAAATAATAGTTTCCGTTCCTTTTTGGCTCGGATATAATTCCGAAAGTCCGATGGCCTTTCGCAAACACAACTAGCGTATAGACACGTGTCCTTATTTTTGTTTGGTCACCTGAACGGTAGTTAGGATATAGCGCCGAGTAGGATCGGACAACAGACAAATCAGCAAACGAAATGATCTTTTAAAATGAAGCCCTAGCGCGATCGTTAGACCAGGATGGTTATAGGAACAAAAGTATGAGTCACATGCTCCTCTCTAGAACATAGGACAGTAAATGAGAGAGTACACAGAATGTTCTAAACACAGTAACTAACAGCAGCGATAAAGAGATGTTCGTGAAATCACTTCATGCATCTTGGCGTTTATGCGCGCGGAAGAAAAATACCGAAGGTGCAGATAAAGTTGATTTGCAGGTGGAAACGTTTGGGGATGGCGCCACCACGTAAACAGGAAGTTAATAACCAAGCAGCTGACTTTAATCTTGATACCTTTCCGGATATGGTCGATGACTGTGTACTTTAATGGCAAACAATTTGCACATTGTTGCATGAGTCTCTTTTTAAAGTACCCTTTGTTGCCTTTTATGTCCTCTATTTCGTTGCCTCACCAACTATCTAGCAATTTTAAATGCTTCTGGCCTACTTTTCTTCTCTCATACGCACGCACTTACGCACACATTTCGTCCTACCCCCTCTGACGTTTCTTCCTTCTTCTCTCCTTCCCCCATTAGAAGGGAAAAACGCATTTATCTCATCGGCGCCTGGTCGGTTTCAGATGGCCAAGATGGCGGAGCCCGAGCTACCTCCTGATGAAGAGCCTGACGACCACAGCGAGGTGTACTATGTGCCCTACGACCACCCGATGTTTAACAACCCAGATCCTGACCCGCACCTGGTCGTCACCAACGGTTCGCTGCCGGCCAACGCCACGGACCTGTGGGAGGCCAACCGCCAGAGGGCGCTGGAGCTGGTGCCGGTGCTGGCGCTGCTGGCCTTGCTGCTGTTGCTGAGCGTGGTGGGCAACAGCCTGGTGTGCCTGCTGTACCGCACGCGCTTCCGCCGCAATACCACCAGCCTCTTCGTCGTCTTCCTGGCCGGACTGGACCTCGTCTTCCAGACGCTGGGCGTGGCCATGGAGGCAGCGGTGTTGGCGCTGCCCTTGCTGTACTCGTCGGCGGCCGCGTGCAAAGTGGCGCGTTATGTAGAGACGACGTCGGTGTGCGTGACATTGCTTGCCCTGGCCGGGGTGGCGGCCGACCGCTACTGCAAACTGTGCCGCCCCGTGGATTGCCTCCCGTTGCGGCGCGCCCGCTGGTACTGCGCGCTGGCCGTGCTGTTGGCCTTGGGGCTGGCGGTGCCGGCCTGCTTCGTCTTCGGCGTGCGTTCGGTGACCGTCTCTCAGCCGCATCCTCATCCGCCACTGACGGGCAGCGCCTGCGGCACGGACGATGGGGCGCTGGACAGTCCCATGCGCATAGTCTACGTGGGATTGCTGCTGCTGACCTTTACCTGCGCCATCTCGACGATGGGCGTGCTGTACGCCCTGATCCTGGTTCGCATATGTCGCCGTAAGGCTTCGTCCACCCGCGGAGAACGCATCAGCCCTGCCCGCAAGGACTACCCACGCAAGCACCGTTTCGTGACGGAGGACTCCACCAGTTCGTGCGGCGGGGGAGAAGAAGGGCGGCGCCTGCCCAGCGCCAGCTGCAGCAGCGCTGGGAGCAGCACGGCAGGTGGAGGAGGTGGAGGTGGACCTTGCACCACCCCCAAGCAAGGCCGCACCTCCCCGGCCGCCGGCGACCCGGCGCGCGTGCCGCTCAAGCCTGGCGTCAAGGAAAGCGCTCGCATCGGGCGCGGCGGCAGCACGACGGTGGACGTGCAGAGCACGCGCATGACAACCATCTTCTTCGCGGTTTCCGTCCTCTGCGCCATATGCCTGCTGCCCTTCCTGCTGATGCGCTTGCTGCGCGCCACCACGCACGTGCTGGACAACCTGCAGGCGCCGGCTGCCTTGGTGCTGTACGAGGTGGCCGTGCGCTCCTATCTGTTGCATGCTCCTCTCAAGCCTCTCGTCTACCTCGTCCTCAACCCCAGCTTTCGCCGTGAGTGCCGCCACCTGGTGTTGAAACTGTGGGCCTTTTGCGCCGGCAACTCTGCCTCGTCGGCGTCGCCGCCCCACTAGTGGGGCCAGCAGATGTGACACTATGACGTTAACGGCGTCAGGAGCAAAAGTGACAGTACTGTGACGTCAGGGAAGTCAGAAACGGCTGCGCCTTACTGTGACGTCAGCAGCGTCAGGACCTTGTTTGCTTGATTGTGAATCGATCGTGGACAGAGATCGACACGTGCGTGAGAGAGAGAGAGGAAGAGAGAGAGAGAGTGATAGAAAAAGGTGGTACTGCTTGCAGTGTGTTGTGACACGAACATTTGAAAAAACGATAGGACACCGTTGCGCTTGCTAGTGTCACCTGCCAGTAGACAGCCAGACTGTCGGGTGGGAGGGAGTTCAATGGTTCTGAAAGAAGTCCACGGGTATCCTGAGACAAATCGGATCCTCCCGACTCTGGGAGGAGACACGTGCACTGGAGGACTTAAAGAAGACCTCACTCGAAAATCACTTGCCAATGTAGGGACAAAAATAGCAGCAGCTCCCTGTCTCCATTTACCCTGTTATTAATTTTTAATTTTTCTCGCTGTCCCAAGCGCCTCCTCCTGTACCCTTTTTCACGACTTTTAAATGGTAGCATTACCATGTGAAATGGGTAGGAGTCTCTAAGTAGCGCTGCTTCTGTAGACCTACGTCAGGGGCCGTAATTGTAGTTTTTTTTCATGCTAAGATTTGTTTTCAGACGGATTTTGTTTTTTCAAGAATCATTTTATTACGGGTGTCGGATAGAGGCGCGAAGTATGCAAGGGAATGCCGATATTTATGAGCCATGATGTAATAACAAATTAGCGTCTGTAACGATGGTGCTTGCAGCTACAGTTGTAAGGGCTTGAGGTTCAAATTTACACAGTGATTCAGCTGGCGAAAAAAGTAGGTTGAACAAGTAAGAAGCGAGGCTTCCCCTGTCCCTACACGCTTTTGCAACGGGCGACTGACCTGACAACGTGCCTGTCTCTTCACACTCTAGTAGCAGGTGACTGACACGTCACTATCCTCATTATTCCTACTCCCCCTCCTTCTTCTCTTGCACGTGGCCGTTTGATGGACCCTATTCGTGCAGCTGAGGTACAGGTGTGTACTCGAAACCCCTGTAATTTCTGTGGTAGGAGGTGGACTGGAGGAGCTCTATAGCCTGGTAGTTGGTGCGTTCGACTGAGGAATAGAAGATTTTCCAGTTAAATGCCTACACTATCCGTAAGAATTCCTCTGCCTGCCAACCAGCTGCTTACAAGACATGGGTACTAGATTTATTAGGGAACGTAAAGACGGCGGAGGAGAAAGTTGTCGCTACCTTCCACATTCAGTGCCCTACACACGGTGGACCAGTTACACTCACTGCTTCTACGGCCACTAGGCTTTGGGAGCCTGCACCTTTGTCCATAGGGCTTGGACCAGGTTGTCTGAAAAGTACAGTAGGTCAAACTCGCTCCTTCTTGCATGTCACTATCGTCATCCAAGATTTATTAATCATCTCTTAATTGATTTTATCTGTTTTGCGCTTTTTAAAAAATTAATTGGGAGATGGTGGTTGAACGTGCCTTTCATTGTTTGCAATGTAGAGGCCTGTTCTTTACATTCCGACAGCAAAAAAGAAGCAGAACTGCCACCATGATAATAAATAAAGATGATGCTACGCTTATTGTGGGTGTAGCCCGTGATTCGGTTCTCTTTCAGTCTCATTGCCTGTCTCTCTCTCTCTCTCGCTCTCCCTCACGCACACATTCCCACCTGTCAGTCCTCTCCTTCATCAAACTTAAGCGAGATTATCTCTGTAGACTGTCCGACGCACGATCTACTGGACTTGAGCGCCAGGTCGTCAGTAAGGATGGACTAGCGCAATATATGTTTGTCAAATCCGGTAGGCAGCCGCCCTATCGTTGTTATAACATTAACGAGCAAAAAGAATGTTAGAAACGATAACCGAGCTCGGTTGTAGGCTTGTGGGGGGTTGGGGAGAAAGAGAGTAAGAGCCTTAAATAACTGTTTCTTAAAAAAAAAATCTTTAAACAAAAGCATATTTGTCTAGGAAAAAGCACAAGGGTGGCAAAATTAAACAATGTATAGCCACTGACAAAGTTAATCTTCAAAGTTCTTTAGTTATTACAGGTCTAGCACGGTGCAAAGTATTTTTTTAATTGATCACTAGAGTTCAGCACACGCTATTGTTTCCCCATCCATTCTAATTATAGGTATCTTCTAATATCACCGTGCAGAGAAAGAGGTCAAACTCGTGATGTCACGATTGTCCATGAACACACACAGTCCCAGGATTTCCACTGGCTGAAGCTCTGACAACATAAAGTCTCCATGAACAACCCTGACTGTATTGTTCATTTCTTGGCATCGTGATGTTAGCCAGTAGGTCGAGAACGGGGTGTGGGAGGATCAATCACCCACATTAAATATCTCGTTCTTTCTGCTCGAAATGCGTTTTGCAGTAGTTTCACAATGTCCGAAAGGATATATATTATTAAGTTAAAGAATAGAAATTCTGCCAACTTACTCTAGTTTGTGGTAGGTCAACTGTTACTTCAGTTTAGTCTGGCTAGTTGTAATGTTTCTAGTAACCTACTCTTGAGACACCTGACGCTAGCGAAGTGTGATACACGGATCTCATCTAGCTGCAATGCCGGAGTTAGTTTATGACGATATCGTTTGACGATGAACTAGGGTTAAAAGATAACACCTCACCAGGATTATAATAAACTGTTTTATAAGAGATTCTTTTTTTTCTCGTGGTGACATGCGTATGAGAGGAAGAGGGGGGTGTTTATATAGTTTATAGATGTTTGGCTAGATTAGTGTCGAGATTCGAGCTTGATTAAATCTGAGCGTAGTTATTAACAGCTATAAACGAGACAAAATGCTGGGCACGATATTTGGCCCTAGTTTCATCGCACTGTCTGACGACAATAGTCGTAGGTCACACATTCAGAACTATAAGAATGATGACATTAGTTTAGCCTAACGGTCACTGCACGCTGTTTGATGAGAGATTAGGCCCAAGTGTTGCTCCTTTATGCCTACGTGTCACAGCTCTCAGCTCACCCAGCTACTGACAAACCACTCACAGCTGCACTGATTGGCGTTAGGTCACTTGCATCCCTGATATGTCTTTGGTGTCAGCCAGCCTTTCAGAATGTCTTCATATCTGTGATATTACGATGCATGTTATTTATTTTCGTGTGATAACGAGAGAGCCATTGTGAAACGGCCGATGCCCGTTGGTACTTCCACAGACTGGAGCGAGTGCACGTCATCAGTCCAGTGTCCTTGCTGGCCATCGGATGGGAGGGGCCAGGTCAAGGTCAGACTAAGACTGGTGGGGTCGCTGGCCCGTTTATGCAGACAAATCACAAACTGTATGTTGTTGAGTCTACTGGTTTCTGATGCTTCTTTATAGCCCTCTGTATGATCCCTCTTTTGTGGGGGAGATGTGTAATAAACACCATTCCAAACGGGGAGACAATTTTGTAGTATTTTTGTTGTTATTGTTTGTTTGTGCGTGTATGTGCTCATGCATAGTTTATAAATTTGTCATAAGCTTTTATCTATGATACTGGAATATGTGTTGCTTCTTGAAGAAAAGAAATAATTATTTTTAAATCTTGATTCTCATTTCCTGGTAGTGTTTAAATTTGCGCAATCAGATAGCTAAGCCATTTCGATTAACCTGTATACAGAATTTTTTTTTTAATTCTTAAAAGTCGGAAACAAGACGTAATTTTAAAAAGAATCTGTATCAGTAACAGAAATCTACAATGACCAAATAGTTTAGAACTAAATTAATACTATCAAAAGTTATTAACGTTTCTTTTAAACAAATTGTTTTATAGGTCTTTTTCCGAGTTCAAGTCTTAAGTAAATGTTCTGGTGGAATTTCTTAAAATGGAAAGAATTTACCGCATTTTCCAAGACTTTTTTCAGCGCTCTGTTGATTCACTCTCCATCCCAGCTGCTTGGAAATTGTCTCCTATTGTCCCAGCATTCAGCAACATAACATTGTGTCCTGGTCTGTTTTCTTTTAATGAGGATAGGATCTTTTCTCTTCGAGTTCAGCTCATGCAGATGATGCTATTTTTAGAAATACTTCCCTTTCGTCACTTCCTGTTTTCTCGACAAATCCAGGTGTGATTAAGAGAAAAATAGTAATATAAAATCTCTTGTGCCTCCTCATAATAAAATACCACCGGAATATGTTTCTGTGATACTTTATGCTCTATTTCTAGCGATTTTTGCACGCAAGCACAACTTTAACAGCTTTTGTTGCAAGCAAGCTTTTGTTGATTTACCCCAACCCCCTCATTTCACGCGCACACACACCACTGTCACAGGCTTTTGCTGCACCATATGCAAGAGTGCATACGCCGCAAATGTACAATTCTCAATTATTAAGATAACAATTTATCCCAGAGGGCAAAATTCGGGGCAGCTCGATATAAAAACACAAACACTACCATAACCTATTCATATCCCCCAAATACTCATTCACCCATGTTTCAGACAGGTGCATTCATTCACACACAGTAACATTCAGAAGTCGCACGGCCGAAACAACGAAGGTCAGCCTCAGTCCTGCATACAGGTACACAGGATCGGTAGTCGTAGCCCAATAGGAATTTTAAAAATTCTCTCGACAGGACATGCCTGTTATTATGAAGGATTTCAGACGCTTTCGGAAGTGTCTGCCTGTTACATAGAGTCTAAAGAGCACTCTGGGTTGTCCCAATGACTTTGGGGCAGGCGGATACAACACGATGTATAATTAAAAGCTGCTCTTGTCCTTCACTGATAAACTGTTGTAAAAACAGATAAACGAGAGGTACAACACATTCTCTATGTGCGATCTATAAAAGAGCTGAAGAAATTGGTGGGAGACAGAGAAGGACTTCAGCTTCCGGAGAAGGAAGAGGCGCTGCTGAGCCTTCTTAACGATCAGTTTGAGTGTTGAAATCCCAGCAAAATCACTTGTCGAAGGTATTTCAAAGCAGGGACAATTTCCACCTCCTTGTCGTGGATTACACTTACGAGACTTGGTGGAGAATTCCAACGGAAATCAAAGACAATCTCTTTGGTCTTACATTAAGTTCAAAGAAATTGTCATCGCACCAGCCAATAAATTAATCCAAAGCTACACCATGCATGGGTATCTACGGGCCCGCTACGAGAGAGCAGTGCAGTGTCGTCAGAGAATCTGAGATGTTGACCCTCGTGGTTACTGCAACAACTGTTGGTATACCGAATAAACAGAAGCAGGGTGAGACGCTGCACGTAACTGGAGTTGGAAGAAGTGCCATTGACAAGTGCTCGTTGCTGTTTGTCAAAACCAAAAAGTGATCAATGCTCCATGACATATACATATATAGCTGATAGTCAAGGGAAAACTCATCGAGGAGTCTTCTAGCTACGATATGTGGTTTAATGATGTTGAAGGCCGACGAGAAGTCAAAAAACAAATCAGTGCTTTGATGATTGTTTCCAATACTTTCATGACTTACGGGCCAGTGCAGGTCTAAAATCATCGCGATGCTACATGTATTCCGATCGAGTGCAGTGTCACTTAATTAGCCAATAAACAGATTCTTATTCTTTTTTTGCGAAAAGGGGGCAAGTCTAGCTAAGTGTGCTTTTATTGATAAACAATGAGATTAAGAACATATTAAATTTTAATATTTAAATAAACCGATGGATTAGAACCGATCAGCTGTAAACACTGATGAGCAACATTAGACGCAGAAACTGGTACGCCTCCATAAGGGTTATGACCTTCATTTGCATATCACGTGATCTTACCGCTCCGAACTTCGATGCTCTTTTAGATGCTTGCGACCGTCTGCTGACATTTAAAATAACTCCCGACCTTTTCAATGAGCGTACACCACAGATAACAAAATGACAATTGTGTAAAGTGTTTCTATAATTGAATTGATATATTTGTTAGATCAACTGAAAATGTTTTAATTTATATTTTGACCAATCGTATAATAAATTAGTCTTGAGTGTGGACTGAGTATGTAGCGGCAGGAAACAGTCTGCTGTTGTTGACGAAAAGTATCATTTTACGTGGAACAAGGTTTCTTTAGGTTCGCCAATGCATCAACTGAAAGAGATGTTAGGCGAGCGGCCGAAGAATATAAATGAAAACATTTGTAGAGGAAAACTATAGTATCAAGCATGGCAGACATGGCTGCTGCGAATCCTTCGTTCTTAGAGCGTCAAGAAGACGAACTGAGTGTTTTGAAAGCGATATTACTAGACGACGTGGAAGATCTGAGAAAGAGAGATGCTTGGAAAGTGAGTTGCTACTCACCAGTAAATGATTTATTATCGATCATAACAGTTTTGCACATATTGTCTTTTTTCGATACCCTTTGAAGATAATGGGAACAAAGACGTTTGCTTATTAATTTGGTCGTAGGAGCTATAGTTGGTCTCGAGACGATGGTGTATTGCATACTTGATCATACAGAAAAGCCATTGTCGCATGTATGAGCGATATCACCTTGTCTAGCTAATTCTAGGGACAAGATTGACTTGGTGAAATGTATAAGTCAAACTATAGGATCTAAGTTAACTTTGGTGATAGAGAATAGAGGAAATAAAGATACGTCGCTGCTCCATCATGGCTTGCGTCAGGATTACACCGTTTTCTGCAGCATAAAGAGGTGCTAGCCCACACCTCAGCCTGTCTTTCGTCTTGTTGTTTGTAAACATTACTCATTTCTGCAGCTAATTCAGTCACTGTTAGATTTTATTGTGAACAGGCAGTGCATGTTAATCTTGTAAGACTTTACAGTGGACTTAACGATGACGGTTATTTCATACATCAAATACTGGAGCAAGATCTGTCTATAAATTATTATGCAATAAAGGGAACATATCCTCCTTCACTGGCAACACTATCAACCAATGAAATTAAAAGTTTATTTCTTGCTAGAAAGAAATATTAATAGTTATTTTTATAATTTTATATTTGCAATTCTCCAACTATGAATGATTTGAAAATTAATATTTAATGTATGTTCAATCTTAGTTTAGAGTTGAAAAATTTAAGGACCAAAAGACACTACTATCTTGTGGTATATTAAGAAAGATTAAACTGTAAAGGCTGAAGAGAACTCTGGAGGAGTCATTCAGAAAAGCTAGTGGCCTTATTATATACTTCATTTCACCAGATATTTTCGTCACACAAAAAATAAGCTAGGACCCTGTTTACTACTTGCTTTTCACAGGTACAGCGTCCTCTGGAGATGTTGCTGAAACTGTCACCCCAACAGTCACAGACACCAGATGCTCAAGCCTATGCCCATGTTGACATGCATATCAAATGCTCGCTACAGTACCCAGATGTGTAAGACAAAGACGGGTCTGATTGAACTGTAGAGTAGAGCTTTGTATTTCAGTAGATAGTTTGGACACACAGTGTGCATTAGTGTGTTTCTTGTGCAGTGTAAATGATTTTACTGCAAGTGATATAAAAATATCAGTAGCCCAAAGGTTTTCAAAATATCTGATGATATCAAATAATATTTTAAATAGAATGCCAGTATTGTATTACCTTTACAATTCTTTCTTCTTTGAACACTGAGTAAACCTCATTTTTCAGCTCTAAATAATCGCTGGAATGGTCAAGAGTTACTTCCTTTTTGTTTTTGTTATTCATAATGCATGCAAAACAATAGATTGAAACAGATTTCTTGCATGGATCCATTTTGTTTTGCCTCGGTCAGCAGCCATTTTTTTGATGCAGTGATTTTAAATACAAATTATAGTACATGAATTATACAATAATCTTTAACACACAATTATTATGGTTTTTATCCCTTTTTACAATTTTTTTTCAATCAGAGTGCCCACTATCACTTTGCAAAACCCTCGGGGTCTCTCAAACTCTGAACTGGCTGAATTAAAAATGGAGCTTGAGAAACTAGCTGCAGAGAGAGTTGGTGAAGTAAGAATTCTTTAATCCTGATTTTTGTGTGTGTGCGTGTTTGCTCTGAGCAGAGTGGAGTGCTTTGTATTGGATTTCTGAAATGTTTATTTTGTTATTAAATAGTCAGATATAATACGTTCAGTGTGTATAAGGGAAATGACTCTCCCATTAACACCAAAAAATTATTTTCATGAATCAGCTTAGATTGCATGAGTAGGCAGAAACTTGCGGGGAGAGGGGGGTAGCTAACTTAAAAAAAATGCATGACATTTGAAGTAAAGTACTTGTTTGATTGATTGATTGATTGATTGATTGATTGATTGATTGATTGAAGGTGATGATCTTGGACCTGGTGCAGTTGGTCCAGCAATACCTGCACAGCCACAACCGACCACCTAGCAAATCCTTCTATGATGAGATGATGAGCAACAAACGCAGACAAGAAGAAGAGGTTGCTCAGCAGCAGAAAAAGCAGCTAGAGCTGCTAAGACTTAAAGAAGAGAAGGAGGTAAGCAGACAGTATCTTAGAACTTATCCAAGGGATTCCAGATGGTAGCAAATCATTTCTATCAAAACTCACATGGATCATACCCATCATAACCACATCCTTTATTGTCTTGAATGTATAGTTCCAAAACTATTTTCCAAGAAGATCCTGTATTCTAATCTTTTACTTAAGTTGATTGAAGAGTACAACTTGATATCCATTTAAGAGGGTGAAAATGATGTATTTTCAGCGACAGTTGATTGAAGATGAAATTCAACGAAGGCAAGAAGCACTGAGAAATGAATCCAAGAAAAAATGGGATGGAAACAGACAGGTAGTTGCTGTTTCAAACAGATATTTAACACACACAGTATAGACTTGTATGACCCTAGATGGTATCTGATAGCAATAAGGATTATTATTATATTTTTATCCTTTATTTTGACATTCATCCACTAAAAATTTCTTTCATAATTTTTTTTAAAATAAACCTGTTAAGAAATCACCAGTTTTTTCTATGTTTGATTTTTAATTCATTGATTGAGACCTTTGGCCATCTGGAATTCTTCCTTTTATGTCAAATGCATGTCTTCATCAAATCTCATGGTTTGATTTTCATACCAGAAGCATTCATAAAATGGCAACAGCAATTTAAATGTATCCTTGTAGTAAAGAGAGAAATGTCTCTTTTAACAAGTGTAAAATCTTCTGGATTTACAAATCTGTAATTTTTCAATCAATGTGGACACTTTCTTGATAAAATACCTTTGCTCTATTGTGCTAAAGATTGAACAGAAGTAGAATAATTTTTTGAATGAAAGAAAGAAGAAAATAGACCACCTTTTTTAGTTTAATAGTTGGATCAGCTCTTTATTAGATGGAAATTCACCTTGCACCACGTCTGCAGTTCAGTTTTGCTCTTACTATGACAGAAAGACGAAGCAGAGCCTACAGTTGGGTCCCCCCACCAAATCTTGCTGATGGCAGATTCATCTCATGTCACTCGCACTATGAGCAGTCCTGTGGGTCCATCTCCAGGCACCCCAATGCCAGCTACTACTATGGTCACTGCAACAGCAACAATTACTTTAGGTCGCCGGCAGAGGTCAGGCCTTACTTAAGATGAGTGAAGTGCTTCTTCTTTAGTCAGACTGCCATGAGTGTTTTTCATGATTTTGGGGAAAAAAATCTCACTTTTGTAATAATTTTATGTTTTCACAAAGAGGCCTAAGAGGGAGTTGGGGGGGGGGTGAGAGGGAGATGTGTGTATTTAATTTTTTTTTTGGCAGTTTGCTTATGGTAGCCTTCCATGCAATATTCTTTTCAGACATCAGCATTTATGTTAGTGACTTCTTATTTATTTATCTACAAACAAAAAACAAATGTCTAAAGAGTATTGTATAAGTGTACAAGTAGAAGCATGTCTAGGGCATTTTTCATGTAGACTACATACTGTGTACTCAAACTTTATGCTTAGACTACATGTGTTATGGATCTCTGTGCGTGTTTGATTGCCTCTGTGTGCATATGCACATGTATGTGTGTCTGACAGACGCACCAGCACACCCCATCGTGATTCTGAGTCAGAAGGGGATGAAGTAAGATGTAAGGAGCATGGCAGCCAAGGTGTTACAGTCCTGGCTTTTAATACACGTTTGGAGCGCACTGTACAACGGGGGAAGTGCTTAGGTTGGTTTTGTTGAAATGACTATAGTGGAAAATTTAAAAACGCTGGTGGCTGGGTGTAACAAAGGACTCAAAATTAACAACAATAATAATTTAAAAACCCACATCAGAGTGTGATAAATATCACTGTCAACCTTTTGTCAAAGTTGTTTTGATTTCTATTAACAAAATAAAAATCAGTTAAAGAACAAAGGGGTACATACACCTTCATTATCTGCTCAGGGACTCGACAATAACAAAAAAGCTTCACATCAGAGTGTGATAAATATCACTGTCAAGCTTTTATCAAATTTGTTTCGATTTCTTTTGACACAACAAACATCAGTTAAAGAACAAAGTGGTACACCTTCATTATCTTTCAGGTCAAAGCAGTACAGGTAGTACTGTCTATGCTGGGCTAGACATCACCACAGGAGAGCTGGTGGCAGTCACAGAATGGGTACTAAAGTGGCGCCACATAGGAAAGAAAGCACACACAAAGGCTACACAAATGGATGAAAAGGATGACAAGGAGGGGGCCACTTACCTCAAACAGGTGAGGTGTCAGTCACTTTGGCTTTTCAAAGGGTTGAGGATGTACCACAAAACTGAACTTGTGCACGGAAGTGAGATGATGGAGAGTGCTTTGAGTGTGCATATGCACACTCATGAGAAATATATTAGAGGAAGGAGCGCAGAGCCTGCTTGACGTAGGAGCATAGATGTGTCCGACAAAGAGGAGGGAGAGAATTATTTCACAGAAGTGCTTCACACTGTATGCATTAATGCATTCTGTAGTACCACTTAAAGCAGGGTTCTGTGTGTGTGAAGATTTTTTTAATGTATTTTTCTTAACTGTTTATAATTTTCGGTGTGGGTTTTTTTTATATTCAAAAAGGTCCAGAGCATTGAACAAGAACTGTCTACATTAACTCGTCTTCATCATACCAACATTGTGAGTTATTTAGCCTTCCGACACCAAAGAGAACCAGGAAAGATCATTGTTCATGTAAGTATCCTTGGTGAATTAAAGTTGCAGAGAAATTTTAGGCTTATTTATAGCAAGTACTTAGTCCATCTGCTAACAGACATAAATGATTGACCAATAGCCTGCATGGCTTGGCTTTCTCCAATAGGTATGTGGAGGGAGCAGTTGTGAAAATAATTTTAGGTTTAAGTTCATGAGATATCTTTATTCAATGTGATGTCCTGACAGGATTGTTCAAGTTTTATCAATTTTTGCCTTTTTGCATGTATGAAGTGTTTTTGCAGTATGCGTTTATGGATGTGGGATTCATCAAGATTCATGTCTCCATTTTCATCCATGGATGTACCTTAATGATGATGGCGATTATGATAAAGATGCACTTTTATAGTACATTTCTCCTCCATGAAAGCAAGGTTGAGATGAAGAGGAAATCACAATCCAATCAGACTGAAGTCGAATGTAAAGATGGAGATAGCAAAGATCTAAGCAATATTCGTGTTTACTGATATGGAGAGGAGAATCCAGGCACTCAAGAACCTGAGGAGGGTGCTCCAGATCTTGTACAGAAAACATAAAACCAGTGCGTTTTTATGAAGTTGGACACCAGGAACCCCAGCTTGCAACAGTCAAGTAGTGTAAGCTGGCCTAGTTTAGCCATGTGACCTGGCATGGCATTTTGTTCATAACATTTTTCCCTTCAAGGTACCTTGGCCAGAGGAAGAACTGGCTTATGAACTTGAAGGAGTGTAGTCTCAGATTATATTTATATAAATATACTTATCTGTATATTGCTAGCATATGAGCACTACCTGTAATTGGCCTTGTGCATTAATAAAGTTTTAGTGATGTTTCACGAAAATAATATTAAAAAAAAATAATTTGGGAGAACCAAATTCTGTTAAGGTTCAGGAAACTGATGAAGAAAGTGGGTATTTTTTTATGGCTGTCATTTGAGCCATTGAGAACTGACCTATGTATCAACAGGGTCAAATACATAGAATTAAACATTTCCACCATAATTACTTGGTGGCCAAACTTACATAAGCTCTTTTGTTTTCGATGAATATTTGGAAGCTGTGGACTTTGTATTTTTTAAGTATAATACTTGGAAGTGTATTAGAACTGTGAGTAGGCTAGATTTCAGCATTAAATTGGCAAAGGTATGGACCTAAATCATGCAACAACACAAAATATAGTCGTTGTGACGGACTGAAAAATGTGTTACCAAAGGATTTCTTAAAGATATATACACAAACTATCTAAATATGTCCAGATTAAGATTATAACAGGTTGTGGCTACAGCACATAAGTATGGAATATGTGTGCAGATATTGATGGAATACTGCAGTGGAAGCAGTTTGGCAGTATATTTTCGGCGAAGACAAAACCTTCCCCTGGAGCTCCTTCGTTCTTACACAGAAGGCATGCTACAGGGTCTTCAGTATCTTCACAGCAAAACTGTGGTACACAAGCACTTCAGAGTAAGCATCAGCTGTTCAACTGTAAACCATTTTCCACATAGGTTTTTCAAGACTTTGTTTGGTTTCTTTTAGGGTTATCTTTTTGTGTTTTTTTTTTTATTGTTTTGTTTTATATTTTTTTTGTGGGGGTACACTTGCTTGTAACAATGCATTTTCTATGTGTGTACATATTGCTGTACAGGTGTGCATAAGTGTAATATGTTTTGTTGTGAAAACTTACTGCTCATCTACATGGATCCATATCAATACATCCTTTTCATAAAGTGATCCACAAATGTCACATTCCAGTACCATGTTTTTTATTTTTATTTGAATATAAGAATTTTATTTTTTCTGAAAAATAACAACTATAAGTTATGTATTTTCAGGCATCTAGTGTTTTTGTGGATCATACAGGCACTGTGCGACTTGCTGACTTTGGCATTGAGAAGAGGTAGGTTAAGATGTCATGAAGGTAAATTAGATTTCACAGTGAAGATCTATGCAATGAAACATGGTGTGCAAAAAAAAAGCAGTTCTTGCAGCATGAATGATATAAGAGGGAGCACTGGCTAGTAGAGCTGAAGTCTAAAACTTCAAAGGTGGATATGTTGCATTTCCCAGAAAAATGGGGCAGAAATGTTCAAATATTATAGCTTTCTTTTGGTATTGGGTATCATCCTTTTTCTTCTTTAGGTGTGTACATTTTTCTCTTTGGAAAATTTAGATGTTTGGATCTTTTGATCTTCATTCCCTTCTCCTTTGCTTCATCTTGAACTGCTAAAAGCTGGCATTAAACTCAAATTAGCACATGCTGCATGATGCATTTTATAATTTCTTTGATACTTTAATTACCATAACTTTGGCTTTAAAAAGCTGAAGAGTTAAATCTTTGAATGATGATCTTATTTATTTGGACTGAGATCTAAAACAAGTGAAAATATCTTGCATTCCCTAGAAGGATGGGGCAAGAAATATTTGTTCTTCTAACTTACATTGTGTATGCTTTTTGAATCTGTAGGTTAAGCGAGTTGTATCACAGTGTGGAAGCTGCTCGTCCAGGCGTTCGTTTTTCCAGCACCATGCCGCCAACCATTGGACGGGGGGGAATGAAAGGAGACATATATCAGCTGGTAAGGATGAGGAAGGAAGTGTCACATTGTGAGAGGTCTGACACCTGGTAATGATAAGAAAGAAGCTATCGTATGATGAGAAGTCTGACATCTGGTAATGATGAAGAAGGAAGTGTTACAGTGTGAGAAGTCTGACGGAAATAGAAGTGTTTTGAAAAAAAATTAAACCGACTGTGAGTTGAAGGAAGGTGTGATTCATTCATTTATGCTGCATTCCATTTTAAATAACTGCACAGTTACTTCATTTTCAGTTTGCCTTTTTGCATCTTCCTCAGTTTTCTGATTTTATCACAAGAATATGACTTTATAATTTGTAAGACAATGTCTGCTGTTTCAGGGGATCACTGTTTTAGCTTTAGCACTTGGGGAGCCTGTCACAGAGACAGTACCAGATATACCTACACACCTCCCTCCCCAGCTTATGGACTTCTTGACAAAGTAAGCATAACAGCCACTTGTAGATTTTCTTTTGGGGGAAATATATACATAGGTTGTGCATCGAAATATGCATCATTTTTAGAGGAAACGAGCAGGCTGAAATGTGGAATGATAGTCTGTTTAAAATTTGAGATGATGATTTGAAATATCTGAAACAGAAAAAAAAGTTATAAAGTATTTACCCACAAATAATCTGCATGACATCTACCTCAGTACTTCATGCCTTTGGAAGTCAGTGACTTTTAGGGGGAATAATTTTTGTGAGAAAAATATATTTTATGTTTCTGCTGAGAATAATTTATATATGGCTGAGAAAATCTCTAAAATTTCATTCAAAATGTAGTCAAGCAAAAAAGTAAAAGTATCACATTTGTCTTTTGTTTTTGAAGACTTTCCTCTCAGGCCCACACATCTGTGATCTTAGGCTACATGCGCACAGTTCAAATGCACATTACACACACACACAGAGTCTTGTCTTAGCATATTTGCCATTTTATTGAAATCAGGAAGTATGAAATAAATCTTGATGAATAGGTTGAAACTACTATTCTCTGCTAGTGCCTGATTTCAGTCCCACCCCCTTTTTTGTCATTGTGTTTGTTCAACCTGATTTTTCACTGCTTGTTTTAGACCAATATGTTATAAAACTTTTTATTTCTAAAGAGTTGTTTCCAATCATCTATATATCTAACCTTCTGAACTTTGACCATTTGTGCTGTTGATTATGAGGTTTCCTTAGGGTTGATTTTGATCACATAAAGCATACAAGGTCATGCTGGATGAGAATGTCTATGCTGTCTTCAGATGCTTGCTGAAAGATGACCATCTTAGGTGGTCTGCATCTCAGCTGTTAGACCACACTTTTTTAAAAGAACCTATTCATGTGGTGCCCATACCAGCTACTTCTGCAAAATCATGTGCTAAGACACAAGAAGGTATGCTTTATGGAATATATTTTTAAAGTCTTTCATTAAAGAAGAAGATAATGATGAAATTTGTAAAGTGCATTTCCCCACATGGAGGCAAGCTCAATGTAGTGTGCATGAAAAATTACACTGCTCCTAAAACCAAAAAGCACAGATATCATAACATAATAATGCTGACTTACATAGCACATTTCTCCACTGTACAGTAGACTCAATACACTTTAAAAATATTTTCTGGAGACTGATTAAAAAAAACCACACACATGCAAACAGATGCCAAATGCATATAACACACATACGGACACAGACCAAAACACATCAGCAAACAACTGGCTCGAAACATGTCGAACATAAAAAGTGGAAAAATCTGCTCATGAAGCATGCTAGGGGTTTGTTTTAGGAAAGCACTGGTAGACTGCAAGTGGGAAAAGGTAAATTTGAGAAGAGATCTGTTCAGACCTCTGATTTAAGATAGTGCATGGAACTCGGCAAAAAATACAGAACAGTCAAAGTGTGTACTGACTCCAGAGACTGTAGATCTCTCAAGACTCCAAGTGGTAACACATGTTTCAATGGTGACAGAGATGTGAGACTGCAGAGAACATAGCTGTCGATTCCAACCCTCACAATGATGAGTGGCATAAGAGTTGCATCAAGAGTCAAGAAAATTCATGGTTTAATTGCAGAAAAGTTACCAAAGAGTTAAATCTATGCTGCTGACATAGTTCCAAAAGTGGAAAGATGGCGCAGTTGAGACCACTAGTCAACCATTTAAAATAGTCTTTAAAAAGAAGCTATGTGGCGCAGGCACAGAAAAACAATCCAGAAGATAGCAAGCAGCATAGCAGAAGTACAGATCAAACAGTAGACACAAAACATAATGAAGATCTACGAAAAGACAAAGAAATGAAGATCAGTCACCTTTTAGTCAGTAAGGCAAAGGGTCATGCAGTTGGTAAGAAGTACAATACATGTACTGTTCACACTGAGGGTGCAAGCTGTCTGACAGTGTATCTGCCTAACATCTGGAACTGTTGGTCTCGCGCATTTCCATCATAGACATGTTGATGCAGAGCACCACCAAGCACCAGAGACAAAAATTCTGCTTCCTGTCCTTTGAACAACAAACCCGTTTTACAGAGACCAGACTTGTACACAAAAGTTCACAAGTAACACTTGAAAACAGGTAGCAGCAGCAAGCAGCAGGTTGATTTAATTAAAAAAAAAAGGGGTTGACAAGGAATGAAAGAAAAGTAGTTGGCTTTCTCCTACTTATGACAGCAGCAGCTGATTTAAATGTGTCAATAAAGTCTCAGTTGCACAAAGCAGAGCCCAGTGAAAAAGCTAGAAACTGCTGCTTTGCAAACCCTTTATAGCTGTCTAAAGGCTGTTGCTGACCTGACCAAAACTAGCTCACTGTCAGGGAGTAAACTTTCAATTGTTAGAGCAAATGTAGCCATCTGGTAAGGTAAAAAAAAGGATAAGATAATTTACAGTAAAATTACAATAAATTAACAATAAAATTGTCATTTTTTTCATGTCTCTCCTTTGTACATTCACCATACTTTTCTCTCTTGTTTCTTGTCTACCCCACCTTTATCTGTTCAATCCCCTTGGTCCATCTCACCTTTCTTCATTGTCTTCAAAGACCAACCAGAATGGTTTGCGTTTTTTACAGATATCGGTAGATATTGGCGATATAAACCTAATCTGTAAATTTTAGCTTCCAAAACCCATCCTTGAATTAATTATTCGCTAGCAAAGTATGCGATTTGCACCTGTGTCAAGACGCGGGTGGTGCTGCACACACACTCACGCCCGACAATTGCACGTTCTTTCAACAAAACACAAAACGATTGCCTGAGGCTGTCCAAATCATATTACTTCAGTTGTCATGTGGCCCAGGACTTTACACCATAAGATATGAACACAGAAATTCTTAATACAACGCCAATTACCAATTCTTAAAACAACAGTAAAATCGTCACAACACCAGTCCGCACTCCTTCACCTGGAAGTCATTCGCTCTATTCTTCCATGCTCACTTATCAAAGTCTTGATCAATTCTTCCCCACAGTTCGAGTTCTCAAAATGTCACCTTTACACAATATACTTTAGGCTTCCAATCTTAGTTATTAAATCCTTAATCAATCCTTCCCCACAGTTCAAGTTCTCAATATATATCACCTTTAAACCATACAATTTAGTTCCTCGTCCTGTTCTCTCCCAAAATAACAGTCATCAATGACAATACTTACAGTTCAGCAGTCAGCTATATTCGGGTAGTTGCCCTTCCTACCTCCAATCTCCCAGAATCCACCAACTCAAATAGCACTACTCATACACGTAAAGCAAGAACACCAATGACACATAATCCAGATCGCTCCGATCATCCTTCCCCAGGGGTGAAAAATGAACACTTTGACTGCTCTGAACAACTCAGTTCTTTCTGACACTCGACGACGCACACACAGGCCGTGTCGACGAGGGGGTCACGGGGTTAGCAGCGTAGATACTCCTCGGAGACGTAACGGGGCCGAGAATGCCCCACTGGCGGGCTCGCCAGTCAATAGTCGTCAGTTATCCAGACGCTGCGGGGTCCGATCGGTTTCCAGACAACGTCACCTGCCCTCGACGGTAGTACTTTATCCAGCCGCTGCTGGGTCAGGTAGGCTCCTGGTACTGCTACCTCACCATTCAGACCACTTCTCGATGAGGTTTTTCACAGAGGATCCGTATCGCGTCGCATCTAGCGTTGCCCGACACCCTCCTGCTTTTTCCTTCAATCTCCTTCTGTGTCCCGTCTCAGGCACGTCTTACCCCTCTCTCCGTTCTTGCGTGATCCAAACGCGTCTTACCCCTCTTTTCTATATTTTTCCTGAACAGTGTTCACCAAACTTAATCCTTACTTCTCCATCGATCACGTTCATTCCCGCATACACTCTTTCCACACGTGTAAGTCATAAGTCGATAAAGGGTTAAAATAGTCTCAGAAAGCACTATGGCACGGACTGGTCGTGCCACATGGACTGGTCCGTGACAACCTGCGATCAACGAGCACCACTAACAGTGTACTACCTCACGCTTGTGCACCAATCACAATGTTGCCAGCCATCAACACCAAACAGAGAGAGAATGAGCGACAGTTCAAATTATTCGGACATTTAAAGTCTGCATTTCTTGTGCTCAAGTAGCAGTTTTTCAGAACCACGAGAAATGCAGACTTTCAGCATCTGAATAACATGAAATGTCGCTCATTCTCTCTCTCTCTGTTTGGTGTTGGCTGCTGGCAATGTTGTGAATGGTGCACTTGCGTGACGTAGTACACTGTTGATCGCAGGTGCAAATCCTAGCAGATAATTTATTAACGGATGGGTTTTGGAGGCTAACATTTACAGGTTAGGTTTATATCCCCTATATCTACCAATATCTGCAAAAAATGCAAACCATTCAGGTTGATCTTTAATCTTCCATTTTCCCCTCCAACTCTTCTTCTCCTCAAACTCTTGGTCTTTTCCTCTTTCTCTCTCTCTCTAATACATACATACACATTTATGTACAAATGCGCACGGTATTACATTAGTCATCTGTGCCTAAAAACTAAAATCTTTGTTTGTTTTTAGCTATATGTGATTAAAACTGGAGCACATTGTTAAAAAGGTTCACTCCTTTGCAGATGAAACAAGGGATGAGAATGATGATGAAGCAAGCCTTCCATATGTGACATCATTGGAAGCCAGCGGCCAATCACGGTTGACCACAGAGTTTGAAGTCCTACGGTCACTTGGGAAGGGGGGATTTGGAGATGTTTTAAAGGTATTTACTGCAGGTTTTTATATTCAAGAAAACATTCACTGTTCAGATTTTGTGTTTCAAGAATTTGTATGTTTTGTGGAAGCTTTGTTCAAAAGCTTTCCAAAATCTTTCTTACAGATTTGTTAATTCACCTAACTGGATCACACTTTCAGCTGTTTTCATAAGTGATGCTTCCAAAAAAGTAAAGATTAATTTTTTTTCTCATAACTTTTAATAGTCTTTAGTGGTGACTTTTTAAAAATCCTTTATAATGGTAGTTGGCAAGGTAAATTTGTAGTTGTGACTACATCTTAAATGCCTTACAAGTGCCAGTGCAAGAAAATTTAATAAGCCAAACACCTTTCTGATTGTTAGGTCAGGAACAAGCTTGATGGAAGGCTTTATGCAATCAAGAGGATTGCACTAAACCCACGTAGCCAGCATCTGAACAAGAAAATCACCAGGGAGGTCAAACTCCTGTCTCGACTTAATCATGAAAATATTGTCAGGTACTCTTATTTTTTGCTTTGTTGTTTGATGAAGTGAAATGCTTGTAAAATTGTTTTTAAACTTATCTGTTTTCTGATGAGATTTTTAAAGTTTAAAATAGCAACATTTCCTTGTAAGTGAGTGGGGGGTCCAAAAATAATACAGAAAACATATCTGAAAAGCCATTAACTATCTAACAAATAAAAAAGCTAGTCCTACAATCCTAATTAAAGTATTCAACTGCAATTTGCAGCCATTGCAAGCAGATCTTTTTTAAAAAGACAAAAGAAACAATTTGGACAAACTACAAGGCGTCTACAGTTATTTAACACCACTCTCAACTTTCCCCCAGTGAGTGTACTGGATGCATACAAAGTGCATACATTGCTAAAGCAAACAAACACCAGAGGGCCTGACAACATTCACAACAAAATATAAAAACTCTCCACACCAGTCACTGCAGAAACACTGACCTACCTATACAACCTAAGTATTGGTAAATCCCACTTCCCAGCCCTTCTAAAACAAGTAAAAGTCATTCTAATTTGCAAATCAGATGACAGACATTTCTACAAACTATCGATCAATCTCAATTCTCTTATCACTCCAAACCCTTAGAAAAACACATTCACGCTCACCTTCAAATTCACCTAATAAACCCTAAACTCTTTACCAATCAATCTGGATTTAGACCCAGACACTCTTGCTACACAGCACTAACATCAGTAGTAGAACAGTGGTTAAGCAATATAAATGATAATCACCATGTTGAATCCCCTTTTGTAGACTTTGCTAAAACCTTTTACTGATCATGATCTGCTAATTAAAAAATTAGAACTTTAAAAGCATAGTAACTGCTCCTTCCAATTCATCAAATCCTTTCTCTTAAACAGAGCACGAAACATCACAGTTAATGGCCAAATGTCAGATATCCTTGAAGTAACATTTTGTGTACCACAAGGTTCAGTCTTCAGTCTTTTTCTGTTCTCTGTCTACATTAGTAATCTTCCCCTTCACATATCCCAATCATACAAAATTTGCCAGTGACACATGTCTGTCACAAGCAAACTAAGCTACCTCCTACAACAGTGCTGTCATCCTTCAGTCATATGGCGCTCAGCCCTCAGAAAACGAAGTCATGCTAGTAGCAGCAAGGCAGAAGAGACAAAATCTAGCCACACAAAAATTTGTTTAAGTACTCAACCAATAAAAGAAGTACCAAGCTGTAAACTTCTAGGTATGACTATGAATAACAATGTTGTGGTGCCAACATAGCTGTAAGCAAAATTATAGCAAAGAAAACCTCCATTTCTTTTTTTTAATATTTAGGCTGTAATTTTTGCTCCTTTCTCTCCCTTGAAATATCAGGGGAGTCCTCTCAAAAACCTTTCCACCAGAATGTTGGTTGCCATTTTCCCAGTGTAGAGTAGGATGTTTTCTGTAAGGACAGTCATTGTGCTGCTTGTCTAACGTTCCTTATTCAACATCTTTGTCAGACTCCAGAGCTTGGTGATGTCTTTTTTCCATATTTGAAGAAGCTTTTCTATTGCCATGAGGACTTTATTTCAGCTCTTCCTCATCGAAACGTTTCCTGGCTACATTGTATGTGGTGACAT
This sequence comes from Marisa cornuarietis, assembly GCA_004794655.1. Classification (NCBI taxonomy): domain Eukaryota; kingdom Metazoa; phylum Mollusca; class Gastropoda; order Architaenioglossa; family Ampullariidae; genus Marisa; species Marisa cornuarietis. Next base: position 8,985,814 of record SMMW01000046.1, on the reverse strand, counting down.
GGGTTTGTTCTCCATGTTGTTTTCAGGAGCTGTCGTTAGCTGATAGTATAGCTTCTCCAGAGGGTTTTTTCACAAGGGTTGATAGTCTTGTCTTCTGTACTTGGTGATACTGCTGGTTGCTGCTTTTCTTGATAGCGCCTGAAATACTCAGGTAGTGTTCTGTGGAAGAGCCTGCCATCACACTTCAACAAAAGGAATCTATACCAGTTTAAAGCAGGACTCCTAAAACATTTACATCAAAACCTTTGATCGCTTGCAGAGGTCTCTCATCCAGTGTAAGCAAATCTTACCCATTACTAAACTTGTATAAAGAAAATTAATATATATTCATTATATTAATATATATTCATTAATATGTTCATTACTCAAAATAAAAAATCTCCTGTTGAATAAGATTTCATTCCATATGTGTACATGTAATGTTTCTCTCTTGTTTTATTGTAGTGCCTTTGCTTTGTCATAGTGTAGTGGTTTAATTTTTTGTTTCTTTTTATTTTAGATCAAGGGCTAAATGTAAAAAATTATAGCTTTTGCTTACTCTTTTATCCTTGTAAGATTTGTCATTGTCGCTGTCCCTCCATGCTTATCCCATCATGTTTATCACTGTTTTCAGATACTACAATTCTTGGATTGAGCTGAGTGATGATCCAGCCTGCTCAGACTCCTCCTCCAGCATTACGCCACCTTCAAAACTTTCTCCCTCACCCTCCTCGCGGCAGCATCAGCAGCAAAACAAGCCGCCTGTACATTCTCTTCTCCCTAAAATGAGCCCAAAGAATGACCTGGACATGTTTAATGACATTGAGAAATTTGCCCCACAGATGGCTGGTGACAGCTCAGAATGGAGCATCCAGAGATCATTTGATGTTGCTGCTATACCAGAAGACTCTGCATCAGATTCCGACGATGATTTTGGCAGTGTCTTCGGAAACTCTTTTTTGTAAGGCATCGACACAAGTTAAATGTAGCCATCTTGAAGCAAATGGCCAGAACTGTTAGTTAACTGATAATATTTTGTGGCTTCTTCTTTGACTGTATTAGGTGACATGACCATAGGTGATAAAGGGTTACAGTGGTTCTTAAACCATCAAAAAGTTGTCTCCCTGACAGTGAGCTAGCATGTACCTGGCATGCAGAACACTCCACTAGTCAGGTGAGCAACTGCCCTCTAAAATTTGTAAAAGGCCAAATGTAAGGCCAACACTTTCTAGAGTATTGGTGGGCTAGGAGCAAGCTCACCAGCTGGTGATGTTCCCAGCAGCTTACCTTGGAATATCATGCTTTTGGTGGCAGGTCCATGTTTGGTAAACTGGCTGCCTTCAGCATTTTTATGCTATGGAGTAATACAATCGTCTTTTCTGACAGCTTAGCCTGTGGGATGTCAGTTCGCACTGTGTTTTTGCCAACTATTCTCGAGAATGGCCTGACACTGGTTTGTTATTTTCAAGACCCATTAGACTCAGTCTTGGTTCCATTTAGCAAGGTCAAGGAAAAGTTAGTTTTTCTGTTGGCCCTGGCCACTGTATCAAGGGTCTTTGATATTCTTTCCCGCCCTGCAGACCCAGTTTTGTGCAGTTCCAGACTTGGTTTTGTGTGGGGGGATGATGCCCCCAAACTTTCCTGGATAAGTTTCAAAGCCTTGGGTGCCTGGTTCCAGTCTCTGGAGACCATGAGCCAGCTTCTCTGCAGGACCCAGTCTGGACAGTCCGCATTTCCTGAAGTTCATGGTTGATGCAGGGAAACTGCATGGCACTTTCAGCCTTTAAGACTGACTGTGTAAGAGGTCCCCTTTAGTCTAGTCGTTCTGTTTTTTTGTTGTGACTTAGATGCCTGCATCTTCTCCGCAGGTTTGTTGGTTGTTTCTGTGTGCACACAGGTCTGTCGGCGCTTGTGCTGGCCTTGCCTTCCATCATAATGTTGACTTGTCGGACTTTTGTCCACAGTCCGATGTTCTTTTGGTTTTGCTCACGCTGGCTCTTTAGCACCATTGCAGCCAACCTCTGTGGCACAATAGAACGCTTCCTTCCTTATTAGGTGGTTGTTTCTACCCTCTGCCTGATCTTTATTCTCCTGTGGTCACATCATCTGGTACAGTCAAAGAGGAAACAAAATTTTGAGAGCAAATTCTCTTTCTTCGAGGCTTACCAGCTGACATGATGTCAAGGCCCTCCCGACCTCCTGCTGTTTATGTAGAGTGTTGGTTAAAAAAAAACAAAAAACTGGTGTGTTGCCCTTGCATTGACCTTTTATGGTGTTAGAGGGTACTTGGTCACCTGATTAGTGGAAGGCTCTGCATGCCAGAAACATGCTAAATCACTGTCAGAGAAAAAACTTTTCGATGGTTAAAGAGCTAGTGTAACCTTTTATCTCCTATGGTCATGTCATCTGGTAAGTCTCGAAGAAAGAGAATTTACTCTCAACATTTGATTTTCTAGGATTTTTATAAAGACAATAGAGGGATAGCGGTTTTTAATTTTCTAGATAGTTATAAAATAGAAAAATTCAATTTTTTTAGAGCTATGAAGCATTAATTTAGTTAGATTTCTGATGGCTACAGTGTTCCTGGCAACCCCAGTGTCTTTGAGTAAAAGGAAGTTCAATTGTTTTATTAAATACATTTTATTAAATAAATTTCACCAGTTTCTTTTTTGATGACTTGTCCTCTTGGCACTTTTAGAGTTTAGTTTATGAGTTCTTAAAATAGCAGGCATAAAGTTTGGAGCATTTTTTTTTTTTTTTTGTAGTATGTAAGGGGAAAAAATCTAAGGAAGAGAGAATGCTGTCTGGTTTAGTGAAACTTATGACATTATTCATTTTCTTGATAACACATTTTAAGTTGATTTAATCCACAAATTCCAAAATGGAGAATGCAAGTTGATGTCCATTTTTACTGCAGTACTTCAGTTGGATGAAAGAGACACTGGAAGAATGTTAAGAAAATTGTTTTCTCTTGTTTAGTGGCCGGCTAAACCAATCAGAGAGTATTCTTTTTGATGAAGGTGACAGTAATGGTGGTGAACAGATAGAGGATTATGCAAAGGTGAGGTGTATGGCTGTTGTAGGTAACATTTAATGCATAGATGTTGGCATTTGTTTTCTGTCTTGTTCTTTTGTTGTCTGTCATCTTTCAAGCTTTGCTTTGCTTGCTTTGTAGGCAGCATGAAAGAGTGTGTGTATCTGCATGTATCAAGGATTCTGGTAATATTTATTGGACTAGACATCACTTGCAATAGTCATTGGACAAGTCATCTTTGCGGATGCTGATTGAACATGGCTTTGAGAAGTAATGTGCAGGAATATCAAGCATGAACCTAACTAGAGCTTATTATTTCATTATTTTTGCAGAACTTGTGTAAAAGTGACTTCTTTATCTGATGTTGTTTTCCACTATTATTATTCGGGCCACCACTTTTCTGCCTTTCTCATTTTCCTCTTTTTTTTCTATCTCCTGCCTGTTATGATTTAGGGATCTTATTAAAGCACAGACAGTACTCGAGCATCTCTGTTAAGTTTAATGTTGCTAGAGAGTGCATAAGGATCAATAATTTAATGAAACCGACATTGTTGCCCTGATCACGAATAACATTTGAGACACCTTGTGTGATGTTTGTGCTGCAGACGAAAATCCCTAAGAAGACTTTGTCTGAAAGCAGTCCTTCTTTGTGGAGTGCACCAGAGGAGACTCCAAAACTTCAGTATCTCTATATTCAAGTGAGTTTCCAGTAACATTTGATCTCTTGCAAAAATCATTTCAGAGCAACTACGTGTGGTTTGCCAGTATATAGATGTTTGTTAAAATTGATAACAGCTTACTTTGCTGCACAGGGTGTGTCCTGTTTTGACTAGCTATTCCTCACTCTAGATGAAACATCATGTATAACAGGTGTTTGTTCTGCTGGATGCTTAAGTACCTGTCAAAATGAAATGCAGAATATGTTTCAAGATGCTAACTTAGTTTTCCTCTCTTCAAGTAGGACCTTTATGTTTTACTGAACATAAATTGATTGCTCTTGCCACAGATGGAATACTGTGAGAAGAGTACACTGAGAAACTGCATTGATGCAGGTTTGTCACAGGATATGGATCGAGTGTGGCGTCTTTTCCGTGAGATCATCGAGGGGCTTCTTTATATCCATGAGCAGGTATTCAAGCAGCATTAAAACAACCAGTGAATAAAAAAAAAATTGTTCTGTTATTCTGCAAGGGTACCACATTGACCAATAAGCTGACTTTTTGACAACTATTCACATAATCATGGCTCCAACAATAATTTTGGAGGGACTTTTATTCCAATGGCTATTATCATAAAAATACTTTTTAAGTGACTGTTGAAAGATTTGATGACAGAAATGTTGATTTTGTTATTTCTTTTTATGGTGTTTTTATTACAAAATGTGCCTTAATTTTATAGGCTTTTCAAATAACAAGAATTTATGTGCATCTCTGCTCATTAAGTACAATAGATTATGTGTATGAAAAAGTGTAACAATAATTTGCGCATATGGATGTTATTTGCTTTTTTGAACGGCTGTCTGAATCTTGATATTTTGAATGTTTCACATATAAGAGCATGATTCATCGAGATCTGAAGCCAGTTAACATCTTCTTAGACTCAAATGACCACGTGAAAATTGGAGACTTTGGTCTTGCAACAACAGATATTGTCAAGGTAAGTTATCTTTTGCACACAAAGGTGATGGACCTTTAATGCATGAACACACACACACAAACACTCTCTCTTTCTCTCTTGTGCGCAATCAGATATTCACACAATCATCTGTTTTGCACCAGAGCTTAGTGCAATAAAGACTCCTCAGTTTCAATAGCCATGCCTGCTTGAAAAAGCATAAATGTTATGACCTGAGGTAGTGTCAAGCACTTTAGAGGGGAAATCTGTATGCTTCATCTTTTTTGTCCTCCAATTACAAGGTCATTTTTTCACAAAAATCACAATCTGCTGGCATTGTCGGTTATATACCCTATACCTACCTTTCCCATGGTTCTTTCTCTTCCTTTATTCTTGCTGCCTACTCTAACATTGAAATCTCCCTGTACTATCATTACATCATGGGGCGGGATGTTTTCCATTTCTGCCTGTATGGTGTTGTAGGAATCTTCTTTGTCTTCTTCCTCTGCCTCATCTGTGGGGGCAGACCAGGTCAGGATGGAAAGCTTGATGAATCTGGAGTTGTACCTGGTGTAGCAAGCGTTTGCTGACTGGCTTCTATTCTAATAGTGAGTTTTTGTGTTGTTTTGGGATAATCATTGCTATCCCTTCTCTGTGTTTGTCGTCGTTCCTTCCAGACCACAAAAAACAGTGTCATCATTTACAAGAGTTCCCTTCCCTTGATCTATCCAAGAGGATCAAGTTGGTATAGATGCATTTCTTGAAGGGCCTGTGCTAACTTTCCTGTTTGGTTCAGTGTTTTCACATTCCAGCAACCAACAGTAATGAGTTTTTTGGGTGAGACCAGGTCCGTCGTCAGGTTGGGAATGTCCTTGCAGCTTTGGACCCCAGCCATCGTAACTCCAGTTACTTGGTCTGCCTCTCCACTGTCACTGTTTGATGGGCTGTCTCTAATTTCAGTTTCCGTAACTGTATCCTTTTACAGGAATGAATTGTTAGTGCATTTCCCAGCTCTTTGTAACCTGGAGGACCGGTGGACCACTCTTAGTCTGATCTCTACCCCTTTATTTGTCTGACATGCGTGACCCTGCCAGGAACTAGTGCTCCCATTAGTATAGTTCTTCTAAGGGCCATCGAGACATTCAAGCCCCCTGATCATGCCAAGGTGGTGGTCTAACAGGATTCTTTTTGGTCCTATACCTTCAAAATTTCCAGAATGTTTTCCATACTGTCTAAAACAAGTAAGACTTAAGATGAAGCATACAGAGTTAAAAGTCCTCCTATAAACTGCTTGACTCTGCCTCATCATAATATTTGTGTGAGGAATCAGATGAGAAGTTTATTCTCTGTACCAAACAGCAACAAACAAGCATACTGGATTCAGCTTTACCACCACCTATATATCTGGACGCCCTCATGAGTTCATCACGCTCAGGCAGTGGTGATGGAAACCTCACTGGAAAAGTAGGAACGGCTCTCTATGTCAGCCCTGAGATGATGACTGGTGGCAACAAACTTCATTACACCCAGGTATGTTTTTTGTGATGTCACATGTGACACTTTGCTTCATATATGTTATCCATCATCATCATCTTTGAGATGGTTTGCTATGTTACTTGCTGTAATTTCAGAAAGTGGACATATACAGTCTGGGCATCATCTTCTTTGAGATGGTGTACAAGCTATTGCCCACTGGGATGGAGCGAGTCAAGGTTCTGACCAGTCTGCGACAGCCAGATATCATCTTTCCTGAGGATTTTGATGAGTTAGAGCTAAGGAACCAGGTCTGGCAATTGTCATTTTTTAGTTGAGGTTTCCTTAGCATTGTGGATCTAAGAAAAGAACAGTTCAGCTTTATTTCTTCATTTTTACTGTCTTCAATCTTTGTATTCCACCATTTAAAAAAGCTAGAATATTTGATTTCATCTTTTTGCGTGAGACCAAAAACTTAGTTAAAAGGCAGAAAGGAGTGTCATGCATGTGCATTGTGGCAGTATCTCCTTGTGGTCATGCATGATTTTTTAAAATAGGAGTTTACATTGTCACTTTTTAGAATCCATAAAAGTAGCTAAATATTTTGCAACTTATAGAATAAAGCAGCAATATCTAGATACAGCTAAGCACAAACCTGAAGTAGAAAGTGGATAACCAGGTGGTTAGAGCACTGGCATCATGTCAGGACAGGTGTGCCAGTTTAATATCCAGTTGATGCAGCATACTTACCCCAGTCAACCCAGCTATCAGGAATAGGTACCTGATTTCTTAGAAGGTTGGGTAAGATGAGGCAGCTAAGGAGAAGAGATGGGCACCACTCTCACAAAAAGCTGGCCCTGTCACTCCCCAGTGACCGAAAGCCGAGGAGGTTCTAGGGCGACATAGGAATAAGAAACAGCCATGGGTCATGAACAACGTCCTAGACCTCTGTGACCAGAGGAGGGCCTTGAAGAGAGAAAAGAAATGCAAACCAGAAGCAGCCAACAAATACAAAGAAGTGAACTGTGCCATCAAGAAAGGGATGAAGGCAGCTAGGGAGAGCTGGATCGAGAATCAGTGCCAGGACATAGACGATGGAATGGCATGAGGTGACAGCAAAAAGGCCTACCGACTTCTAAAGACCCTCACTAAGACAGACCAGCAGAAGATCTCAGTCATCGAAGACAGCAGTGGTCACCTTCTCACAGAAGGCAATGCTGTACTCAACCGATGGACAGAGTACTGCAAGGACCTGTACAACTACCAGCTGAAGACCAACGCCAACATCCTTCAAAACAACCAGGCTAGAGACAGGGAACCTGCAGACCTACCGGTCCTACAGGAAGAGGTTGAAAGAGCTGTACATTTGAAGGGAGGAAAGTCACCAGGCGTTGATAACGTACCAGCTGAGCTGCTCAAGCAGGGTGGGGAAGAAATTACAAAGGCCCTAACTGTCCTGTGCCAAAGAGTCTAGGAGCGCAAGGAATGGCCCAAAGAATGGATGCAGTCACTCATCATACCCCTCCCAAAGAAAGGAAACAGCAAACAGTACCAGGAGTACAGAACCATAAGCCTTATCAGTCACCCAAACAAAGTCATGCTGAAGATCATACAGAACCGCAGAAGAGCTGCTAGCAGAAGAACAGGCTGGCTTCAGACCACATAGAAGCACAGTTGAGCAGATCTTCAACTGTCGTCTTCTTAGTCGTCTTCTTATAGAAAAGCATCTTCAGCATCAGCGGAACCTTTACCACAACTTCATTGACTTTAAAAAAGGCATTTGACAGAGTCTGGCACGAGGGGCTATGGCATGTGATGCGGAAATTCAATATCGAAGAAGGCCTCGTCCAAGTCGTTGAATCGTTGTATAACAGCTCAACGAGTACAGTACTGCTGAACAACCAAATAGGAGCTTTCTTTCACACCACAGTAGGGGTATGTCAAGGATGCCCCCTATCACCGTACTGTTTTTGGAAAACATCATGCTTGAAGCTCTTCACGACCATCATACTTTCATTTCAATCGGTGGAAGACCAATCTGAAACCTACGCTTCGCAGATGACATTTATTTATTAGCAGGTACTAACAAGGAACTGCAAGACCTCACCAACAGACTGACAGACAGCTCAAATGCATATGGAATGGAGACCAGCACTGAAAAGAGCAAAGTTATGATCAATGGCAACGGCAAAACAGAGATCTTTATGAACTGGGTACAGCTTGAAGAGGTAAGCAGCTTCAAGTACTTGGGAGCCACCCTCTCCAAGGACAGCAGCTCCACGCTAGATATCTGCATCAGGATCACAACAGCAACAGCAGCAATGTCTAGGCTAGATAGGATATGGCATAGCCACAAGATAAGGTTCACTACCAAGTACAGGCTGTACAATTCCCTGGTAGTGTCAATCCTGCTCTACGGATGTTACACGTGGACTCTGCTCGCCGAAACGGAAAGGAAAATCCAGACATTTGAGAACGTACAAAGAACATAAAACCAACGACTTTGTAAGAAACAAGATTGCCACACTCGTAGTACACCAGGAACCTCTACTGGTCTTCTTTGGCCATGTAACCCGGCACGACACCTTGTCGAAGATTATCCTTCAAGGCACCTTGGAGGGCAGCCGACGCTGAGGTGGCCAGATAAAGAACTGGCTGGACTAAGCACAAACCTGAAGTAGAAAGTGGATAACCAGGTGGTTAGAGCACTGGACTGGTCGTCCTGTACAGGACCTGCTGACTATCGCCCACAATAGGCAAGAGTGGCAGGCCCTGTCAGCTGCCGCCTCTATCCAAGGGCCGACTGACTGACTGACTGTGTGACCGAAAGGTTAAGAGACTGAAAGCATAGGACAACATCAAAATAAAAATATAACTGTTGTTTTCTCTTTTTCATTTGGCATAGAGATGTCTGAGCTGATTTTAAAGAAAGATAATTATATTATTTATCAATGCCAGGCAGCCATCATTCGCTGGCTGCTGAACCATGATCCCAGTAAGCGTCCAAGTTCCAAGGAGCTGCTGCAGTCAACTTTGCTTCCACCGCCACAGATGGAAGAAGCAGAGCTGAATGAAATTCTGCAGTCAACAATTGCCAACCCCCAGTCATCCAGCTATCGACGCATTATGTCTGCCCTTTTCTCCCAGCAGGTCAGCAATGTTACGGATTTCACCTTCAACATGGATCACAAGGTAAGAAGATCTGCTGGGGAGCTTTGGTTGGTTTTTGTGTGTGTTTGTGCATTGTTTAGTTTCTTGATTTTAGGTACAAGTATTTGTTTTGTAATTGTTCTTTGAAATAAAGTTTGATGAGAAAAGCTTGTTTTATTTCTGTGTGCAGAGTGTGGTCAATGTCAAAACAATTCTGCAACAAGGTGTGGCTATGGAACGTATAGAGCACTTATTTCAGCGCCATGGCGCTGTAAAGCTTAACACCCCTCTCTTGATGCCCCGCCCACCATGCTACTCGCCAGAGGCACAGCTGCCTTGTTTTTTGGACAATAATGGGGGCATCGTCATGCTACCATATGATTTGAGGGTAAGCTTCTAGATCTGCTTCAAAGGATCCTTTACAAATACCAAGAATGTGTGTCTTGTGGAAAGTTCTTTTTTAAGGTCCTTGGCTTTAAAGAACCTAATAATTTAATTTTGATACTTTTAACCACATGAGATTTTTAATATGTATCATTGTAATCAGATATATTTCAATCTGGCATAAATTGCATTGAGCCAGAATACAGAGTACAATTGGTTACTTAAAATATTGAATCAGGGCAATATTTTTTACTAACAAAAGAAATTTAAAAAATCATGAAAATAGCTTATTTTAATATTCAGAATGAAAACATGGGCTAGTTCCCAGACTAAAGCCAAACATTTAATAAAATGTAACTTTTTCATCAGATTGTTGCTGAGGAGTACTTTTTTAATGTTTAGATTCCATTTGCGCGGTTTGTGGCCCACAACCACATCAGCAGCTTGAAGCGCTACAGTGTGGAACGTGTCTACAGACAAAAGAAGGTCTTTGGCTTACATCCCAGAGAACTGATGGAGTGTGCCTTTGACATAGTCACTCAAACTCACTCCTGCACAGCACCTGATGCAGAAGTATTGGCCCTGGTGGAGGAAGTCATCAAAGAGTTCCCCAGCTTGCAAGTTAGTGATTGTACTTTTTCTCCCCTTGTCGTTAGTACTGTTTTCTTGTCATCTCTTGAGGTCTTAATGACTTATTCAGTACAGATGAAAAGTGACGTGATTGAACATTTAGAACAGTAGTGTTGGCATAAAAATTATGTGTTTCAATACTTACATTGATTAACCTACAATAAAGACAACCATCATTAACACATCATTTTAAGAGCATTTTTAAACATTAAAGTAATATGATTTGCAAGAAATATAGTTCTTATTTTTTTGTATTAAATTCAAACGAAAGGTGGCAACTGTATGGAATGGAGAGCTTCTGTCAATAGTAGGTTACAGGGCAGAAATTAAAAATAATTTTTTTTACAAAATGTATTTAACACCTGCCACCACAAAATGAGTCCTATTTCAAAAATGTGAGATTTAAAAAATTTATATAATTAAAATCTACAGGTGTTACGCTTTCTTTTCGTACAAAATTGCCCTTCAAGTCCCTGAATTTACTAAGTTATGCAGGTTTGAAATATGCAAGTATAAACTTGGTCATTTTGAGAAAAGCGGATTTAAAGTTTTTCAGCCATCCCACAAGGGTTTTCCTTAGCAATGTTTACTTCTACAATTTGCACGATGATAAAACATAAGGCTACTTCATTTCAAATCACAAAAAATTTGCATAACATTGAATATTTGTAAGTTTTTAGTACGTTAACCTGTGAAAAAAACCCAGCAGTGGAAGAAAAGTTTTACTGCATTCCAATCAGCATGCACAATCTCAGAAAAATACAGCAGAATATGCAAAACATTTATGTCTCCCTTCTCCATTCAAAAGATGAATTAAGTGAGTGATACATCTTTGTCAGTATAATCACTGATTTCTGAAAAAGTGTTCCCCTCACACTCAGATTCATTGAAGTCGCTTGCTAAGTCATCTATATAATAGTATATATATAATAGTTTTTTATCAGTAAGATGCTCTTTTGCCATTCTATCGCTTTATGCAGTGGAAGCAATAAGTTGCCTCCCTGGCAACCAATTGCTTGGCATGTTTCTTCTTGTTATCGAGGACAAGTCAGTATTTGATTATCCTCGATCCTACAGAGCCTTCACTGGCTCCCAGTGAAAAAGCGCATTGATCACAAGTGCTTTTGATTGCTTAGTCTTGCATATTCAAAACTGCTCCTGACTATTTGCAAGAGATAGTTCCTCCTTACCAGCCGTCACGTAGTGGTCTGCGCTCTGGCTCCCAGTCACGCTTCTGTCTCCCTGCAGTGGAAGACACAAACAAGAAGCACACTGGAGCCAGGGCCTTCAAAAACGCTGCGCCTAAGCTGTGGAATGTCCTGCCATCGTCATTGTCCACCATCACCTCAGCAACCATGTTTTGAAAAAGACTGAAGACTCATTTGTTTATTTAAGATGGACTTAAACAACCGAACAACACTTCTGTCTTTATTTTTTTACTTTCCTGTTGTTTTATTTTTTTCTTCTCTTCTGTTTTTGCTGCGCAATGAGCATTCTTTTGAATGGATACCTGCTCATTACAAATGGACATCATCATCATCATATCCCATTGGAATGCATTGGGATCAATGACCAGAGTTGCTTGCCCATAAACTTTTGCAGACAGATCTTATGATTGATTAATACTCGAAATAGTATTTACAGAGATTGAAAATACAGACTCCAGGTTCTCTGGTAAATTATAATATAATATGACAGGGATATGGTGCCAAAAAGCATTTTAATTCCATCATTTGCTGGAATTGGAATTGATTGCTGTAGGGGCACCTCAGTTAAAATGTATTTTAAGACCATTTCTCACTTCTGTTTTAATGCAACAGCGTATTTCCCTGTTAGTTTAATGACCAAGAAATTCATGTTCGCAAAAAATGTGAAACAACACAAAGTTGACCCTTAACACCTTTCCGAGCCTCTGCTACCAAACTGCTGTGTAAGTTAGGACTCATTTCCAGGTGGCGGGTCACATGTACAAACATAAAGTGCCAAATAATGAAATATTTTATTAGAATATACATTAGACTTCAAACATTATCTACTATTATATTGTCATTTTCAGCTGTTGGAGTACAAATCCATGTCAAATTAAGTAACTAGCAACTGTCTCAAACATGGCTCTTGTCCAACTGGCTCATTCCCCATTTTAAATATAAACAAAATACCTGATTGGTTGACTATTTAAGGGAGTAGTAAAACAATCCCTGAAGACGCCAACTGTTTCTTCCCTAATATATTCATTTACTCACCACGTGATGTGTTTTGTGACACTACCCAGTTCGCACTACCCTGTGCAAAACGCACCGTAGCTGTGAAGATATTTGTTTCTGCGGCAGTAAAGAGTATAGAAAGAATTAAAGACAGTTCCACACTGTCGGTAAAATTCTATAGATGATTTTCCTTTGCAGCCTGAAATATTTTTAAGAAGTACTTTAAAAACAATTGCCATGATACACTATTTAACCTAGTCGTAATTCGTGTATAATATTGCCCCAGAATTGAAAGTAGAATGTGACATTCCAATATTGTGCTTTGTCCCAGAACCGCCAGTACAGAGTGTGTGTAAATCACTCTCTTTTGCTGCAAGCTGTGCTGCTTCACTGTGGGATTCCCCAAGACCAGCTGCCCTCTGCTGTGGCTGCAGTGGCTGATTGTCAGGTGGATGTTTAGTACTTTTTCGTAAATACTCCCTTTTAGGAACATTGTGTGTTTTCCCATGTTCTTTTTGTAAAGACCTGGCAGCAAACTAAGTATGTGAGTTTCTTATGCAAGACAATAAAGTTGTAAACTACATAGGAAATAGCTTATACTGATTGTCTGTTGGCCTTTATATTTTGTAATATTTCATTACACGTTTTCTCCTAACAGCTTAGACTTTTTAGGGAAGATAAACTCAGTCACACTTTATTCAGCATGTGTGGAAACAGATAGTCATGGGTAGAGCACTAGCGTCATCTGGTACAGTGTACTTCCCTGAGTAGACTTGGCCATTATATGGGTGTTTGACCTCTTTAGAGAGTTGAGGAAGGAAAGTCTGCAAGGGAGAAAAATGGTCAGTGCAATCACATGCATGTTATGTTACCTAGGCCACTGATGCCAACAAGCTGTTGACAGTATTGAGCAATTTGAAGCCACAGCTACCCAGCACAGCCTTGGCACAGCTCATTACATACCTACAGCTTGAGGAAGGTTTTGCCAAAGTGTCTTCTAGTCTACGACCAGTCACTCGCAATCAGGGCCCAGCAGGAACTTTTGCTAAACAGGCTCTGCATGAGATTGAGTCCATTCTTGCCCAGGCAAAGACGCTGGGCCTCAAAATGGAGGTAGGTGGCAAAAGTTGCTGCAGCTGGTGTTTGCCTGTAATTTTCTCAGCCTTGGCATTCAGGAGCTAAAAGTGATAAGACCATTGTAGAAAATGAAGAATAAAAACAAATGATTGTTGAAGTAAAAAATAAGTCATTTTATTCCATGAAAAGGTGAAAAAGTCCAGCTCTTTGCAGGAAAGGGAGAGAAAAGTATTGCAGATGATGTTTGATTGCTGTTTTTGTCACACAGGTATACATGTGTGTGGGTATGTTGTATGGCATGCGGCAGTTCTCTGGAATCATTTTTCAAGTTTTCCGTCGCACCATACGCAAGAAACGAACAATCACAGAAATTCTTGCAATTGGTGGAAGATATGACAAAATGGTAAATTCTTTCAACTGAGTACTTTTTTGCATTTGTTAACCTAAATATTAAGAATGTATAAAATGCCTTGTTGTATACACCTAAAAATAAGCAAAGGTAATGCATGATAAGACTGGAAGTGTTTTAGAACATGAGAGCATGGTCTATCACTGTGATGAATAAATACAAGACAGACATTTTCACCATACTTGTTTGTGATTGAATAATAATTAGGAAATCAAGCTGGCTACTGATGATGCCATATCAAGGAAAATAATAAAAGTGAAAGGCAAAGAAAAACTTACATGTTATTCAAGAGACAAGTTTGAAAGTAAAAGATGTAGCATGTTTTTCCTTAATCGGTAGTGTTCTGTTCAGGTATACAAATTTCGTCCTCCCGCGGGAATTCATGATGCATCAGTGCACTGCCAGGGAGCTGTTGGTGTCAGTTTTGCCTTTGATCAGCTGGTTAGCTGCCTTGGAGAAGAGAAAGGGGTAAGGATATGTGGTGACTTGCAACAAATGAAGCATTCTTCTTTGACTTTACCAGATGACATATTTACTCTGAGTTTATTCCTTGTTACTCCTCAAGGAACAAAGGACCGCAAAACACAAGCTGTTACAGAAACTGCGACATTACTCTTAGAGTTTTATTATCTTTTATGTCATTAGCCATATAACTGCTTCCCAGTCTAACAGCAAAAGTTAAACTAGAGGGTATAATTACGCTCATTAGTTACTTCCCTTAAATTACCCCCTACACACACACACACACATACAGTCAGCTGATCACCAGTTTTCTTCAAGGGCTGACCAAACAGGATGCTACTGTGTCATCAGTCTGTTACAACTTTCCTCGCAATGATCTTTCTTCTTGCCAATGGCAGCGTCACCAGTTTGGTTTTAATTTCTGTATGATGATCATTTTCATGGCAAAAAGTCACCAGTTTGTTTAGAATTTCTGCATGATAATCTTGTTTCTATTTCTGATTCCTTTCACCCATGAGTTTATAACCCAAGTGTGGGTTGTTCACAAAAAATGTGTGCATCATCTTCATGCTCTGATAGACCCACCTGGAGGTCTGCAAACCTTCTTTTGCCAGCTATGGGCAGATATTTGGCTGGCACAGCCCTCTGCTTCATTCATGTGTTGTTGGAAAGAATCATGACTGATTTTGAAAACTGTTTTCCCAGTGAATCCCATTGTAGTAAATTCCATAAAATTGATGTGTGCTGTTTCTTCTGAGTCTGTTCACCATTCATGCTCATGATTTATATCATGTGGACTCAAGACAGCAGAGCAGGCCACTCTTGCCATATCCTCCTGCTGAACTGTGATAGGCAGGACATTTTAGCTTAAACAGTTTCTGGGTGAGTAAAATCAATGATTCAGGAGCCTCTCATTTCAGGCATGTACATTACACAAAGTAAGGGCACATGAAGTCTGTGTCTGCTTCTAGAATGTGGCATTCCAGAACATATGTGAGTGCAGTAGGTTGGCAGTCTAATCCACTAAGGCAAAGATCTACTACTGTAACAATGTCTTCTGTCACAGCACCTCTGGATTCAGTCACCGTCACAGGCCAGCTTCTTGTGCCAAAGGTTAAAGCTTAATGTGCAAAATTTTAATCTGCACCACAAAATATTGAGGCCTTATTCATTCATTCATTCACTCCCATAACAATTGTTTAAAATAATTACATTGCAAAAATTTCTCAAGATATATGCATATTTTTTCATATTACAGTAAAAAAAATCTATATTAATATTCCATAAACTGCATTATTGCCTTTCACATTTTAGCTAAGGTTTCAAACTAAAAATTATACAAGTTACCTTGATTAGAGAAGGTTAGGGCCTGATTCAGGAACTGCAGCAATGCACATACATCTTACTTATTCAACAGTTGATTCCCTGAATGTCAAATAATCTCACAATCATTCTGACATTTTAGTCTGTATATACATTCATACCTTCTAGAAGCTTCCACCAACTTCGGGTACAATATATCGTCTCCCATGCATGCACACACTCCTAAATTATTTCCCTTGCACACATGCTAAACCATTTTTGCTGCACATTACCTTATATTCATACATGAAAACTCATGATGATACACTATAACTATCAGGTGATGGATGCACCAGTGACAATATTAAAATCAAATATGGCAAGTCATTCTGCTGTGGTTCTAGTTTTTGTCCCCTCACCAAACCTTTTTTTGTCCCCTCACCAAACTGTTTGTCCTAACACAGATGCAGACCCCAGCTCCTTGTGATGTTCTTGTGTGCACTGTTGGCCACAGCGCCTTGATAAAGGAGCGCCTGACTATTGCCCGTGACCTCTGGGCTGCTGGCATTCAAACAGAAGTCATCTACGATACTTTAAAGGTGAACAGGTGCATGAGACACTGTATGAAAGCTAGGATTTTTCGGAATTGTTTTGATTGGTGATTGATCTGTTTGTCTGCAAGCATGTGTGCATGCTCATTTATCCTTGCAAATGTTTGCCTGAGAGAGACAAATATGAGAGAAGATATCTGCTTTGGTATTCTGTCTTATGTCCTGGTTACCCATCCAATCAACATGCCAGTGTATATTATTAAATATATTGATAAATGAGCAGATCTTTATTGTTTTCAACATTCTGCCATGTTTTGCCAGCTTTGCCTTGCATTTTGTATTAAGACTTTTATTTCTCACCCTGCTACAGTTTGACTTGTATCAGAGACACTGAATTGTAAGTGACCCTCCCCTCTGTTTCCTCACGGTTTTTCAGAGTGTTGAAGAAATCCAAGATTTCTGTCGCACAGCTGGCATTGCCTTCCTTGTCATCTTGAAAGATGGAGAAAATGGCTATGTTAAGGTATCCATATACTTTGATGGCAGGGATGACAGCCTGAGTTAGATGTTCTTGATTAAAAGGTCTTTTGAATGTTTTAATGTCATTGTCACCAGTGACTTGACTGAGGCAGATGGCACATTTATTGTCAGACATTTTACTCAGGTGTACATAGCAGCAAATATCAAAATGTAGCAAAAATCATTGCCTTATCATTGTTCTAAAAAAAAATTAGTGACAGTCCCCCCCACCCTCACCCCAACACTTGTAAAAAATGCTTCAGAAGATCGTTGGTGGATTTTTGTTGATCACCTTTATGTGTGCATGCATACAAACAAGCATGCACACACACAGATGTACACATTTTTTTTTGTTTGTTTTGGAACCCTTCGCAATGGCTGACTAAGTGTTAAGATTTTTTTTGTTTTGTTAAGATTTCTGGGACATGGTTGGGGGGGAAGCAGGTGTGAAGCTGTTGAAATATTTGTAATGCCTGCCTATACTAATATTTGTAAAACAATTAACATTACTCTTATACAGGTGAAGACTATAGACAGCAAGATGTCAGAGAAGCGAGTAATGACCTCAGAACTTATCGACTTTATTCAGCTCAAGCTGGCAGCCGTGAAAATGTAAGTACAACTGAGCAGACAATCTCTAAAAGCCAGCAGTTCTCTTCACTTTCTTCTGTTGCTTTGATGCTTGGGAAGAAAAGTAAATTTGGACGTTTCTTGCCAAGAATGAAAGATTACTTTTAGAAAGAAGAATATGAGCAAAGGTGTGTGTGTGTGTGTGCGCGCGCATGCAGCATACATAATGGATAGAGAATGAAAGAAAACACCTCAAAAATTAAAGCAGCAGAAATGAAAAAAAATTGTTCATTATATGTACAGAAAATGAAATATCAGATCTTCATGAACCCGTGTGAAAACTCTGTAACAGATTACAGTGTAGGCAGTAAGCATTTAATAGAAGCTTAGCCTATCTTAGCATCTTGTCTGCACAAAAAAATCCCCAGTGATTCTTCATCAGAGACAAGGAAGCAGCAGATGCCAGTGGTGCAAGTTCTGGTCGTATTTCTGGGTCAGACACTAACAACAGCACAACGACCAATGGCCAGTCCTTCAATTTTACTTTCACATCTAAAATTGGAGCTAAACTTATAGCTGGCCATCGGCGCCGGATTGAGAATTTGGTAAGCTCTGGTGTTGTGAATGGCGTCTCAATCCTGTCATTTTGCCTTGTCTCTCCATTATGTGCAGCATGATTATAAAAGTAACTTGCATCTGTATTCTTGGTCCCAACATTGAGATCATTTTCAATGAACACTCTGTTGCCCAGAGTAGTGAATGTGCAATTCTGCTATTGCATCTACATTTATTGACTGTACATCGCATAAGGAGTAGTTGATAAGACAGTGTGTTAAACAATCTTCAAAGTTATGTAGACTTCTTCATTATTAGATTTACTTAGGATATTTTTTTGTATGTATTTCCATTTGTACACACACCTAGGAATTTCTTTGTACATTACCATTGTTGTTGTATTTGAGGCTGATGATCGTGTTACATGCCTTTGCAGGTGTCGTTGTACTCTGATATGTTGTACTTTCATGCACCTACAGGTGGTGAACAAGGTGACGTCTACTATGCCATGGCTTTCTGGGCACAAGGAGGTTGTTATTGTGGAAATGGCTGAGCAAGCACTTAAAACCATTAAATCACACATAGAGGTTAGAAGTGTTTTATTCTTGCACCCAGAAACATTCTGGCATTTCTCACATTCACATGCAACCATAGAAGACTATATAAAGATGGAAGGTTCTTTGTGCTGAATTTTAATTTAAAACATTGCTGCTTATCAAAAATGAATATGGTAGTTTGGTTCCTGGCATGGGGGAAATATTTGCTTAGGAATGGAAAATAATGTTTTTTTAAGTTTCTTATGGAATTTTCATTTTATGGATTTTGGGGATCAAATTAGGTATTCAAGATGATACAGTATCAAAATATTACTTCCAGTTTATATTATCTTAGTCAAAAAGTAGTTTCATGTTTTGTGCCACCTTTGTGTTTATCACATCCTTTTGCACTATAGCTGACATAATTCAAATTACAATTGCAGCAGAAAAAAATCTGCATGTTCCCTGAATAAGTATGTGAATTCACATTGAGCAACCCTTTTCCTGGGTCCAGATTCCAAACAATGATATCCAGTTAGAACCAAATGTTTGCAGAGAAAAAATAAAAATGATAAAAATCACTTGATTGTTAGAAATGTAACTTGAATATTTGTAGTTTGAAGAAGTCCAAGAGTATTAAGAGGTGAAGGGAACGTGTTGTCGTAAGGCCAGAGCTTTTATGGCTTTGAATTTCTACCAGTTGAGAGAGATCAAGTATGTTGAGGCAGAAACAGACTTGACTGGGTAGTTATGCTCAGATGGGAAAGGAAATGCAGGGGTCCAAAAAGTCAGCTGACACCCCCTCACCCATCTTATGAAAAGTCAGGAAATTAGTTTTATGGTTTCCTGGGGTTTCTTAGTGATTCCTATAGTGTTTTGTGAAAAATATTATGAATCTAGCACCAAAGTACTTGACGTATTTTTTAAAGGGTCCTTGCACTTCCATTTTAATCTGGTTAAGATATGTAGAGTTTATTCTGAGCCATGAAGTAAAACACTGTTGTGATTTTAACTCTGCAGCTTGGCATAGAAGAGACAGACTTTGAAAAGAATGCACAAGAACTCATTAAAAAGTAGGTATAGCCTTCTCATTTCTTTTAGAATGATGTTTGCTTTATATTTGTCCATTATAAGATTTAGCCCACTATGTTACCTTAGAATTTAGTGTAACTTTTGTATATAATTGTATTTTAATATCATAGTGACGTCTCTGTTTGTAGCTATCACCTGTGTAGACCTCTCTCTGTCCTGTATCCATCACAGTCTACCAGTTTAGACATCGCTCTGTCCTCCTAAAGCCATAGCTAATGAGACTTTCTGTGTTGCTTAAGAGTACAGGAGAAAGTATTATTGTTCATCCTGTTTATTTAAAAAAAAATTGTTTGATATTCAGCTTTTTGCTACATGAATCCAGTGCACATAAAAGCTAGTTTCGAACATTTTTTTCTGATATGTGTTCTCAGTAAATCGTGTTTAATGTGCATTTGTTTAGAAAACATTTTAAGGTAAATAAGAAATGAGACAGTCATGGAGAATTCTATGTTACAGAATGCCTAGAGACCGTGAATATTTGCCTAAAATTATGGAGCACATACACAGTATTAAATATGTCAAAAAGTAAGTATATTAAATTTCCATTCATTTGTGGGAACTCAGAGGCTTTGCTTTAATGTGGGTTGTTTCTTTTACTTTTGCTGGAGTTTGTTGCTAGAAGTATAACTTTCAGTGTAACATATTTCAGAACATATTCTCTTGGTTGCATCTCTGTAGATATTATTACTAAGTTAGATTACAAAACAATGGACTATTTAACAGTCTGATTTTATACTGCAGGATTGACTGCATCATTTTGTATGGAATGAAAGATGACAGCATGCGACTCCTAACCTGATGTAGAACTGAATTGCCTACTTCCTGATGTGATACATAGCAGTTTTGCATACTTCCTGATGTGATCCAAGTAGCTTTGCATACTTCCTGAAATGCAGAGTTATGTTGGATTGAAGCTCATCAACACTTGGGGTGCTTTTAACTGAGTCTAGTCAGCGGATATTTTTCAGCAATCAGTTCACCTGTATCCACTCATACAGATTCTGCTGCAAGACTATGGAAGTGGAAGAAGGCTGAAAGAATCTGCTCTTTAATTTGTGACAATCATTTGTGTAAAAGTATTCATTTTCTTGTGAATATCATGACTTTTGTGAGCAATGTATAATTTCACATGGATTGATCATTTCTTCATTACTTGATTGCCTGAGGCATTTATTTCATTGTTATTGTGTATCTTTGACCAGGAGTCACATTTCTGTTTAACCTTTATGTCCCCACCCTCTCATTTTTAAAGACCAGCGAAGTGATGCTTAAAAATAATGATGATCATGTTTATTCTGGTATCATGCTTATTAGGGTAAAGTTATAAATATTATTGAAATAGAAGTGCTTCTTTTCATATGAAAATGATGAGTCACATTGCAAAAGTTTTGTATTTGCTTTTTTCTTAAAGCACAAATTATTCATAGTCATTCCTTTTTTGCTATAAAGGTTGAAATTTTAAGAACTTGATTAGACCAAACATCCAGCAGTTTTGGACCATTAAGCATACATTCCTTTCAAGAGTGCTCATCAGTTTCTCATGAGTGGAAGGAAAGCAAATTTTTGTTAGCTCTCTCCCAGTCATTCATGCAAGTTTCCACCTGATCATCTATGTTGTATTGGCAGGAGGATCAACATGATCACAGAACATGTTCTAGGCTGTTTCTGTGCAAAGCTGTCTTTTAAAGTGGTTTGATTCACAAGTTGACACAGTAACAAAGAGATAAACTGCCAGCCAGTTCCAGAACAAAAGAGCATCGTGCAAAATGGAAATGTTTAGATGTAACTTCAGAAAGATAGCACGTGTATTAAGGGGAAGTTGATATGCCATGTGTGAAAGACATATATGTGTGATGATGCCATTTGTAAAAGGTCGACTTTGTCACTCTTTTGCAGATGTAAATGTTACTGAGATGCCAGCACCATGCTACACTAGGTACTTACAGAGATGTTAAAGGAGAATAAGACAGTGGGTGTATATGTGTTCACAAGTTTATGTAATGTGTTTACTTACAGATGCTAATGTATGTATTTAACAACAAACTTGATATTGATAGTGCAGGGAAAAGGTAGAGGTACTGGTTAAAATGTTGAGACAGTGAAAGATTTATGTAAGAGAGACGTTGACCAAAACTTATCAGTTTAAACTGACAGAACTGTAGTAATAATGTATGTTAAAAAATGTGTTTTTCGTCCTTTGACTGGTATCATTTTGGGAGAGAAGCATATGGATAGATGTGGCACCTAACAAGGTCTTCAACTCACACATGTCTTGGGGGACAGTGAGCAGGTCCTTCACAGGATGACCAATCGACTCCTTCACGTTCTTAAGCCAGCATTCATCACCACTGCATCTCTTTGTGTCTTTCCAACGGCTGGTACCTCCACTGCCAGTTAAGGGATGAGAAGAAACGAAGATTCCTTTATCCTTTATCTTTCCCAAGGCTGCACACAAGGCAGTGAGACCATTTTCCCGTGGCTAGGGTATGGATGGTGACTTCACTATGCTTGAGTCTGTTGCAGCCACTCATGACACCAAATGGTGCAAAAATGCAGAAGTGAACAGATAACCATGTGGCTTCTCTAACTAATCAAAAACATGAAAAGCTTAGGGACTTAGAAAAAGATTGCCTGTTTATGTGGTTAAGCAAAATTGCAAACTTACAAAAAAAAGCAAAATCTTTGAAATAGCCAAGCCATCAGCTGTCAACTCAACTAATACCAGCAGCTCCCCCCCCCACCTTCTACTGTCCTGTTGTTTTGGTTGTTTTTCTCGTTTCTTCCATTGAGCATCATCTTGGTGAAGATCTGCATGTTACACAACTACATCATCATTGAGAACATGTCTGTGTGTCCGGAGGGCTAAATCTGCAGTCTGTAGCTGACTGAACAGTGTTGCATTTACTCTTTTAATTACTTTGTAACTTTGTTTCATGCATTCTGAAATCTTTTGTTTGTGGCCAGCGTGAGGTGACCATTGGGACCATTTTGTTTGCTGGTATTAGTGAAGTTTTGGGTAATTATGGAGTTTTCTGGATGGTTTTGGTGTGTGGGTGGTGTTATGGATACCTTGTGTATTTTACTGGTAAGAGATGTTTCAGCTGCAAAACAGATCAGCAGTTTGTAACAGACTGCAAGAAGAAGAGATTCACTTCCATCATGAAGAAGAAGCAACAGTGTGGTTAATATTTTACTTGAATTTTCTTTTTCTTGCTTCCAACGTTTATGGCCATTCAAACTTTCACTTACACTCTCTTACTACCTAGACCACGGCATCATCATGCTGGTCAACCCTATCCTGTGCATCATGCAAGATGAAAACGTTTTACGTGAAAGATTGTGAGGCAGCGATCACATCTGTTTGGAAGGCTGTTAGATATTCCAACATATCCAAAAATCTATTGTACAATGTGTTTCGTGATACCTCTTGCCTTCATTTTTTTTCTTTTTTTTCTTTTTTTTTAAGAACTTGGGACTTGGACATAAACATATCTGGCAATCTGGCATGCAGCTCAGCTGTTGCTCAGCCGTTGAGCATGGAGACTGCTGGTGGTTATATCAGAAGCTGTGATAATTTATGTTACAGGCATGTCAGAATTGAATTTGCAGCCGGCCACCATCCACATCATGTTGATGGTTTGACGTATTCTGCTTCTGCAAAGAGCAGCCCAGCGTGCTGACAAAGTAATGACCATTTCACAAGTGATAAAACAGAAGAGTATTTTACAGTTCAGCAAACATATTTGAATTGGAGAGTAACATTGCTGTTGCTTCTTCCTTGTGGTGCCTTTTGTATATTGTGTATTACATCACCTTCAAACACCAGCTGTTAGTAGTGACGTATAATGAATATAATGATGCATTTTTAGTATGTTTCATCACAGGGTTGCATTGCTTATTTTGTTTGAAATTGAGGATATCTTTTCTTAAGTGTTCAACATGGGGCATTTAGACTGTTATAAAACTATTGCATGGTCACGATTTAAAAACAACTTGTTCTGCAACCATGACTTAAAGGGGCTTCATGGCCACTACAGTATTATGTAATAAATACATTCTGGTGCATTTTTCCAACGATTGGGATTTTATTGCCTTTTAGTATGTAATTCAATACACAGTTTACACACATTAAGTGTGTAATAAAATACACAGCACACACACACACATAATAAAATAATAAAATATACAGTTCACACACATAATAAAATACACAGTTCACACACACACACACATAAGTATGTAATAAAATGCACAGTTCACACACAACATAAGCTTTTGCGTGCATTTACTGCCTATTGTCAGTAACAACAAATCTTTATTTACGAGGGTAATAGAATAAGCAAAAGTTATGCTTTTTTACATCTAGCCCTAATTCTTAGAAGTAAAAACATCTCATTTCAGAACAAGGCAATAATAATAATAATGTTGATTTCTATAGCACCTTTCTCCACCATTAAGGTGTTTTACACAGAACACAAATACATGATAAATGCTGGCAGCATACAGTTGTCAATTCTGGATTACGAGGACAAGTGTTTTTCTTCTTTTTAGTCTGACCATGATAACTTACACATTGAAAACATCGATACTAGCTTCATATGAGACCACCCACCAATGTGTTTACAGTTGTATGGGGTTAGTTTTACAATCACTGAGAAGTAGGCACATTCTGTTCAAGAATTTCCAGACTGAAGTACTGGAGGCAATCAACAGCATGTCGGGGTAGTCATAGACTGTTCTCAGGCGCTGGCCCCTATAACTGTGGAGAAGGAGAGTTGTGGATGCCAGTGAGACACCTGTCCGCCTGCTGAGATTAAAACATGTCGAGCCTTCACGCTCCTTCTGTGTATGACAGCTCTGCTATGCAAGTGTTCCAGAGCATTCAATAAAAAAAAACAGAGAAGTTATATGTACAAACATGGTGGGGGAAATCTGAATTGACGTTTTTTTTTTATTATTGGCAGCATTACCAACATGTGGCATGTTTGCTTTGTCGGTATGATTAAGCTGAGTAGGACGCCTCTGTAGGTAATCAAAGAGTTTGGAAAAGGTGTTGCAGGAGTCACACTTTGAATTTGTACAGACTGGGTACCGTTCTTTGAGGTCTGAGGGAAGGTTGTTCCAAAGAACACTGCCAGAATATTTTCGGGTTGTCTTGAATAGGTCAATTCTCGGTGTGGGGATATTGAGCTTGAGAGTGACACAATGAGCTGAACATTTCTCCAATAATAAACTTATTTTGTTTATATATTGGAGTCCCTTTGAGATTTGGTTATTCTTTTCCTTTTTAAAACAATAGGATGCTACAGTGTTTCAAGTGTTCAGTCTGTTTTTAATATTTTATTTCCATCTTACAGTACCTCAAAATTAACAGTTTGATCCTCGTATAACACAGACAGTTCTTGCCTTGCTCTGAAAGGTCACCTACATCAATCCAAACTGTCAGAATTTTAAAGACCAACCTGAATGGTTTGCGATGTTTGCATATATCGGTAGATATAGACGATATAAGACTAACCTGTAAATTTTAGCCTCCAAAAACCCATCCGTTAATTATCCGCTACGATTCGCACTTACGATCAACAGGCGCCGCTAACAGTGTACTACGTCACACTAGTGCACCATTCACAACATTGACAGCCGTCAACACCAAACAGAGAGAGAGAATGAGCGACAGTTCGGGTTATTGGGAGGTTGAAAGTCTGCATCTCTCGTAGTTCTGAACAACTGTTACTTTAGCACGAGAAATGCAGACGTTAACGTCCGAATAACCCGAACTGTAGCTCTCTCTCTCTCTCTGTTTGGTGTTGACGGCTGCCAATGTTGTGAATGGTGCACAAGTGTGACGTAGTACACTGTTAACGCCGCTCGTTGATCGCTGGTGCAAATCACATACTTCGCTGGCGGATAATTAATTAACGGATGGTTTTTGGAGGCCGAAATTTACAGGTTAGGTTTGTATCGCCTATATCTACCGATATCTGCAAAAAACGCAAACCATTCAGGTTGGTCTTTAAATTTCTGACAGTTTGGATTGATATAGGTTTGCTTTGGAGAATGTCCGTTGAAAAAGACTGCAAGATCATTGAAGCAGTCGTTCTTGTTTTTTTTAAATATAAATTGTAGCCTTTTAATAAAATGGTCTTCCCTCATATTTGAATGGTTGCGACTTGTATCCACTGACCCATGCGGGCAGCGAACTCCGCTGTCCGTCGTAGGTCGGTGACTGATCCCCAAAGTTTGACAGCTAGGTATTTGGGAGCCAGATATTTTGTTGTTCTTGTTGGTAAAGTGAACAGAGTTGTCAGAAAGTGCTGTAGTATTTGGTCCCGTCCTCTACACGGCACAGGGCTGAGGCTTTCATGCCAGTCCCCTTGAGGTGGCTGTTGAGGTTACAGTGTCCGGCCTATCGGTGGAATATCACGAATTGTTCATGTCGGGGTATTTGCTAGAGGGCATATGTATCAAATGATGGTCTAAAGGTGATGTGGGAGACATTAATGGAAAACTTGCTCTGGATGAGCAAAATTAAAGGAAATGGAAGTCTGCGTGTTTCTATTCATGTGATCAGAGCACAGCGTTCAAGAGGCATCTTTTTGGATTTTGTTTTAATGCTCAACATTCATAACAAGTGGTTTTTTAAAAATCTCGAATAAAAGGTTAGTTGGGAAGATGGGAAGTTCTGTCATCTTACCGTCCACAGTCTGTTGGAAATGCTGTAACTGCCGTTCTCTATTGAGCTCTAAAACTTGCATACACACTCATGCAACTTCGCTATTTGGGGGAGGAGGAGGCGTTTCCTCTTCTGTGTCGTCGTCTTGTCATATCTCTCACCATGACAACTTTCTCCTCTTCCTCCAGCACCTGAGGGGCCCGGTTGCGCAACGGTTAGTGCGTGTCACCAATACGGTGAGGATTGGCTGTCCAGGGTTCAGTTCTCGTCTCGCGCATGCTGCTCTTTCTCTGCATGCGGCATCTGTTTACAGGGCTGACTGCTTTGCTGTCATGTAGTCTTAGTTGCTGGCTCAGCGTAAAACACCAATCCCTTCCCCTCTCCTCCAGCACCCTCGGTGAGTTAAGCGAAGGAAGATTGAGGAAAAGGGGGTTTTTCTGAATGAAAAAAGGAAGAAAAAGACAGGCAGAAAATAAATGTCAAGGCGGCAGCATCTCTCCTATTCACACACCCTCTCCCATCGCGCCCCATACAACGTCAATGCATTTTCTACCCGGGACAACTTAGTCTTATGCTGCTCTTATTAAATGCTATGTGCGTGACTCTTTCGTCGATTATTCTGTTTAAAAATACACGTTCAAAAGAGTCCAGGCCAGTTACTGAAGAACTCGCCCCAGTAACCGTTTTGCTGACGCACGTGTCCGGTGATCACCTGGTGCGGTTATAATAATCACAAAGTGGTGATTTGTATTAACATCGACCAAAACCCTCTCTACCAACCAGTCTCTCGAATGTTGTTATTGTTGTTGTTGTTTCATATGAGCAAAAAAGAGTGCGACCTGCGTGACTTGTCATCGACACAGGCTACACGTCAATCGTTCTGTCGCCATCTGTCCCACACAGTTGTCTCCTTGCCAACCGCTGACTGCTCACACCGCCGTCTTCCAGGAGACAAGCAACTGTTCTGTGAGTTGCTGGACCTCCTTGGAGCAGGCGTGACTGACTTATCTAAGTTTCAGCTGGGTTCCAGACAGCTGGCCTGTCGGAAAAAGAGAGGTTGATGGCCGATCGATAGCTAGTGAGCTCCTCACTGCCCAATATACCTCCTCTTACCCCACGCGCATGCACGCACGCACGCACGCACGCTCACACACACACACACACACATACAATCGATTCCACGGGGATAACCAGGCGGCGCCAGCGGCTCTAAATATTGGCCATGTGCTGGTGCTAAACATGGTGTTAGGTTCCGAGACAAGTCACCTGCACTCAGCACTGTCCACAGGTACGTTCGTGCTCGTAAAACGAGGCAGCGGCCAGCTCCAAATGCCTTCAAATATGTACGTGCTCGTAAGAAGGGTAGCGGCCTGCTCAAAACTGGACTCTGTCCTCAGATATGTACGTGCTCGTAAGACGAGGTCGTGGCCTTTCTCCCAAACTCTGCAGCAGATACGTGCTCGTAAGACGAGGTCGCAGCCTTTCTCCCAACTCTGCAGCAGATACGTGTTCGTGATGAAGGTCCGTGCATGGTGAAACCACGGACGTGTATAGGGTGGACTGCTGTCTGTCTGCCAAGACCAACGCTTAGCCTCTTGCAAAGTCCTCCGCTGTTAGTCTCGGCGAGCTTAAACAATGAATGTGAATAAACCGGAAGCTTTATAGTCAAAAGCCTCGTTCTATAGTAGATAAACTGAAACGTGACTAAACCGGAAGCGTTGTAGTCAAAAGCCTCGTTCTATAACGTAACTGAAAAAATCGTCTGCAAGCAGTCCAGTAATACAAGTCCGTGGTGAGACGAGGTAGCGGCTTGCTGCAAACTCCGGGGGTTAGCAACGCAGAGGGCGTTGTTACCCTGACGACCAGACAGCTTTGCGAGCCGGTTGGCAGTCCCGCCGACTAAGCAACACTTGCAGAGCGTGTCGAAGAGACGAAGAGCCACCGTCTCGCCAAAAGAACTTGGTGATGTACACGTCACGGTCACACTTCGCTGAGCACCGTTCTATTCCGCGTGGAGCCGCTGACGTACGCACAGACATAAAGAGACTTCACAAGAGGGGTGAAAGGGGAAACGCGAGAGAACAGGAGAACAAACCCGCCATGTCACCTGACTACTTCAGTGAACGCAGCGCGGATAAAAATAAGTTTTTTCCGTGTTCACCCCCTACCTTTCTTATTGTTACCTTGTTATTATATTTTCTTCTTGAGCGCTGTGTGTATGGTGTATAGACTGTGTCGGGCTGGAGGTAGGAGGCGGGGTGAAAGTGAGGCACCGGGCGATTACAGGCTTAGAGCGTATTATTAGTATTAATTAGCAGTCACTGAAGTAACATGTCTGTGTGAATGGAATGCGACGGCTAGTTCAAGGCCCCTCTGGGTGTCGGCTCAACGTCTTGGCGTGCTGACGTCATCGTCAGTGAATGTCCACTCGCACTGCATGTGCGTGCAATCAGACGACAAACCTCACATTCCCTTTCTGATGTCGTCTGGCTTTTAGTGAAGTGAGATATTCTGGCGGGACTGCCACATTCCTGTCTTAGAGAGAGAGAGAGATAAAAAAAAACGGAGGCAATTCGGCGTGGGGGGGGGGAGGTGTTGGGATTTTTTTAATTCATGCATGTGTGTGTATGTGTGGTGCAGGAGTGGTGGTGGTGGTGCGTGCGCTCTTGTCTTACTTGTGTTCTAGTGTTTTGAGCCCATATATTTATTGGCGCGATATATCTGTACGTTTGGTTGCATATGTCATCTCCGTCTTGATTTACTGGTACAGCTGTATCTAATCGTGGTTTTCGATTGCCATAGGCGGAGATCAGGCAGCCTAGGAGATCTGAGGAGGCTGCTGAGACTGGATAAGACAAAGCACTGGAACAATGTTCAACAACACTGCCCTACATTGAAGACAGAGCCGGGGTGGCGGAATTCTTTTTCCCACATGAGATAGGGGGTGGGCGGAAATTCAGTTAATCGGAGTGCACGCAAAATATGCCATCGTCTGCTCGCTCCACTCAATTGCCCAATAGTACCTAATAAACTAAGCCTAAACCTAATCCTAACACTGCCCCAAACCCTAACCCCAAACCTCTGACAAAATAACATAAACCGGCACTTCGATTGGCTGAATTTCCGCCCCCATCTCATGTGGGAAAAAGAATTCCGCCCGCGGGTGTGACCAGTAGACACAGTAGACATCTATATATTTTTTTAAAAAGTAACCGCTGCGTCAGCAATAAAAGAAAATAAGAAAGAGAAATAAACTACTGTTTTGTTTTAAGGGCTGGTTTGACAATCTACAGTCAATAATCAACGAGGAAGAAACGGAGGAGGCAGGTGCACGTGTCCTTGACTTTAACCTGACTGCTTTGTCCTCATCACTTGTACCGCGCACCACGGCGCACGTTGTTCGCACAAAGAGAAGACGCATGCACTTGCAAAGCGAATAAAGTGCAGCTGCTTTGGTGGGTTTACTTGGCAGCCATTTCAAAAATCCACTTAAGGACGAGCGAGCGAAAAACACAGGGAGAAAAACACTTGGAGAAACCCGTAACGGTTACGTCGGTGAACTGGATTCTCGGTGGCTCACAGGAACACGCGAGAGAGATTTAAGGGAGAGGTAGCGTGCTGATGTGTCTGCTATAATAAGCAACATGCCATGCGCGCCTGCTGTTTGTCGCTGGCGACTGACTGTTTTATTTGTAAACTAGCCAGCCAGACACGGGCATTTCACTTAACACACTGGGCGGTGAACTTTTAGAACCAGGTGGGTATTGCGGTTGGACTAGCACGACTTGCCTACTTTAACAAAGGGAACATGGGGAGGTGTTGTAGTATAGTCAGTACTGTAAGGAAGTTAGAAATATTTGTTGTACGGTAAGTCTGGTGCACTTATGTGTGTGTGTGTGTGTTTGCGTGCGTGCGTGTGTGTGTATGTGTGTGTGTGAGAGAGAGAGAGAACCGTGTGCATGAGGTGTTGAATGTTCACATACCTACAGATACAAACATGTACTTCACCATCCACTACCACCACTTGCGCCGCGAACACACCCATTCATCAGTCCAGATATTCACATTAATTTAAGTCTTGAGGAAGTCTCTTAAGTCTGCTCAAACCGTAATTAAACCCTACTTAATAAAATACCCAAACAGTATTTCCTCAAATGTTTCTGACAAGGGAATTACGGCTTATCTAGCCACGAACAAGGATCATATTTCTCTTACAAAAAGAAATAATTAAATCAAAGGAGCTACTTCAGAAGTTCGTGGAACTGCCGTTTAGTCACACTATAGCTGTCAGCTACTAACGTTAGCCTCACATTCGAATTATATGCTGTGACAACATGGACGTGTAAAGGTGGATTGCTGTCTGTCTGCCGAGACCAACGCTGAGCCTCTTGCGAAGTTCTCCGCTGTTAGTCTCGGCGAGCCTTAATTATGATTGTGAATAAACCGGAAGCTATTTTGTAACCAGCCTCGTTCTAGTAGTTAAACTGAAACGTGACTAAACCGGAAGCTATTTCGTAACCAGCCTCGTTCTATGACTTCACTGAAAAAAATCGTCTGCAAGCATTCCAGCAATACAAGTCCGTGGTTACAAGCAATGTCACTTTAACTACGTTGTATCTAGGCTAATACAGGGCCCCTCGTTGACTATTCGTGACTGTGGATATGTGTAAGTGCAAATATATATATATATATAGCCGTTGTTGCGGTTGTTTATAATTACACCAACATTCGCTGTTGTGACTGTTATAATTACACCAACACTCGTTGTTGTGACGGTTTATAATTACACCAACACTCGTGGTTGTGGCTATTTATAGTTACACCAACACTCGTTGTTGTGATGGTTTATAATTACACCAACACTCGTGACTGTGGCTATTTATAATTACACCAACACTCGTGGTTGTGGCTATTTATAATTACACCAACACTCGTTGTTGTCGCTGCTCAAAGGCACATGACATCTCTTCCTGCCGCTCCTGTAAGGGAAAGTAACCACAGAGGCAGAAATTACCCACTGGTCAGCATACCACACACGAGCCCTTGACTATTAGCCAACAGACGAAGGGCCACACACCATTAGCCCACAGACTATTATTCCACATACCACTAGACCATGGGCTATGAGCTCGCATACCACTAGTCCACAGTGTGAGCTCACATACCACTTGTCCACAGAGCATTAGCCCAAATACCACTAGCCCACAGACTATTCACCCACATACAACTAGCCCACAGACTATTCATCCACATAGCACTAGCCCACAGACTATTCACCCACATAGCACTAGCCCACAGACTATTCTCCCACATAGCACTAGCCCACGAACTATTCACCCACATACCACTAGCCCACGGACTATTTGCCCACATAGCACTAGCCCACAGACTATTCGCCCACATACCACTAGCCCACGGACTATTCACCCACTTAGTACTAGCCCACAGACTATTCGCCCACATACCACTAGACCACGGACTATTCACCCACATAGCACTAGCCCACAGACATCTTCCACAGCATTAGCCCACACATCATTAGCTTAAACACCACAAGCCCACAAACATCGTCCACATTCCACTAGCCCACAAAGCTGCACTTGACACTGATTCTCCCGAATCAGTCGCATCTGACCTCCTAAACTGTTTGGCCAGAATTCCAGACGCTGTTAGACTGGTCTGCAAAGAACCGAGCTACCTTTCAGCTGTTAACTTCAATCTGCGGCGATGTCTGAGTCTGTTGGACAAGCGTTAATGTGAAGCAACATACTTCTGAAATGATTTATTCTCTCAAGATCTGTATTGGCGAAAAGAGTGTTTTTTCAGTCACTTGTTAAAAGAGCTGAGGTAAGGCGCCAGCGAGTACCGTGTTCCTGCAGAGAAAGACAACAGGTTGCAGTTGAGTATCGAGATTCAGGGTCTGGGTACACCAGCCTAAATATTCCACAATAGTTTTAGCAGCCGTGCAGTTATGCCTATGCACACCTATAACCATAAGTTATGTTCGCCGGAGCGGAACTTGGCTGCGTTTCAAACACACCAGTCAGAAAAATACGGGTGTGTGCGAGAGGGTGAGAGGGAACCCGAGGTCGGAGATTTCGGTTTTGGTGCCAGTCCCGGTACTGGATGAGGTTGCACGTGCGTTGCTATCACTAGTCCATACATACAAGTGCCCAAATATTTTAGAGGGTGAACGATGCTATGGACACGTTTCTGTATGAAACTTGAGACACGCAGACTCATGCAAACCAAGCCTGGAGAAGCTTTCTTTGTCTTAAGACCTGGATTTCTGGTAGAGTTTGAGGGGGAGGGAGAATACCAGAAAAAGCATGGACTTTTGTTTTCTTTACTTTATTTTTAGGTCTGTTAGAAGAAGAAAGGTAATCCGTAAAGATGGGGTCAGAGGGTAAAGCTATTCTCTTCTTCTGCGGTATCTCCTTTTACGGTAATGTAGCGCACCGCTCCCCCCCCCCCCACACGATGGCACGAGGAACGAGCGCCTGGAAGACATCTTCTTCATCCTTAACTCCAAAAACAGTTTTCCGTCGCCCGCTGCTTGGGTCCTGCGATCTGACAGGTGAACACCGCATCAACACAAATATGTTGAATGACCAGAGTCTCTACTGATTTTGAATTTTATTTTGTTATGCATGTCTCCTTTTTTCTCTCTCTCTGTCTGTCTTTCTCTTAGTTTGCTTCCATCGGAAATTTGTTGTGGTTTTGTTGTTGTTGTTTTTGTTTTAAAGGGGTTAAAATAATGTTGGAGAGTCGGCATGGTGCACCACCGCCGCCACCACAGGACCACCTTCATATATATATATTATAAAACTGCTGCCTGTATCACCAGTACATTTTTAGATTCTGGGAGTTTTTTTTTATTATCGTGACATTTCTTCCTGTGGGACTTGTCAAACTTTGAGCCGGTGATCACTCTTGTACATTTTCCTGTCTCTAAATGCTGCTGTTAGCCGGGTACAAATACCAAGTGAAACAACACATTTACTGATGTATACTTCAAACTGTGCAATACGTATGACAGTGACCGATACTTCTTATGTCGTAAAGTGATGTATACTGACACTGTTATGTGACAACTGCTTTTTTTATAAAGTCTGCAAAGCGAGGCATACTTACTGTTTTATTTTTTTCCCGTCACATGACATATATTAGTTGTTTTGTAATGTCTGTTGTGGGATGTACTCGCTTGTTTACAGGTTCAGTTGTGGACTTGCTGTCTTGGTGAGGGGAAAATGTGACATAAGGGGACTGAAAGGGAAAACAAACATATCAGACATCCCTCGGTGACCCTCAAGGACGTCTTGGCTTCACGCACCCGCCTTCGGTCGGCGTACGGAGGTAAGTGGAGGAGGAGGATGCTGAAGGCGAGATGCGTGAGTTTCGTAGCAGCTATAGGGTGCGGACACACGAGAAACACCAATTTTTTTCCCGAAACAGCCCTGTTTTTCATGTTTCCCGTGCGACCTACACTGCAAACTTTTCCCAAACGGTTTGGCAAACCTGTCTACCTCTTGTTTGTCGTTTAGAACCCGTTATAAAAAAATTAAAAAAAAATCGCGTTGGTTTTCAGTTTTTCAGTATGGCTTCCATGACCACTACCCATCTTGACTGAACATCGAACTATTCACGTAAGACAATTGTTTATAAATTGATCATAAATTATGGGTCTTGCGAATATATTTTTTCTCGTAAAAGACTGTTTGTAAAATGCTTCGTGTCCGTTCGGCAGGCATGTTTTTGGCCTCTTGCTTTGAACGGGGGAGGGGATGGGAAGAGCTAGGTGGTGAGGTGAAGGAAGCAAGGCCCGTACATCATTACCTCAGTCTCACACGCGCTGGTAAAGTTTCCGACACGATCAGATGCTCTTTTGACACACTCTCTCTCTCTCTCTCTCACACACACACACATTTTAGGGTAATGGTATATGAGTAGGGACGTGTGTGTGTGTGTGAGAGAGAGAGAGAGGGAGAGGGTATATTCACAAGTGCTAAGTTTATGTGTATGTATATGTATATGTATGTGTAGAGCTTCTTGGTACATGTTCTTAGACGTTTAAGTTAACTGGTCTTGATGGTGTTTATTACTGGAATACATTTACAGCAGCTTGAAGATGTTGTGTAGTTACACTGAAAGATGTTCACACCCTTGCTGGAGCTATGCTTTTGAAGTTATAGACTCACTCACTCACTCACTCACACGAGGGAAAAAGGAAGGAAGGAAGGAAGGAGAATAACAATGACAGTAACTTTTGCTTATTTACGAGGAAGATATGATTGTGCAACACTTCTAGCCCTCGACCTAAAGAGGAAATTGAGAATTTGAATTTAGAGTACACCGTCCGTCCATTTCAGAGGGCGAAAAGAATACAACCAAATAAAAACATGTCAGTTTATGTGATGTAAAGGCAGACATTTAAATATAAACATTATTATTTTATACTTCAAACATTGCTAATTCAAACTAGCAAGATAATATATAAATAAAAACAAAATGGATGC
The DNA here is from genome assembly GCA_004794655.1 of Marisa cornuarietis. Classification (NCBI taxonomy): domain Eukaryota; kingdom Metazoa; phylum Mollusca; class Gastropoda; order Architaenioglossa; family Ampullariidae; genus Marisa; species Marisa cornuarietis. The sequence continues at coordinate 8,951,084 of SMMW01000046.1, read as the reverse complement.
ATAAATTTAATCGGTCAGAGAAAAATGATTCAGCACAATGTGATTAATAGCCAGCTATTAATTCCGATTTCGAACCTCGAGAGCACCATAGATGTAATTAGCTACATTAATAATTGATGAAGTCTTTCCACAATTAGTTAACAGCAAAGAGAAATTCTGAAGGCTGGTGGATTTTAAAAAAAATAGAAACAGACTTCTCTCTCAAGACACTGTACTTATGGACAGAAGAGAGAGTGTGTGTGTGTGTGTCGTGATGACAGTCACGCGGGGGGGGGGGGTGTTGTCATCAGGTTTCCAGCAGCTGTTACGAAGACGTCCCTAACAGGTGATTGTTTTTCGACTCGCAGAATTATGCTGGCCAGAAATGCCCCCTACTACCCCTCTACTCCCTCAGCCTTTCGCACGTCACGCTTGTCCTGTCGTGACCCTGTCACGTTCCTACATAATAGACATTTCCAGCACGACAGGGGCGTACTTCCGCTTGAAATCTGTGGCGGTCACAGCTCACGCAAAATCTCTTGCGGTATGGTTGACAGCCGCAAGGTATGTGGTATTTCTGGACCCCACCCACACTGCCGAGCCTCGTACCCCAGAGCGACGCGACGTGACGTGACGTGACGTTCACCGCCCGGAGAGCAGGCGACTTGCTTCGTCTGTAGTCACGCCAAACTGAAAGGTCGTAGAAAAAGGCTCCATGCAGGTCCCTGCGCTACCAGACAGCTGTAGACATTTCTGTATCTACTCTCTAGCTCTGCAGCACAGCACTACAGTGAGCGCAGCAAAATGGAAAACGAAGCAACGTGAATAACTATAACCCACGCTCACCACCTGTCACATTCCCCACAACTCCACCTGACTATCCCCAGCCCCAGCATCCACCTCCCGACAACTAACGGTTCAGTACGAGGAAGTGGTAAAGTCCGTCTTGTGCAAAGACTGTAATCTGTCGGCCCCCCCCCCTTTTATCACGTGATGGAAGGTCTCTTAATCACCTGGAGTGGTGGCGGTCGGCCGCAGTTTTAGTGTCGGTTGGTGGCGAACCCCGCTTGCATTATTGTATAACTAACTGGTAAATTACTGTGTAACTGCCTTCTAAATCTGTCGCTTCTGAGGGTGCTGTCGGTAATCATCCATCAGTCCGCCGTCTCGAAGAAAGTGCTGCCGGTCTGCGAGCACCCGGCCTCTCCTGAGGAACACAGGACGTCAGTCTGTGCGCAAGGGGTCATAAGGTGCGCACGTACCTATGGCGTATTTGTGAGTGAAAGAAAAGGTGTGACTATAGGCAGATCGAACCAGTGACTCCGAAATAGCACTCGTATGCAATTGTCTCGTAATCATCTCCAGCTATGCAACCGTCCAATTCTTTGAAGGGGGGGGGGGACTCGTCTTTCTCCATTTCTCCTCCCGCCGTTTCTCGAAAGAAGCGAGCTGGTTCATAGTTTCACGTCTGTAAAATCAAATAACCTCAGCTGGCTGACTGTGCCTGGTATAAGAGATACGAAAGGTGGAACCAAATATTCTCTTCCGCCAACTTCATCTTTTTCGTTGACCTGTTTTGTCTGTAAAGTTGCTGGGGGGGGGGGTGGTCGTCGTCACCGTCAAGGTTGGTGGGGGTCGGGGGGAAAGAGGACGAAATTCTAGTCACGTGCTCGAGCAGCATCATGTCCTGCTCCAGTCAAGCCAACAGACTACTGAGCCGCCACAATATGCATGCACACGGAAACACATAAAACTAATTGCTGACAGGTTGAGAGGGGGCTTTATCAAAGTACTTTAGTAAAGTGCACTTAAGCACGACAACGAGAGTGCAAGAGACTTGTCAGAAGTTGGGACACGTACATGCAGGGTGGAAGCTGGACACGCACATGTACAAAAATATACACCCATATACACACACCCGTGCGTGCACTCACCCACCCACACGCCTGCCTTGGCGTTCAAACACTCACAGCTTTGTGAAAGATGATCTGAGGAATTGAGACCGACGCTGCGTCAAAGCGTGAGTACTTCAAACAGCCGGGTGCAAGCTCTTTCATTATTTGCGATCTAAAGCACCGACCACAGTGTGGCTCTTGAAACAGACATCAAGAAAACACAAAATACTACAAGCACCTCCCCCACCACTTAAAAAAAAAAAAGTCTGAAATAAAATCTTCGGGGAAAAAGAGTAAAATGTCTTACAATTCTGCATCTCTCCTGGTCGATAAGTACTTGTTCTGTACAAGCCCCATTTTTTCTTTTTCTTTTTTAATCTCTCTGCGTTTCTCAGACCCTCTCTCTCTCTCTCCTTCTCTGTCTCAATCTTTCTTTCCCTAGCTCATGAGCACGACCCAATCCAAGAACATCGCTGACTGCGACTATATCATGACGTGTCTCATTAGCCGCAATCTGCTCAAGCTCAATAAATTCTGATACCATCAGAGATCTAATTAGGCTGTCACATCAACGACCTGACACGAGGTGCACTTCAGCATGTGCTCCACTCGCCGGCTGACCAGCCGCAGGTTGTAATGCCACGCGCGTTGCCCTTTTGACCCGCATATGACGTTACACACCTCGCGCACCATCGTGAAACATAGAAGTCTGGGATCTGGTCCCTCAGCTGTCAGCGTTAAAAACGGTTGGCGATACTCTGGGAACGGCTCTCTCTTTAGAAGTAATATTTGATTTCCCAATTTATTGTGTGACCCAGCCGCTTGTGTTGACGATTTACACACAAATATTACCGTGCACAAAAATAGGTCAACATCACAGACGTCAGGATTGTCCATGGATACGTTTGCGTTGTCAAGGCCTTAGCCAATGGGAGAACTGGGACCGTATGTTATCTGTGTGCAAACCTGACGGCCCGAGTCTGACCTTTTTCGATATTTTGCAGGCGTGTATTTCGAGAACAGAAGAAGGGTATCCACCCAGATTTTAAAGAATAGTATCTTGCGCTGAGGTTTATCCAATCATCAGAAAGAAAGTCACCCCTTGAAGGCAGGAGTTAGAGAACTTTTATCATCTACAACCCCCACAATTTCAATAAGATAAAAAAAAATCAAGTTCCTCCTGCTTGACGGTGGCAAGCACTCTCCTGGGGACCCACCAAGCAGGTGAGTAGGCTGCGGACAAAGTCGTTCGTCTTTTGTCCCCTGTAGGAGCTCCGAAAGAGTCTCCTGAAGAATTTCATTTTAATCGCGTGGATCCGTCGTTCCGATTATGTGAGCAGGGTCTTTGTTTCGCAACTTCACAGCATGATTGGCAATACAACTACAAGAGACTTGTAAAGCCTGAATTTGACGCGAAAGCTGACGCTTCTGTTGTCCTAAATTTTGCTGAGCCTGGCCATCGCCGCTGTCGCTGCTGTGATCCTGAGACGTACGTCCACCGCGTAGCTTCCGTCCTTGGAGAGGGTCGTGCCCAGGTACTTGAAGGGCTGCACCTCTTCGAGCTGTACCCCGTTCATCTGGATCTCTGCTTTACTAGATCCGGCGGTGTTTGCCATGACCTTACTCTTGCCTATGCTGACTTGCATCCCGTACGCACTCGCACTGGCAGCGAGTTTGTCCGTGATTGTCACTCGCTATTGCCGCTCGCCATCAGATCGATGTCATCAGCAAAGCGGAGGATACTGAGCGGCCTCCCCGCGATCGACACGGAGGTGTGATGATCCTGGAAAGTATTTATTGCACGTAATTTTCTCCGGGTAGATGTTGATCAGCACTGGGAAGAGAGGTCATCCCTGGCACACACCCGCCGTCGTGGGAAAGAGGTTACCCACATGATTATTGAAGAGTACCGAGCTTCTGGAGCCTTCGTACAGTGCCTTGACCAGAAGGTGCGGACCGGACCTCCCTTCCCATTAAATGAGCGAAGTACGTTTCATAGCCCCTCGTTCCATACTCTATCAAAAGCCTTCTCAAAGTCAATAAAGTTATGGTAAAGATCTTTATCGTGCTGATGGTGCTTCTCGATGAGGACTCGACTGTTGAAGATCTGCTCAACAGTGATCCTGCTGGCCCAGAGTCCAGCCTCTTCCTCAGTTAGCAGCTCCTCTGCCGCCGACCTGAGGCGGTTTTGGCTCATCTTCAGCATAACCATACTTGGGTGACTCTGATAACAGCTTCCAGAAAACCAAAGTTTTTGAATTCCAGGGGAGTGTGGTTAAAATGCTGAAAAGAAGTGACGGTCTTTATGCTTGCTAACAAAAGAAAATGGCCCATCGGAGGTCAATAAGTCAATTTTCGTACGAATTTCCGCGTCGCGAAAAGAGCCATTTTCATGCCTACTTAAAAAAAATCCATTATGATGGTAGAGTGCTTCCTGTTCTTTTCTTTTACAAATTTCGCTTAAAAAATTCTTAGCTTATGTTGGTACTGGGTATTCCTAATTACAGTTATAATAATATGTCTTCCGTTAATATTCTATTTTTATTTCATATCTGGCAGTTTTTTGTTCGTTTCCCTTTTTTATGGCGCTTAATATAACCAGGATCTAGTTGAATTTTTCTTCGAAATTTTACGAGAAGAGAAAGCATGTGAGGAAGAAGATTTTTCTTATTTCCTTAAAGGAGTTCCTGTTGTCAGTTTAATGTAGCTTCCATTTCTCAACCGACTAAAGTGATTCCGCGCTTTATCGCCAATATCAGTTGGAAAGTAATCAGCTTACGACGACCTTAATTTGCTTATGATACTAAATTAAAGGCTGTGGAATGACACCAAGTTACCAGCTGAGGTCACTCGACATCAATGAACAATCTTCCCTAAAGAAAAAAACAACAAAAAGAAAGACTCGGGGCTGGTACCCTGTGCTATATTTTACCGTTCAATCTATGGTTTCCATTTTTTTTCTTTTTTCAGTGTGCCCTCTCATTTATTTATTTTTTTATTGTTGTGTAACCGGGTCGCTCTGTTTAGGATATACTGGGGGCTGCGCCACGATCACCGGAGAAAGATAGAGATGATGGATAGACGAGAACAGAAGGAAGAGATGGAAGGGAGGGAGCGACAGAAGGAAAATGAAAACAGCAATATCACATCAACACAGGCAACACAGCTAAACTTACAAAATCCCTTAGTAAACATAGCCACTAATACTGAACAGTCAAACTAACATGCCTAACACTGGCCTGCCTTCAGCACGTGAGGCTGTCTCTGTCTCTGTCTCCGTCCGGGGTCCCAGCCCCTCCCAAATGGAAAAAGGGATCAAACTAGAGAGCGAGCCACTTGTTTCCTGTGTTTTTATTTACAAGTTCCGTATGTCACTTATATGAGATATGCGATTTTCCTTCCTGCTAAACGATCACTCCACGGGTGGTCAGCAGGTCATATGGATAAACTCCCACCCCATTATAGTTGATTGAAAATGGCTTCCATCAGTCAATGGTCTAGTCACTCTAGTGGAACACACTTTTTTTTAAACCTAAGGACTGAGTAAAACTCATTGCAAGATACTACTTCCTCGAATCCTTCAGTTCTCGAGATACAAACATCACCATGTACGAGAAGAGAGCAGACGCTTGACGTCGTTTGTAAACAGATAAACCTTATTAACATACAGCCCCAGTTTTCTCACTGGCTGAGGCCTTCACAGCATTTGTTGTTGAGCTCTTTCTATACATGGTGATTCTTGTAGGCGTGTGTCTCGATAGGGAAGTGGGTATACTCACTTAGATTTGTGGAAATAGGATCTCGCGCTGAGCTTTACTTAAATTACTAGGGGGGAAAATGTGCACCCTGCTTTAGGGAGAAAAATAGCTTACCCTTTGCTCTGGCAGCCCCATGTAGTAGCCCCCCTCCCCCATTAGCTACGATAGCTAGTGGGCGTACTCCCTAACACGTCACAGGTTAATTTTGTTGATTTCCTCCCTTCACCGCCCGAGCAACACTGTCTCGTGTTGAGATACCCGAGCACGCGCGAACGCGGTGCTAGCGTGCTATGATGACGTCAGTCCTAATCGAACCGTGTGCCGAACGATTTGCGTGGCGCGTGATGATTTGTTATCATGCTATCGACAGCATAAAATGCCACCGACAGCACGAAATGCCATTCATCGCGAGAAATACCGTCGACAACACCACGATACATAACGTTTGTTGACAGTTGACAGTTGACCGTTTGTTTTTTGAATGAAGAAGCGTAAATATATAAAATTCAAATGAGCTGATCAGCTTGATTTTGATATCCAACTTCAATAATCTTAACCTATTCTTTTTCAAGAAAACCGGGTAGAATTTTAATTTTTTAAGGCTTCGAGTTTCGCTTATTCTGGACAGAATATTAAGTTTATAAACTTGTATATGGTATATACCTGGCAAATCGTTTTCAGGTCACGCAGCATGGACTCGCCAGCTCAAATGCTAGTATTTTACAAAGATTTTATGAGCTGAATGAATGATTATCAGGGCGACAGATAAAAAAAAGAATAAGAGTGGGTGAGCGAAGGAAATGGAAGCCGTTACGTATTTGCCGTCTTTTACACAAAAATGAAAAAAATCTGAATGTAAAGTAAACTTAAGCAGAGCTGACGGAGAACATTTTTAAAGCGTCGTTTACTCAGGGAGTAATCATACAGAAGTGGTGTTGCCAAAGAAACTAGTTAGAAATGTGTGCCTCCGTGCCAAAAAATAAAAAATTAAATTGTCTGAGCGAGAGAAACCGCAGTAAGACAGTTAACAAGAAGTGGAACAGGGTTAGGGGAACTGGTAGAACGAGGTGATGAAGTTGAACTCTGGAACCTTGCAGTTAATGAAATAAGGGAAAATAAGGGAGGAAAAGGGACAGTCGAGAACACCATAGGACAGAAACAGGGCGAGGGCACAGAAAGAGAAAGAAGAGCTCAAAGAGGTAAGGAGGGGAAAGAGAAGAGCAAAAAAAATGAGGATGTTTTGCGGACTAAACATGGCGTTTACCTAGCCCGAACAGCCTGTGCTGGAACTGTTAATAGCTTTGCTTACAGAAGCAGACGGCAGGGAGCGCCCTAGGTGGGGATCACACAGGTGGCGGGCAAAACACACATCAGGGCGGACCACCCGGTCCACCCGCAGATCTTCACCCTCTTTTTCTTGTTACGTTTTGTTCTAGAGCAAGCGACGTGCTGTAATAACGTATGGCAATTTTGCTTGGAAAGGAGGGAGTATGAGAAGAGGAGGGGGGCAATTTGAGTGGTGGGGAGGGGGATGTGAGCTGCGATACATGGGTATCGAACCGGCGCGTCTCAGTTCGGACGCCAGCGCTCTAAACCACTCAGGACGGAAGTAACACAACAGTACTGATAACTAATAAAAGACAAATACACAAAACGCAAAGAGGAATTGGGTAACAAGAACTGAGGGGAGAGGGGTTTGAAGATGGAGTAGCATTGTGTGGACTGTTGTAAAGTGTGTTGTGGTGTATAGTGTATGTAAAGTGTGTTGTGGTGTATAGTGTATGTATAGTGTATTGTGGTGTATAGTGTATGCAAAGTGTGTTGTGGTGTGTAGTGTATGCTTAGTGTGTTGTGGTGTATAGTGTATGTAAAGTGTGTTGTGGTGTATAGTGTATGCAAAGTGTGTTGTGGTGTGTAGTGTATGCTTAGTGTGTTGTGGTGTATAGTGTATGTAAAGTGTGTTGTGGTGTATATAGTATGTAAAGTGTGTTGTGGTGTATAGTGTATGTAAAGTGTGTTGTTGTGTATAGTGTATGTAAAGTGTGTTGTTGTGTATAGTGTATGTATAGTGTATTGTGGTGTATAGTGTATGCAAAGTGTGTTGTGGTGTGTAGTGTATGCTTAGAGTGTTGTGGTGTATAGTGTATGTAAAGTGTGTTGTGGTGTATAGTGTATGTATAGTGTGTTGTGGTGTATAGTGTATGCAAAGTGTGTTGTGGTGTGTAGTGTATGCTTAGTGTGTTGTGGTGTATAGTGTATGTATAGTGTGTTGTGGTGTATAGTGTATGCTTAGTGTGTTGTGGTGTATAGTGTATGTAAAGTGTGTTGTTGTGTATAGTGTATGTATAGTGTATTGTGGTGTATAGTGTATGCAAAGTGTGTTGTGGTGCGTAGTGTATGCTTAGTGTGTTGTTGTGTATAGTGTATGTATAGTGTGTTGTTGTGTATAGTGTATGTATAGTGTATTGTGGTGTATAGTGTATGCAAAGTGTGTTGTGGTGTGTAGTGTATGCTTAGTGTGTTGTGGTGTATAGTATATGCAAAGTGTGTTGTGGTGTGTAGTGTATGCTTAGTGTGTTGTGGTGTATAGTATATGCAAAGTGTGTTGTGGTGTGTAGTGTATGTAAAGTGTGTTGTTGTGTATAGTGTATGTATAGTGTGTTGTGGTGTATAGTGTATGCAAAGTGTGTTGTTGTGTATAGTGTATGTATAGTGTATTGTGGTGTATAGTGTATGCAAAGTGTGTTGTGGTGTGTAGTGTATGCTTAGTGTGTTGTGGTGTATAGTGTATGTAAAGTGTGTTGTGGTGTATAGTGTATGTAAAGTGTGTTGTTGTGTATAGTGTATGTATAGTGTGTTGTGGTGTATAGTGTATGCAAAGTGTGTTGTGGTGTGTAGTGTATGCTTAGTGTGTTGTGGTGTATAGTGTATGTATAGTGTGTTGTGGTGTATAGTGTATGTAAAGTGTGTTGTGGTGTATAGTGTATGTAAAGTGTGTTGTGGTGTATAGTGTATGTAAAGTGTGTTGTGGTGTATAGTGTATGTAAAGTGTGTTGTTGTGTATAGTGTATGCAAAGTGTGTTGTGGTGTGTAGTGTATGCTTAGTGTGTTATGGTGTATAGTGTATGTATAGTGTGTTGTGGTGTATAGTGTATGTAAAGTGTGTTGTGGTGTGTAGTGTATGCTTAGTGTGTTGTGGTGTATAGTATATGCAAAGTGTGTTGTGGTGTGTAGTGTATGCTTAGTGTGTTGTGGTGTATAGTGTATGTATAGTGTGTTGTGGTGTGTAGTGTATGCTTAGTGTGTTGTGGTGTATAGTGTATGTATAGTGTGTTGTGGTGTATAGTGTATGTAAAGTGTATTGTGGTGTATAGTGTATGTATAGTGTGTTGTGGTGTGTAGTGTATGTATAGTGTATTGTGGTGTATAGTGTATGCAAAGTGTGCTGTGGTGTGAAGTGTATGTAGAGAGCGGTGTGGCGTGTGGGGTATGTATCGTCAAGAACTTATCGTTTGATCGCGGACAAAAGCTATAATGAGGCTCAGTGCATGTATAGTCAAAAATGTATATATCGTCTGATCGTGGACCGTACATAAGCTATACACGGTTAGTGGCACGACTGTCTTCTCCATCTTCAGAGTCCGGGGAGCTTGCGTTCCCCCCCCCCCCACGCGTTGCATCCCCAGCCGTTGTTTCGCTATATTCCGGTCATTGTCTGTTGTTACTGAAACAGCCGGGTTTGCCCAATATGCGCTGAATATGCATTTTTCCGCTTCCCAGCTGCAGCTATACTTCACGGAAGGGTAGGTGGTGGTGGTGGTGGTGGTGGAGGAGGAAAATGCTTGCGATTCCTGCAGGAAAGAAAAGGCTGCATGTGTTTAGAAGCTACCCCTCCAGGATTTTGTAAGGTCGCGTGTCTCAGAGGAGGCTCGCCGTCTCCTTATTTATGTCACCATTCCCCACCACTTCCAACCCTATCCAGCGAGTGACGTGCCGCAGTCCGACGTTACGCCATGGGAGTAAGTCCAGATACACGCGTAGGTGAGGTAACAAAACCTGTGCATAGTAACAAAACAGAACGTGAGCACAAGGTTCCTGACGTAACAAAACTTGAGCGCAAGATTCGACCACAGGTTTTTTTTTTTTTTGTGTGGTCATATCACAATTTTTGAGTACAGGGTTTTCACGTAACAATAATTATTCGTGCCCTGATTCATGACGTAGCGATCCGTGAGCATTCATTTGTGACGTAGTGCGCGCGTGTAACGAGAGCTGATAGCAGCCCTCGCCAGGTGCTATCCACGGGTGTGCCACCCTGCCCCACGGCTGGAAGCTGGAGTTGGGCAGAAGTCGGTGCGTGCTGGCAGATGGCAGGACTGTGCCGGATCGATTCGGTGGGCAGACTTAGCCACAGGGCCCGTGCATGGGGTAGAGGGGGAGGAGGAGGGGGAGAGGGGAAGTGCTGGGCGCGAACGTGCCGGCGGACGAGCCAGGAGTCGCGCCTGCTTCTGTCGTCGTGTGTCTGAAGCGGTCGCCATTTGTCTCTGTCACCAGTCCCCGCCATGGGAAGAGGTCAGCAACAGCAGGAAGAACATGCTGACACCGGCACACTGCCTGGCTGCTTGACTGGCTGAAGGAAATTTAGTGAATTTTCTACTGTTACTGTTTACGTTCTCTTAGCTCCTAACTCCTATTACAACTATTAAATCATCAATATTATCATCATCATCATCATCTACTATTTTTCTGTCATAATCTTGGATGTCAATCGTAGTAGCCTTGAGAAAAAAAAACCAAGCAAGTGTCTTGAATCGAAAATCTGGGAGACCAGTTGATGGTCCAGTGGCGCCAAAGCGCCTGTCTCCACGACAGTGGAAATCTGGAGTCGGGGGTTCGTATCTCGGCTCCGATATACCACTCTCTAGATGTGACAGCTGTTTACGGTGATCACGTTACCCGGTACGTCGAGCCAGGTTGCTGGTGGAGAAAGGCGCTATATACACGACCTGTATATATTATTCGTTATTATTGTTAAAGGTAGGAATTGAGAAAAAAATTGTTCTTGTGTGACATTACGAGTTCAAGTCTGGAAAGCGTCACAGAAGAGTCTTTGCAATGATAGAAAGTTAACTTTCCTTTGATCTACTCTCTCAGGAAAAAGAAGAAAAGTGCCCTGCTGTTCGTGTGCTCGTTAGCCCTATCACGAGGTGCTCATACTCATCGTGGCGCATCTACCGGTATACAGGGCGGCCAGGTAACCGCCCCATCGATTACTCACATCTTCACCCTGTCTTCACCTTGCATCTGGCATCGGCAAAGAGGTGCGAATTCCCAGGATTTTCCTTATCAGGGTTCGGCAATGTAAAGTTGTTAGACGGTGTAAAGATGTAACACGGTGTAAATGTGTAAGACAATTTAAAGTTGTGAGACAGTATTAAGGTGGATGTATATTTAGGGGGTGGATTTATGAAAGTATGAATCTCATGAATTTTTTTTTTTTTTTTTGCACTAAGACGGCATGGTCTCTCGTACATGTGTATTCTTCCCCACCTAGCAGGGATTTGCACATTACCCAGAAGAAAGAAAGAAAGAAAGAAAGAAAGAAAGAAAGAAAGAAAGAAAGAAAGAAAGAAAGGTATAAATAAGACAGCGTAAAAACTGTAAGACATTGTTATTAGACAGTGTAAAGTTGTTAGTGTAAAGCTGCAAGATAGTATAAATTTTAACGGTGTAAAGATGATAAGTGTTAAGTTGTTAGTGCAAAGGTGTTAGTGTACAATGGTTAGTGCAAAGACGGTATAGTGCAAAGGAGTTAGTGAAAAGATGTAAGACAATGCAACAACATGCTGGTCCAGACTCGGACCCACAGAGGACTTTTGAGTTCGACGTAAATAATACATCTAGCAGAAAATCAAAGATACACCCCTTCCCTAACCTCATCCTCCATCCTACTACTCCTCCCTCCCCCGCAAAAGAAAGTAAGCCGACGTGGATTTGACTATCACCCCCACGGCCAGGGCAGTTCCTGAAGTGTAAGTCATTCTGCCCACTGCACCGTCAAAGAAACTGGCAAAGAACTCATGCGATCGCGAAACCTTTCTTAGGTCGAAGTTGCCTGAAGGTATTTTAGAACACCGGTCGAAGGCGGAGTTCTGACGTTACGTGTTGTCCACGGGCGACGTAGCACCACGATTAGCCAATCACTGGCCGCTGCTAGAACCTGAAGGACTTCAGTCGTTGACGTGAAAGAGGAGACGTGCGCTTAAGTAGAGTTCTTTACTCTATTATTAGCGGCTCCGTCGTGGTTATTATGAATGCAGATTGCAGGAGCGGAATTTCTGTGTCAACGGAACTGTATTATACAATACACTCCAAATTCCATATGCACTGATGGTTACTCCAACAACAGCAAAATGATATTGGAAGAATATTGAGAACCTCAGTAAGAAAATTTGATTTCATATTGTGATAAATATATTGACCAAAAACATTGAGAAGAACCACATAACAAAATTGAAAAATGTAAGTGGAATTATATTTATCCTCTGTTTAGCAGCTGCTGAAAAAACGTGGTACTGCGAAATAACGATTAACTAAAACACCTATTCTGAAAATATTTATATTTATAAACGTCGTCACTACGTGACCCGAAGTTCACGTTGAGGCGATGGGGAGAAAGTTCGAACTCTATCCCCTCAGCCAGTGTAAACAACGACAGTGAGAGGTGACCCGCAGATAAGGCTGGCGTCAGTCTGTTCGGCCTTGAATGACGTCATGGCCGGCCTCTACACGCGCGTAGCGTTTCTTATGACGTGCGTTTCGGTGACGTAAGCGCTACGTCGCTTTAGTAACTGGTTATCTGCTTTTTTCTGGCTTTTCTTCCTACATCGCATGTAGCCTGGTAGTGCGTCTTTTGCACGCTTCATTTGATCACATTTTCAATCTCTTCACTTATCCTGCGATGTCTTTAACTCTTTCTTTCGCTTTTCCTTTTTCTTTCTCACTACCATAGACATTCAAAGGAGGCTGCTTTCTCGAATATTCTGAACAGACCCTGTGTGTGTGTGTGTGTGTGTGTGTGTGTGTGTGTGTGTGTGTGTGTGTGTGTGTGTGTGTGTGTGTGTGTGTGTGTGTGTTGTCGACTTTGTAATGTGTGCAGTGAAGCAGTAATCGACGAGCACCTCTTTCTTATCTCCTCTTTGCTCTGAGTTGCGGGTAATGCGTTTAACAGCGAACAACGAGAAACAATCGTTTGAGTGTAGATTCACAAACACAAGAGAAACCCGAACGCACGTGGGCACGCGCTCGCCAACATTCACATGTCCACATGTATGTGAATGCAAGCATACCCTGTCTTGTAACTAGCTCTCATCCTCGTGCATGCATGCGTATCCTGTCTTGTACCAGCTGTCGTGTCTGACATGTCTTGAGGACTCCAGTCTTGTAACAGGTCATCATGCTTGCAACAATCACCTTCGTTGTTTCGTTCTTCAGCATGTAGACCCCCCTGAATAAGGGGACTTTTCCGTGTATTTACTGGCGCTTTCTCGGCTGTTTAGTTTGGTTATTTATAAAATGTTGTAGTACCAGAGAAGGAAATGCTTAACATTCTTAAACAGAATGCCTGAGCAGTGTTTTTCAAAGTACCACCGAAAAGAGGTATATGATGATGATAATATGTCGATTTATATTGCGCAGGAATCCATTCAAAAAAATGCTCATTGCGCAGCAAAAACAGAAGAGAAGAAAAAATAAAACAACAGGAAAGTAAAAAATAATAAAAACAGAAATTTTGCTAGGTTGTTTAAGTCTGTCTTAAGTAAACAAATGAGTCTTCAGTCTTTTCCGAAACATGGTGGCTGAGGTGATGGTGAAGAGCGACGATGGCAGACCATTCCACATCTTAGGTGCAGCTTTTTTTAAGGCCCTGGCTCCAGTGCGCTTCTTGTTTGTGTCTTCCACTGCAGGGAGACAGAAGCGTGACTGGGAGCCAGAGCGCAGGCTACGTGACGGCTGGTAAGGAGGAACTACCTCTTGTAAATAGTCAGGAGTAGTTTTGAACATGCAGGACTGAGCAATCGAAAGCACTTTGTGATCAATGCGCTTGTTCAGTGCGAGCCAGTGAAGGCTCTGTAGTATAGGGGAGATGTGCTCAGTGGTGTTTATATGCGGTGTTTAGTGCAGAACCTGTTCACGAAGAGCATAGTACTAACGGAGGAGTTCGAAGCGTGCCAAGATGCAGGCTTTAGCACCATGCATTCACACGAGGGTCTTTCAAATTGAGCCGTTTGCACCACACTCACTGCGTTACCCCGCGTCACTCATGTCCCACAGTTGGCGCCACTCAAGTCACACACCTGGCGTCGCTAGAGTCAAACCACGAACTTGTATTACTGGACTGCTAGCAGACGATTTTTTTTTTTTAGTTATGTCATAGAACGAGGCTGGTGTGTACAGAGCTTCCAATTTAGCCACGTTACAGCTTAACTACTAGAACGAGGCTGGTGTGTACAAAGCTTCCGGTTTGTGACATTCATCGTTTAAGCTCGCCGAGACTAACAGCGGAGGACTTCGCAGGAGCCTAAGCGTTGGTCTTGGCAGACAGACAGCAGTCCACCTATACACGTCCATGGTCAAACTTTGCGCCGCTCATGTCATACAGCTGGCCCACGTCAAACATTCTGCACAATTGCGTCATTCTAATGAAGCCATTCCTCAGTCAAAACCGTCAACACAGCCACGGGACCCCCCACCTCCACTTGTATAATCGCGCGTTGAGACCAAGCCGCAAGCAGATCCGGTGGCTTAAAAAAAAGTTGATCCCAATTACGAGGTGTTTCCTGCATTACTGACTTCAAGCAACGTCTGCTTACCCACCCCGGACATCATCTGAATTGCTGGCTTCAGGCAAGGCCTACATGACTCCCCCCACCCCCCACCTCACACACACACAGCCCGCCACAGCTGACTAGTTTGCATATGGTAATTATTTGCAGTACGTATTTACATATACTCACACTTACTTTGCAGTTTGATGAAAGAGGCAAAGACAACTTTCAGTACCACGAAATGAAATCTCTATTACAGCGTCATACATCCACGCTGTCTTTATGAATGCGTCATACATCCACGCTGTCTATATTACGGCGACACGGCGTCAAACATTCACGCTGTCTCTATTACGGCGTCATACATTCACGCTGTCTCTATTACGGCGTCATACATTCACACTGTCTCTATTACGGCGTCATACATTCACACTGTCTCTATTACGGCGTCATACATTCACACTGTCTCTATTAAGGCGTCATACATTCACGCTGTCTCTATTACGGCGTCATACATTCACGCTGTCTCTATTACGGCGTCATACATTCACGCTGTCTTTATGAATGCGTCATACATCCACGCTGTCTCTATTAAGGCGTCATACATTCACGCTGTCTCTATTACGGCGTCATACATTCACGCTGTCTTTAATAAGGCGTCATACATTCACGCTGTCTCTATTAAGGCGTCATACATTCACGCTGTCTCTATTACGGCGTCATACATTCACGCTGTCTCTATTAAGGCGTCATACATTCACGCTGTCTCTATTACGGCGTCATACATTCACGCTGTCTCTATTACGGCGTCATACATTCACGCTGTCTCTATTACGGCGTCATACATTCACGCTGTCTCTATTACGGCGTCATACATTCACGCTGTCTCTATTACGGCGTCATACATTCACGCTGTCTCTATTACGGCGTCAAACATTCACGCTGTCTCTATTACGGCGTCATACATTCACGCTGTCTCTATTACGGCGTCATACATTCACACTGTCTCTATTACGGCGTCATACATTCACGCTGTCTCTATTAGGGCGTCATACATTTACGCTGTCTCTATTACAGCGTCATACATTCACACTGTCTCTATTAAGGCGTCATACATTCACGCTGTCTCTATTACGGCGTCATACATTCACACTGTCTCTATTAAGGCGTCATACATTCACGCTGTCTCTATTACGGCGTCATACATTCACGCTGTCTCTATTACGGCGTCATACATTCACGCTGTCTCTATTACGGCGTCATACATTCACGCTGTCTCTATTAAGGCGTCATACATTCACGCTGTCTCTATTACGGCGTCATACATTCACGCTGTCTTTAATAAGGCGTCATACATCCACGCTGTCTATATTAAGACGTCATACATTCACGCTGTCTCTATTACGGCGTCACACATTCACGCTGTCTCTATTAAGGCGTCATACATTCACGCTGTCTCTATTACGGCGTCATACATTCACGCTGTCTCTATTACGGCGTCATACATTCACGCTGTCTCTATTACGGCGTCATACATTCACGCTGTCTCTATTAAGGCGTCATACATTCACACTGTCTCTATTACGGCGTCATACATTCACGCTGTCTCTATTACGGTGTCATACATTCACGCTGTCTTTAATAAGGCGTCATACTTTCACACTGTCTCTGTTCCCGTATGTGGATACGAAGGCTCAATAGATCACAGAATTCTGCTGAGACAGGGGGGTTTTGTTATGGAAGATTTGGAAGGTTTTGTGCACCGTTGCTGGCTGTTTGGATTCCTTGTGTGCGAAAGGAAAGGAACTGGTTTTACGCCGAGCCATAAGGCTACATCACGGCGAGGCAGCCAGCCCTGTAAACAGATGCTGCATGCAGAGAAAGAACAGCGTGCGCGAGACGAGAGCTGAATCCAAGACAGCCAACCTTCACTGTATTGATGGCAGGCGATAACCTTGTGTGCGACGCAGGTGACTGGGAATCCACTGCTTAAATTTTTTGTCATAGTTTAAATGCATATTTTAAACTGGTTTTGTTTTTCGTCTTGAAAATGTATTCAGTACATCCGCATAGACAAAAGAACTTCTTGTTCCCATTCCATATGAAAGTTTCCCAGCTCCCTCTTCACCTGGTGAATGCTCAGCTGCTATTAGCGTGAAGACAAGCTGTACACGAAAGACTTCAAAGGAACCAACAGTCGACCATGACAAGAAATATAAAGGTAGCAAAGTGATAACATTTGGCAAACATGAACGAAGTGCATGAATGAAGATGAACAACTGAGAAGTAAGCAGAACAGTGAGATAAGAAGAAAAGAAAAAAAGAAAATGTGTATGTGGTCACCTCGCTACCAGACATAAACAGGTGTCCGCTTTACCCGATATGCTCTGAGTTATATGTGCCTTTGTTGCCTAGGACATGGAGCTAATAGATAAGAAAAAGGTTATAGAATGGAAAGGAAGGGAAAGAAGATAGCGGTGGATAAATACCAAATCATAATAATCCATAACCTTCAAACTGTTCTTCCTTACAATATTACTTTATTAATTCCTCAACAAATTGATAACAATTAAACACAAACATCCCAACGGTAATCTTAACCTAAATTTCTACTTCTACAATTTAAGTATCTTACTTTAAAATCGGAAACGGACATCCTCCCTCCAGTTCACCCCTCGGCCCTGCTCAGCGTGTGTCGTTGTTGTCGCTACATCTCTGCTTCTGTCTCTCCCGAAATGAAAATGGGGGAAGAGAGAGAGAGCCTCACGTTTTTCCCTTATTTTCTGTATAATTTCTGTAGGTAACTTTTGGCATGCGCAACCTCGGTTTTCCTTCCACTGACCGACCAGTCCTAGCAGACTCCTTAGTCGTGTGGTCAGTAGACGTTTTGTCTTACATGGCTACGCGCCCCACGTGATAGGTTAATGTCCCAGAGGCAGTGTGCTGTAAGGGATTCACCGTGTCTAGCGCACACCGTGGAAGAGGAGCCCAAATCTCCCCTTCCGCATATATAATGACTCCCCTAAACACCTGAATACCTAGCACTGCTATGTAGGCCGAGGACCTTTTCAGTCACGAAGTCGCGTGCGTGAGTGAGTGTGTGTGTGTGTGAGAGAGAGAGAGAGCGTAAGAGCTTTGAAACTGCTTGTTGATATTACAATGTATTACGAATGTAGTCGCGTGTCTCTGCCACGTTCGACGTATAACTCGTTGATGACCAGAAGCGAGCTGAAGGAGGAGGTTTACAGTCACGAAGGCAGAGAACGAGATCGATTTCAGACTCCCAATTTGTCACGTTTGTCTGCATAAATAATTAAAATGTAAGACTGAAAATAGAGACGAGTTCCAAAGACGTCCTTGAAGTGGTTGTAACCCTACTCACGAGACTCGCCATCATGATGCGGCTAACGAGAGGAGGCTGTCTGTGATTTATTATTCTGCCTACTGTGCAATTTCTTATTGCTGGGTTACTGGGCGGCTCGATTTAATTATTTGTGTACTTGTCGATAGATGTAGGTTGTCTCTTCCCAATTGTTTCTCTTGAGCTATCAACTACCATGCCTGCTTCTCCTTGTACTGGTGAAATTCGTATGGTACATCCTTTCTGTCGCCTCAGACTGAGCAGAATTCGCTGATGACCAAATGATCACGCTAGGGAGACGTTCATCGATGTAACGGCCACCGCCACGGCTAAACTTCGTCACCGCTCCATCTTAACATCAGACAGAGTCGATCGATCATGATCACTATAGCAACTCTATCTTTCCCCGCCTAAAGATTTTAAGCTATTCATCAACCGAGAAGTGTTTTATGCTAACCAGTATATACTTTGCCACTAAAAGAAATTAAAAAAAAGAAACGATGAAAAAAACGAAAGATTTTTTCATGCCTGGCGGATGAGAAAGTTACAAAACCTATTCGGGACTAAAGCTAGTCCTTTTGGCGAGATTGTAAAAAGGCTAGTTTGAGCGTCTTGGTGACATCACGAAGATGAAGTCAGCCTTTCGTTTCTGGGAGGACTAAAGCTACCCCTTTTATATCCGTTGCTGCGAAACCTAGACAGTTCAGTACCGGAGCGGAAGAAAACTAGGAACAGTCTTCCTGGGACTAGAGGTCGAGCACCAGCTGCTTGAAAGCCCATACGGCTTCACAACAATGGAGTTTCAAGCACTTAATCTTGGGAAGCAAATGGGTGGAGCGAGCATCGAGAAGCTTTTACACAGCAAATCTCTTTTCGACTGAACGCAGCAGACTGTGGAGACTGAGGCTGGACAACACCTTGAAGAGATGCTAATCCTTTGAAGCATTAATTTACTTATTATGATGCAAAAACTTGCGAGTGTCTCCTGAACAGTGTAGTCAGCGAGACCAACAGTCACAAACCTTTGCATACGTTTCTTAGCGGTGAAGGTTTTTGAACAGATGCAATGCCAGCCTCTTCCGATCGAACTGCACATGGACATAAATCCACAGGGAACTACAGTTTCTTGAGATTCCCTAACCATTGTCTTTTGACTTCACAGTCTTCACTCACCGTCCGTTTATCTTGTTGCCTTCCTCCCTATCTGCTAGTTCGCCTGCCTACGTCTGTCTACACCAGCATACCAGGATGTCTCCCTTTCTGCATGCTTTATTTTTTATCAGTAGTTTTCTTCCTGTTGGTTCTTGTTGCAACAAACCTCAGCAATTGATTGTCCCCTCCTTCCCCCTTCCATCTCTCCCCGCACAAGCTTCTGAAACCGTCTGCAGAAGGAGCGAAACAAATTTCAAGTGTAGTCGTGGGCACATACCGTAAGTGATTGTTCAAGACCACCACGGTTCTACGTCAGCTCCCAGATCGATAACACGTCGTCACGATACAAATGACCTTTCGCCTCCAACAATAAACAAGCTGGTGTTTAAAAAAAGACTCAACATCGATCTCTCTATTCTGAGCGTCCGCAGATGTCAGAAATAAAACATGTCCGCACGACTTTATTTCTTTCCTGCATTTCCTTACTCTGTGCTGTCGATCACCAGGAAAAGGCTTACGTCACACTCACACACACAGAAAACCGTTTTCTCCCCCGTCTTCTTTAAAACTGATCCATTACGTGTTGTGACGTAAATACCGAGCTTTTTCGTCGGTAAGGTTCACGACCCTTTTTTTCTTTTTTTGTTAAATCTCAAGATATCTCTGAGACGCGCATGAATTTGTAAAATTGACATGATCCTGCCCACTACCGGCGTTGAAAAGAAACTTTTACACGAATATTTTTCATGAATATTGTTTGTTTTTTGTTGTTTTTTTTGTTTGTTTGTTTTGTTTTGTTTTTTTTGCTGCCGCTTAGCGACAACCGTAAAACTTGGATCAATCCGGCTGTTACTCCAGACGTTGATGTCAGGCCGGCGTTGGCTGTCTGGGGGATACATCGAACAGAGCCCGACAGCAGCGTCTGACAACCGCCCCAACATCCCACCCCACCATTCACCGTGATAGGGGGGAACGTGTTCTAGTTAGTTTCAGCTTCAAAAACCCGGATTACAGGAAAGTTAATTAAGCAACCCCCCAAAAAATTGACAGCATGCTGTACTTTTAAATTTTCCACAAAAGATAAGAAACAAATTATTAGATCGTTAGGAATTTAAGTGCAGTTCGTGATCAGGCTGCAGAGAAGTGGTGAAACAACAGTTTGGCGATGTGCAGTGGACGACTAGCTATGTATACTGCTCAGCGGTGTCTATGAATAAGCAACAAGCTATTTTAAGAGCACAATCCATGCACGCTCGCGTGCACTGCACGAACAGCGGAATGTGCGTTGCTGTGGTGCATGTGCCCTGGGGTGCCCACTGTAGGATGTGCAGAAAACAGTTCATGTTGGCGGACGTGCTCAGTGGGTGTCCTGCGGCGTACTGGCGATCATACAATATTGCACGACGTACTGGCGATCGTACAATGTTGCGAGACGTACTGGCAATCATACAATATTGCACCACGTGCTGGCAATCATACAATATTGCACGACGTACTGGCAATCATACAATATTGCACTACGTACTGGCGATCATACAATATTGCACGACGTACTAGCAATCATACAATATTGCACGACGTACTAGCAATCATACAATATTGCACGACGTACTGGCGATCGTACAATGTTGCGAGACGTACTGGCAATCATACAATATTGCACCACGTGCTGGCAATCATACAATATTGCACGACGTACTGGCAATCATACAATATTGCACTACGTACTGGCGATCATACAATATTGCACGACGTACTAGCAATCATACAATATTGTACGACGTACTAGCAATCATACAATATTGCACGACGTACTGGCGATCATACAATATTGCACGACGTACTAGCAATCATACAATATTGCACGACGTACTGGCGATCATACAATATTGCACTACGTACTGGCGATCATACAATATTGCACGACGTACTAGCAATCATACAATATTGCACGAGGTACTAGCAATCATACAATATTGCACGACGTACTAGCAATCGTACAATATTGCACGACGTACTGGCGATCGTACAATGTTGCACGACGTACTGGCGATCATACAATATTGCACTACGTACTGGCGATCATACAATATTGCACTACGTACTGGCGATCATACAATATTGCACGACGTACTAGCAATCATACAATATTGCACGACGTACTGGCGATCGTACAATGTTGCGAGACGTACTGGCGTATTTACACAGCAAACTGCAGTGCGCGATCAACTATCGACAGTTTGACGTTAGGGCAAGAATAAACGGCCTGTTGGTACGCATTAGTTAAAAGCGCATCTTTTCTCCAGATCGTATTACCTGAGCCTGAGGCATTGGGAAGAATGGGTGAGAGGTAGGACTCTCCCTGCCCCTTTATTATTTTCAGAGAGAAATGTCCCACTAGCCGCCGAGGAAAAAGAGGAAAAGGTTACTATTCTCTTACTGATCTATTGAAAAAGGTAACCAACGCACCATCATGTTTATCCTTAGATATATGCGCCCATTTTTCTCACAATTAATTGGCAAACATTTGCTGTCTGAACTGTCCCCTGAATAAGGTGAGGTTCCTTCGGTCTCTGCCACCTTCTTCATCCCCAACACTCTGACGACATAACATCATCCAAGGTATTGACAAAAGTAATCTTTTGCAAGAAATCTGTATTATTTTCCTTCCCACAAGAAGCTTATCTTTCCATGCCTTCGAAGGGCCGTTTCATAGTGTGGCTTGGGTCGCTCCCCATTGTAAGTGGCACCTGTGAAAAATTGTCGCCGTGTCCAATCAGCAGTTAGTACAGCAGCCCTCCAACGCTTTTGTCATGTGGGACAGGATCTCCTTTTCTCACCATCAAATTCAGATTTTATTACCGTCCCGTGTGCAAAATAGTACTCGGGACAGGTGCACACCGAAACGCTAGATGGTTAAAGCCGAGTCAGCTAAACTGCTTGTAACGTATAAGCAAGTTAGCTGACTGCTTCGCGTCCATCCAGGTATTTGTTCACCTTTCCCCTGGACCACTGTCGTTTTCAACACTAATTATCTTCGCATCATAAGACCTTACAATTTTTTGCAACGGCGTAGAGTGACCGACTTTGCCAATGAAAGGCAAAGGTTTCGCCATACTGTGTGAAAATCCGTTATTTGAATTTTGCAATTCACTCCTTCCGTTCATCATATTCTTATCTCGGTCTTCAGGTCTCATCTCGAACTTACCTTACTGTTTCTCTTCTTTTCCTGGGATGCTTTAAGCTTGAATCACGGTGTGATAGTATCTCGAAAAGTGAAACCTCCTAGGGCAATCATCTCCTAGTATTTTGATAACATCTTTATTATGGCCATATAGAATAATTAACCTCGCATTGTAATTTGTGGGGGTGGGGGTGGAATCCTTCTGGGACCTCAAATGAATACTGTCACCAAGTGCAGCACTATTTAAACAGGCGGATTATTACACAGCATTACAGCGAAAGAATCTACCTTACTCATCAAAAGAACTCTCTTCTCCTCTCATCGATCAGCCTCCTTGCGCCCTCGGGGGCCGCCTCTTCAGCAGACGACGTAATGAGGTTTGTCGAAGAGATCAAAGTGGCAGATGGCAGAAAAAGAAGAGAGTGCTGAGGAATCTGGGGGTAGCGCCAGTACGTGCCCTGTGGTTGCAGAGCCACATATTCGTCAGGTCTTGGAGACAAATTTAGACAGCTGATGTGCACTACGTCAGAGGAAAATGGTCTGCGTGGCCAACGTGCGCAGAAGACCAATCAAGCTCGTGCTGTCAGCCTTTCTTTAGGCTCACGTTCCGTTAAGGCGTTGCCCTCGCGGCGAATATAATTACCTCAGGCTGCCTACAGGAATCAGCGAATCAGCATAGCTTTAAAAAAATCTCCTGTACGTCATATATCGTATTGTATCTCTATATCGTAAAAATATTGCTTAATTTTTTTCCCCCGTCTTTTTTCCTCTCATATTTACCTTTTATCATAGTTCGCGTCCAACGCATTCAACACACAAAAACCCTCAACTCACATAATTTATTTCTCTTTGTAGGTAAAAAGGTTAAGGTCGTGAGGTATACGAGACCTCATTTTTCTCGGGGCCAGCTTTAATGTGAGGGTGGTGCCCTTCTCCTCTCACTCACTGCCTTGCTAGATACCCATTCCCGGCAGCTGGGTGGACTGTAGGAAGTTCGCGCGTCAAACCGGCGCGCCTCTTGAGTTCGGACGCCAGTGTTTTAACTACTCGGCTATTCGCTTCCCCTTTCTTTGCAGAAGGCAAGGAATAAGAAAGCTGTACACATCCCGATAAACCACGGACAGCACAGATGGTTTAGCGTAACACGATACTGTGAAGGGAACTTGATCCTACAAAAGACAAGACTTGACGTCATGCATGTGAGAACTGATCTCCGCTTACACGAGCCGAGCTTTGAACTGAGTCAGGAAGGATCACTCCAGCGGCATTTCCATTCGCAGGTCAAGAAGATAAAAAAAGATTTTAAAAAAAACCCTGCACTAATTATTTCTGTCTTTTGCGCTTAATTTGTAGGGCGGTCCGGTGGCGCAGTGGTTATAGCGCCTGTCACCAATACAGTGAAGGTTGGCTGTCCTGTGATCAACTCTCGTCTCAGGCACACTGCTCTTTCTCTGCATGTAGCATTTGTTTCCAGGGCTGGCTGCCTTGCCTTAGTTGCTGGCTCGGCGGCGTAAAATACCAATTCCTCTCTCCCTTTGCACTTAATTTGAAGGTTTGCTGTTGAAGTTGCTTGTCCTTTCTCTGATCCATTTAAGCAGTTAACGTCTTAGGTCTCACTAAAATTTTCCGGTGTTGTTTCCGGCACTGTTCGTGTGTGTGTGTGTGTGTGTGTGGGAGGGGGGGGTAGGGGAGTTCTGGCTGATAAAGTGCTAAGGAATTGTTTATTGTAGATGTTTTCATTGTGAAAAATGAGTCTGTACCACCTATGATACGTTAGGGATATATTTGCTTTCGCAGTCATTGTTGACCTATAGTTGAGCATTTAAAAAAATGATATTAGAAGGTAGGGGAGATGAGACATTAGTGGTCTGTTCTTGGGTGCTTGGAATCAGAACAAAAACAGAGGACACTGCCAAAGTCTCACACAGGTGACGGGTACTTTTCTAACATTCAAAACTTCCGTTATGCTTTCCTGTATGACGGCGGTCTTGTGGTTTAACTGCCGCTCGTCCAAATATCGTTGTAAATGTGCATCGCTTGTGCCAAACGTTCTCGACGGCGGGAGTTACAAATGTGTCTCGTGACAAATGTTTGCTTCAAGCAGTGCTTGCCGGAAACTGTCTAGTGACAAATCTTGTCAGCTGTCACGGTGTCACAGGGATACAAATGAATTTTCATTATTACTTGTGCCAAGGTTTTCCGTTGAAGGTGGTAATTAGAGGGAAGAAAGGTACTAAACATGAAGCAAAGCTTGGCGCAAGCTGCACAGACGGCGAAGAGCTATCGTCACAGCTTACTGACTCTTTCCAAGAACGTCGGCTGCAGCTCTAACCTGCTTGAATGCACTAATGTTATGCAGGAAAAATATCACGAATTTACTGCTTGTTGCTGCTGAAGAGAAACCCGTCAAATGTATTTCATCTGGCATGGCACCGGCTCAAGCAACGTGGGTAGCACCACACAGCCATCAATAATATTTTTGTGGTGGAGTCTGTGAGTGTTGTCACTAATCTCGTCAGGTCATTCATCTCTTGATAAGTGCTAGTCGACTCTTCGGCATTCTGTCCCTTGGCTCTCTTTATATCTCTTTAACAACGATATCGAGGCAGTGGCAGGATCACGAGCAAACATATCAGTCTTTAAACATGTTCAGCCTTCTTTTGGTGGTCTTCCTTAAGTCTGCCTGTTCCTGTATCCTTAGATAAAAGTTGACCGGCTTTGAAGCCGTGACGTCAGTGTTTCGCGAAGAGGACAGCAAATCGATCGATTTCACGGTTATCTTGTTCTTCATGTCAGGTTTTCATTGAATGTCTGTTTTCGTGGAGGACAGTCTGCACTCCAGCTACGAGTTCCACCCTGTTCTCCTCACACAATCACCAGAAAATGTTTTTATAAACACATTTTTCATTTGTAGCCGACGAATTCAACGTCGTTGGAGTGACACCGTCTGACAAAGTGACGTCACGCTGCCAGTCGCCCAGAGGGCGCTGCGAGATGTTGCGATCGAGGCCTCACGATTGATGGCTTGATTTTCGTGTCGCGTTGTTGCGTAGCCTTAAACTTAATTTGTACCTATGCTTGTGTTCGCAGGGTTTTCATGGCGAAACAGCCGGCATCTTGTTTTGAGCGACTCGTTGGTACGTCCACCATCGAAATCTTCATCTTTCAAAGGTTGTTCATAACATGACAAATATCGACGAACAAACGTGTGACCAAGAATGCGAATGTTTTCTGCATGACGGTTATACCAGAAGTTTGGCGAACTCGGAGAAACTCTCTCGACAGCTATGGTCATGCTCCATGTTTCTCCAAGCTGCTGAAAGGTGCATCCTTCGCGAGCATCAGATTTGAATTTGCCAGTCCAAATGTGCTTTGAAATAACTAAATAAATAATTACATTTTAACAACACACTGTTATGATGAGCTTATGACCCAGCCACCAAACTGCGTACTATCACAGCTCGCTTTAAAAACTAAGATGTGTTATCGCTGACATCGGCTTGTTTATTGTCTTTTGCTTCATGGCCACAGAGACAAGAGAGATTCAGAAACAGTGTATCATTTGCACATAGCTTTGTTGATATACAGTATGAAGATCAAGGCTAACTGTTCGCTAAGAAAAGACTTTATATATATATATATAGATAACAATTTTCTTTCTCGCATACATACTCGCTCACAAACTCACTCTCTTTGCTGAACAGTTATGACAGCAAAAGCTAATACTGTATGCTAAATTGTTATTTATAGCTTGGCAGATTTCTCAAGGCGTTTAGGTGGAGAGGGGAAGCTGCGTATTTCTTGAGTGACATGCGCACAGAGTTCCTTCCGCCACAGTGACTGTCACAACTGCCCCGCACGTTGACCTCAACTGCTAACGGGCGGCAGTGACACCCGCTTTTTCCTCCTTAGTCCTTATCATAGGAGAAGAACAGAAAAAGAAGCACATTTAAGCGACGCTGGCAATTAGCGGCAAAAGGGAGGGGGGTCCTTATGAAGACCCCGACAGTCATGTCGGTTACTTCGAGGGCAGGTGGGCTTAGGTTGTGACAGCAATCACCCTTCCCCCTTAGATGCTTCTGTCAAGAGAGAGAGAACACGTACATTGCTGTTACGTCTTCAGATATCTTGAGATCACTATGAGAGCTGCTTACATGTGTGCCAGGATTGCACACCAGAGGAGTCTTTGGAAACGGTGTGTTGCTGATGTGTGTAGTGGGTAGGTAGGAGGGAGGGAAGCGAGGGGGTGTACACTTTTACCCTGATCAGGGAGTCCCAACATATCTTCCCGAGGGCAAGCAAGCTTTGCGCCTTGGCACTGACATTTGCTATCAACACGTAAGGGGAGGGGACAATATGTGATCCTTGGGCTGTGACGAGGCTTATCGAGTTTGCAGCTTTCTCTCTCTCTCCTCTTTCTGTTCTATTTCTCTCTCTCTCTCCCCTCAAAAAATAAAACCTTCAAAAATAACAATGAGTGAATTTTATAGGCGCAGGAAGCGAGCGTGAAACGAGAGCTTCCACAGTCGAGCACAAGCCCTGCGGTGTTTTTCGTCTCGGACGGAAAAGCACGCTTCTGTTATATGTAAATTTCAAATACCAGAAATGATACTTACATTTAACTGTAAGAGCTCAATCGCATCTTCACATCTATTACTCTGAACTCAGCCTCGAGCATATTTTTTTTAACTTTTACAAAAGAAACTAAGAGAATTTTTTTAAACTTCCAAGCCCTTTTCCTTTTAAAATAAATAACTTTGTCACTGATTCTGAAATAATGAAAGCCATTGAGACAAGAAAGGCAAATTGTTGGGTTAGTCCTATGAGCTCTCTAATCTTAGGGGTATAAACAGTACTTTACTCTGTTCTGTGTATCCCGAAGCAAGTTAGATCACGGACGTGTATTGGTGGATTGCTGTCTGTCTGCCGAGACCAACGCTGAGCCTCTTGCGAAGTTCTCCGCTGTTAGTCTCGGCGAGCCTTAACAATGAATGTGAATAAACCGGAAGCTATATCATCCAAAGCCTCGTTCTAGTAGTTAAACTGAAACGTGACTAAACCGGAATCTATTTCGTAACCAGCCTCGTTCTATGACTTCACTGAAAAAAAATCGTCTGCAAGAATTCCAGTAATACAAGTCCGTGGTTAGATGCATTGTTCACTATTTTTGGCTTGTTTTGTCCCCGAGCACTTTTTCCCTTCTTCAGAAAAAAAACACAAATATGTGCAGACTATACTGTTGACACTTAAATATGCACAAATAAGAGTTATACACGCATATCTATCGAATTAATATCAGTGTCTTCAGACACACAAGATATAAGTTCTGCCAGACTAGACGAAGGTCTCTTGACTTCTTTGGGTTAACAATGTTTTAGAACTACTAACTGTTTAAGTATTCGACTATCTTTGTTCTTTTCACAAAGGCCTTGCCTTTCTTTCATATCTCTACTCACAGGCTTTCGACAGAGACTGGCACGACTACGCACGAGAGGCTGTAGCAAGTGATGCGAAAATTCAGTATCGAAGAAGGCCTCGTCCAAGTCATCGAGCTGTATAATAGTTCAATGAGCGCAGTACTGCTGGATAACCAAATAGGAGCTTACTTTCGCACTACATCAGGCGTACCTCAAGGGTGCTTCCTATAACCTTTGCTGTTCAACATCGTCTTGGAGAACATCATGCGTGAAACCGGCCTCCACGACCACCACACTTCCGTTTCCATCGGTGGAAGCCCGATTTGTAACCTATGTTTTGCAGACGACATAGATCTGTTATCAGGTACTTGCATAGAAATGCAAGATCTTACCAGCAGACTGACAGACAGTTCGAACGCATATGGAATGGAGAGCAGCACTGATAAGAGCAAAATCGTGGTCATTGACAACTTGAATGGACACGGCTCGAAGAGGTAAACAGCTTCAAGTACTTGGAACCCACCCTCTCTAAGGACGGCAGCTCCACGTACGCCAGATATCCTCATCACGATCGCAACAACAACAGTGGCAATGGCTAGGCTGGACAGGGTCTGACGCAGCCATAATATCAGGTTTAGTACAATTTGCACAACTCCCTTGTAGTAGCGATCTTGCTTTACGGATGTGAAACGTGAACACCGCTTGCCGATACGGAGAAGAGAATCCAGGCATTCGAGAGCACGTGCCTGAGGAGGCTGCTCCGAATCTCGCACAGAGAACATAAAACAAATGACTTTATACTAAGCACGGTTGCCACACTCATAGGGCACCAGGAACCTCTACTTGCAACAGTCAAATCCTCTTTGGTCAAGCGACGTAAGCTGGTCTGGTTTGGCCATGTGACCCGACACAACACCTTGTCGAAGACTGTCCTTTGAGGAATCTTGGAGGGTGGTCGGTACCGTGCGGTGGTCAGAGGAAGAACTGGCGTACGAACGTCAAATCCTGGACTGGTCGTCCTGCCCAGGACCTAGTCTGCTCACTATCACCCAAAACAGGTCTGAATGGCGGGCCTTGTCGCCTATCCCATGTGTTCCCTAGAACGACAGGTACTAGTCAAGGGACGACTGATCGACTATGTGCCACACGCCCAGAGTGTATACTTAACATTACATGGCTTTATTTTTTATGCCTGCGAAAATTAATCAGACCTGCCCTTTATCACGCATCTGTTAGCGCGAGCTGGCATAACTGATTTTATCTGTGATTCTTTTTTTTTAAAAAATTTCTAGCGCTTGCATGTATTCGGTTTCACTCTCTGATTTCAAAGATTCTCATCGATTGATTTCGATACCGACAGCATCTAATCGAAGAAGAGTCTGTTTTTTCGTCTTCATGCAGTTGCAGATGAGATTTTGTAAGACTTCCTTTGACAGATTTTGATGAACTTCCGCCTTTGACTTTTCGTGATAATGCCAATGACGTCACATTTCACGTCATCGCTAAGGTCACAGAAAAAGTCACGCACATTTTTATCTTTTCGTGAATGCGTGCAGATAGCAGCACATTGCATGAGCACCGAGTTATGAGTAAGCACTCATACCCGAGAGCGCTTACACGCACACGCACGCAAGCACGCACTTTCTATATTGTAAACAATCTTTCATCAACATAGCTAACATCATATTATCGTAAATTAAATTGGTAAGAATTTAAGATGAAGCTCTTATATTTACTTTCAGTTTGGTAATGTGTGGTAGCGATGTTCTGTCCTATATTAAACTGTGTAAGTGTGGTAAAGGTACAGAAGATGGTGATGACGACAACGACGGGAAGTACAGGTGTATAAAACTAAGACCTATACAGTCTATATGAAGATATATCATTTTATTGTTACTAATAATTATGATTATTTCAATAAGCCTTGGATGATCACATATTCACTATGCATTACATATTCTACTTACGAAGATTTGCCAGAACGAATAGAAGCTTAATCAGTGTATAAAATTTTTTTTCAAAATTAGTTTCCTGATTTATTAAAAATGATATGTTTTGTATATGTATTGCAAGCATGCAAAGTTGGGGAAAAAACTCTTGCCGCTCCTGTTTCCTGTGGGTGAAGGTCACATGATCCAGAATGAACTCCTCAAAACCATGTGACTTTTTGGACCAATGAACGGCCTTGTTTAGTGTCGAGGCGATCGAGTTCTTCGATAAACCTGTATCAACCTTCACCGGGGTACTGTACTCCACTCGACATGCCAAATAAGCCGAAAAAAGAAAAGGTAAGTGATACTGCTTTGATCTTTCCGTTTAGTCATATTAACAATCTAATACAATAGGGGATTTTATGTAATAAATAAAATAACCCGCAGCGTTGAGTGTTGTTGGGCTAAATTTGAAGAAGGAGCCAGCCGTCATGCAAAGAATGCTCATGCTGTATGAAAGATCAGTTTTTAAATTTCTTTCAGACGACAGCAAAGACTACAGGAAGTGCGAAAACGACGAGCAAAGAAAGCACAGAGAATGTGGATAACGAGGTAACTGTCATTTTGTCTGCTTGGCTTCTCTGTAGGCAGCCATGTTGACATCGATATATCCAAGATGGCGGTATAAAGTATTGTATATATGTGTATATATGTAAATAAATTTTGTTGCTAAAGTGTACATGTTACTTTTTGGGTTGCAGAATAATGTTCAAGAGTGTTGTTTTAAGTAGAACAGCTTGCATTCACGACATTCTAAAATGCTGCATAGAAGAAAGTGTTGCAAGTCACTTGTAGTTTGACAGCTTACACTACGAAATCTTAGTCAAGTGTTGACTGTTGTCATGCGTTGCCACCGTTGTTACTGACATCAAGTGCATGCATCTTTTTTTCCCTTCAGACAGCGAAAAGGAAAACATCTCAAACACCAAATGCGGAGACTCATCCTCCACCAACATCAATTTCAAAGCTCAAATATCAGGGTCCACCTCACATAAAAAAAGACAAGCGCCAGAATTCATCAAGGTTTAATGTTTCAAAGAATCGTGAACTTCAGAAGCTGCCTCTGCTAAAAGGTTTGTACAATGAATTATACAATTTAGTTTGACACATTTTCTCACCAGAGTTTGTGTTCTCAAATGTCTGGAAGTGTCTCTGTTAATGTTCTTATCCAACTTGTCAAAAATACTTTGGAAGGCCTATGTATGCCATGGCATACAACTGGAAAAGGGTTTAGGGTTAGAAAAGTAGGTGGTGTTATGAAATTAGGGTTCAGAATGTCTACTAACCATAACTCGAATCCAAACATAAGTTTAACGCTAGCTCCCCCCCCCCCCTTTTTGTGATTGTATCTCATGGTGTCCATAGGTCTCCCAGAACACATTTATACCACCTTCTTTTAACTCCCCACTGTTTAATGTTTGTGCTAACATTTTCTGTTATTTTGCATCTTTTTGTCTGATGCTTGGTCATTCGGTGAATCACATTTTTAGTATATTTCATAAAAACAAGCACTTTTTGTCAAACAGTGTATATGGTTTATGACATTGTTAGTAATACATGTACTTATATGTATGTTTATGGTATTGCTTAATTAACAACTCTTTGATTTTTACATATAAATAAAACTAAACAAACACATAATAAATAGCACCTGGTATTAACAAGAAGATAAGTAATTTTTCATGTTTGGTCATTTTGTTTATAGATGCAACACCTGCAGAAAGGGAGGAGCTATTTATTCAAAAAATTAGACAGTGTACAGTGTTGTTTGACTTTGTGCAAGACCCCCTGAGTGATTTGAAATGGAAAGAGGTAAAACGTGCTGCCTTGAATGAGATGGTTGAATATGTCACACAAAACCGAGGAGTCATAACAGAAGCAATCTACCCAGAAGTGATTCAGATGGTGAGTAGTTTGCATTCACACAGTTGAGGATTGTTGATATTTGTGGTAAGCCTGCATGGTGTAATATTCCAAAATAGTAAAGAGCTTAAGTCCTTGTGAGCTTTCAAGGTATGTTCTTACCTTTTCCCACACTTTGTGTTAATCAGTGAACACTGAAAGTATGAAGTAGAGGTAGTGTTAATAGTCTCCAGCTGTTTTATACAAATCTTAGAAATAAAGCCTCAGTTGTCTAGCTTTAGTCTGCTGCCTGTCATTTTTATCTCCTGACAAACAGCACTTGATCTCCATCATGTTCATGCTTTGTAATGCTAATTGTCTACTATCATCTGCTTGACAATAGCTCAGTTTAAAAAAGTCTCAGAAAAAGAACTGTTGCTCATTAAATGTGATTCTCTATTTATGTCTGCTGGTGTGTGTGTGTCTGTACAATTGTTTGGTCTGTGTTTGAAGGTGTGCTTCAAATTTAGATGTTTGTTTTTATTTGTGTAAAGCATAGTTAGTCTGCTCTATTGTGGAGAAATGCACCATGTAAATCTGAAATATTATTTTCTTTAATTTTCATTAGTGTACAGAAAAATAGAATAAAATCACATTTAAAATTGGTGGTAAAAGCAAACAGAATTGTGAAACAGTCAAAGGAAGCTGAATTGAACGTGGTAATGGAAAATTATTATTTATAGTTGAGATCAGCTTTTACTTTTTTTTTCAGTGTTTAACTTGGTTGAGATTTCCTGAAGCTGTATTTTCAATAACTTTGCTAATAGAAATCACATAAATTACATGGCAGGTTTGAGAAATACTATCCTTGCACAAAAGCACCTATGTGAACATTTTTTTCCTTGTAGAGGTACTCGGTAAATATTGCAAAACATGAATAATAAAGTCATAGAATGGAAAGTGATTTGAATTGGTCTTAGTCTTCTCATTTTATTGACTTCTCATTTTTCTTCAGAAAATATGTTGAGATTGTGTTTTTTTAGTTTCACGGTGATCTGCCAAATATGCAACAAGACGTTCGTTCATTCTAGAGTATATATATATATCAGTTTTTCAAGTTTATATAGCAAATAACCTATTTAAAAAGCATGAAGAGTTCCAGCTCGTTATCTTACCACCATCTGTCCAGACAAAAACGTTGGGCAAGAGAGATGAGTGTGGCAACATAAAGAGATTATATGATCTATAACTAGTGGTAACATAAAGAGGATATGTGATCTGTAACTAGGGGAAGCTTTGGGGTAAATCATTTCTACCTGAAATTGTGATGAGAGACAGAGTTGGCAAGGGATGTTATTTTTAAAGCTATCGGTAAATGGTTTGCATCCTGCAGAACATTGCACTTTACATTATGTTCATCTGTATGCTGCATTCTGCCTTCTAAACGGGACTTTGTCATCTTAAAAGCATGTGTCTGTCAGTTTATTTCTCCTTTATTTTGTCAGCCTAATTGATTTTGTGAATGGTGCAAGCAGATATAGTTCGAGTTCCTTAAATAATAATAATACACAGATAGTTTCAAATAGTAATCCCAAACCAAATTACTTGAAGAGAAAAATTGAAATAACTCTAATTTTTTATTAATAGAATGTGCCTTAACTCATTCAAGAAATCATCTGTGCATGTTGATTGTTACAGTTTGACTTTTTCATGGTGAAATGTCTTGATTGAGTTAAGCTAATCAGATGTACTGCTTATGATGATGTAATTCTTTTACATGCCACATACAATTTTAATCCTCAGAGTGAATGTATGCCAGCCATTTTCTTCTTGATTATAATCTGGTTGAATGTATGGTAGTAAAACTAAACTGTAGTCAATGATGGCATTCACCTTATTTTCAACATAAGAATGCCACAAACTCTTTGTTTTGAGACCATTATATTTATTGTGTCTGTGTTTAAATTATTTCTTTGTAAAACACTAGCTTTTGTTGTTGAGGTAAAGTGATATATAAATTTGCTTTTTTTTATTGTTATATTGGTGACCGGTCCTACGTGGGATGAATTGACTTTCAGTGTGAGGCGAATTGGTCTTGGGGCGAATCGACCGGCCCCCGTTATATCATGTTTAGTATTTGTTACAACCAGACTTGATAGAGGAAGCACCCTTTTAGTTGTACGTAATTTGTAAATTTTGAATACTCAGTGTCTAGTGTGACTGTCAAAGTATAATGGGTTGATGCTACAACATATTTCATATCTCTTTAATTTTTTTTTCTTTTTGAATGAAATCTTTCCTGCAGAGCATAGTCTGGAAGTTAACTGTCTAGCTCTATCTTTATAGTGTGTTTTGTATTCATGGTGATGAAACTTTTCATCGTGTAGATTGTTGAGCACATGTTTGATGATGATGATGATGATGATGATGATGTCCATTTGTAATGCGGCAGTATCCATTCAGAAGAATGCTCATTGCTCAGCAAAAAACAGAAAAAAATAAAATAAATAAAACGACAGGAAAGTAAAAAATAAAGGCAGAAGTGTTTCTTGGTTGTTAAAGTCCATTTTAAATAAACAAATGGGTCTTCAGTCTTTTCCGAAACGTGGTTGCTGAGGTGATGGCGGACAGTAACGATGGCAGAGCATTCCACAGCTTAGGTGCAGTATTTTTGAAGGCCTTGGCTCCAGTGCGCTTCTTGTTTGTGTCTTCCACTGCAGGGAGACTGAAGCGTCACTGGGAGCCAGAACGCAGGCTACGTGATGGCTGGTAAGGAGGAACTACCTCTTGCAAATAGTCAGGAGCAGTTTTTAACATGCAGGACTGAGCAATCGAAAGCACTTTGTGATCAGTGTGCTTTTTCACTGGGAGCCAGTGAAGGCTCTGTAGCATAGGAGTGATGTGCTTAGTGGAAGACTTTGCACGGGTGACAATCCTGGCGGCTGTGTTTTGAACTCTGTGTCTGTTTTAGACTTTATGTTGCCAGTAATTGTTCTAAAATTGCAGTCAGTATTCCTATCATTATCACATTATCAGGTACAGTAGCAGAAATATTTGAGCAGTTACTATTATGGTATGGATTTCATTCATGCTGTCTGTACTCATTTTTTTATAAGTAGCCAAAGAAGATTACAATACATTTACTGGTTGCCACTTTTACCCCCTTCACGTAGTTCACTTGCCTTCTTCCTAGTTAATGTAGCCATGCTGAACACAAAATAATGTGTGCATTGTTTTTTGCTGGTCACCGATACATGGAATGTAGGTCCTGGAATTTAACTGTGGAGCAGAAGAACACTTGATTTTTGTTGGCTTTTGTTTGTTTGTTTGTTTGTTTGTTTGTTTGTTTTGTGGTTTCTTGGTGGTTGTAGCTGTGGGAGAGTAAATGCAAAGAAAATGAAAATTTATTCTAACATGTAGCGCCGTTTACTGTTTTCATAAGTATTAAATGCTCTAAATTAGATATTACAGTACAATTGATAATGGCTTTCCTTACACCTGACTATGGAGATGAAAAGCAGGGATGATAATACATGAATGTATCTAACATTTGAACATTCAGAGAAGTGCTGCCGGTAGGTCTGCAGTATATCAAATTTACAATATTAGAGAAAGATTTAGGCACCATATGTTTAAAAAATAATTAAGTCATTAAAAGGTAAACTTAAACTGAACAGAAAGTTTAGAGTTTAAGATGAAACCTTACACCTTTCTAGTTGCAATACTTTTAAGAACTTAAGAACTGAATAGTTTGCACTGCCCATAAATTTATTACCATAGGCTAATGATAACTTCCTGTTAAGATTATTTTTATTTTTGCAGTATGCTTGCAATCTTTTTCGAACTTTACCACCTTCCTCAAACCCAAGTGGTGCAGAGTTTGACCCAGAGGAAGATGAACCCACACTGGAAGCTGCATGGCCGCATCTACAGGTTAGAGACCTACAAGGTCTAAGATAATTAAGAACTTGATATGGTTTCCCATATGCAAAGTATATTTTAAATATGCGAAAGGTAAAGGGTCCCATATTCTAGAGGCCTTAGTGGCAGTGAACAGGGTCCAGTGTGTCAAGGGCACAGCACATTTTTTTCTTTCTGCTATCATTATTTCCCTGGTAAATCAGCTACCCATTCCTGTACAGCAGTTGCTGGGTAAGCTGTGGGGGCACTTTGAGCACTTACCACTGAATTACACAGCTGCCTCTTCATTGGTTCAAATGTTTAAAATTGCTTTATGTGTGCATGTGCTTGCGAGCTTTGCAGAAAATGGAGAAATTGTGTAAGGGCTAGGGTTTAGGTTAGTGTTATTTGAAAGGTTGGATTAGATTTACTATTAGGGGCTTATAATTAAAGGTGCTATTTGTTGGATCAGGGTGGACCTCAGGACGTATGCTTATTTTCAGTATTTGGTATTTTTCTCTGAATAAAATTTTAGTAGAATTTGGTGATAGGAAAAGGTGATGTGTGTAACCTGTGGACTGTGTCTATGTGTTGTACAATGAAAAAAATGGCTTTTTTTTTTCTTCTAAGAAATTGGAGTTTTTGAAATAGGCTGTGCATGATCATGTCCCTCGTTTCTAGTCTCTTTATGGTGAAGGATGGGGGGGAAGAACTTGTCTACATACTTACATATTAAATTAATTCAGTCAGCTGATGAATGATGTATCAACCTGCCAATACTATTGACAAAAAACAGTTATTTTTAATTTCCCCGTATTTTTAAATATTCTAGTTATATAAAATGTTATGGCGTAGAGTGTGTGCTTGTTTCATTGGCTTAAATTAGTTAAAGTAGAAGGAAGAGTTTGAAAATATAGCACTCCCATTCCTTTCTTATTTTTCTGTGCATAAAATTAAAGTGTTTATGTTTTCAGTTGGTGTATGAATTCTTTTTGAGATTTCTTGAGTCGCCAGACTTTCAACCCAACACAGCCAAGAGATACATCGACCAAAAATTTGTTTTACAAGTGAGTGCATGACAGTTAAGACTTTTTGACACAGAGATAGACAGGTAGTCACTGCAACTGTGGTCCCATATGTGGCGGATAACGCAATCTTGAGAACTTATAGACCTCGTAATTGGCTTTCTTAGTGTCCTTTAACCCTCTTAGGCCTGGATAAAACAAAAATGACGTTTAAGGAATCACGGCTAAAATTAGAAGCAGTGATGGCAAAACGGGGTCTGGTTTATTTTGTTTTATTGTTTTTTTTTTTAATTTTTGATATAGATCAACAAACCTATACATGTTTAGAAAGGAAAAAGCTTGAACTTTGCAATAAAAATAATGTCAGCTGTCTATCTTCACTCTGGTGCCAGCAATAATCCAAGAAAATTCATAGTTCACATGCTCAAAACATTCACAAAAAATAAACTTTCACTTTTAAACTGCTGTACAAGTTCAAATTTTACGGTTATTTGTCCAAAACACACAGAACACTATTTACAGAGCATGTGTAGACAAGATGCCGAAACCTATTTACATCAAATAAAACAAAAAAATGGCATAAATACCTTCAAAATCACTTACCCAGTCGCTCTCTAACTCAGACCCATTACTGCGTGTGCCCCGTCTTCAAAAATTTTGTCTTGATTCAACGCGCTAGATCTAATTTTTCACAGGTTCGAAAGTTACAAGATGGCAAGCGAACGAAAGGACAAAGACCGCGGAATGGAAAGCAATTTTCTGATTGGTTGATTTTTGAACAAATAAACCAATGGAAAAGTTTTCCTACATTACCTCTATCAGAGCCACAAAACTGGCTCTTCAGTCTCAGCGGGTTAACACAGGTGCAGGTGCAAACTTATGCCAGATATAAGCCAGCGCTATTATTTATTAACAAAAGATATTCAGGAAGCTATGCATAATTCTCATTCTGGTATAGTGGCTTCTCCACGTATGGAAACATATCAAGTCAACTTGGTTTTAGCCCATACAACATACCTCTAATGATTATCAGATAATAATTTGTCCTAGAAAGGCAAGTAAATCATTTAAATTGATTATGATGATGGCTAATCTGTCTTTTTCAAGTCTCTCTAACCAAGACAACAACGAATGGACAGAGGTCTTTCTCCTACTAAGCCCCATCAACTTGGAACAGATTACCTGTCGGTCTTTGTCACTCTGATTCTCTTACCACCTTAAAGTCTAAACTTAGGTCGCATCTTTTCAGACCGTTGACTTTACTACAACCCTGTCCTGGCAATGAACATGCCTAATGTGTGCCTGTATTTATTTTATGTATCAGCGGGCATTTTGGTTGTAGATGTGAGCTATATAAATGTTCATTATTATTTGATGGTTAAGATCAAGGAAAGGGTCATTTTGCATGTGAAGAAAGTTGTTGCAGTACCTTTAAGATTTAAAGCATACAAATGTTGGGCTGTTGATCTTGAGGATCAAGTGTGATAAGCACTATTCCTCTACATGCTTTTGATACTGGTGCAAGTGGTTAACCAGTTTATGAAATACTTTTTAACGGGCTTAATTTTTGTGAATATGATTTAATTTTTATTGTTTGCAGCTTCTTGATCTCTTTGATAGCGAAGATCCCA
This sequence comes from Marisa cornuarietis, assembly GCA_004794655.1. NCBI lineage: Eukaryota > Metazoa > Mollusca > Gastropoda > Architaenioglossa > Ampullariidae > Marisa > Marisa cornuarietis. Next base: position 8,913,121 of record SMMW01000046.1, on the reverse strand, counting down.
GAGAGAGAGACTTCTTGAAGACAATATTACATAGGATATATGGAAAATTTCTTGGCCTTCGTGCTTTCATACGCAAACACATAAACAATATTTTCTACAGGTAAATATGAATGTAGTAATTGAATTTTTAAGAGGTGTGTGTGTAAGTGGACAAAAGTGGCCGTTCAGAAAGTTGTACAGTATGTGACATTGCCAGTGTGGTGAAATGTTAATTGTTCTTTCTTGCACTGTGATAAATGTCATACTGTGTGTGCGCGCTATGCTACCTCTCCTCCCGTAGCGATAAGGCAGTTTGGTGGTGCAACGGTTAGCACCTGTCACCATTACAGTGAAGGTTGGCTCTCCTGGGCTCAGGTCTCGTCTCCGCTCTTCTTTCTTTGCATGTGGTATCAGTTTACAGGGCTGGCTGGCTGCCTTGCTATGATATAGCCTTAGTTGCTGGCTCGGCATAAAACACCAATCTCCCTTCCCCAGCCTTTGTGGTGATGGGAATATTTTATTTTGGAAAGTTTTCTCTGTTAGTTGGAAGTAGTGCCATTTGAGCCCTTATATTATTGCTAAATTTTATTTTGCATGTTTTTCAGCTTTATTTATGAAACAGAGCACCATAATGGCATAGCAGAGTTGTTGGAGATCTTGGGAAGGTATGTTTTTTTCTCCATATGCAATAACTTCTTTTGGAATGTTAGTGCAGATTTTTTAAATTGAAAAATTACTACATCTTTTTCCTGCTAAAAGTTTACCCAACTGTTCTCACTAAACTTTGTCCACTGATGTCTTGGTGTCAAAAAATGCTAGATTTTATAAAATCATTGTCTAAGGTCATGTTATCATTCATTTTATATTATTATTTAGCATTGCTATTCTCATTTTTTAATTTTTTTTTTATTTTATAATTCATTGTGTGCTATTATTTAGCTTTGCTATTCTCTCATTTTTTTCACATGCACAAATACATGCCTTTCCTCCCGTTGGTAAGAACATGAATAGGTGAGATGATGAGTGAATGAGGAACACAACAGCTGTGTAAATTATATCTAAACTGTGATGAAAATAATTGATTCCTGTGTTACAGTATAATCAATGGGTTTGCCCTGCCTTTGAAGGAAGAACATAAAATTTTCTTGCTCAGAGTGTTGTTACCCCTCCACAAAGTGAAATCTCTTAGTGTCTACCACCCTCAGCTGGCCTACTGTGTTGTCCAATTCCTTGAGAAGGACCCCAGTCTCACAGAGCAGGTTGGTTAGGAAAGCTGATGTATAGATAAACAGATTTGCTCATTTGCTTACTTGTCATATTATGATGATATTGTTTATTGTTGTTTCCTGCGAAATCTTTTTTTTTGGCAATGGTATCATTATGAGAAACACTTTAGCAAGGTATGAAAATGTACATTTGAATAGGAAAGACTGATGTTTGGAGATAGTATAAACAAAATCAGTTTGAGAGAATTTACTTCTTTGTTGCAGGTTATTATGGGGCTTCTGAAATTCTGGCCAAAAGTCCATAGTCCAAAAGAGGTAAGTCTAATGGCCTATAGTGTACACTACACAATGGTATGCACTACACCATACACTACAGCATACACTTCACTATTACACTAAAGCATACACTGTTTTAGTGAACACCTCTTGCTACCGTTGTTTTAAAATCAGAATCTTGGGCATCTGAGTAAAAAAGTGAGAATCATAACTATAAACAGAAGCCCATTTTAAGAAGAAATTTATTGTTTCATGTGGCAAAAATACAAACTTCACTACACTTACGGGCATGGTGACTTCAAAGTTTCCTGCAATGCAAATGCTTTTTCTGCAGGTTATGTTTTTAAATGAACTTGAAGAAATCTTAGATGTGATAGAACCAGCAGAATTTACCAAAGTGATGGTGCCACTCTTCAAGCAGCTGGCAAAGTGCGTCTCAAGTCCACACTTCCAGGTAGTAACTTTTGGCATCAAAATCCCTTTTCGAGTAGTTACATTTCCATGGAACATTTCAGCATGTGTCTAAATCAAAATATGTCTTCAACACAAGCAAATAATAATGGTGGTATAGATAGTAGGTGTCAGTTTGCATGGTTAAAACATAATTAAATTAACAAATAAGACCACCAGAACATATAGCTATCTTCAACGTTCTTTACACTTGCAAGTTAATAACTATTCGCAGGTGTTTTTCTCAGGTTTGTATTAAACCTGCCGGTGTGTTTTTTTTTTAATTACTTAAATCGCCAATCATTTTATATCCTCTTTTGTGCTTGGTGTGTTCTTCACACAGTTTTCTCTGACCATAATTATTTTTTAAGCATGTGGCTTAAATGCTGCGATTTCAGGTGGCAGAACGAGCTCTGTACTACTGGAATAATGAATACATTCTCAGTCTCATCAGTGACAATGTAGGCACCATTCTACCCATCATGTTTCCAGCCCTCTATAAGACAAAGCAGCACTGGAATAAGTAAGCAGGCCTGTGCTGGGCCAGCCCAAGGTCTTTGGCTGCTTGCATGTGCTTCCAAGTCCCTATGTTGTTTTTTTTTGGTATCAGTTGTTGTTCACATCTCTTGTGTTGTGGCATGTAATTTCAAACTGCTGCTGTTTTTTTTTTGTGCTAAGCATTGTGCCCACCGTGACCCTTCCTGTTTACCATCATGCATGGATGGGACTGTTGTATAGTAGGCATTGCCTGAGTAGCTACCAGAAACACCAGCACTTGTTTCACGCTGTAGATTCTACTCTTTGATGCAAAAGATCAGATTACATTTTTTCTGGTGGTCCCAACCATGTACATGCTAAAGGTAAGGGTGAATATAAGTTGCACTTCAAGGTCATCAGTTTTCTGCTTCCTAAAAAATACACTACATATGAGAGTTTGCATGCAGATCAAGTTTTGCCATCAGTTAATAATTCACCTTTTTAAAGTTTTCGGGGATAGTTTTTTTTTTTAAAATTTGGTTAGTGCATTTGTTTTCGCTCCTGTTAAAAATTTTGACTTTTAACTCCAACAACCAAACAGACTTCATATTTGAGAAAAAATTCTGTTTTATAGGTATTATATTGTCTTTGATACAGTTAATAGTTTTTATGTGTAATAGGTTTTGTATGTGCATTCATTTATGCATTGAAAGAGGGGGGTATGCATATGTTTGTGGGAATGTGTGTGTGAGGGGCAGGAGAGCATGAACCTGTCATGAATGTTGCTACTTTGAGCAGATTATCATTTTATCTCCTAATGTATCCATTCTCCCTTTGTCTTTGTTCGTGTTTCTTCATATGTAGAGGTTACCTGTCAGCAGATCCTCATTCAAATAGCTGCAAACTTGGAAAGAGGCTAGAGCTATCAGCCATGTTGCCACACTATCCATATTCTATGAATCTTGCTCTGTTTTCTATAGAAATTGGGCACAGAGGGCAAGTAACACAAAGTCTCTTTCAGCACAGTCTTTCGTGCTGTTATCTTCATTTTTGAGTCTGGTATCTGAACCTTGAAGCATGGTCTCCTACAAGCGCAGTGTCACCTGCTGCCTTCGCAGGTTGGGTTTCCCATGAGAGCACCTTCTTCTTGTGTTATGCCTCATGATATGAGGTTATTTATTTGTTTTTCCTCATACAGGTGGCTGAGCGAGCCTTGTATTTTTGGAATAATGAATACATCTTGAGTCTGATCAGTGACAGTGTGGCCAGCATAATGCCCATCATGTTCCCAGCACTGTATAAGAGCAAAGAGCACTGGAACAAGTAAGCCAGGTCTTCCACATTATACTATCCTAGGAAGCTTAGGCAGTTCGGGGAATGTTTTTGGGTGTTCTGTGTGGTTGTATTCAGGTGTGCATGGATAGACGTTAAGGTGGTCAGGGATTCTTTGAAATACTAAAACTGGGAATGCATGCCAATAAAAGAAAATCCAAACCATCACTTGATACATACAGAGGTCTGCCTCATTATTTAAAAAAAAAAAGTTTTGTGTCAATTGTTTGTGTGTACCTGTGTTAGCAGGGGAAGGAGGGGAAACCGGGTGTTCTTGTGCACCGAAGAGACAGTTAGGTCAGGAAACATTCTGAAGGTTTAGAATAGTAGATTGTATTGAAAATAAAAGTGATGGTGAATGTGCATGTGTAGAAGTAGACCAGCTTGAGAGACAATAATTATAAGTAAGGATAACTTCAAAAAGTCATCAGCTTTGTTGCAGTGTGCATGTCTATTTCAAAAGAAGCACTTCAAAAATCTTTAGAGAGAAATTAATAGATGTCTGCCATTGTAAACTAAAATGGTAGTGTTTAAATTTTGAATGGTGAAATACACAGTGATTATCATTAGTCTCCGCTCTCTTTTCTATCTTCTAATGTTCTAGCGTACAAAGGCATCTAGTGAAATCCAGATATGATCAAGACATTTGCATTTAATGAATTTTGTAGACAGTACATTTTCAATTAATTTTGCAAAGGTTTTTTATTTGCTGTTAATAACCAAAGATTTTGTGTTCTCCCACCCACCCCCTTTTTTAAATACACTGTGTAGGGAGCACAAGAAATGCATGCTTTTTTCCACTTGTTCTGCTTACTAGAAAAGTATACTATGGTTTCTTGCATGTTTGGCAAGCCAGTCAAGTGCTATTGTGTTTATAAATTAATATTGATTTCCACGGATAAAGAGGGTAAGGGACAGATATGATTTTTATCTATGAATTTTTTTTTTAAACCAGTCTTTCTGGAGCATCTTAAAAACCCCAGTTAATTTATCAGTGCAGTGTGTGTGTGCATAGATGGTTGTGTGGGTGCCTGCATGTAGAGTGCCATGTCCTTTATTTTCTGTTATACTAATAGTTCATAACTGTGCAATTTATTTATAACTGCATAATTTAGTGTATCATGTAAAAGAACTTGCATATTTAGGTTGATAGTTAATGGTTTGAACATCTTTCAGAACAATCCATGGTTTGATATACAATGCACTCAAGCTGTTCATGGAAATGAACCAGAAACTCTTTGATGATTGCACACAACAATACAAAGCAGAGCGGCAGAAGTGAGTTTTCATTTTGTCTTTTCTTAAAATTTATTTTCTACCTCTTTAAACATCTAGAGTTGTTGCCTTTATTAACTGTATCCAAGCAAAGTATAGCATGAGAATTTGCTGTACAGACTTTTGCTTTTTAACTTTCTTACTCTCATCTACGCCTCCATTTCTTGTTGCTGTGTTTGGAGACTTTATACTTGAAATTTTTTTTTCTTCTCCTCCATCTCTTATTCGAGAGAAACACCGTGAAAACTTCTCCAGCGTTATGGGGTGCTCACAGAAATGTATAACATCATTACTTTAAGGCAGACCTGAAAAACAGTTCACAGAGGGCAGATTCACCAACTCATTCTCCAAAAGTAAAACAAAATGTGTGTAACAACAGTGTTTGCTGTCAACCATTCCTGTTCCGCTTGGCAATAGATCAAATCCTGAAAACTAATCTACAGCACATCAGAGAAAAGGAATCCAATTGACTTTCTGGACACATCATGATGACTTGCATAATAATAATAATTGAGTTTTAAAAGCACATTTCTCCTGTGTTGATAAGAGCATAATGTGCTCCACACCGACAGTCAACCATGCAAGAAGCATAAGCATCAACAGACAGATGACGCTAGAATAGAAACATGAACTTAGTGTATAACTCTCAGAAAAGTTTTTTCATAATAAAGAGTATCAGTTTTATGCAAAAAAAATTTTGCTTATGATCTAGCACTACTGTCGCACACATGTTCACCAGCAGACGCGAAGTAAGACTAGTATTGTGGCGTGCACCTTTGTGTTGGCATGCATAAGAGGAAAACCAAGGTTAAAAAACAAGACTCTGTTGTACTAGATGGTGAAGCATTAGGAGTAGAAGCCTTAACATATTTAGGCAGGAAGAAAAACATGAAAAAAATCTGGCTATTCAACCCCATTGTTAAATCTGTTCTATTTAGAGACCTGACAGACTATTGTGACAAAAAAAAATTCAGACATTCATTAACTCTATGAAAAATACTGTAGATCTACTGGACAAATTAGCAATGAAGATGTCTGGGAAAAGACAAGCCAAGAAAATAAAAATAAAAATGGCTAGATTGACAATACCCCTAACAAAAACCTGCATCCAACACTACAAGACAGGCTCTCATCTGGAACTTTCAGAGCTTAAGTTTAAAAAAGGACAATGACCTAGAAACAGATATGAAAAAGATGGGTTAAATCTAGAGCCAGGCAGAAAGAAAAGCCAAGGACAGACAAATGGAGAGTGGCCTGTGCCCCAGAAAGGTGTAGTAGGCAAAAGAATGTTAAAAGCCTCTGGAGAAAAAAAATTTCTGGGAGAGGTTGGGGGGCGGGGAATGACACAAAAAAGAACTTGCAGCTTCAGCACAGTTTCATAATAGTTGCTGTCAGCCTGCTTGAAAGTTTAATGAATAAGAATTATACTAGCTAACCTTTTGCCATCATCTGCTTTTAATGATGTGCTGTGCTGAGGATCATGGTATGGTCTGTTGGATGACTTTGAATGACCTAGATATATGACAGAGCTTATAGATACAGTTTTAGCAAGCTGTTTTATTTTTGTGTACCAGCTCTGTTAAGGAGCGTTGATCCTCCGCCCTGCTATTGACATTTCTATCAAACACAGGCAACATCAGTTCTGTATTTGCTCCCAATAACTTTTGCTGCAGTTAGCTTTCATTTATGCTCTTCTCGGCCTCTCCTTGACCACAACAGCCTTGCCCAGCATTTGTCATTTGAAACAAAATAAAAGGAACCACAACTCCAAGAACGTTGATATAACTAAGACACTGTAATGAGTGGCATCCTTTGATACTATAGCTGTTTGGCTACAAACATGGCTTCATCAAATGACGGTCCCTGAATAAGCTGACAACTCATAATATGAAGAGATTCGATAAACAAGAGAGATAGCCGTGAAGCTCATGGCGAGCAGTCTAGCATCAGAGATTTTGTATGGGGGGGGGGGAATCAAAGCAGCTAAGAAAAAACCTATTGTGGTTTGTAAATAAACTTCCACTAGTTTTTAGTGTTTACAGGTATGCAGTTTATCTCCTAGCTGACCATGTATCTTCTAGGATGAATTTTGGTTCTTTGTATATTCTTTGTTCAGAGAAAAAGAAAAGAGCAAACAAAGAGATGAAGCGTGGAACAGGATTAGCTCTCTGGCTCAAGACAACCCTCAGGTCAGTTGGTCTGTTTAACATTAGTGCTCATGCAGCAGCTGTTCACAGAAACATTATTCATGAATGTAGAAAAATGTTTGAGGTATTTCGCTAACTTTATTTTGGTCTTTGTTTTATTTTTGGTGTTCTTACTGACCTGATGTGAACTTTGAAAGCATAAAGTTTTGCTTGAGTTGTTTGCTGTGTGATGGTAACAAGCGTGTGTTACTTGTGTGCATGCAGTGCATGAATTATGAAAATTGTCATCAACGGCACATCCAATTGCCCGAGAATGTGAGTCAGCATTATAAATACTACATTGCCAAGCACCAGTTTTTTTTTATTATTATTTTGTTCGGTGGGAATGGGAAAATGTTTGATTTAGTCTTTCATCATAAGGTAGCAAAGAAGGTCTAAAGTGTGCTCAACTTTAGAAAGTTTTGCAGGGGGTTGTAAAGGCTCACTCAAGCCAGTTATTCAAGAACTTACCCCTGTCCACCCAACAGTAAATGAGCACCTGATCTTTCAGAAAACTTTAAATGTGTCCAAAGATTTAAAATAACGACTTTTATGTAAGTATGTGCTAAAAATAAATGAAAAGTCATTTTAATGATTAGTAGCTAGCACCAATTATTAATGGTCATGACAAATTTATTAGTAAACATAAAGAGTCATCAAGAGCATGATGCATTAAAGACTTTGCAAGATATTTAAGTGCTTAAGGTGTTCCACAGTCATGTATGCAGAGGGGAAGATGCTCAGTTCTGAGTGAAAAATGGAGGAGCTGACTTAAGTTCAAGAATGTCGGATGGTGCATCATAAGGCTCCAGTAAATGCCATATACAGTAAAACCTCCCTATTAAGACTGTTGTTGTGTTTCACCAAGATTTATAGGGGAGCTAACTCTCTTTGTTAGTAATCAATCGGTATGCATGTATTAAAGTTCTGAACATGATTTCTGCAAAATGTTGCAATACGGCTCAAACAGTTGGTCACATTATTTTTATAAAAAGTTGACTTCAATTTTTTTTTTTAAATCGGCTGATATGCGCTGGTAAAGAGACAACAATGAACAGGAGGGCTAGTCATTTCGGCCAAAAAGCATATCACCCTCCTGCCTGTCATCGGAGATTGATTTATCTTTTTGGCTTGGATTTATTTAACTCAGGGTATTGGGATGATAGGGTCATTACAGGGTCAATTCAACTCGGGCTGGTGATAGTTATGACTGGATCAATATGGTTAGGTAAAACTGACCAGTGACCCAATGGACAGAATATTCAGAATATACTTAATTAATTTTACGTGATTCCTGCAGGATAAATGGTTGGCCAGTAATTGTCTGTTTAAAACTGTTCAATTTTAACACTCAACTTCTGTTGTTTTTTTTCAATAGTTCATAATAAAGCACAAACTGTCAGTCATAAGTCAGGTTAATAGGGTAGTGGTATTCGAGATGACATTTATATAGTGAAATAGATCTAAAAAAATTGTTGGGTCATAACTAAGAGGGGTTTGTAACGGGGAAGGTCTTAATATGGAGGTTTTACTACATTTGATAGACATGCGCAAGTGCTTTCGTTCCATTCAATCAACGGAATATTTTGTCCACTTTGTGGGAAGCAGCATAGTTTATTTGTTAGTTTACTTGAAACAATAAGGACCACTGAAGCTGAGAATAGAAGAAAAGCGACTGGTTGTAGGGTGTCTGAAGGAAATGAAAAAAATGTGAACATGAAAAAAGTATAACCTATTTTGTTTGGCAGTGGATGCAAGCCAGACACCGTGGATATTTCTACTTGATAGAATTTTGTGTCAAGGCTCTCCATCATCAGTAATGTTAAGAGAAGTTAACACCTTGCGCAGTAATCTAGAGCATGGCACTGGAATAGCATTGAGTTAAATATCCCATCTCTTTGCCATGTCTGTGTCTTGTGGCTGACCCTGGCTGCCTCCCTCACCCCTCCAAAAAAACACTACATTTTCAGTTGAATAGACAAGGTGCTGGCATTTGCCTGCCTAGCAACTCTGGCAGCAGGCTAAGTGGTTGATGCAGCAATGGTTTACACAGGCATGCAAGGTTCTGAATTGTCACTTTGCCTCTCGTTGCTATTAAAAACCATGAGTAAAGACTGGAAAAATCAAAGCAAAGATTCAGATTTTTCAGGTTCTTACAGGTTGCTAAGAACAACTTGTTTTTCTTACCCCCATACCTCCACACTTCTATTCATTTTGACTTCTGCCTTTATGTTTTTAATCTTGCACACATTTGTTCCCTATCAAAGTTAATTGGATTTATTGACTTAGTTTTCATGAATCTTTTATATATTTGCTAACATTGTTGGATCACACAGTACTAAATTGTATGCATTTTATGCCAGTTGGGCATGTGTTTAGCAATTATAACGTATTTTGGCCTATTACCTGTTGATACTAATTATACTTTGCAGCTCTGATTATTTCATTAAAAACCACTTCACTCACTTGAATATTTAGATTTAAAAAAATAACAAACTTAGGCTGCAAAACAAGCTTTCTTGAACCAGGATTAAATAACCGTAAAAGCACAGAGGGAGAGCAGGGTTTAAAATCTGTTATAAGCTAGAAAGTGAAATCCAGAAACAAGAGATTATTCTTGACCCCCATATCCATCCAACGTTATAAAACTGTACCACCGTCCACATTTATTTTCTCTCCCTTTTTTCAGTATAAATCTTTATTGTCATCACCGGTTTCCTCAAATAACACTGGCAACTCGCCAACGCCGACTAATATGACCAACGATGAGGAAGGCGATGTTCTCTCCACAATGGAGAAATTGGAAGCCGAGGCGAAGGATGTAAGTGACAGTCTCTTTGTCATGCTCCTGTACTTGTGTTCAGTTGTCCCTGGCATTTGCTGGTGGCTTCTGTATTGTGAGGTGACTTTGTATCTCATTGCTGTCAGGAGGGCTCCGAGGGTAATAAATGTAATCCTAAGCCAGCAGACAGTAACACACATTCTATGACTTGAGGATAGGGGCTTTTATGCATATGTAAATGCATGTGCATTTGCTGGTGTATTTGGCATCATTAAAAATATATATATATTGTTGGCTGGAACAGCAGTCAGCATGGTTTGATTTTTTGGTGTTGGACAGCAAAACTGGAAGTTTAGAACTCATTGTAGGTTTTTAGATGTTAACATTTTATATGTTTGCCTGTTGAGTAGTGATTTTAAGGTTTTTAAGCTTAGTCGTCCTATTGTTGTTGGTAATCTTTGCAGCTACAAAACTTACCTCTGTGCAGGGTTGGTGTGATAAGACTGAAAGAAAGGGACAGGACTTGTGATTAGGTGTTCTTATTTATGCCATTGAAAGTATTTCCAACTGTTTCTACAAAATATGTAGCGTCATGCATATTAAACATCTTTAGTTACATTTTAAAATTGGTGGTTCATTTCCTTAGCTCCTGTCTTCAAAAAAAAGTGTAATGCATTAAATGGTTTTTCTTGTCAGGTAGCACAATTTCCTTATTAACACTTAATAACGGTATAAGCTACACACGTTTTTGTCATTTATTCCTCTTAAATAATTTTGTTGTAACATTGGATAAAGTTTAGCGTCTGTTTTTATGGTGAAAATAACCTTTTTCATTTTTTTACTTTTTATTAGTATTTTTACTAATACTAAAGGGCATGGTGAAAGAAAAAAGTTTTTGTCATTGGTGGGTATTCAAAGATTCTCTCAAGTTCGACAAAAACCAAAGAGCAGCAGCTAGTGACTTTATTTAAAATTTCTTCCATTGCATCATGTAAAAAGGAAGTGGTAAAACCTTTCTATCAAGACTCACTAAAATCGACCAAAATTGAGTTTTAATGAGAAGGGTCATTGTAGGGAAGTCATCTAGTCTGCTTTCATTTCAGGCATGACATAAATATAAACCATGACCTGTAAATACAAGATCATGTTTTTAAATGTTGAAATAAAGCTTTTAAAAACTGTATCATAATGCTTTTCTTTATCATTTTTGCTTTCGTCCAGTCATGCTCTTTTTTTAATTCTGCCATTGTAGAAGATTTATAGGGGAAGAAGCTCTCCAGGTAAGAGCAATCGATCAATACATGTATATTGTGGAGACAAAGATGCCCTCTTAAACCATTGTCCCAAACTCAAAAGTAGACCAGGCCCAGGCTGAATGAATACCCAGTGATACCAGTTTCATGTTAACTGAACATCTGCATATACCTTTAATATTAAATTTCCAAACTGAAAATTAAGGAAGACGAAGGCTTTTTTCTTGTTTAAGAAAAAAATTACCATTTATGCACTAGTGCCAGATTTGTTCTCTGTGTATTGCCAAGCAGCCATTTTTGTTTAGTAATGTGGTGGCTGAACTTGTTTGAATAATGCATGGCTCTGTTGGTAATATTTGATGTTAATAGCTACTCCTGTCATCAGCGATTGATTTTTTGGGCCATGATAGACTTGACTTTCAGTGTTGGAACGATGCATATTTAAGTGGAATGATATGGTCATGGCAGAGTCAATTCTCGACTCAGGCAGGTAGATGACTGAAGTGATATGGTTTGGGTAAAAATGACCTGTGACCCAATGACTAGACAGTCTTTCAGAATGTTCTTACTTTATTTTACGTTATTTTTGCGATTTGTTTCAGATATCCTTAATCATTTTCTGTTTGTGGTTTTTGCAAAAAAGATTTCCATAGAGCATAAACTGCCGGTCATAAGATGAATTGGGGAGGTATTTATAATAGAGATGTTTATATAGGGAAATACATCCATGAAAAATTGTTGGGTCATATCTAAGAGGGGGACAGAACATGGAAGGTCTTAGTAAGGAGGGTTTACTGTATATAGAGACAAAAGAATTGGTATATATTTATCAAAATCATGACTGTATTGATGAACATTAATGAACTAGAGACCAGCATGGAAAGATTCAAGGACTGAGTCTTGTGCATGTTCTTTTTTCTGGAGCAATCAGAAAAGATAGTTCATCAGAGTCTTGAAACAAAGATGTAATGACTTTTTCCATTGTGCTACATTCTGTCCTTCCAGCGATGCAATCGGTAGCAAGAAAGGAGCAGGGAGACTATTTGGGTAGGATACAAGGCAACTCTTTGATTCTGAGCTATGCTTTCTTTTGTTTTTTTATGCTTGAACAAACATTATGATTTGATTAGGGTGGAGTTGGAACAAAGGGGAGAACGTTTCCTCAAAAAGCAGATGGCAAAAAAACTATTAGCTATTATACGTCTGCTGAGTTTTTGATTTTATAGATCCTCATTTATTTTGTTTGTTTGTTTGTTTGTTCAGGTGGGTTTCACTTGTAAACAAGATCTTGTACGTAAATTATTTCCAGATTTTTTTATTTAGTTTAAGTGGTTACTTTCATTGGCTGAAATTGTGAAAGGCATATACAGAATGGCTTCTTGTTGGGTATTGCTGTATACATTTGCTGTCTTAAAGTTTTTCTTTCATTGGCTTGTCAGATCATTCACATTTTGTGTAGCTGTGTTGAAAGCATTTGACTTGTAGCATAGAACAAAGTTCTTGACTTGTAGATTAGAGCAGGAGTATGCTGCCAAAGTCTTTTGCTTGCAAGCATGGTGAATGTGTTGGTTGTGAAGGACCACCTGAGACTTGCTAATGACAGCTGCAGTTCAGCTAGGGTTAAAAAGGTGGTGGATGAATTTATTGTGTGTGCGTGTGTATCCATGTGTAAGTTTCTACTCCCATGTGCATGCTTTTGCAGGCTCATGTGGTGAAAGTGTGCTGTGAATATATTTGCAACTATGTGTGTGCCTGTCCATCTGAAAAAAAAGGATGGAGGGTTCCAGTGGAAACAAATAACTGTATAATAAGGATCCCTTCTGTGATATCTGTAGGACCTACATTTTCTGAGTTTCATTTGTATGTTCATATTTCAAGGCTAGTGTAATCCTGGTATGGTTGTATAAAGTGAAAAGGAGAGGCCAAGAGGTTTAGTTTTTTTTGTTTTTTTTTTGATAGATTGTTCCTTTTCTGTTTTGCCGTCAAGAATAACTTACAAGAACAGCGGAAAAAGGTGCAGATGACAAGTAAAGGGGGTAGCCGACTCCACCCTGAATGACTTGCTTAACTATCAATTAACTCTGCTGTCTGCACAGCACAGTTTGAGTATTACAGTAACGAGGCATAGACAATATCTCTACCAGTTTTTGCATTCCTTTCATAGCATGTACACACTACTCATATTGATGCCTCTTAGACTTGCACATCAGTATCTTCCTGTACTTTTTGGCAGCACCCACACAAGCACTTTTTTCTGTTCTTGCATTACATGCATGTTGAAAAGACAGGCCATGTGCAGCTGGGCAAAGGTTGCATGTCCCAGGCATTTCACAGAAGCTGTAATTAGATCCCATGTAGACAAACTTACATTATGTATATGTGTATGTTTGTGTGTGTGTGTGTGTGTATATATTGAATGACAAAAACCTGTCTGATCTATAAAATACATTTTAAAGATATGTAACTAAAACCTCAGTTTTTTGTGACAGTACTAAAATCCCCTAAACCTTCAGTTGGTGCTTTGGGTGACTAAACTATTGCACGATCATTTATTCATGCCTGCTCAGCACACACACTGCCTGTTGACATTTCTCATGGAATTCATTGCTTGACAGACAAGGTGGCATAACAAATTAATATAACCCCATTTTTTTTAACTACAGCTGTTCTGTTGATAATACTATTTTCATACTTAGACATGATGATTACTTATTTACTGTTTATACATGCTTCAGCAAGAACATGGCAGGGAGAACTAAGGCCATATCCTACCTAAGAACAACTGGTTGTTTGTGTCTAAAAATGTGAGAAGCTTGAAAGATGTTTCTTTGGCACTCTGAAATAATCTCTGAGCAAGAAATAAAATGTCCCTTAAATTTGTATCCATGAGAACAATCTGTAGACTTGGTGCTGTCTTTTAGCTTCTGGGTTTTTAATAAAGAATGAGTTCATATAAGATATTTGACAGGTTGGGTTTTGTTGGCTTTTTTCTCTAGGTGAGTTGTAGCCCGTGGGTGTTTCACATCAAACAGCTGCAGTTTTCAGTAGCTGGACAATGTAACAATAACATCTTAGAAAAAAAGAAACTTATAAATACATGGGATTCCCCTTCTTCATCTAGTCTCTATCTAGAGTCCTTTTTATGCCATGCACCTTTACAATTAATAATACTAAAGCAGATTTATATTGCATTTCCTACATTTTAATGCCTTTTATACAAACATAGGCATATATATATATATGTGCAGAAACCTATCAACAGCCAAAAATACAAGGCAGAAAAAATGCACATGATGCATGCCAGGACCAACATGGCATCAAAAATATTGGGGGAAGGGGTTTGGCAGTCATGGTGAGACAGTAGAGGCCAAGTTACAGTTACAAGAGATCAAAGGGCTCAGTCTATACCAGTGGTTCTCAAAGTATTTTGGACCGCAGACCACTTTACTCAAGTAAAAAACACGGCAGACCACCAAGGCCTAAAACCACTCTGTACCGTGAATTTCAAATTTAAATTGCCGCATTTGTTTCATTACAATTTAAAACTAACTGTCCTTTTGTGACAGTGCTATAGTAATAATAAGTGACATAAAATTACATACGTCGTTCATTATAATTAAAATGTTAATGTGATGAATGCTTTTGTTTTTGATGAGCTATTAAGGTGATAATATCTGGATCAATGTTGGAGAGTTTCAATTTCATGTCAGATTCCACGTTCAACCGGCTTCTCTTATTCCTTTTTAGTCCCACAAGTGTTGAAAATCCCATCTCGCAACAATAAGTTATTGGAAATGGCAGTAGATGCTTCACAGCCAACATTTCACAGCATAAAACACATTGCGGGCTAGGGACTTCTTTATCACCCTCCAAAAAAATCCCATGCTCAATTAATCAGTTCTCTTTTCACTTGTTTTGGTTGTTTTCTAGGCTGGAATAACGCCACCTATTGTGTGTACCACTACTGTTCTTCACAGCTTGTTTGAAGTTTTCTTTGTTGCTATTATCTTGAGCAGAATATGAAAATATCTCGTCAGGTGCGTTTTCCACTTCCTGGCAAATTGCTTCTGCTTTGCAGCTGATAAGCGTGTCAGAAGAACAGCCGGTTGATTTGGATCACAAATGACCTCAGCTCATTTCCTCCCTTCTGCATCTTGTTTGCACTTTCACAGTCACCAGCATCATGGGATCTACGCTTTAAGGTCCCTGATTTCAGCCAGCGATCCATAATAACCCTTGAAAATACTGAGAAAGAAAACTTGGAAACACGTCTTCTCGCCAGCACGGAGATTCAGAAAGTGGTCAGCCTTTCTTACTGAGTCCGAGTTGTCTTTGCCTGCCTGGTCCCCTTTCATGTTTGACCGAGTCAGGGAAGCTGGCACGTACAGTACTAAAAATCTTCAACATAGCTGTGTTCAGGTAGACCTGTCACGCGTCACTGGTCAGGATTCATAGCCGCTCGCCTTGACCATCCTTACAGGCCATTATCAGCTGCGGTGGGAACTTGACCAGCAGACGGTTAGGGGTCCAACACAAACTTATTAACTGAAGTTTTCTACAAGCCTGTCTGGCGATTTAAACATCACTTTGCTGACATATGACGACTGTCAGCCACGGACCACCTGACTTGTGCCTGCAGACCACTAGTGGTCCGCGAACCACTCTTTGAGAACCACTGGTCTATGCTACTGACACATAGATCTAGAGTAAAAAGCAGTAAGGACATCAAGTGGTCCCTCTGGGGTGCCTGCTAATGTAGCAGTTAAAATACTTGCTAGTCACTGGAGCAGTGAAAGGCCCTGCGTTTAGATCATGTCTTAGACACTGTGTGTGACACGTTCACAGCGCTGGCTGTCAGGGGTTTTCTTTGGGCTTCGGTTTCCTCCCTGCTCTCTCAAAATCACCTCTAGCTAGAAAAACTTACCCACCAAAGCAAGTAAGCAACCCACCAACAAAATGGTCCCTCGATCAGAAAGCATAAAAATTACAGTCACTTCTGAGTTACTTGGGCGAAGGGACATCACACGAAGCGACAAAACAGGAACACACTCTAGTTGCAATCTTAGGGATTAATGTTAATTGGTATTAATGGGGAAATATTTTTTAAGTGAATCCATACACTTTCAGCTAGCTGGTCACTGTCATACATCATTTTCTTTTAATTTACAACTTGCTGCATTTACATTGTTTATGCATGTTTTACCTGTGCTGCAGACCTGAGAGGCAAAGTTATTTTGAGTCTTTTCTTAAGGCTGTAGTGTTTCTGTCAAGATCATGTTCTTATATGTCATTCATGCTGTACACAACAGTGGCATAGTTCTGATTCTGCCGCCATTTGTTTGTTGTTATATATTATGGCTTAGAAGGCTATGTGCTAATTCACCATGCATGATCCAGCCTGTAGGAGCATACACCCTGAACTGGAGAAGCTGTGATGGGAGGTGAACAAAAAATGTTAGCATATGCCAAGAGGTCAGTGGCTGCTGTGTGCAATCCCACAATAATCAGATGAAACATTTCACCAGGCAACATTCCTAGAAAAAAATTAGCGAGGAATCCAGATTGCTTTGTAAGAAACAGCAGTTAATATTTATTGTGAGAAACCAGATATTAATCATGAATGTTTTATGTCTAGCATGATATAAGCTCTGTCTGAAAAAAAACACATTGACCTTTCAGCATTTTATCAAATGAATGCTGGTTGTCAAAATCTTGAATACAACCATTTTCCTTTAGTTTTTGATTATAATTCAAGCTTTATATAATACACAAGTTGCTGTTCCTTCCTCGTTACAAGCTAACAAGTTACAAGCTTTTAAATAAAAACTTTTTTGTACTCTGTGCTTAACATTTATCACTGTCAAATTCTTTATCACATGAAACTTATTTTAGCTTAAAAATAATGAAGAGAAACTTATCTTTCATCTCTGTTAAAATGTAATAATGTCATTAAAGTTCCTGCATGCTGAGAGCTATAGATGTCTTTTGCACTTTCTAACAACCTCTACTGACATCTGTATATATAACCTCAGTGCCATCCTTCACCCAACACTTAGGAGCTGTAAGATTGTTTAATATTTTAATTGTTTTTTTTCTTTTATTTGAGAGGTAGTTAGCAAGCAGTAGAATGTTTACAGTTTCATATCAAATATGTCTAACAGCTTTTGAACTTCACGACGAAAAAATGTGCCCGTTTTCTTGATTTTGCAAAAAGTCGCTGCTGATTGCAGCACACGCACAAAAAAATTTAAATGATTGCTTTTGGACTTGTACCAGTACAAGTGTATGAAGAGTGTGAATATGCGCATGTACTAAAGAGTTTCTTAGTCTGTTTCCTAAATATATCCTTGCACAAGTGTTTATGTAATACATGTCTTTTACCAAAAATCTTGCATGTAATATTTATTGTGTGGTAATTATATATGGGCTTTCATATTAACGTAAGTACATTATTATGTTTAATCAGAAATATTGTGCAACATTAATATCTGTTGCATATTGTACAATTTATAGATTACTATGAGCATAACTATTATGGAACATAATAGTATACAGTAACACAACTGTTATAAGAAACATGAGTTTTCTGTACAAATTTCTTTCATTTAAAAAAATAATGGATTACTTTCCATTTTGTTGCACTTGATTCTATGCAGTGAGCACTCTTTATGGAAAAATGTTGACCGAAGACTTTCAGTAATATCAACAGCAGAACAGTTAAGGATATTTCAGTGTTTGCTTACTTGAACATGGGTAAGGATTTGAATAAAGTCTGTCCTAAAGTAAATTATTACAGGATTATTAATGAGAAAGTTACTCTGCAAGTTTTCTGCTTGCATTCTGTGCTCAAAGTTTTGGTCATCGATTCATGTTATTGTTTCGTCTTTTAGTCCATCTCCACAAGCTGTCTTTGAGGGGGTGTGGGCAAGTGAAATTGTTGGTGTGCCTGGGGTTGGCCTGTCATCGATTCTGCATATCATTGTACATTTGTGTGCAGCTGAAGAAGAAGCCCCGTGACAAGCCCTTGCTGCGACGCAAGTCTGAGTTGCCTCATGACATGTCCATGATGCGAGCATTGGAAAGTCACAAGCGTGCTGACGAGTTTCTTTTAACTAACTCTGAGGGCAACTGACCCCACCAGGACTGCTTAGATTGGTCTGCCATCCTTCAACCTTGTCTTGATCACCATCAGCGCCTGTGCTGCATCTCTGAACTTCACATGGGAAGAATTAGTTTTGTTTTGTGGGAATAGGGGGAGAAGAGCTGGGGCTCAATTTTTGAGTTTGCCTTTCTGAAAATACCTATTTGGTGATTTGTTTCTAGGGGTGTGGACCATTTTTTTACAACCACCCCTTTGGCTCATTGACGTTAATATTTTCTTTTATTGTAAAAATCATGGGAGGACTGCTTCACATTGAAAGATAAAAAGGGACCTGCCAATTTACAGTTTTTGCTTCTTATTTTTTTTTAATAGTCAACCATGTTTCATCCCTCATCTTCCACTTTTCATTGGAATTGTTTTCATCATTGTTGTTTACATCTCCCACTACTTCAGCCGCCATGGTTTTTTTAATTAATTTTATTTTTTGTGCACATCACAATCAGAAACAGATGCTCTTCCCCATCTTTTTTTCACTAACCCCAGCATGGGAGCAGCATGGGAGCTTGATGCAATGGGAGCCAAAATATAACAGGGAAGAGCTTGGCACTTAAACGGTTCAGGTTTTGATTGCATTTGTCTCACGGTCTGCTTGTTAATGCAGAAGCATTCCCCAGAGTAACCTGCATGGACGTTGTGTATGTGTGTCCGAATGCTGGACTTAATGCTTGTAAGGCTCATTAAAGTTCGTTCTCTTATATCATCTGTGACATTATAAACTTAGGGTAAGAATCCCCCCTCCCACTTTTTTGAAAACATGGAAACATTGGAAGCTTGAGTGCTAAAATGCAGCTTAGCGAGTCCTGATATATATATATATTTTTTTTAAGCACAACATTGTCTTCTCATTTTTTTGTTTATCCATGGGTACATTGATATGGTAGCTGCTTTGGACATAGTCTTGTGGGTAGTGATTGTACTCACATTTTTGTGCAGTTGGCTAAGCAGACGAGTGCACTTCCATAGGAATTTCATTTCTTTTTCATTTTTATGCCGAATTATAAAAAATATTGAACAAATAACTAAAGCATTTCTTTAATTCATAGAAATGATTTTATTTTTGAAATTACCAGTGAAATTCCCATAGCTTGTCTGTGTTTTTATGGACTTTTCAGATTGTAGGATCATCTAATGGCTTAAGATAGTGTTCTGTGTTGCGGAATGCAAGCGTTACAGGCCTGGTCTGTAACAGAGCTAATTAAATTTTCATGATTTATCCTACAAGAAATGCTTTATCTTGTGACAATGTTTTGAAGACATTATTTAGAGGAAGAGTAGTCTTCTACACTAGCTGGGGTGTGAGGAGATCATAGCAGCTTTTCATTTCAATGTATTGTGCGCATTTCTTACTATATTGGCTAAAACTTTAACATTAGTTTACAACAACCATCATGTTACTTTGATTTAGTATATATCTGTGTTCTGAAGGCAAGGAAAACAAAATGGCATGTGCCCCAGCACATTGTCTAAGAGCATGGGAAGAGCAGTCATTCTTGTGGCTTGCATGAAGTGTATGCAGTTTTATTTTGCCCATTCAATTTTGAGTGGAGGTTAGTCTTTGATTCTCAGTGCTTCTGTAAATATGAATGAACTGTAAGAAGTCAATGTGTGCAAGGGGTTTGGCAACTGTGTATTATCTTAGTTGTCTACTTTCTGAGGATAAAAACCTGCCGTATTGTTATGAAAGAACTGTATGTAGGATTGATAATAGTTGGCAATGCTTGTTGTTTCTCCACCTCCCTAGGTTTTACTTTTGTACAGTTTCTTTCTCCAGCATTGGTCACACAAAATAAAAAAAGAAACCTTGTTTGCATCTTCAGTTAATGCTGGAAACAAAAATGTCCTGAACTCTAGGTTGGCAGCTGATCTCTGTAGCTTACATTTGCTCTGTAAACTTCGCTTGTTGTTTGGGCTGTGTGAAATGAATATTTGTGCAGAGTGCATAGTGTGGTTGGTTTTTCAAACTGAGAGTTGAATCTGCCGTAATCTAGGCATTAATTCCCCCGTCCCATGTTTTTCCCCTACGTTTCCTTTTTCTTGTGTGTGTGCGCATGCGGTTTCTCTCTCTCATTTAAATCTTTTGCAGAGCCTAGCTTCACAAACATACTACACTTGCTGTTGCTCATGACCTAAAGGCTAAGTGCTTGGGGCTCATGTACATAATGTAGACATAATTTTAAATTTGAGGATTGGTCAAACTTTGTGATAAACATCAGATGCAGCTATCTGTCAAACTTGGACAACAGGCTGAAATTAGTTATAAATGTTTTTCTAATTTGGTACTTCAGTTGTAACCATGGGGTAGCCGCTGTCATCAAAAAGGGGCACTGTTGTTAGAAATTCAAAGATCTGCTATCATTTGCATCCAGAGAGCCTAACCAAATGCTAGCATTTGCTTCATTTGTTTTCATCATCACTCTAAAATTCACCTGTTTTTTTGTTGTTTTTTTTTGCTTTTATTTATTATTTTGCCCTTGACTTTATATAAAAAGCTATTCTAGTAAAAAGAAAAAAAAGAAAAATTTACGGTTGGCAGTTAGTATGGTAAGAACTCATTACATAAAATTGGTCTTATTTCCTTATGCCAAACATTTTTGTACACTTGATTTTTAAAACCAGAAATCATTTAAAAATGGTTGAGGTATTCTATCTGAGGCAGGTAGAGCTGCTAAGTTTCCCAGCAGTCATGGATGCTGTCAAGCACCACCTGTGAAATGAGGCAGCTTGTCCTAGCAGGCATTGCTGTGTTGTATTGAGAAACAAATGAACTCACAAGAGTGCTCAATGAAATGATAGAAGAAGCCTTTGAACTCTTCCTATACAGTTTGCACCTACAATTGCTAATGTCTTCATAGCTATAGCTGCATTGCATGGATACACCCGTATTGAATGAGTTGATAGTTGATTAAATACAATGCATTCCTTTTATGGGATCAGTAGTAAAGATTAATTGCTGAATTATTCCAGTTTGTAGTAGTTTTAAGTATACCAGCTGAAAAGTCCTGTTTGAAGTGGTCGGTCTTAAGAGTGTCATTTACTATGGAGGAGGGGCGGTTTGCAGGATTTATTTTTGGGGGGTTTTCCCACATGAACTTTAAGAGTATGCTTACACAGCTATGACCATAATATTTGTTTTTATTTGCCTTCTTTAAATGTAGAACAAGGCTGATGTCAGGGTGACTTCTTCATGTTCATTGGCTTGAGTGTGTGCATGCATACATTTTGTTTTGAATTGCTGGAGCATAACATTACTTTTTTCAGTGTAGTGTCTATATATTTTTTAAAGAATTGTCCATGTCCAGTTGGAAATTGCATATTTTACCAGGCCAATTAGTGGCCAGTATTAAGAACTGTGTCTTAGTGAATACCTTTTCATGATACAGAAAACATGAAGAAAGGAATGACTCAGACATGTCAGTACTCTAGCATATTACTAAATGTCAGACTTGCATTGGTATGCATGTGTATGTACAAGGCATGCGATGAATTACAATTAAAAATCCAGTGATGTGGCTGTTTCATGTGATCAAAGTAAACTAAGTCGCTTGGGGCAGGTTGTCATGGTCTGTAAATGGTATAATTAAGGGAGGGGGGATATAATTCAGCATCACCAGTACTAAATCAAGATTCTGAAAACTGCACAAGCTGTTTAAAAAATATGTAAGCTGATGAGTTTGTCTCATACCCTGCCATCACAGTGATATAGAAAATTGTACTTAGTGAAAGATGAGGCACAGCAAATAACACAGTGCTTGGTAGCTTATATACACATTTTGGTGCATGCTATAAATGTCCTGTAATTATAAATGAACACAAACTTTTTATCACTCACATTTCTGTTCTCAACCTTGAAGACAACCTGTTTCATGGGCTCAAGTTATGGCATATCACTGTCTTCAGGAGCCCCTTTTTAACCTCTGGTATTTCAAGAAATACTGGCTGTATCTTCATTGCCTGTTGCCAGTTCTTGACAAACATCCATGTGGTTTACATATCCTAGGCTTGGTCTTCCTGTCCGTCGTAATACACTGAAGTGGCTCTAGCAGTGCTACATTAACAGCATTGTTCAACTTCTCCAGCACAGAAAAATTCCTGTTGCTATGTTGAAAGCTAAGGATGCACACATTTCTGTAAAGACTCTGGCACAGTGCATCCTTGGGAGAAATGTAAGCAGTGACAAGTGACACAATAAGCCACAGAAATGAGTTTACTTTGGTGTACATTGACAAGTGCTCCTTTCAAGATAAGGGGACAGGCATTTGGTGGCACCATCTCAAAATTGCAGCGCTTTTGACAAAAGTGGACAATTCTTACAAGCAACCAGAGTGAATGCTGAATTTTTAAGAAGTTTGCAAGTATTGTAAATAATATTTTAACCAGCAAAATGGGGGCTTGGTATTCTCACCACCCTCTGACCCAACCTCCCCCGAGTTTTGCAATTACAGATAAACAAGTCTTGTCTGTGCAGCCATGAGTAATGGAATAACAACTGTTTTGTGTGTGAACAGTAGTGGCAGGTGGATATGAAAGGTCTTCACTGTGTGATGAGAAATATCTGCATGTGTGCAAGAATTTGTTTTTAACCCCTTTTTTTTTTCCTCTCCCCTTTAAGAAGTGTTCTGGTGTACCTACATCAGACAGAGCACCTGTAAATCAGGCTTTTCATTATGAGAAGTGTATTAGATGTGTATGTTGTATTTGTAATCCTGCATAGCATTGCCTCTCTTGTGACATAATGCAATGGCCATCTGTCAACGACAGATGGCCGTAAACAAGCAAACTGTTTAACAAAAATCTTTGGTGTCCAGTAGCTGGTTTTGTATTTATGTCAGTGTTTTACTCTTCAGTGCAGTAAGATGATTAACAGGTTCTGTATATGTGTCCCCCACCTGTGGGGTTTTACTATTGGGTTTTTTTTTGTGGTCAGTTTTCCCCTTATTTTTATGTGTGTCCATGGGATTTACCTCACAGTCCATGCATAGTAAAAATGGGAGAAGACCAGCTGTGATTTTCTACCTGTTCATATTGGAACAATTAGATTTTTATGAGAGAGAGAAAGGAGAAAAATGATAGTCTTTAAAAAATACAAGGATGGACCTATTTTAACTTTTTGTCTAGCCAAGAATGTGGTACAGTAATCACCTTTTTATGGTACATATAAGAAAGAGCGTGAAATGTCTGACAGTTGAAAATAAACTGATGATAAAGAAGGTCTGCCTCATTTTTGTTTTCAATTTGGAAGTGGAAATGAGTGTGAAGGCGTCTTAAATTTTTTTGCGAAGGGAAAATGCAGTCTATTTCAAGTTTGCTTGAACGTGTATTTTCTTAAACCCATGTCGACTAGGCTGCAGAAAAAGAACAAGAATTAATGACAGTCCATCTTATTCTTGGCTTCCTGAGCAACCTAGGAGAACATGGTTATATAAGCTGATCTTCAAATAAGGGAAAAATTATGTTCACAATTTCTCAAAGTTTAACAGCCGTCATGCATGACTCAATAATCGTTTATTTTCCCATTTATCATCACAATGTGCAATCAAGATCAAACATCACTTCAAGAGATATGGGGCAAGGGGAATATGACATTACTGGGACTGGCTGACCTATGCTTGTCAGTGTACTGGTCCTTGGGGGTCACTTTAGAGTAATGGTCAATAAATGTATCCACACTTTGCAAGGAAAGTGTAAAGCTGGATTACAAGAAAATCTGAATACAAATAAAAATAATTTTTAGTACAAATATCACAGAAATAAGACAAAGGATAATTACTGTTAAGAGCAAACTGTTCAAAATATAGCATGGTACAGTTTGGTCCCCTGCAAACTCATACTACATAGATGCATGGCCAGGGACAGCTGGTCATACAAGTCATTTTCTAACATTTTTTGGCTGAAGGAATATATTTGTTTCCTATTATGCTTCTGAATTTCTTTTCTCTGAGGCCCCTCAGTCAGTGATCATCGGTCAGCACAGTCCTACACCACTGGTTATAAAGAGCTACAACTTTGTCATAACATGCCTGTCAACAGCCAAGTAACCAATAAATGTGAATCGAGACTGCACAAGGTGTCCAGAGGAGCTGTCACTTTTAAGTATTTACTACGATGATGCAAAAGAAAGTAAAATGCTTGGCTTTTGGGATTGAGTTACATCTATTTGTGAACTCATGCTCCTCCCAAAGTCCAACCCTTTGTCCAGGATTGTTGGAGAGGGGATTCTTCCTTAAGCTGGCCTAGCAAGCTGAAAGTGGAGCTATCACTGCTCAAGAAAGCAAAAGAAGGAGGAAACGTATGGATCAAGGTGGAAGAAGGTCTGAAAAGGGACACAGACAACAGAAACAAATACAAGAGATTAGCACATAGAATATCTGTGGACTCAGAAGAGACAAAGAACCAGATACAGCAGAGTTTATAATGCATGATATCCCATGACAGCTTTCATCTTGAGTGTAAAGATTTAGTTTTCTCTCTACAATGTAGTATCTTAATGATGGGAATTTCAGAACTGAGAGGTAAAACAGTCAAGGAAATACACCCCAGCTATGTTCTCACCTGGTCTGGAGTGGGCAACAGCAAAAAGCAACCTACAGCATTGTCTTTATGTTACGCCTGGGGACATTGTTTGTAGGATGATGATGATGTCGATTTATACTGCGCAGGTATCCATTCAAAAGAATGCTCATTGCGCAGCAAAAAACAGAAGAGAAGAAAAAAAAATGAAACAACAGGAAAATTAAAAAAATAAAAATAAAATAAAGCCAGAAATGGTGCTAGGTTGTTTAAGTCTGTCTTAAGTAAACAAATGAGTCTTCAGTCTTTTCCGAAACATGCTCTCTTTTACCATTGAATAGCATAAAGTTCCCAGAACTGTACTAGACTGAGTATTGCTGTGACCTTTACAATGTCCAGGTGGCAACAGACCCAAACACCCTTCAAGGTGACCTGGCTATGGAAAACCAACCTGGAGACCCTGCAGGTCTTACAGGAGGAGGTCGAACACACCATCCACAGTCTAAAAGGGTGAGAAATCTTCAAGGGTCAACAACATCCCAGTGGAGTTGGTCAAATGTGGAGGGGAAGAGTCGGTGAAGGCACCTGATCTGTGTTGTAAACTTTGGGAAACCAAGCAGTGACCACAAGAATGGATACAGTCACCTTTACCCCTGTAACCCACCATGTGCAGATAGAATGATTAAGGAGAGGTGAAAAGATGGTTTCAAGCACCTTCTAAATCTGGTCACAGGCCAGCCAACCCAGCACCACTTCATTCCAAAATACTCAGAACAGCAGGAACCAACATTCACTGAATCAAAGATCAGACAGGTGGTATGAACCAGCCGAAAGAGGCTGTTAGGCCATCACAAGAGGCATAAAAAAAAGAGTCTACACACAGCAAATTAAAAAATTGCCTAAATAAATAACAGCAAATCATAACAAAAATGTGTTGCTTTCAAAGTAGCATAAAACAAAAAATAGCTTAAGAGAGGGACAGAATTGTATGAAGCTGCAGTCTAGAGACAATCACATGGGCTTAAAAACATGTGGTTGCATATAACAGATGGGGCCCCTATAAAATTTTCCTTTAAGAAAATTAACATCCCACTTTACAAGACACAAAGAGCTGGTTTTTAGAGCTAGGAAATGAGACCATGTCCATCCTCTCCTTCGTTTTCTGCACTGGCTACCCATCTATTCTTGAATTCACTACATGCTGTCTATATTTTAATTTCTTTGCAGGCTCCTGATTCAACTATTTCTCTGAACTTCTCTTCCCTTACATCCCAGCCAGACAACTTTGCTCTTCTTTTGATGACTATACCCTATCGCTGTCACCAGAACATGTGGCCACCAGATTTTTAGTTACTGTGTTGCAAAACAGTGGGACTGCCACCTACCCATCATCGAAGCCTTCAAATGTGTGCTAAAAACACATCTGTTCCATGAGCATTACTTTCTTCACTAATCAACTAATCTCACTTTTTTTGTCTATTGACTAGTCTGTCTTCTCATCTTCCTCTGCAGATTTATGATCCTCTTCATCCTTCCTCTTACCTTCCCTCATTCCTCTTTGCATCTTCTAAGTTTGTCTTATATTACTTGTCTGCACAGTTGTTTCTCTTTCTGTCCTTCATATACTGTCCGTATTTTCTTATTAAGCATCAAGAGCATGATGCTCCTTTGTGAGCATTATCATACACTATATAAATCACTGTTTATTATTATTGTGTGCTATCTTGTCACAGGACCATTACTAAATAATTTCCAATGGTACAAATAAATAATAAACCATATCCAGTGGAAGGACACAAAAGTACCTGGCAATACTTTGGCCCCAAAGCAGAAATTAATTCTCATGATCTGTCAGACTGTGTCAGTTTATTTTTGCGGCAGCAAAATTGTTTGTGTCTGTATCACTTGCTGATGTCAAGGACTCCTTAGAATCCTTCAGGCAAGTCAGTTTTGCAATCAGCTGTTGTTTCCATTGATCCTCAGGTATATTTTGTGCCCAGTCTGGGATGTTAGCTAAAGGTAGCTGAAAACCTGCCATGGCCATCTTTACCTTTGACACTTGAGCTGAAAAAAAATTTGAAATCTGTTTATTAACCAGTGATGCATAGTATTTACAGTTAATAAGGCTAATTATTCATTTTATTCACCACTAACTTGATATATGTTTTACCAGTAGGATAACCTGATGAAAGGTTGCATTACCTGAGTCCATGAGCTGATGTTCACAGTCATTACGAGGCTGGTTCCATAAAACTTCTCCCTTGTGTGTCTTTGGTGGGTCAGGAACCTTTGAAAGATATATTCACATTCAGTCAACTATATTTCAAATGATGTTAGCAACTAGACCTTTAAAAAAAAGCCAGGATGTTTTTGTGTAACTGAAAACAAAAATGTATGCTTTAGTTTCAGACTGATGTATCTACATCAGCTAAAAACAAAAAATGCAAATGTCTATACATATAAACACACAAATGAACACACAAGAATGCATGTCTGCAGCAGCCACTGAGTGATTGATTCTAGAATAATTCCTTCTTATATAAATATTGCTGGGTTGATTGTCTCTAATGTATGCACATTTAGTCTTTATTTACATGCTTTATTAATGCTTATTATTAATTTACACTAACTTGATATCACCAATGCACTGTCACCTGTAATCACAGTTCAATTTAATGCATGTGCATCCACCCACCCACCTGCAAATACACTCACCTTATTTTAAAATAGGATAATAATTTTAAAGCTACAATTCATACCTGCAAATAAAATGGCACTTTGTTGTCTGGAAATTTTGCTATGAAGGCTGGATGCACACTACCTTGGGCTACTGACTGTGATAAATCAATCCCTGGGGCATGCATTTCAGTCATTAGTTCCACAGGAATCTCACTACCATCCCTGGCTGCCTTAGGACCTGGAAAATGGGATTCGTCACTGCTTTCTTCATCATCATTGTCTGGCTCTTGTGGCAACAAGACATATCCTCCATTATCTTCCTCAGCAGCCTCATCATCATCGCTTGAAGACACTTCTGCTGGGTAAAATAAATGATCTGGCATTTCCAGCTCATCGGTGTCAGCTTTATTGGGATCGTCTCTAGATGGGTTGTCAGTTTCATCTGGAATTGGCGACATTCCAAGCTGGATAACAAACTGGTATGACAAACCTGCAAGCAAATAATGCAGATCCTCCTCATCATCATGATCCCCCTCAATGGCATGAGGGTATTCTATTCTTAGCAAATCACTAAAACATTTTCTTCTGCTCACTTCTGATAAAGCATATTGGTAAATGCAGATAATGTGACTGAGCAGAAGAATATATAATGAAATGAATGAGCAATCTGGAACAAATTATATTATGGCTTCCCACATCATGAGTCTTACCTCCTGAAAAAGGGTGGAGCTGAAGAAGTAGGTCAGATTGGGTAATTAAAGGCAGCTCAAATCTAACTTCAATAACTCACTCTTCTTCTGGTGTCAGCATGACAAATCTTTATTTACGAGGGTAACAGAATAAGCAAAGGTTATGCTTTTTTACATCTAGCCCTTGGACTAAGTATAGTAAAAATTAAACAAAATACATTAATTCAAAACAATACAATAAAAACATAAAGAGAAATTAGGATATGTACAGACATCACCATGATGGATATCTGAATTGACAGGGTTTTTTTTATTTGTTAGCTAGAGGACTTGCAACATGTGGTATGTAATAATAATAATGATTTTTATAGCGCATATTCACACTCGTAGTGAGCATGTTCTTAGCACTTAAAATGGAGAAGAGACAAGGACTAAATGGATGGAACACAAGGGATGGAAGAATAAACGACAGTACTGGCGGCAAACAGAAAACAAAGATAGAAAACACAAAAAGGCACCAAGTAACAGGAACATCGTGATTCTGCAGAGAAAGATGGGGAGAAAAGTAGCAGGAGCGGAAGGGGGGAAGGTAAGAAGGACTAGCATTGTGTGGACTGTGTCAGGAGTAATGCTCAAGGAAGAGGTGCGTTTTCAGTGCAGATTTGAAGGATTCAATTGTAGGAAGGTGGCGGATATGGAAAGGAAGAGAGTTCCATTGTTTTGCTGCACAGTAGCCAAAAATCCTGTGACCATATGTTGTTGTTCTGGTGACAGGAGCAGTTAGGATACGGTCATCAGACGAAGAGCGGAGTTGTCTGGCCGGAACATAAGGGATGAGAGAACGGATGGGTAGCCAGCGTAGAAAACGAAGGAGAGGAGTGACATGGTCCCATTTCCTTGCTCAAAGCACCAGATGGTACATGTTTGTTTTTTCAGTGCAAGTATAGATGATTAAGTATAAATGATGAAGCCTCTGTGGATGATGATGATGTCCATTTATAATGCGCAGGTATCCATTCAGAATAATGCTCATTGCGCAGCAAAAACAGAAAAGAAGAAAAAAAATAAAACACCAGGAAAGTAAAAAAATAATAAAGACAGAAGTGGTGCTTGATTGTTGAAGTCCGTCTTAAGTAAACAAAGGGTTTAATCAAAGGGTTTGGAAAAGGTATTGTAAGAGTCCCACTTTGAACTTGTGCAAACTGAATTCTGTTCTTTGGCGATCTGAGGGAAGGTTGCTCCAAAGAACACTGCCAGAATATTTAAGGATCGTCTTGAAGAGGTCAATTCTCGGTATGGGGATGTTGAGCTCAAAAGACCCTAAGAACACAGCTGCCAGGATTGTCACCCATGCAAAGTCATCCACTGAGCACATCACTCCTATACTACAGAGCCTTCACTGGCTCCCAGTGAACAAGCGTCTTGATTACAAAGTGCTTTTGATTGCTCAGTCCTGCATGTTCAAAACTCCTCTTATTATTATTCCTTTAAACCCCCAGAGGAGCATAGGGCAAGTTTCGGTAGCAAGGGTTGTTTGAAAGGGTGGGGTTGCTAGCCCCACGCCCAAACCTCCTCCTTCATCCGGGCTTGCGACCGGCAGGTTACACGGGGGGAAGGGGTCCAGGCGGAGTTTATATAGTTCAAAACTGCTCCTGACTATTTGCAAGAGGTATAGTTCATCCTTACCAGCCATCAAGTCGCCTGCGCTATGGCTTCCAGTCACGCTTCTGTCCCCCTGCAGTGGAAGACACAAACAAGAAGCGCACTGGAGCCAGGCCCTTCAAAAACCCTGCACCTAAGCTGTGGAATGCCATTGTCACTGTCCATCATCACCTCAGCAACCACGTTTCGGAAAAGACTGAAGACTCATTTGTTTACTTGAGACGGACTTAAACAACCTAGCACCACTTCTGTCTTTATTATTTTTAACTTTCCTGTTTTTTTCCCCCCTTCTCTTCAGTTGTTGCTGCGCGATGAACATTCTTTTGAATGGATACATGCGCATTATAAATCAACATCATTATCATTATGTTGATAGAAAAGATAGTAAAAAGTCTAGGAAGCATTTTGCCTGTTAGTATTTTGAAGATGAGCATGACACCGTGTGCCCTATAGTAGTGCATCTACACCATCAATTTTGCTAAATCTTTTGGCAAATATTAGAAAATCGCATCCTTTTTTTATCTTTATTTACAATGTTATTAAACTCATAATTAAACACTCAAAATAAAACTACGAAATGCTTCATAAAAGCGTTATAAATCACCTTACTTGGTATTGAAGTTTTTAAACGATGCTTGATATGTACACGTGTGTTCTAATAAAAGGACGAAATGGATAAATAGCGTTCAACAATTAACGATACTTCTGAAATAATCCACTCGGTTGAAGCCGAAGCGTTATTATCTCGATTCTGTCAAAAGCGGCATTTGGTTAAAGATCTTTATTTGGAGGCGTAGCTATAACCTAAATCTAACAAGCAGCATCTGTACTTCTGAATTGCGTGGACCGATCAGTAGAAAAAAATATATAAAAAATCAATACAATGTTTAAAAGACATACTTTCAACTAGCGACGCACATTATATCCTTTTCTGTTTACAGTTGCATATAGCGTTCAGTTGTGCTTCTCAATTGTCAAGATCGTCAAAGAATTCGAAACCTTAAAATACTATGATCTGTCATTAAAAAAAATAAAAGATTTTGGTAAGTTGAATTCTTGTGCATAAATATTGTTCTAATGCCTATGACCAACCCCCCCCCCCAACTTTTCTCCAAGAAAAACAACGAATATTTAACAAAACTACTTTAAAACGCACATAAGTATGCATTTTCAGTCATCACTTAGATGCAGCAACTATGCTAGTGATCAATTTTATATTTTCAGCGGAAAGAAGTATCATAGTAGTAGGGACTGGCTTCTGACTGCCTAGGCCTCGTGGTCTTTTTTTAACTAAACGCCTTGCGTCTTATCATGCGTCATATGCAATCTTGGCGAATACATTTCATCAAAGCCTGAAATACATAGCAGTCAAAGCTTATTCTTTATGATTGTATTTTGATCATAACTTGATGTGTGAATTAAACATTAAAATAGCACAAGAAAGGTTCAAAATTTGTTGATTTTTAGTTTTGTTGTGTGGTGTTACCTCTATTGTCTAAATATGGATCAAATGTAAAGTAAACTATCGTCTTTATAGTTATTTTCATACACAAACAGCACCATAGCAGAACTAAAACAGTAAATAATGGATTAATAGGGATACATAGACAGGTACTGTCCTAGACTGTTGATGATGAACTATCGAAGAGAGTGTGAGGTGTCATATTTTATTTCAGACCATGATCCAATAGCAAAGCAAATGTTACCCAACAAAACACCTGTGTTTAAGCGGTTCCAGCAGTCAGTAGCTTGTAAGGTAAATAAACACACCTTTTTTGATTGCTTGAACATATGCCCCTGTAGTTTCTGAAACATTAGTCCTTATGTGAAATGTTTGAGAGATTGTTCTTAATTATCCCATCTGTCATTTACTGTTTTGATCAAAGCAAAGTTATTTTCCTTTGTATGCTAATGATTCCACAATATCACCTTTGTCATCAAAGCAAGCTTTAAAGAAATCATAAAAAATTTTAACTGCTTGTTTTCTTTTCTGTATCCTCTTCTTATTCTCATGTTCACTACCTTATTCTTTCTACTTTCATACTTGAACTTTGTGGTCTATTGCAATGTTAATTCCATAGGCATAACGGTTAGCACCTCTCACCAGTACAGTGAGGATTGACTGTCCTGGCTTCCGTTCTCATCTCAGGCATGCTGCTCTTTCTCTGCATATGGCACGCGTTTACAGGGCTGACTGCTTTGCCATGATATACCCTTAGTTGCTGGCTCTGCAAAAAAAACAATTTCACCCACCATCCCCTTATGCTAATTCTATCAAGATGGTCTGATGTACACAAAAGATAATATTAACTGCATTTTTTTAAAAAAGAATATGTCATAGCTTCTGTGTTTATAATAAAAAAAATGAATTGAAGGTCAGAGAAATATGTATATTTGGCTGGGTATACAGTATAGCTGTTGACAACAATAAGGCTTGAAACTGAAAAGTTTTAAGACTGCTGCCTCTTAGTCTCTCAACAAGAAACAAATGATATGCATTTATATTAATTACAGTGAAAATTTTTATGTAGTCCTTCACATTGGTAATTTTTTTTGTTTGGATGTCTGCCACAGAAATTTTACCTGGGAATAACTTTGTTGTTTGAATGATTTTTTCCCCTAGGCTCAAGCAAAGTATCAACAGAAACTGTGGGATTTGCATTATGCCTAAGAATTATGAAAAAAAGATGAATGTAAAAAATTTAAGTTTCAGATGTTCTTCTGTTAGAAGTGAATATTGTGGAAGCAACTTTCACAAGCTTGTGCACTGTACTCATAAGATTAAAATCTTTGTAAAAGTTGAAGCTTGAATTCTGATTCAAGCTTGACTCTTTCTGTTGGTATAGCATGTCAGAGTCTGTCTGACTGGAATGGTCATTAGCAGCCACATCAAGATTGGTCAAGCATTTGGAGTGTCTCAGCTTATGCTATAACTGACCTTGCAACTTATTATAGGCGTGGGAGAAGCTTGGCATTGGTTGTGATTTTACTTAAGTAATCCATCATGAAGTCAGCATTGGTCTCTTTGGATGCCTCACACTCCAAGAAGCGAGCAAGGAAAAAGAACTTCACAGATGCTGAGTTGAAGGTACTGCTGCAGTGTATAGCAGCTGAAGCTGATGTGGTCACATCTCCTGCTACCGACATGCCTACAAATGAGTTGAAAGCAAAGGCATGGGAACGTATTGCGGCTAAAGTTAGTGCTTTTAGTGGAGTGGAAAGGACAGGTGAAGGTGTTCGAGAGAAATGGGGATATATGAAAAATGCTGTAGCAAAGCAGATTGATGGACATATCACAGCAGATACAGCTCCAAAACCACTTCCATACCAGGAAGCCATAATCGCCATTGTAGTACGTGACAAGAAGAAACTAAAAATGGACTGGGGTTAGTATCATTCTTTTTAGGCAATTTTACATTTATTTCATTTGGGGCAGGGTGTGCATGGGAAATGCACATGCAGGCATACAAAAAAGAAACTGCATTAAGAGAAATCCAAAGTTTAAAAACCTATTTTTTCTATTTGTCTTTACTTAAATTTGTTGAATAGTTTTTATATTCATATTTTGTCTTAAAGTGGCTGATAAATAGGTAGTAGTACTCATGCTCATAATTTTGCTTTCTGTTGTGCATGTAATTAAAGGAATGGAGACAGATTCAGGAAAAGATCAAACTGTAAACAACACTTCAAAACACTTAAATCCAAGTGAGTGTCCTGGGAAATATACTGGTTATCTTCTTACTCTAATTATAATGGGGAAAATTATTGTTTTTTACTCATCATTGCTTATATAATTAAAGCTGCAGAATAAGAAAATATATAAATAAAGTCTTAGGGAATTGTTACAATGAAAGTATAAATGTCAGGGTAATGTGTTGGTTTTTCTTTTTTAATTTTCTTAATTTTGTTTTTAATTTTTCTCTATTACTAGATGATTTAAGCCTTGATTCAGCTTCATGCTCACAGAGTCCAGTAGGTGGAGCTGATGAGCTGTCCTCTCCAATGCCAGCCTGCTTGCCAGAGGGTAGGTTATTATTAGTAAATCTTTTACTGTTGCTGAATTTTGTTTTCAGTTCTGTTTTTAAAGTGCACACACATATATGCATGGGGGTTGATGATGATGATGTCGTTTTATAAAGCGCCAGTTTCCGCATCGCAGAGATGCGCTCAATGGGTTATGGTGTGTAGGTTATTCAGCCTGAATTGTAGAATGGTAATGCATTCTAAAGCTTTGCAACCAAAAGATATTTGCAAGAAATGTGAGAATAGATCCAAAGTAGTCCATCTGATGTAATCTCTTCTCTTGTGCTTATATATTGTACAAGGACAAGAGAAATATTACACAACTGGAAAAAAGTCATTTACAGGTGACATCATTTGTTTTTGAGCATGACTTGAGTAGCTATCTTGCTGCTCCAACACAAGTGATTGTTGCACAGCTTTTCTCACAACTGATCCCTCTTGATGGTCATATGCGGAATGTTCCTACAGATGAGCTTTCTATAGGACTAAACTGTTTTAAACAAATTTACAAACAAGAATGCTTACAGAAGAAAAATGCTGTTTGCTAAATCCAGCCATGTACAGAGAAGACATTACAAAGAAGGAGCAATGGAACTAAAATTTTTTGTAAACCACTTTAGAAGGTAAGAAATCATTGTACTGTGTTATTGAAGTAATAATAATAATCACATTTATATAGCGCCTTTCTCCAGCATCAGCCAGACTCAAAATGCTTTACGTACAGGTACGCAAGCACACCTTTTAGGGAAAGTGCATTTTCATAAACATGCATACACAACACTTAAGTAAAATTGAGTGAGTGTGTGCAATAGAAGTTTGACAGAATGCCATACAGAATAAAAGCAATGTAGCAAAAAATTTGCTCGCAGTGAGTACTATTCATTTGAAATACTGTCATCCAGAAATGGATTCAATGAAGTGTGTTATGCTTTATGAAGTATGCTTTACACTGCATGATGATAGTTTCTTCAGTGTTTGTTAGAGAAAGTGTCTGAGGTGAATGTCAACAAACTTCCATCATGAGTGGCCACAATGACAGATAAACTCTAAATATAGTGTATTGCTGAGATGGCCTATTTTCTGTGTCATCAGTCATTGTTCTAGACATGAGTTGCGTTTATTTTGTGTCTGTGCTGGTTTTGGGACAGATCAGTGTCACCAAGATGTTATTCATGAGTTGTTTTGTTGTTATGTCCAGGAAAGCCAGTTTTTGTTCAGTTCTGGAACAACCCTTCTTGGCTTCTCTTTCTGGGACATGCATGATCAAATACTTGGTCAAATGCTGAGATTTCTAAAGACAAGTATCAAAGGCTTGTGTCTTGCAAAAGAGGTATAGTGTGTGTGTGTATGATCCTAATCAAGATGCTGGCAGCAAGAAATGACAATCTACTAGCAAAAAAGCAAACCAGCAAAGGAATCTGTATGAAAATAATGTTGGACAGTCAAGAGAATACAAAGAAAAGGTCCATTAAGACTGTGAACATGTGCTCATGTCATCCCATACCTTGATGGCTAGTACCTGTTGTAGCAGAGAACTGATGGAGTGACGCATTCGTACATTCATGCCGACCAGGACAGTCTTGGGCTCACCTAAAAAAGTCCTCCAGTGGACAGCCAGTCCACTTTTTCATGTTGGCCACCCAGCCTTTCTTCTCTTTGCCATGGTGTCAATCGCCTTCAATGTACCCTTTGAGGACCATCTTAGGCAAGGTGTCATGTCAACCGACATAATTGAACCTCTTCAGTTTCACTTGATTGACAGTAGCAAGCAGTGAATATAACAGCATAGATAATTCATATTCAGATAATCAGGATATTCAAAAAGATTTGACTGAACAAAGACCAGACAGAATCATGCAAGATTATGAAAGTAGACTTCATCTGAGCTCTTTCCATGAAAGACAAATGTATGTTGAAGATGACTGTAAAGTTTGATTCTAAACAAGACTTTTTACATTTTTGGGAGTTAATGAATCTTGTCTTTAGAATGGTAGAGTTATACATGTTTTACCAAATGCTGTCACTGTCCAACGAACAATGGTTATTCTTGTGTCCAATTAAAAACAGACTGGATTATCATTTCCATGATCTAGCATATCATGGTGTCAATGTCAACTAGAGTTTTCATGGAACTCTTGATGTTCTTATGGCACGGTTTTTGTTTTTTTTTTGGGTGAGGAGGGGGGCTGTATTTGTTTTGTTTTTTTCTGGTTGCCTTCAAAAGAATCATTGAAATTGACTATGCCAATGTGCTAGAAAAATCTTCTTAAAGATTAAATTGCTTATTGTTGACTGCTTTGAACTTGAAGTCACAGAAACCCCTTGGCCAAGTAGACTGAAAAGTATTCCAATTACAAGAAATATTCTGCAAAATATCTGATTGGGATCACACCGCCATGTAATGCATTTGGTGACAGAGTACTGGATAAAAATATCATCAAAAATACAAGTTGTTGTCCAAGTATTCTATTTTATCAAGCTAAAGTAATGATTCTAGATTTTATTCCTGGAAGAATGCAGCTTCTTCCTGTGCAAGTTGAAAACAAGAAAAATAGTCTGTACAGATTCATGTTGAAGAGTTACAGGCTTTGTAGACAGAAAGTCTGGAATTAGCAAGTTTCCATTGACCTGATAATAAGAAAGCCTGGTAATCAAACATAAAGAAAATATTTCAGCTTTATTTGTCCATTGAGAATTTAAATAAATAAATGTGCCTTTTGACTATTTACAGTGCAATTTCCCTCGTGATTGCAGACTAGCAGACTTTCAG
This sequence comes from Marisa cornuarietis, assembly GCA_004794655.1. Lineage (NCBI taxonomy): Eukaryota > Metazoa > Mollusca > Gastropoda > Architaenioglossa > Ampullariidae > Marisa > Marisa cornuarietis. The sequence goes on along the minus strand of SMMW01000046.1, from coordinate 8,876,393 downwards.
GATACATCCATGCTATCTACAATTGTATAGTGTACAGATAAGGTTCTGGCGGTGATTTCGTTTTTTGTAAGTCAAGAAATATTGTCTTATGCTTTGGAAGAGCCAAAATGCAGGATTTTCTGTTTAAAAAAAATTGTCATGTTGTCTTCTATGCTGAGAAATGTGATGCGATGAACCATATTACTCTCATATTGCTTATAGTGTTGATTAATTTTTCTTCTTTTTTTTAACCTATATACATTGGCTTGAGACCTTTCTACTGCCAACTGGGCATTTATTCTCAGATGAAATATGACACATTAAGCATAATTTGTTCATTAAACATGACTATTTTTTTGTACTTTATTGATAATGGTGTGACCTCCTACTGATTAGAGGGGTTACTTAGGAAGTTGGTATCAAATAGCTTGAACAGAATAAAATTTGTTGATTGCTGTGTTTTGTTTACTTTTGATCAAGATGTGATGCCTGTAATTAAAAGAATTATTGTGGATAATTTTCATCCTGTCATAGATATGAATCCCAGACACTTAATCCCCAGACACTTAATCCCCGACACTTAATCCCCTAGACACTTAATCCCCAGACACTTAATCCTCAAAATGAAATTTCAACTCAAAAAATTATGAAGTGAATGAAAAATTTAGTTCAAATTCAAATAATTATTTTCATGTAAACTTCAAAATAAGTTTGACAATTAAAATAATACTTAATTTCAACATTTATAACATTAGTTAAATTTCATGTGAGCTATTAAAGTCAATGTTTTTCAACATTAAGATATGAAAAGTGTTGTTAATCAATATGACAGGTAAGCTAATGATCGGAGGTACAGAAGACGATCCATTGCCTCATATCACTGTACAATATTGCTAATTCTCATGGCCAATTCAGCGGACTTCTTCTTTGGAGGTTTCTTTGTGCCGCGCATGAGACGATGGGGCGGTCTGCTCCTGGTCAGTATGGCATTGGAACTGGCTGGTTATGTTAGGGAGTCCACCTAGTATCGCCTAGAGGGTAGATCGCTAATTGTAAACCCAGCGCATCCCAGTCTTACCAGAGTTACCACGCGACACATTTCTCTTACGGTTCTAATATTTCAAGTTCACAAAATAGCAGTTTTGAGTGTTGTGTTGCGATTTGGGGATTAAGTGTCTAGGGGATGAAGTGTCCAGGGAATTAAGTGTCCGGTCACCCATAGAGATATATATATATATATACACACAAAAGGGGCCCTGAATACTGTATTGTAATCCCCATTAGGATGGAGCAATCTGAACCAAAAAATAATATGCTACTTACCTTGGCATATGTGTAATCAACTGCATTACATTCAATGCTGGAAGGGATTTTTTTGCCAGACACATTTCAATGTGGTATACTGGCAAGAATATCAGGAGGGAAATACCAACAATTTCCAGACTTTTCCTTTGAGCATACACCAAAGAAAGACGTTTTGTTCAAATTGCTCTGTCTTAGCAAGAGTTATAGAATATTTGGGACCTCTTTTGAGTGAATTTCCATGTATGTATATACATATCAAATCAAACATTGCTGTTTTTTATATCTGCTGATGAAGATTTGATGTTTTCTGGTGGAAAAAGTATTGGGAATATTTGGCATATTGGTGTGGCACATACACATGCATGTATCAAATCAATTTTTTTTTCATTTGTCTTTTAATGTGCACATAGCTCATAATACAATAAATAATAGCATTCATAGCAATTTAAACTACTAAACAATATTTAACTTCAACACGAAAATGCATGAAAGTTGCTATCAGAATGAGTACTAAGCAGTGAAGTGAATGAACATGTGAGTGAAGGAAAAATGTATATGGATCAAATCAGTTCCAACTTCCCCCCACTCCTCCTTACTTTTTTTTTATTTTACCTCATATGTAAGCTTTCAGTCAGGTAGCAATGAAAACTAGCTGAATAGTAATTCAGACATGACAAAAACAGAAGCGAAACCAACAACACTCACTGCTTCTGATGAAGCAATATGGCAGACTGTCATGCTGCTAACATGCATCATGTGATTGCATATGAGAGATAGGTCACTGCTGAAAATAAAGCATATTTAAGATATGTATGATTTGTAGAACACAGGAAGGTCGAGTTATCTCTTTTCATGTGTGGGAAGCTTCATAATCTGGTGGTTAATGGACCAGAAGGGCTGTAGCTAGAAAACCGCCCAAGCTGTTTTGCAGAAATGGGTACCTAATTTATCAGGGGAGTTAAAGAGAGGGTTATGCTTCACCTCCCTAATGCTATAGCCTTGACACATATTCACTGACCTTCCACGAGGCTATGAACTCAATTTTTTAACTTCATTTCTTTAATAATTTACCATGCTTCATTAATATTGGTTTAGCAAATTCCTTTAGTTTGGTTCTCAAATTCCCCATGTGAGTTAGCATTTTTAAATTACAAATTACCTATATTTAATGCAGTGATGGTCCTTTCCACAGGTGTTGCCTCAATTTCATCGCTAGAGGATTCTTGTGTCAGAGACAGAGAAGACAGTGTAAGGATGGTTGAAAGAGGCAGCTTGGAAAGAAGTTTTACGCCTGTAAACACTTCTCAGAATTTCAGAAAGATAAAAACCTTGATACAAAAGGTGCACTCTAAAAAGGTATCCAGTGAACAGACTCAATCAGATGAGGATGATGCTTATGAGGGGGAGCTGTTTGCCAGGTATCTCAAGAGTGAGATCATCAAAAACAGAGCCAAGAAAGCGTTGATGACAACCAAGAAGATTCTGTTAGAGAACATGAACAGGAAAGTGCTACTGGAAATTGAAAAGTTGGAAAGAGAGCTTGGTGATTCTAATGATTGTGATCTTAATGTGACAAATGATGACAAGTGATTGTGATCTCAGTTTGATGACAAGTGACTGTGATCTCAGTTTGATGACAACATGATGCAATGTAAATGCTTATGTATCTTCAGTGACTTGAACAAAGGGTGTAAATTTCGCATGATCTGGAAGCAAGCACATATCTTTTGGTTTTTATAAATGCTACTTGAATACAAAGAATGCAGAACAAAGAGTGGGAGAGAGAGAGAGAAATGGGTGGAGGAGGTGGTAAGAGGAGTTATTCATAGAACAAACATGGCATTAGGCTCATCTTGAATGCCTACAATGTTGACACAATCTCAAGACACTGCAAAGAGATTATGATGTCTGGTCTGTGCTATAGCAATAAGCAGAAGAAATGTACCTACTTGGCTGGTAGGGTGTCATTGTTAATGACGGATACACTGTGAACTGTTCTGTGAGAGAGCAAATTTTTGTCCTCTATTTTGATTTCATCACGCAAAAATAAGCAGTCTTTAGAAGATATTTTACTGCAGAAAAGAGTTGTGGAATAATGATTGATTACTCTGGCTGCTAGAAAAACTCCTAGTGAAGCAGTTGTGTTTCATTAAATATATTTTTATGATTTTAATACAAGAAATGAGCTAATGTTACACTTTGATCCATGTATGCATGCATGCTACAAATTGATATTAAACTCTGCATCACGCATTACAGTTGTTTTTAGCTCACTCATGGAATCCAAAGAAAATTCTGGAAGTTGCATTGATTCTTTCACTCTGTGCTAGAATTAAAAACAAATTCCAGGTAGATACTCAGATGATTTTCATAAAATTAAGTTCATTTTTTAATGAAGCAGTCTATAGGCATAATGATTTGCTGGTTTAGAGGAAAATTGCCATAAGCAAATGATTTCTGTTACTGTAAGAAAGACTCTTAATATAACAATTGTGTTTTATTAACATTAAACTTGTGGTTTTATGTGAGATTTGCGCTGTAGTGTATATGCTTACAGACAACTGGCTTGTATTGTTAACAATATGCCTCGTAGCTTGTCCATTGATCCTAGTCTGTTAGAATCACTGAATTTGCCCTGTTTAAGGTATGAAAGATGATTGCATGCAACAGAAATCTTATGTGCCAAGAGATGGAGAGACAACAGTAAACCACTTGCATGAAGACATTACAGTTGTTTTGTGTAAAACATCTTTGATATTGTATAATATTTTTATACATTCATGAGAATATTGTAGAAACTTTCAACCTACACCTCTCAAAAGAAGGTAAAGCCGCAGTTCTCAGCCTGTGCTGACAAGGGGGGCGCAAAGTTGGTCATTTTCTCATATCTCATATAGGTATAGAGGGGCACGTGGAGGCACCTTTTTTCATCTGGGGGGACGTCACAAGTAAAAGGTTGAGAAATGCTGAGGTAAAGATTAGAGATGTGTTGAAAACCCATTTCAGAACACTCCAAATTACAAGATGCAGATCTGCATCTCATTTTTAAAGAGCGTTATAATAAAATGAATTGAAATAAGCACAAAATTGTCTTTTGAAAAGGCTTGAATTCTGATTCAAGCACAACTCTCTCTCTCTCTGTTGGTATAGTGTGTCTGACTGGAATAATGGAGAACTGGTGAAACAGGAGCATGGCGGTTCACGATCCCCATGAGACTGCAGATCACATCTAAGCAAGATCCAAAAAAAAAAAAAAAAATTGCAAAACTGTTAAACTCATAGAAAAGCCATGGAGCTGCCATCAGCCTCTTCGGATGCTTCGAGCTCCAAAAAACGAGTGAGGAAGTCGAACTTCACAGACATTGAGGTGAAGGCATTGCTGCAGCAGCTGGCAGCAGAAGTGGATGTGGCCCTCTCACCTCTCTGTGATGGTCCTACAAATAAGATGAAAGCAGAGGCATGGGAGAGGATTGCAGCAAAAGTGAATTCTTGCAGTGGAGAGATACGAACTCCTGAGGAGCTCAGAAGTAAGTGGAAGTGCTTGAAAAAGGCGGTGACCAAAAAGGTTGGAGAGCAGATAAAGACGGGCGTAACGCCCAAACCACTTCCTTACCAGGACATCATTATCTCCCTTTCTGTACGCAGCAAGAATCTGTACATTGACTGGGGTAAGTAGGCACCATTACAGAGTTATTGAGTTTACATGCATATTTGTTTTAATAATGAAGACTTTTAGAGCACATATTCACACTTATAGAGAGCATGCTCTTAGCGCATTTTGAGGTGTGTAGTGCAGTGCAGTCTCCGCTGTGTGTATTGGGGTGGTGGTGGTGGTGGTGACGCAGGGAGAGGAAAGTTTTAGAATGAGAATTGCAAATGGTAATGCAAAAACAATATTGAAAACTGCATTTTCAGTAATAATAATAAATGCAAAATTTAAATACCGCATACTAACAGTCCTAAGAAGTATACTCTTAGCGGTTAAGAAGAAGAATGAGACATGGGCAATGCACGACGGACAGAAGAACAAGCAAACAACATATGAATGACGGAAGGATAAACGACAGTACTAATGAGTAATAAAGGACAAATCTAAACAAACATGTAAAGAGGATTCAAATAACAAGGACTGAAAGTATCATGATGTAGCAAAAGAAAGACAAGCAGGGAAGTAGCAATCAGAAAAGGGGGAAGGGTGTGAAAAAGGACTAGCATTGTTGGAATAATGTTTAAGGAAGAGGTAAGTTTTCAGTGCACATTTAAAGGATTCAATAGTGGGTAGGTGGTGAATATGAAAAGAGAGTTCCATTGTTTCTTTACTACTCCTTCCTGAAGAATTCATTGCTCTACATATGAGTATTAAAGAAAGTTGCACTCTCTACCTGGCCATAGTAACTTAACGACATGCTTTTTGGTAATGAATGGGATACAAAATAAGTTGACTGAATAGGGAGGAGGGTTCCAGTGTCATTGAACATTACATTCTGTCAATTTCCTTTAAAGAAAAGGCATACTAAAGACACAAATTTTTCTGCTGTGCTGTAACATATTACTTCACAAATCAATGCTATGTGTACATGTCCCTATCTACATATATGGATGTACTTAGGTTTTATTCTATAATGATGCTTAACTAAAGGTAAAATCATTTTCAGTAGCCACAGTTTTAAAGCTGTACGTGAAAATGATCGAAGAACTTTAAGGTGTGTTAATATGACTGGTTTTGCTTGTCCTGAATCTAGTTAATTTCCTTAGCAGGGGAGCAGTCCAATCTCAGCCTAGATTCTAGCCCACAGACTCCTGACAGAACTGGCTGTTCAACCTTCCAAGAAACGCAGAACTGCTTTACACTCAAAACTGAGCCCTCTTCCCCTTCTTCATCCCCAGGTAACTTATTGTACATCATATGATGTATATAGCTGCAGCAGACTCATGTCCACACAGGGTGCACCTAACCTTTGTTTTTACAGTTTATCATAATGTGATCTTGTCACTCAGCTCATTTATAGTGAGCAGAGCAAATTGTGAGGTACCTCTACTACATGGTACAAATTTGGACAATATCGTAATTTAAGAGGTTCCTGTTAAAAAAGAGGAAAAAGGGAGAGAGCAAGCAAATAAATCATGTGGTGGCTGGCACCCCTGCAGTTTTTATCTCATCCTTCACTAAAAGTAAGCAGTGCCTCTCCTCTCCCACTTTCTTTGATCTGCTTGAGACAGTCAACTGAGTGATACAGAGTAGCCCGTCTAATTGATTACGTTGCAGGCTTAGTTTTTAATGTATTATTATTATTATTATGACTGTGCCATTGTCTACAGGTGTTCCATCAACCTCTGCAGGTTTTCCATCAACCTCTTCAGTGAGTGAAGCCAGAAACAGTGAAGAGAGGAACAATGAGGGTCTAATTCAGGGAAGTGGTAATCTGAAAAGGGGGCTGTCTTCTGTACTGTCGACTTTGTCGGCAAAGAGACTCAAAACAATGCCAGAGACAGCTCAGTCTGAAAAACTTGCCCAAGGAAAAGTTTGGATGAACTGTGGAATTCTTGATAGTGCGGATAGCAAACAAAAAGCTCTCATTGCCAGATATCTCCAGAGTGAAATTGTTAAAAACAGAGCTAAGAAAGTTCTTGTTGAAAATTTAAACAGAAAAGTTCTTTTGGAAATTGAAAAATTGGAACGAGAGCTTGGAGGCACAAGTGACCAAGATCTGGAATAAACAACAGTGCTGCTATTGAAAAAAACCATGACTGAAAAATTGCTACTGAAGGTAGCAGCACTGAATTGCTGATAGTGTTATCTTAATGTGAATTTCGCTCAGTACAGCATTATGTGTAGATGGTGTGGATTGGAGACCCTTTTCTATAGCTGCTGCTTTATGGACAAGTTGAGGAATAACTAATGTAAGTTAACACCATGGATACAAGACTATGTCCTTGTACAGGAAGTTGAAAAACCGGTCAAATGTCTGCACTCATTTTACCACGCAACTGGAGTTATAAAATGGAACCTCTTCTTTGACAGAAAGATGAAGAGACATTTTTATTTCGTTACACAGATATTTTGGAAAATAAGTTAATAAATGAATGTGTTTTGATTGCATGTTCATATCAGTAATGTTTGTTAGCTTGTGTATTAGATTTTAAAGTAGAATCAATACTACCCAGCACTACCTCACTTTTCAAACCACACAAACTCTTTAATTCCCTAGTTCTGGCTGACCTTGACTAGCAATTTGCTTTTGGCCTTCTGAGTCATTTTCTCCACAAACTTCAGAGAGTATTATGCTGCATGACTCATCTTTGGTGCCCCCAAGGTCATGGTCTTCTTCCTAATGGTCTTGCTCCTCATCCCCAAAAGAATGGATTGATTAGCTACATATGGTGTTTCCATGTCCTCAAACAAGCTTCCCCTATGTATCGTAAAAACCTTTTCGCTCTGTTCCGTCCAGGTCTCTCTTCTCTTCCTCTGATTCTTGAACTTTTATGATTCACTGTAAAAGTGACAATGGCTGAAATGGCCTTAAGTCATTAAAATGTTGGAGTTCGAACTTTTATGATTCCTTATCCTAGCAGCAAAACTCAGGAACAGCAATCCTTTTTACTTGGCAATGTCTGGAGCAGCCTCCCTTTCTTCGACCAACATTATGTAATAGATTTCTTCAAAAAGTCTTCAAAACCTATCTTTTCAAATTAGTATACGAAAATTGACAGTTCATGCTAGTTCTGTAATTTCTGTCTGGAGTGTGAGTTGATTGGTGTGAGATTGCGTGTGGTAATTTTGTGGCAGTACTACTATGTTACAATGTATGTGATGTATTTTCTGTCATGCAGATAGGAACCTATGAGGGTTTTTGTCTTTCCTTTTATGAATGCCATGAGCTTCCCTGTCAGGGAAGGAATTATCATCATCATAGTCATCATCAATCAATCAATCAGTCAATCCTATTCGTGCTATTTGCACATAAGGCCTCAACCAGAGCCCGCCACTGATGTTGATCGGCTGAAACCCGCTCCAGGCGACCCTATGTCCAGCCTTTTCCTTTCATCTCCCTTTCCACTGTTCTCCAGGTTTCCTTTGGGCGGCCTCGTTTTCTTCAGCTGTCTGGAGTCCTTCGTAGGGCGATTCTGGAGAGGTCTGCTGTCTGCTGGCGGAGCACATGTCCAATCTATCACTAACACCTTAGTTGAATCTGCGTGGTGATGGACTCAGTTTCAGTTCTTCGGTGAAGTTCTTCATTGGTGATGGTGTTTGGCCAAAAGATGTTAAGTATGCACCTGAGGCATCTCTTCTGGAAGACGTCAAGCCTGTTACCGATGTTTTTGGTCATCTTCCATGATTCTGATCCATAAAGGAGGGTGCTGATCACATTTCACTTGAAGATTCTCAGCTTGGTCTTCTGGCTGATGTTTTTTGCCTTCCATGTGCTCCTGAGTGAGGTGAAGGCCTGGCTAGCTTTCACCAGTCAGGCTCTAATCTCCACCTCCACATCCCCGGTGTTTGACATCTTGGACCCAAGATAGGTAAAACTGTCAACTACCTCAATCTTATCTCCATTTAGTTTGATGTTTTCTTGGACTCTGGCGTTCGCTCTCATACTTTTTAGTCATCATCATTTTGGCAATATTATTAGTATAGATATGTGGCATATATTAGCTGAGTATTGAAAAGAGGACCAAACTGATTGTTTCAAGAAGCAATGTCTTTAAAAAAATTTTATTTTGTTTTGAAAAGGCAGTGTTTTCTGCACTTTGTCAAGGAATCCAGTAACCATTCTTATGGTTTTGAGGTTATATACATAACTGTTTGACAAATAAGGAGTTAATGATGTTTATCCTGTCATTCAGTGGCTTAAAATTATTTATATTATTTAGTTGCTCATAACATAATTAGTCTTATTGTTTTAAATACCTTCGGTAACCATCAACCACAGCTCATTTGTAATACTGATCATTTTATGCTGCTTGTTTACCAATTAATTTATTTTGGTAACCAGTGTTACATTAGAGTCATCACATGAATTTTTTTTTCATTAAAAATAATTAATTGTACTTCTAATAACCAGAATCGATAAATCAAGAATGAAAAACTTGGAATTATTTTCAGCTGTGTGGAAACCTGTTTTATTGTTATGTTCCTGTTGTTCTAGTTTTAAATGTTCTGCATGTTAAAACAAAATATGTGATATTTTATGGTAGGTTATAGAGAGATTAGACTGAAATTTTACTTTTTTAGAGTATAAATTACATTCTTGATTTGTTTTCCTGCAAGAATGTCCAGAAGTAATATTAATAAAGTAATATTATGCAGAGATTTGCTTTGTATTACTATTGCTTCCATATTTGTATTCTGAATTACCTTTACCTAGCAATGCTGTAACATGTTCGTTGGTAATAATATATAGGTCAGTCTCTTCACAGTACTGATTGATGTGACCTTTCTCCTTTCTCATCTGCATGTCATCCATCCTGTTTTCAATAAACTTGAAGCTGTTGAAGCTATTATGGTGTGTGCTGTAATTGTGATTATGAAAGTGTTAATGCTGTAAAGAGTACCTGTTCTTTACCTCAGGGCTCATCTATCTCCTATTTGTAAACTAGTTCTTGGTTATTTAAAACCTTGAAAAAAACTGTGTTTTTTGCGTAAGCTTGAAAAAAGAAACTTACACTCAAGATTCAGTTTGTCAATGCACATGTATATACAGACACATACACGTGTGCATGTGTATATATATATAGAGAGATGCATGCCTACATACACATCCTAGTTGTGACGCTTATTTTTTTTTAAATGGCACGTAATTTCACTGCTAGGCTATTATTTGTAAATACAATGAATGTCGGGAAAATTGATTTAGCTGACACTTCCTTAGACAAAGCTTGTGATCGATATGTCGATCCCTGAGCCGGGTAATCATTTTCTAGAAGGAACGTAGTTTTTGTATGGTCCTTGATTTCCCTCAGAAATATCAAACTTTTAATTATTATTACAAGCCTTTACTGCGGGGAAAATGCTGCTTTCATCATGGTCTTCTGGTTCCAGCAACATGAATCCCACATTCGCCTTCATGCCCTTCAGAGAGAGAAATAGATGGTATCATCAGCCCCTCACTGACGTGTGGGTATCACTTCCCCCAGTCACAGAATTGTTGAATATTTCCCACAACTCCTTTACGATAGCATATTCATCAATAAAATGCAACTAAGCAGAGTTTTAAATGCAAGAGCAATTTTACGAAGTCAAAGGCTATCTTCCATTATATGCAGCACTTCAAAGAAGAAAACTTGGAAACTATACACGTTTTCTAATACAATGAAAAAAAAAATGACGTTAAACAGCTAAACACATTTCATTAGCGTTCTGCTCTCAATTATGTCATAAGCGGGGAAGTGAAGCCCATTTGGTCATAAGGCGCTGCAATAACTTAAAGCTAACAAACGATATCTGTACTTTTGGAATCCATGGATAAATCAGAAAGTAAATATAGTTGAAAGCTAGCTACTATATGAAATCTAGCTACACATGCCATACCACTTTCTACGCAAACTTGTGCATAGTAAAGTGTTTGACGAAAAACTTCATCAGGGTTTCTCAATTTGTCAATGTCGTCAAAGAACTCAAAACCGTAAAGCAGTAAGATTAATCGTCCTTTCATTTTTAAGAATATCAAAGGATTTTGGTCAGTGATATTTAATACATTGTTTTGCTTCACCCTTGTTCTTATACCTTTTATTCTCTAGGGGAATAAGAATTAACAGCAACGAATATTTAAGAAAATTTATCTTAGAAGCATATAAATATGAAGTTTTAGTCATTATTAGATAGCAGTGCAGTATTTGAACAGCAACAGCAGACAGACCAGTTAATGTCACTAGATAATTTCAGCTAATTGAGGTATACATGTACAACTTTTTTGTGTAGGTTCGGTGGAATAATGTACCGATTGCATTAGCAGCCACAAGAACTTATATATATATATATATAACATGTGTTTTATCAATGAATTAGAAGATCTTGTTTTGTTGCACTTTGTCCTTTGCATTGAACCCGCAAGGAAACGTGAAAAGTTTATATTTCGCGGATTTCGGTTTAATGGTTTGGAGCTTAGTTTTGCCTTGAATATTTAGAGATTGGTAAAATTCACGGCAGAACTTCGATATAGAGTAAATCGCTGCGTCATAGGCCGGTCTATGCTATTTTTTCAGAGGGTTGGGGTTAGGATTAGCTATAGCGTTGGGCGTAGGGTTAGGTTTAGGTTAATAGGTGAATTTGGGCAATTGAGTGGAGCGAGCATACGACAAATGCCAAATTTACCTTAAATTATCATCTTACAATTGTGTTCAAATACAAACATCAACATAAAAAATATAATAATGGCTGTCATTCAGTGATGCGTATACAGTAATCCGTAGCTATATCGCGATTCACTTATTGCCTTTTTTTTAAAAATCTAATTCTGTATTGCAGAGTTTTTGCTATATTCCGGGATTCTGCGGTATATAGATGTTAATATAAAATTTAATATTTTAATTATTGTTGGCTAAAAAATTGAAAACATAAAAATAAAAAAAATTAATTCAAACATATTTAAAGCATATTAAATCAAAATAAAATACAGTATGTACAGGTATTTCATCAGCAGGTGAATACCATACTGTACACAATGGAAACACATATGAAGTGTTGTGGAAAAGGTTAATAAGAGTGGGAAAGGTTTATAGGAGTGGGGGAAGGGTTTAGAAAGCCTTAAAATATATAAAAACAATAAAATAAATATAATGTCGCTACTTTGCTGCCTTTCACCTATCACAGGGGTCTCTTGAGCGTAACCCCTGAAATAGGTGAGGCATTACTGTACTAACATTGCTAACAGGCGTGGTCCTAGACCGAGTCTAATGGACGATTGAAGAGAAGTGTAAGGAAAAACTGAGATGTCTTTTTTTTTCCAGACCATGACCCACATAGCAAAGCATCTGCTAACAAGAAAACAGCTGTGTTTAAGCAGTATCATCCATCACTGTCAGAAGTACATTTTAAGGTAAATTAAATCACCTTTTCAATAATTATAAAAATATCTACATCTGTAATCGAAGAATGTGACATATAGCACCTCATCAGTCATCATGTAAGATGTTAGTGGGATTCTTTTCAAATCTTCTATCGATCATTTACTAAATGTTTTGATCAAAAGTTGAACATTTTCTGTTGTATGTTAACCACACCGACATTGTCATTTTATCAACAGTTATGTTGAAATCAACAAGAACGCTTTCACTTCTTTCTGCATCTTTTATTTTCCCATCCCCCTTATGATCATCTTGTTCTTGAATTCTCTCCCTTTTCCCCCCTTCCAATTTTTAATCGCCCACTTGAACTTTGTTGTCTATCCAAAAACAGCTTACTGACCTTTTTATTTTAGATGGGGAGATCAACAAGGTAGCCTAAACTACTCAGAACCCCAAATACATGTGTTAACTGCATGTTTTAGAAAACCCAACTTTTATTATGCTTCATTAGGAGGAAATTACTGAGTTGCAAGTCCGAGAAAATAGGTAATGAGTAATTTTGTTGACAGCAATGATGGCTTGACAACTGCAAAGAGTTTTCAGACATGCTGCTTTTCAATAAGAAACCTTTTTCTGTAGTACTTCATGTTGATAACAACTCTTTCTCTCTCATCCCCACCCCATCTCTGTCTGCCTGTCTGTCTGTTTGGAATTTAGGAAAGTTCAGCTGATATTAGTTTTGTTTAAAAAATCTTATAGCTGGTTCAACAGACCTCTTTTGGTAGGCTGAAGTGTATTATCAACAGAAATTTTGAGATTTGCATTCTAGGGAATGAAAGCTGTTATGTGTTCAATGCAGGGCAGAAAATCCAAACAAGTTTTAGTCTCAAATTTGTATGAGGCATCTTTTAAAAGTAAATATTGTATTTTCATAATCAGATGCACTGTACTTTAAAGACATAAAACAAAAGGTAAGGGTCGTCCCCTAACCTTTTTGAGATTGTTAGTATTATAGACCACACGTTTCTCAGGGCAAGCTCTTCATGTGAGGGTGGTGGCCATCTCCTCTCCCTCACACTTTCTTACCTTTCCCTAATCATCTGTTTAGTCAGATACTCATTTCTGGCAGCTGGGTCAACTCGGGGTAGGTTTGTTGCGCCACACTGGTATCCAACCAGCATGCCTTTGAGTCTACATTCAGACACCAGTGCTGTAACCACTCAGCTGTCTGTCTCCCCATTTTAAGATTGGTAATCCTTGTTTAAAGTTTAAAGCTTGAATTCTGATTCAAGCATAACACTTTCTTTTAGTATACCATATCAGGTCTGAGTCTGACTTGAATGGTTGTTAGCATGCACAGCAAGATTGGTGAAGTATATATTCTCAAGCTTGGTTGTGCTTTTTAACTAAGTAGTCCACCTTAGTGTCTTTGGATTTCACAAGCTCCAAGAAGTAATTTCCTACCTATAGCAGCTATGTTTCTGCTATCAATGGTCCTACAAATGAGTTGAAAGCAAATTCATGGGAAAAAATTGCAACCGAAGTGAGTGATTTCAGTGGAATGGAGAGGATGAGTGATCGTGTTCAAGACAAGTGGTCATGTCTGGGAGGATACATAATTGGTGCAATGATTCTTTGGCATACATTTGATCAGTCACCTAGCTTTGCTGCTTATGGGCATATTCACTTATCTGTTCTTTATAGGTAATTACACCACTGAACTTTTCCTGTTATGATATGGGAAATGATAGCAGCAGAACTGTCTGTGCTCTGAGATGGGCAGAAAACAGTAAAGCATTTGCAGAAAGACATTTAGGTTTTTTTTTCATTGACAAGCCCATGACATTGTTTGAGTCTGGGTTAAATACATAAGGTGGGTTTTTTTTAAAAAAGAAAGCCAGGAAATTACAAGGTAAAGGTTAAAGATGTGTTTAAGTGTAAACATATTTAAGGTCACTCCAAATTACAAGATCCAGCTTTACATCACATTTTTAAAGTGTGTTGTAATAAGATTAACTCAGTGCTTATAAAAGATTATCCATTGAAAAAGGCTTGAATTCTGATTCAAGCACGACTCTTTCTG